>OY764962.1:31917380-32612620 GCA_963668005.1 Melieria crassipennis | reverse complement strand
GCATGTTGAGGTAGTTATAGTCAAAACAACAACAAAAACAATAACAACAACAACAACTATTACAACGCTGCGTAGCCAACAGCTCAGATGTCCGCTGGAGATTCCCGTTTTAACGACCGCAAGCTTATAATGGCCTAAACCAATAAAACGCTGCATACCCCGTTCCGGATGCGCAGAAAATCAACACAAAAAATATATATATATGTATGTATATATAAAGCACGAAGAGTTAGCAATAGTAGAAATGGCAAAAGATGCCACACAGCAGGCAAAAATACCAAAGATCCGCCGCAGTTGCCTCCCCGCTCTTGTCCCATTTCGGGCACCTGGGGCACGTTACGTAAACGTTTGGCTGGCTGGCTGCCTCTACGTTCCTACTTCACAGACGTTGTGTTATTTAAGTTGTTGCTGTTGTTATTGTCCACATTGTGTTATATAAACAATTTGCGGCAACGACTGGCCGCATCCGCGCGCCGCCATCCGGCTGACCGGGTTCATTGGGACCATTGAAGGAAAACACCAAAATTGCACGAGAGTAGAAATGCGGCGGTGAGCGGCGTTCGGTCAGGTGGAAGCGCGTGAATGGCGTTTGCTCGATGTAATGAAGAAAATTAAAATTAAAAAATTTCACAAGGTATGGGCAATTTTTGTAGTTTTGAGGTAATTAAAGAAGTCGAGATTTATATCGAATTGTTGACGATGCACCGTCGAGAGTTGAAGGTGTTGGCGTGTTGCTTTAATATGTAAAACAGGTTTGAGTGTTCTTGTTGGGGTTATTTTTTTTATAAGTTTAGATATTTAGATGTAAACCAAAACTTTAGAGTTGTCGATGGTATTAAATTTTTTTCCAAAGGCATCAAAGTGATGGTTGAAAAACGCAATTGGATTAAATTGCTAGGCGTCAAAGGACACAGTGCGCATGAAAAATGTTGCATAGTTTAATTTATTTATTAATATTTTTGGATGAAGAAAATTTAACAGAAAATTTTCAAAATTTAACTGAATATATATAGATTTTTCTATTGAAAGTTCTAACTGTATTGGACTGAGCTGTGAAGTTCTTTCCTTGGTGAACAATTTAATTGGTGTTCTAGCCGATTCACAGTGATTCGACTCCATACAACCCCGGGACAAGATTTGAAGGAGTGGTCCGTTCTTCATAAAATTTGGTATACTAGTTAATCCTGGTTTGCTGAATTGAAATCCCCATGTTTTTTCTTAAACTTTTGCAGTTTAGCAATGTCTGAGACTAAAATTTGCAAATTTCGTCATTTTTGGAGAGCTATAGCAACAAGTGTATTGGCTAGATTTTTCAGATTTTACATTTAATCGGTAAAGTCAACATTGATAATTACAAACAGAACAGAAATTGTCTTAGGACCCTTTAGTTTTGCAAAAAAAATTATAATAATAGACGTATGTTTCGCATTTGTGCCATTTTTTCAATTTTTCATGCTTTTGCATACTTTTAGGGATAAATAAAATAAATTTTGTCGAAAAATAGGTGTTGAGACCACTTTTCAAATTGAATTATTTTCTGAGATCGGAAGATATCGGAGGATGTAATTACACTATCCGACAAAGAAAGAATGATTCTTAAAAAAAAAAATCCAGGAACATACTTTCACATAATTTTTAGATATTTTCCTCTAAGTTTTGCCAACTTTCAGATTTTTAATTTAGAAAAATATTTTAAATTAAAAGTGAAGTAAAACCCTCAGCTTTGCAAATTTTGAGAAAACATTAAAAGCGAAAATGGCCACATCATTTCTTAATCTTTATTTAAAGTTTTAGCAACTTCTTGCTACTCAATACATTTTTACATTTTTTTGTGAAAAAAGTTTCAACTTTGAGCCGCTTTTGTACAGACACTAATTAATTTTTTGCACAGATTTTTTGGGGGTTTCTTATTGGAGTTTTACCTTTCAAGTCACATTAAAATCGTTAAATTCTGATACTTTAAATTTTTTGAATTTTGTCTATGGAACGAATCACTGTGTGATTGGTTGAAATTTAGACTTGAAGGCATTTGAATGCCAAATCTTCTGTACCATGCAGGGGAGTTGACTTGTTAAGAGTGACAACATGACGGCTACATACGAGTATGAATTAGTTGGTTTTCAGATTCTAGAAATAAGCATTTTACTTCCGTATACTGTGTGGAATTGCACCTCCTCATTTCCACCCTCGGGCAGTAATTTAACATTAGTTTCTCTTGAACTCATACTATGTTTCTTCCCATTATGATCTAACGACAGTAAATTTGCCTATTACAAAAATTCAGTAAACTAGCGATAAGAGGTTAATTTCCTTGGTGAGCAGTTTAATTGGTTTTCTAGCCGATTTGTTGGAGACTAAACTTGAAGAGATTAGATCATGTAAGGATGATGTATGTTGTCTTGAATGCCAAAGCGACATCATGACGGATACATCTGTTAGTATGAATTAGTATGTCTTCACAGACTAGCAATAAGCAACTTATTTCCATACACCATGTGGAATAGGATAAAGCTCCCAACCTGCCGTTCGGAACCGGCGTAAAAACTGTAGGTCCCTTCTACCCGCGTACAAAATTCACACGCACAACACGGGTGGTTGCGGGAAGCTAGGCCTTAGTCTCGCGTAAGCGGGCTGTCGTGCCAGTCAATTATTATTAATTATTAAATTATTCATGTGGAATAGCAGCTCTTCATTACACCTCCGATAATTTATATTAGTTTCTCTTGAAGTCACACTATGCATCTTTCCATTATGATCTAACGACAGTAAATTTGCCTATGACCAAAATTTAATACACTAGCGATATGAGCTGGTTTTCTAGCCGATTTTTCATAGACTTCTAGTCTAGGATTAGATCCTATAAAGATGATGTTCCCTAAATTTTTTCTACTATGCAGGAAAAATCTTTTGGAAAAAGTGACCACATGACGGCCCATTTATTCTAAATAATTATTTGTATCTAGGGATACGTAGCAGCCGCTACCTACCTACCTATCCATCTACCTATCTTCATACATTCCTCTTTACATACCATCCATTCCCCTCTTCATAGAATCCTCTCGACAAACCTACCTACCTTCGCACCACCTTCTCACCACAGTTCGAACTTCCTACCCGCAATGGTATCTAATAGCCTTCGATTGGCAAGGTGCCTTCTTAAAGCTTAGTCGTCCCTGGCAATGAAATTAAAATTTCATAGAAAAGCTGATAATGATTGACCTGCAATTGTTCTATGGACACTCTTTGTAGTACTTAAGCAAGTTGATTCAAATCCTTGAAAAATGGGTATCCTAAAGTACCTTAGAACCTTATAAGTTGTATACTTGCTAGATGCTTAGATATTAAAGACGAGCTAAGACTGAATAAGACTGAATCAAAGGCAAAGGTGCCGTATCGCACTTCAAGGCATTGGACACCATTAGGTCACTTTCTGTTCGGTTTCGGGCCACTCAGGAGTGGTAGGGAACGTAGCAGCGGACGAACGAACGAAATGGCAAAAGACGGGGTCATCTTGTCTGCCATCTCTGTCTTTCCTCCGATATCTGCCCTGTATATGTATATCAATATACATTGACCAAATTTGGTTGACCAAAAAGAAAATTGAGTCGTCGAAGAAAGTGAGGTCGAACTGGTTTCCCCCTGACTGAGACAGTTGGTTAGTTCCAGGAAACCATAAGAAGGGATTCACAATGGGCCACTCTTCCCTACCTAACCTAACCTAACCTAAGACTGAATATCTGAACACTGTTTTTCTTCTACATTAATTCATAAGAATGTTCATTAACATCCTTAAAACTTTTGCAGGGTGTGTTATAAGTGATATGAGTGATGCTCTGCTGATTAGGAGAACTTTATAAGTTAAAAAGTTGTGAGTTTCAAAAGCAATCTTCCAGCCTGCTATGCATTTTGTTTAGTTGAAATCCAACATTTCTCCATAGAAGGTGTCAAAGTTTATGTAATACTTTAAACAAGAACCATAGCTCTTATGATCTTTAAAATAATACGTAGCTGGAGTCTACAGCTCTCACAAATGGGGTCAATCTACTTGCCATCTCTAAGGAATCTGAACAAATGGTGCGGGATCGCTGGCTGGTCCTTCCATCCTCTTCTCCAGGACGCTGCCTTTCTCTCCTGAACGTTTTCCGACTATTCTTCCCTCTTTGGACTTTAAAAATTATTATTCCAAGTTTTCCAAAAACACCAAAACCGATCTTTTAGCCTGCTATGTATTTCGTTCAGTTTAAATCCAACATTTCTTCATAGAAGGTGCCAAAGTTAGTTTATGTGATACTTTAAAAAAGAACCATGGCTCTTATGATCTCAAAAAAATATCCTTAAAACGTAGCTGGAGTCTACAGCTTTCATAAATAGCGTCAATCTACTTGCTATCTCTTAGGAATCCGAACAACTGGTGCGGGATTGCTGGCTGGTCCTTCCCTCTTCTCCAGGACGTTTTCCAACCACTGATTCTCCACTGTTGCCTTTCTCTCCTGAACGTTTTCCGACCATTCTTCCTTCTTCGGACCTTATGACAGTAAACTTGCAAATTAATATTTAATATTATAGTCATCCAAAAACACCAGTTTTCAAAATAAGTTCACTGTTGACGCCAGTGGGTGTGATTTCTCTCTGATTATTACCTGACAGTAATAACCCGATTGTCACTTCATAAAACGCTTCACTGCGTTCAGCACACAATTTTATGAAAACCTTATGAAAATCATTTCACTAAAATTAACTTAATAGCAAAGACAACAACAAAAATGGTATCTACGCAAGCAGCAGCAGCAGGAGCAGCTAGTGGCGACTAGTGGTGAGGACGCTTTGGTGCTTGCGATTAGCACAACGGCGTCATAAGTATCAACAATAATGAGCACAATGCATCTGATGACAATAACGATGATGATGATGATGATGATGAAGGCAATGATTATGTTGCCCGACAGTATTGGCAAATTAACAGCGCGCGCGCATATTTCGCTCCAACAAGACAGGCAAAAACGCCAAAATATCTAAAGGATTAAAACTAACCGTTCAACTTACCGCAGTTTGTGCTGGCGCTGAAGGCGAATGGAGGCACCGCTGCAAGCGAATGGAGATTCCTTGAATGCCGGCGCACCGTCGCAATTAGCGCACGACGCGACGTGCGGACGCGAACGGCTGTCATCAGCTGTTGCCGGTGCGCTGCAATTTGGCAGAGTCGGCTGTGGCGCTGACATGGACACGGTGTGCGTTGGTGTCTGTTGCTGTGTCGGTGTGTTGGCGAGTGGCTGCAAATGAAAATGTGGAAAGTTTGTGTTGTTGTTAGTGGCTGTTGGTTGGTTGGTTGGTTGCTGGTGTAAATTTGAGTGCAAAAGCATAAAAGTGGCGGAAGTAAGTGCAAAAGTTTTCTACTAAAAAATTAGTTAAAACAGCAATGAAAGCCGACGCACGCAACAACGCAACTGACTGACTGAGATTCAGCAAAGTGTGCGCACAGTGATGATGTTTGTGTGCGAAGCGTTGTTGTGGTTGCACAAAAAAAAAGGAAATATATATTTAGTCGAAAAGGCGCTGCGAGCAAAGTTTCCTGAAATCGTAGAAGCAGCCGTGTTAGTTAAGTGTTTGCGGCAATGAAAAACTGGGATGGAAGGCAAATTGAGTCGACAGTGAAAGTTTGCCTTTTGCCAAATCGTTGCTGGGAAATGTATTTTTGTTGTTGTGCATATAAGCAATAACATTTTCGTAATTACCGCAGGCGTAAAGAATGAGTAGAGCGAGCGATGGAGACAGTGGCAGTGTGAGAGTGCGTGAAAAAAATCAACAGCCTCATTATGTCTCATGTTAACGTGTAATGTGGAGCAGCAAAACATGATCTAAATGCCTTCGAGCTTGCAGCATAATGCATGTGCGGCGTATAAATGCCTTCCAAGACCGAAACTATAATCAAGTTAAACTGGCACCATTCCCCATACGCAATGCCATGCCGCCAGCAACGTTCAACGTTCAACTCAACTAACGCTTTGCGGTTGGTTGTCTGTTAATCTCATTTTAATAAACTGTGTTCAAACTTTTTAATCACCTCGAAAATTTTTCGTCAAACATGCGCCGAATTACACCGACGCACACAAACACACACAAACACACACACTACTATATATCCCGGCTCGTGTCTGTGCTGGATTCGATGAAACTCTATGCGCCATGTGTCGTTTATTGCAGCCGCACACATGCGAGTCGAGCAGCCAGCCGGTGCGTGCAGCACTTTACTACTTGTTAATCCTGTTGTGCCAACTTTAATCCGCTGGAAAATTGTTATGGTGTTGCTTTTGTGTCATAAAAAACAAAATCAGTGGCAACAACAGCCAGTATGAAACAAAAAAAGGAATACCACAACAAAAGCAACACGGCACATCGATGAAAATTTTGCACATAAAGTACAGACACATATTTATGTATGTAGTGCTGGCAGTAAGAACCCAGTAGGAAATTTCAGTACCATTCTGCTTCAAGCAAAGAACTTCAATATAGTTGTTTTTGTTGAAAGTAGCGCAAAAAAGTCTTGAAAGCACCACTGAAACTATTGATAGTCTATTAAAATATTGTGAATACTATAAATTACGATTTGATTCATTATAAATTTTATAGATTAACAAACAAACCTGAATAGGTTTTGTGTTAGTGAAGATTGAGAATGTTCGTTCTTTAGTTCGGCAGCTCCAAGTATCTGAGCTCAGTGTGAGGAAAAGCGAGAACAGATACTCAACAGAAGATCAACCGATGCATTCACAGCTTCTTCACGGGATTAACTAGCTAGATGACTTTCTTCTAAATCTTAAAAAAAAATAACTAAAAATTTCTCCAAAAAGTTAAACAAATCTCCTAAAATTTTTTTATAATTTGCGTCATTAAACTTTGCATAAAAAAATAAAAATATATACATATATTTTATATATAATTTTTTTAAATGTATCTTTTTTTATTCATCTTCAGCTTAACAACAAAAAAATAACAAAAAGAAAACATACAACAAATGAATTAAATAAAAAGTAATTTTTGGCGGGATTTAATTGTGATAGCAATAAGTGAGAACGAGATAGAAGGAGCTTACATTTTGTAAGCTTACAAATTTTGAACACAATAGGATGCTTTGACTATTAAAAAATAGTTGCCAAAATATGTTTTGTTGCCAGTCTTCCCAATACATCATAATTCGTTAAAAAATAAAAAAACATAAAAATAAAAAAAATAGTAATAATTATAATAATAATATAATTATAGTAAAAAATAAAAAATAAAAAAATATAAATCTCCTAAATTTTCTGCAGAACAATTCTTTCTCCTAAAAATTCTCCTAAAAGGCCAAGAATCTTCTAAATCTAGCAGGAAATCTCCTGATCTGGCAACACTGTACAGAAGTCAAGTTAGGCCCATCGATCTCATACTTATATAAGTTAAAATACTGGTTAGGTAATCACATAGCAAGGCAACAACATTACCTGAAAAACTCGTCGACAAAAAAGTACTTAAGGCTATGCAATTTTTCAGTAAGGAGGAAAAAAAGGAGATATGTATAAAAATCGTAGATTTTATTAAAATTAGAGTGTTCAATAAAAGGTGAAGTGAAAAAAATAAATAATAAAGTGTTTAATTTTAAACAGATAATGTGTTTCACCTAAATCAACTTATTTGTAAGTAGTTTTACACTATCATTCCACAATGTTTTTTACTTATAAAAAGTATAAAGTCTACAAGATGCTTAGAAATTTTGGAAAGCAAAAGCTGGCTTAACTATGTGTAGCTACACTATCATCTGTCAGCCTTCAATTTAACTCTGGAAAGACCGCAAGTTTTTCATACCTTCGAAGACTACATATTATATCTGCTGATATCTCGAAAAGTACACATCACATTTGGCTAATTATAATTGTAGAACCCTAATTGTAGTATTAATTGTAGAACCCCATAAAAAAAGAAAAGTCATCAAAGCAAAAGTTTATAGAAATACTAAAGAAAATACAGACATTTAAAATTGAGAAACCATAAAAATTACACCAATGGTCTTTCTAGTCTTAAAGGGTTATTTCCATTAATTTCTATCTAAAACCAAAACAAAAAAGAAAATATTTTTTTAATTGAAGTCAATGTGGTTACTTAAAATTTGTAGAAAATCGAAAGGACTCCATCTTTATAATAGTTACTAGACCCAGAAGTCTAGTCTGCCCAAATAAGACTCAAACCATCACTTTAGAACACCTGAAAGGATGTGTTTTTTCTGCTCTAATAAATAAACAATCAATACGTAATTTGTAAAGCATAGTTTACATGACTTGAGGTATGCAGAAATACATTTTTGCACATTTCATGTTATGCCAATCGGATGAAAATTGCTGCAGTTATCATGTTCACCATTTAAATACATTTGGCTTCAAGAAAGATGCAAGTAAAAATGTGTAAGAAATCATCCAAATCATGTTAAAACGTATGTTCAAAATATTTTCCCAGTCATAGTTACGGGTTCCAAATTAAATTTAAGACATTTGTTCAGTCATAATTCGATTAAATATGAATTTAGAAATATTAATCCATAATTTAAGTCAATTAAAAATTTACGTTAATTTTCCCCAAATATATGGAACGCACTATTGACTCTACTTAAAGACAGTGGCACTAAGGGGGTTCAAATTTACTGCATGGTGTGAGTCTTTGAACAAGACAGAAGATCCCATTGTGGGTCAGCTGTCGAATGTTTCATTGTCTTCAATCCCAAAGTGTTTAGTTACCCACTGTTTGGTTCCGTCAATAATGAAGTTAATACGTAAGACAAATTGTCTTGTGACAATTTTCTAGAGGACCTTAAGCGCTCCTGGCTTTCACTACGGAACCAGGCAAAATTTCATCCTTTAAACTCTGCTCAGTGATATAACTCATTATTCATAAGTAATGCCAAATAACTCAGACCAAAATAACTTAGTAATCACTCCAAAGATACAAATGCCTTGAAACGGAGGACGATATTCATAGATTTTTAGCAGGCATTGGTTTGACAGATGTTCTATAGATGAAATACCTGTTGTGTTATGAGTTATTAAGGGTCGCAGTCTATAATGCCGCCTTATAAATCTAAGCCCGCCTAACCTCAAAAGGAAGAAATGAAACATTGCTTCAGCTGCTTCAACAAAAAAGCAGCACCTGAGTTGCACATCTCATACAGGACTCAACATACACAACTTTGAAAAATTTTAACTATGATTGAAAATTTATCGCAGTATCTCAATTAGTTCCACAGTTTTTTTTAGCTAGGAAATTCATCTCAGTACTAAAATTGTGTTCACAGCTTTATGAGAAATTGTTCCAGCACCGCAATGAACTGTTGGCTGGTTGAGCTGCGTAATCAACGAAGGCAGTGCGAAGCTCGATGCGTAGAAGCCCACTTGGGCAGCGTAAATGCCATTAAAACAGCCGTGTGTCAGCTATCGAACACACATGGCTCCACTTTAATCAATATGAAAAGGTTTGCTGCGTTCCGTAACTCCATGCAGTGTTGGCATTTTTTTTAACCAAAATTGGCAATGAAGCAACTCAGAAAGAGAAAGAAACTGTATCAACTGTATGCTTGTTTTTCATGTAAGCAAAAAAAACTATTCAAACATCTACAACAACAACAAATGCAATCACACGTGTGCAGTGTGAAGAAGTCATTGGAAAAAAAATTAAAGACCAGTCGAGGCGTAAAAATCCATTCACGGGCATTCGCCAACATTTTGGTTGATTTTTTTTCTTTTGTCAAGTCAAAAGCGGTGAATTGTGTGGGATGTTTTAAATTTTTATAATTTTTCTTATAAAATGTTTAAAATGCTTTATTGGCTGTTGAAATTTTTTATGAGTGAACATTTGCCATTTGTACAAACAATTTGGGCTTTGCTAGATTTGTATGGAATTTGTTACTTAAGAGAATTTTGAAAAACTTATTTTTTAAAAACTATAATATTAAATTTTAGAACTATTAAAGAGAAGAAATGTTAAAATTTTTTGCCTTATTGCCAATAGAAATGTTTTGTGACTAGAAATTTTGGATTTCTGGACTTACATCGAATTTGAGTCTTGTGAGGATTTTGAAGAAATAATTAATTTTTGAAGAATTACATTTAAGAACTGATAAAGTTAATAATTTTAAAAACTTATTGAACCAATTGAAAATTTTTGTGAGTTGAAATTTTGAATTTCTACAAAACAATTTCGGATTTGTTGGCTTTACATCGAATTTGAGTCTTGTGAGGGTTTTGAAGAATTGATTTATTTTTGACGAACTATTAAATTTAAAAACTCATGAAGTTATTAATTTTACAAAAATTATTGCCAATTGAAATGTTATATGAATTGAAATTTTGAATTTCTACCAAACAATTTTGAATTTGTTGGTTTTACATCGAATTTGTGTCTTGTGAGGGTTTTGAATAATTAATTAATTTTTGACGAACTATTAAATTTAGAAACTGATGAAGTACTTAATTAATTAAAAAATTTATAGCCTTATTGCCAATTGAAATGTTTTATGAATTGAAATTTTTGGTTTCTACCAAACAATTTTGGATTTGTTGGCTTTACATCGAATTTGAGTCTTGTGAGGGTTTTGAAGAATTAATTTATTTTTGAAGAAATATTAAATTTAAAAACTGATGAAGTAACTAACTTTTAAAAATTATGGCTTTATTGCCATTTGAAATGTTTTATGAATTAAAATTTTGAATTTCTACCAAACAATTTTTTGAAGAGTTAATTTTTTTTTTAAACTTTTAAATATATGGTAAAACAAAGTGGAGAACTATTGAATTTTATTGCTTAATTGCCAATTGATTTGTTTTGTGAATTAAAATTTTTTAAATTTTTCTAATTTGCTACAACGAATTTGTGTCTTGAGAGTTTTGTGAACAAGTGAACAATTTTTTTTTAAGAGCTAATAAATTTGATTATGTAAAGTTATTTTAAAAATAATTTTAATATAATTCCGTTTAAAG
Organism: Melieria crassipennis; assembly: GCA_963668005.1. Taxonomy (NCBI): domain Eukaryota; kingdom Metazoa; phylum Arthropoda; class Insecta; order Diptera; family Ulidiidae; genus Melieria; species Melieria crassipennis. The sequence goes on along the minus strand of OY764962.1, from coordinate 32,601,623 downwards.
TTGTTGTAACAAATGTTCCTGAAATTTTTTGAATAAATTCTGCATTGCTAGCGCACTTTAAATTACACAAATTCAGGCTTCACTTCATTATTTGCGGCTATTTTCAGAACCACAACAACTACAACCAACAAACTCTAATAGGCGCTAAGCAAACACACCCGCTCCCGCCGCTGCCGGTATTTATGCAGCTAATGAATGAAATTAATTACACTTTGTGCAAATAAACACTTCACAATTCGTTCGTTTCAGTGGCGCAGCCAACAATTCGGCCGCAACAGCCACCTGCAGCCCCTCAAAAGCGCCTCGTCGCCTGGTCGCGCTGCGGCCTTTTCATGCGCGTCGCCAATTGCGTCCGCACAGCCGACCACATGCAGCATTTCCCGCATAGCTGAAATTGGCTTTCAACGGCTGACCGAGCGGCGCTGCTGCCGCTGCGGCTGCCACTCAAATTCGAGTCACGACATTCATATCATTCACACTCACCGACCATTCGGTGACGTTCGCCTTTGGTTGCCTTTTCAATTGCTGTCGCGTCGAGTCGAATCGAGTCGTGTCGAGTCGAGTCGAGTTGAGTTGAGGTGGCCGCAGCTGGTCATGTCTGCTGCATTGGCCATAGATCTGGTTACTCTGCACCGCGCACCCATCGAAAAACTGTCGACCCATGCGCTGTGCTGTGTCTGCCGGTCGGTGCTCGGCGCCCGACTGCCCGCCGGGACACAGCTTGCTGTGTTTGCATGATGAAAACATCACTAAAACTGATGGATGAGCCAATGTTGCGTGGCGGCGCACGCACTCGACCAACACCAGCCGCCAACATAATCATTGCCAGCACAGCGCCATCAAGATGATGTTGTGTGCCGGTGGCAACACCGACCGACGGCAATGCTGCCCGCTTTGGGGCGCTGCACGTGGCTGCAGCATTTTCACGACTATCATTTTGCACACATTTTGGCCAGCGTCTTTTTTTTTTTGGGATATGTTTTTGCTGCTGTTGTTGTTGTTGTTGTTGTTGTTGGCATAGTCAACAGCATCAGCACGTCGCACTGTGATAACATTTATTTGCGCAACCAGGGATTTCGGTTGCGGCCGCATCCCGCGTCGCCGCTTCGCTCAGCTGCCAACGCATTCACCTGTCTGTCTGCTAGTTAGTCTGTGTGTCTGTTGCTCTTTGTGTGTGTGTATTTTGTGTATTTTTGTATTTTTGTATATTTGTGTGTCGCCGTGCGCTTATGGACATTGAGCCGCTCGGCCAGTTGTCAGCCTGAGGGACGGACAGACATTTGCACAAATCAAATCGCACCGTTTGGCCATAATCGATTTGTGAATTCGTTGCGAATGGAATCGAATTTGCCGCAGCTTCGTTGAGTTCAATTTTTTCGCTCCATTTTAGACTTTCACAGCCACTCACACCTTACACCTCACAACCACAAACACACATATCTGCCTGCATTTGTATGTACTGACAACAACGATTTTCCAGTCGAGCTCATAGGTGTAAATATTGGTGTCGGCCTGTTGGTCGCTGCAGTTCGACTGGTTGTTGCTGTAATCGATAGCTCGCTGCCTGCGTTGCTGCTCTAACTGCACCCAACTCCAGACGTACAGATGCGCCCAGACTGGCTGATAGGTGTTTGAGTTGTTGTTGTTGTGTTGTGTGGCTGTGGCAGTGTGAAAATGTTGGTCTGAGCGCTTAAAATTTGCAAACGCCTCTTTGGCGTTGATTGAGAGCGCTCCGGTTGCTGTGAGCTGCTCAAATTGCATAATGAAAGCTTAACACTTGAAGTCGACTGGGATTTTTCGCTTTTTGCGGGGCAACGCGTGTTAATGCCAATAAAACTACACGCAATTGACGGGTTAGTTCAAGTACCGTTTGCCACGTTGGGCGGACAGTCACTCGTGAAATCTGGTTCAACTTAATTAGCATTACTTCATTCGAGTAATTACGTTCGAATCCCAAGAAATTTGAAAGGTCGAAGGGTGAAATTTCAATACAGAACAGAACAGAACAGAACAGTTGGAAGAATGCATATCGTGAGAATAGTTACTGCATACAGTGTGCTGCATTATAGTAGAGTTTATTATTTATTATTTATTTATTTATTTTTTATTATTTATTATTGCTTATATATTTTTTATTATTTATTCTTGATAATTTATTATTTATTATTGTTTATTTATTTTTTATTATTTATTATTTATTATTAATCTATTATTTAATCTTCAATATCTATTATTTATTATTAATTATTAATTATTTATTACTTTTTACTTATTATGTATAATTTTGTATTTATTAGTTATTATTTATAATTAAACTAGTAATTATTTATTATTTTTTATTTATTTTTTATTAGTTACTTTTTATTTTTATTTTTATTTAATTTTATTATTATTTTTATTATTATTTTTTATTATTTAATATTTATTATTTATTATTTATGTTGTATTATTTATTATTTAGTTTTTATTATTTATTACTTATTATTTATTATTTAATATTTATTATTTATTGTTTACTATTTATTATTAAACTATTAATTATTTATTATTTACTATTTACAATCTATTATTTATTGTTTATTACTTAATATTTTTTATTTATTATTTATTACTTATAATTTATTATGTATTGTTTATTATTTATCATTTATCATTTATTATTTATAATGTATGACTTATTATTTACTATTTATTATTTATTATTAAAGTATTTATTAGTTATTATTTATTAATTATTACTTATTGTTTTTTATTTATTTATTTATTATTTATTACTTATAATGTATAACTTATTATATACTATTTATTATAAAACAATTTTTTAGTTATTATTTATTAATTATTAATTATTACTTATTTTTTATTTGTTTTTATTTATTTTTTATAATTTATTTTTTCTTTTTACTATTTATTATTTAGTATTTATTATTTATTATTAAACTATTTATTAGTTATTATTTATTAATTATTACTTATGATTTATTTTTCACTATTTATTATTTACTATTTACATATATGTTATTATTTTATATTTATTTTTTATTATTTATTATTTACTATGTATTATTTATTATTAAACTATTATTACATGTTATTTATTAGTTATTATTTAATTATGATAATTTTAAGTGTTTTTAACTAGTTTTAAGCAATTGTATTCATTAATTTACGTGAGTGGTCCGATAAGTACTTATCCTACAAAAGAAAAACGAAAATTTTGGAAAAGTGGCGATTTATTTCTCAACGTAGTCTCCTTTTAACTCGATACACTTGACCCAGCGATGCTCCAACTTCTTTAACCCGTCTGAAAAATACGTTTTCTGGAGGCCTCCGTGGCGGCGATAACCTCCTCATTCGACTCAAATTTCTGCCCAGCGAGTGACTTTTTCAAGTTTGGAAACAAAAAGAAGTCACACGGGGCCAAATCTGGAGAATACGGTGGATGGGGCAGCTGTTCGTAGCCTAATGCGACCAATTTGGCGAATCACCGACCCATATTGCTCTTTTTCAAAACAAAACTACAAATCCAATATGGCTGAAATTTTGACAGTAGCCGTCTACGAGGATGTACTACACGATAGTAAATTTCTCTTACGATAGTGGCACCATCGGGCGGTGGGGCTAAGTACTTATCGGACTGCCCACGTATTTGTTTATTTTTTCTTAGTCTGTAAGGTACTATACACTATAGTAGACTTAATAAACTTGAAGTGAAATAAAATGAAATATGTTCACAAAACCTGGTTCCATTCTATTCCCATCACTTCTCACCTTCAATGCACAAAATTGAATAGAAACATAAACTTGACTTCTCACTTTTGGCGCTCAAATAACGCCAATCATGGCCTCTGCATGCTGCAAACGTTATTTGAAATTATTGAAAGTTGCCTCATAATCTGGCGCGGATATTAGCAAATGGCGCACACACGCACACAAAGCCAAATTGAGGGCGCTGCCAAATCCAAAGAAATCGCATGAATGGCTGAGCGCATTACTGAATGTTCGCTCTTTGATTGTTGCAAAAATAAACTTTTAAGCCTTCGATTCTTTGCCATACAATTCAAAGAAAACCTGCTATTGTTGTTGTTGCTGCACTTTTGGTTTTCCTAATAAAGATGTGTTCTTTTCGAACGATTCACTCGGTTTTGTAAAAAGTTTGAGGCGGAGGGGTACAAAGCGCCAGTTGGTGTTTTGTGAAAAGCCAAACGAAGAAATGAAATGAAAATGACACAAAAATTGAGAAATGAAAAACGAAAAGAAACGAATAACATCACAAAATGTTCAAAATTGGCCTTTTGTGCGAAATAAGTCCTCATCATTCTGCTGAAAGAGCTGCGCGCTGTGCTCTTGTTGTTGGTGTTCTTGTATGTGTTGATGCTGCTGTGGGTGCGTAGTGTATTCAACTGCCTGGCGCTTTGTCTGTTCGGCTGTGTCTGTCTGTGTATAAGTCGGCGGGTGCGGATTGTGGCGGCAAATCCTCGCCGTGCAGCAGCAACAGGAGCAGCTCCAAAACCAGTCATAATACCAGCAACAGCCAATGAAAGCAGAAATTGCTCGGATTAGGCTAAAGAAGATTTAAGCAGGCGTGCAATGACAACAACAGCAGCAACAACAACAATAGTAACAGAAACAGTAGATACGGTAAATGTTGAACACTGCCAATGGGGCCGAAAACCAAAATCGAAATGTAACTGAAGTACGAAAAGCGAAATGTAATGAAACGTAAGTGACAGTTGGATTTCGACTGTGAAAGCAGAGAGACCGTAGTGAGCCAATGGAAGGGAATTGAGATGGTGTAGGGAGTATTAAAGTCTAAAGAAATCGGAGGTGTGTACTTGAATATATGCATACAAACACACTTTTTTTTTAGAATTGTCAATCGATTTGAAAAGCGATAGGGACCTGTGGAAGAGTAAAGCTGGTTATGGTGGAAGAAAGCAAAATAGTGCATTGGTGATGTGTGGATACAAAGAAGCAACAACTGCAGCTTAAGCGGGCAAAGGGGTTGGTGTCAAATTGGAAAATGATTTCATGCGACACTGCGCAATGGATTTTCCAGTGCTTATGGCTGTTTGTATTTTCTTGTTGTTTTTGTTGCATTTTGTTCATGTAGTGTTAGTAAGCGCAGCGTATGGTTCAATATAAAGGTTTATTCAACTACACGATGGCCAATTTTTTGAACAAAATTTTTATAATGGTATAACAGTACACATTCTCAGGCAAACTTACTTAACCTTAACAAAAACCGCAGAAAATGAAAGAAGGACCCATACAAATCCCATGATTAGCGTTATGATCTTACTCAATTAACTCTTTTTCAGACGAAGGAAATATTTTGACTTGCCCAAAAGTTTGCGCCAAGTTTTTTTGGATTCAAAGCACTGAGATCAGTTGGGATCAGTCTCCAAGTGCTCTCAGGTTCTTTATCCTCTTTTATCTTTAACCGTGATATGTATTTTGAAGCCTTTAATATTATTTTTAAGCATCTTGTCTTTTCAAAGAAGCGTTAACCCTTTCCGGAAATTTGTACAATATATCGTGCAATTTTTTCGAAGATTTTTTATTTGACAGCGAATGCATTTTTTTGCGGCTTTTAAATTTTTATTAAGTAGGCTGTGTTGTGTCATTCTGTTTAAAAATATAAATGAGTTTTGTATGCAGCTCTTTGCAAAAATTAAAAAAATCGGCAATTGACGAAGATTCTGCGGAGGAATTTTAAAATATGCAATACTTTTTAGTGGCAAACAGCTAAAAAATTTAACAGTTTGAATCTCAGTTGATCTCAGTTGTTCAATTTAACATTTTTTGCATCTAAATATTTTTCCCGAGCAAAAATTTAAATGGAAGGCAAAGGTTGCAAGTTGTATTTGCATTTGTTTTAAGTTATGGGTTTCGTAGCAAAATTGTTGGGTTTGCTTGAATGCCACGCCCGTCAGTAAATCATATGACTAATAAAACTCGACTATTCGGCAAACTTCGATTAAGAAATAAATTTGCTAGACGATTTTGTATTTTACTGGGCAATCACAGGTACAGACATGCGTACTTGCCACTCCCACTACGCTAATAAAAATCGGCTGTATTCAATATCTTTCTGTAAAGCTATAAGAATGTTGAGTGATTCTGTGTTTTATTGAGAGGAAGAGGACTCTGCAACAACAACAACGATTGCATTAGGCCGAATAAATGTGACTCAATTGTTTAAATATATATATTTTATATATGTTTTGATCAAAATGAAATTACGTTTTAATTTTTTGTTCATAATTTATGTTTTCTTAAAAAAAAATCAATGAATTGTTAAAAAAAAAACTAAAAAAACGAACCTTAAATTTCATGAATTTTTACTTCTTTGCGTACCATAACGTACAAAATTTACTGAGCTACAATTCTTAATTGAAATTATGTTTATGATATTTTGATGAATTTTATTGCAAAAGTTAAAAAAACAGTCAATGTTTTGAAGGAAAAATTTGTATTTGCAGAAATGCGGAAATTGACCGGAAAGGGTTAAACAGGTAGGTAGGTTGTAGTGCCTTTATATGCGACACACTTAGGCCTCTATATGGCTCCTTTGTGACATTACAAATTCCACTCGTTTGAAATGTGTATGCAACACTGTTTTTTCAACATGTTTCACACACATTTCAAATCCATCCATTCCACTTCCATTTTTACGCCGAACCCGAAGGCCTTTTTTACTTGAAAATTTCCTTTCACATTTAGAGGTTTTGACATGTAAAGAGTGAACTGATTATCTTTTCGATTTGATGGACTTCTGCCTTAAAGCATTAAAAACTATTACAAAAAGAGGTTAATAGATCTTTAAACAGTTTATTGAGACTTTTGTTTTAAAACATTGTTGAAGTCAGTGGTGCACAAAGGATTTCATTTTGGCGGTGCCATACAAATCTTTTGAGCTAAATAATTTCTGAAACCATATTTGCAGTTTTTATTTTTTTGTATGAACAGATATTTAAAAGGGTTGTGAATGCCCCAAAACCACCATCGCTTGCGCCGAGGAGGGTTTTGCGTGCCCAAATTTAAATCTTCTATGCGTCAATGTAACCAATTAATCACTAATATAACAACAACAATCGTATAACACATTATTCTCGCGCAGTCAATGCTTCTCTAACTCCACCTTCGCCCCACTCACTGCTTCACTCTGAATGGCTTAGTTAAAAAAAAATAAATAAAAAAATAATAATAATCTCTTCGACATTTCTATTTGTTGTGCAGTTTGCATTGTGTTCATTTTTAGTTTTTATTTTTGCAAACAATTTTTTTCCATTCATTTCACTTTGGCACATTTCGCTGCTAAATTGCTTTGGATTCATTGCGCAACAACAACACCAAGCAAAAAGATGTCTTGGCAAAATTTAGCACCCAATACTCGGATTTCACACTCGAATTTCCTATCGCCCAATTGACTGTCCACTTGCTGCGCTGACCGGGCAGCCGACTCCGACTCCGCCTTCAACTTGGCTGTCTTCAAAGTCTGCCAACTATTTGCGGCCCACGGGCAGTCGCAGCTTTTGCAGCGTCATCTCCACTCTACACTTCCTGCGCTTGTCACTTCTGTTTTCTGTTGATCGCTGCTTGCGCCGCTCCTCCGCCCCGCCGGGCATTCCTCACGCCAGTCCACTTCCGTTTCGGCTCGTTTGTTATCTTGTTAACGTGCCCTGGCCGGACATACCAATTGTGATTGTGTGCCAAGTTTCCTTTTAGTGTTTTGTTGGATATTGAAACATAACAACAACAACAACAACAATAATACAACAAAAACTACAACAACAACAGCTGTGTGCGTCACATCCGTTAGTTGCGCAATTTGATAAAGATACCCGCTCGCACGCAACGCAACACACACACACATACAAACACACAGAGACACTGCATCCACCATCCGAGCGCTGGCAGCGAACAGTCTGTTGTTGCCGTTGTTGCTGGCGGCGACCAAAGAATTTTGACTTGTGTCGGAAGTATTGCAGAAAGCCGAATGTCCACACACCGGCACATGGCTGTGTGCCGTCGTTGTTGTTGTTGTTGCTTGTGTGCTTCCGCATGTCCTTGCAATTTAAACAATTTCAACGCCAACATAAAGACAACTTTTACTGCAACAATTCGTTTGAAAGTAAATTTTGATGCTGTGCCTGCGTTCGGCTCCGAAAGCGTTGGCCTTTTATGTTGCTGCCAGGGCGCCGGGTTGGCCATATTAGGTTACGGCCAGCGACGGCACGGACTGGCTAAAGTTTTACGCTTGTAAACTGTCACCCATTACGGCCAACAAATTGCATGCAATCTCGTGCGATGAAAGCAAAAAAACAAAAACACGTAGTTTCACTTTGAATTTGCCCCCATCACCGACCAGCTCCTCTCATATGTCAGCCGCTTAACCCACCCAGCCACCCAGCCAATGTAAGAGTATTTTGTCTTTATTGGTTTTCCCGCATTTTTAGTAACTGTTTGCAGATTTTCATCCTGAACTTTATTTGGTTCGAACTTGTTAGCAATTTAATGGTTTTCCAAGGACATTCAAAGTCTTAGACAAGGACTTGAATTTGTGAAAATTTTCCTTATTCAATATTATCTACTTACAACTTAATTCCTTCAAGAATTCACTCTTAAAGTGTTGTTGCAAGTTAAACATGGTTGTTCTCAAAAATAAAAAAGGAATTAGTACAAAAAAAAAATGCCATGTAAAATCAATTAATTTTTCGTTAGAAGTTTCAGCGAAAAGAAAATGTTGGTTAGAGGGCAAAATCTCTGCGCAACCACTACGCAAAGCGGATTAATTAAGGCTCGCTCAGTTGCATGCAACACAAAACAACAACAACAACAACACACCCATACACTTGACATACTCAAAAACGTGTCAATTACACAAGTGGCAATTGACTTTGCCTCTATTGGTGCTTGCTGGGCGCGCACAAAATGCATTACATATATACATACATATATGCGCGTATGTATGTGTACATATTTATGTACATGAATGTACATATTAAATAGATAGACGCACCTTATAAGTGCTTTAAGCAAAAGCAAGCAAAATGAGGTATGAATAATTTTTTAAATAGATCTATGAATAAAAAAAAGATTACAAAATTTTTATAAATAAATCTGTTAATTAAAAAAAATCAATTTCCAATTTCTAATGATACCATAATTAATTTATAATTAAATGAGGTAGTTATGAGTACTTAAATCAATAAGACACTTGTAATAAAAAAGCATTGTGGTTTATGTTTATTAATAAAATTTTTTTAAAACTATTTAAATTATGTAAAGTAGTCTTGTGAAAATTATGACAATCAATTGGTTTAAAAACATAAAAATTTTAGTAATAAAATCGTATCCTAAGGGAATAGTGCCGTCCAAAAGTAACCCACCAAGCAAAATGTGAGAAATAGGCAACAATCGTCAGTGGCAACAAATTGGCGACTCGCCGATTTATTGCCGCAGCGACAAATTAGCAACATGTCCCAAAAACACGTTGTTTTCCAGGACTTTGAAAAATCGATTTGATATGCTTTGTATTGCAGTGAGATTGATCGCATTTAAAAAATTTGTTTTCATTCGCCGACGGTTCATTGATCAACAGCATTGATTCAAGCTCAAAACAATGAGAGCAACATTGAATCTTTGTATGCAAATGAAATTCCATCCCAACCAAAACTGACTGACTTTTTATATATTGATAATTTTTCAAACAATATGATGTATTTAGATATGAAAACAACTCGTCCAGGCGATATGAAAACGACTCGTCAAGGCGATAAGAAAACGACTCGTCACAGCGATAAGAAAACGACTCGTCACGACGAGTTGCTTTCGGCGGACGTTTTAGAACGACTGGTGATACGAAATCGATACGTTGGCGATATTACCGGCGATAAATTGGTTGCCGGGGGCGACTCGTTTTCTTATTGCCGGCAACAAAAAATGTCTGGTGGGAAATAAGAAGTAATCGATTTTCTAGGAAGAGTTTTTTAAAAAGTATTTATAAATAATGTTGATAACATTTTTTTGCTTATTGTGTCAATAATTAGTTGAATGAATACAATTTATTAAAATTAAATAATATTTTATGTTTTTTTTGTGCCCGTTGCGTTGGGCTTGGAGGCTTTTGTGAAGAGTATTTTAATGATTTTTAAAAATATTTTAAAAATGTATTTAAATTTTTTTAATTAAAAAAACTCCAAAAAATGCACACACAAACTTAGAACTTGATGTCTATTGTACCTCAGATTTTTCCTTGCTTTTTCAGCCTTGACTAGCATGTGCTCTCTATTATTTGAAAAAGATGTAGCGGGTCTCATCACTTGGTGATCTTGCGGTATTCAATCAGTCCGCCCCTGTCAGTTTCTCAAAGACTGATGCTTCGTTTTTTTAAAGGACACAGGCACGTAGATGGCGCTTTTCATTATTCCGTGGCTGTTGCTTCCTTACTTGACTAGCAAGGGCCCGGGCCAGCGACTAGCTGAAAAAAATCTGGCTTGTGATCTTGCGGCCTACAACTAGTCAGACTTTGTCAGTTTCCCAAATATTCTGGGTTTTGCTTAGCTGATCTGTCGCTTTTGTAAAGGAAACAGGTCGTTAGAGGTTACTGTTCAGCACACCTCGGCGGAACAAATGCAGTATAGCGAACCCTTATGAAATACGTGTTTTTTTAAATTTAGATTTACATCTAAAAAACAACATTTGATGAAAAAATTCGCTGTTGCCGTGTAAAGGGTTAACTATTATTAAAAAAACAGGGTTTTGATCAAACGCGCCCAATTCGTAGACTTCAATTAGAACACAAACTTTCTCTGATATCGCTGCAAACTATTGGAAATGATATTGGGGATAACAGGAAAAATTTTGTTATTTCCTTTGAATTCACTTCTAAAAATATTAATTTATTGGTGCCTACTTAAATTAAACCCACAAATCAATCGTAGCTTTTTCTATAAGATGACAAATAGGTGAAGTTGCTCTCAGACAACTTTGGGGTTCGAAAGGGGTAAAAAAAAATAAAAATTTCCACCAAAGCAAAAGTTGACAAAAGTACCAAAGAAAATACAGATATTTAAAAATGAAAAACTGTCAAAATGGCCGAAGTGGCCTTTCTAGTGTTAAATAAGTGGTCTTCCTTGTGTTAGTAAGACCAGCAACTTTAACTCTGGAGTACTAATGTTTGTAACAGATAAAAACATAAATAAAAAATAATGAATACAAAATTAAAAACAGTCAAAATGACCGCAGTGGTCTTTCTAGTGTTAAATAAGTATTTTAATACGACCAGCAAGTTTAACTCTGGAGCACTAATATTTTAAAATATTTGAAATATTTTAATATTAATATTTTGTAATTTGTTGTAAAGTAAGGTTAGCATTTCAGGGCTAATGGATGTTCTATGATATTAAAATTTTAATATGTAAGAAAAAATATAAAACCCTTTTTTTCTGTGTAAGTAAATACGAACATACTATATATTTATAGGTATGTATGAGTTTCCAGATCTGCGACACAAGACAGCTCTGTGAAATGCATTGCATGTCCTTCCATACGCCAACCCACCATTGGTGAAAGCGCGTGCAGTGATACCTCAAAGGCAACGCACCTCGTAGCGGATGTGAGTTGAGAAGCGGCAAGAAAAGAGTGTCTTTTATTCGATTTTTCATGGTCAAATGAATATAAATGCGATTTGCACTATTCGTCTTCGTCTTTTCTGATTCGTCTTCTTCTTTTGCAGGCAAAGCGCTTCAGCTGGCCGCGCTGCCGTCTGATTTGGCGCGCCTTTCATGCTTTTCAGTAAATTCAATTTATATTCATATTCATGCACATCATCATTCGAGTCTATTATTTGTAGATTTACATATCTGCCGCAATCGCTGCTGTGCCATCTACAACTGTACACATGCACACAAACACCAGCACACACACACACAAACACACACAAACACACACAGACACACATTCGAACAACTGTCGCTGTGGCTGGCAGTTGGTGGCCCCAACTGTAGCCAAAGTGGCGCTCTAGTGTTATTGTTGTTGTTGTAGCCAAAGGGGACGGCTGGTTATTTATGCGCTGAACTTGATTCCTTTTTGTGCTTTGAATTTGTCACGTGAACCAAATGTGAAGCGCACAAAACGAGCACACAGAGAGCGACGAAAAAATGTGCGACACAAACACAGTTGTCATGGCTGTCAGCTGTGTGTGCCAGAGTGTTGGTGTGCCGGCTGTAGTGTGCACTCACAGTTAACACGTCGCGCTTTAACACTCCACTTACAGGCGAATAAAATGAAATCACTGCCATGGCGGAAGTGTAGTCATAGGTGAAATGCTTCAAGCACACACACACACACACACACATCCAAACAGACAAATAGACAGACATACTGTTTGCATGTATGTACGTTGTGTGCATGCAGATATGAAGTTGCGAAATTGCAAAATAAAATCATGAATTCTTTTATAATATTTTTATGAGCGTAAATGGAAAGTGCAAATGCAAAAAAATTGTGCCGCGGACAGACAGCGAAAGCGATAGCGGCGCAGGATGCTGCTGCGAGGAAGCGGCATTGCATGTGACCTGTCGTAATGCGAACGCGGCACCGGGTCGCATGAGGTTAAGAGCATAATGGCAGCCAACGAACCAGCCAACCAGTCAGGCCACCGCCGCATAGCAGCAGCGCACCGAGCACAACAATGGTTGCTTTAGACAACAATGGATATTGTGATTTGGTAATTTTTTTTTTTCATTCTTTTTCATTCATTTTGAAATTTCGGATTTTTGCTTAGTTTAATGTCATACATTAGTTTTTAGATAAATTCAGATTTAAATTTTGGCTGGTATAGTTCGATGCGGTAAATAATTTGTGCTCGTGTAGGTGGTTGTAAGCCTGAAAATATGCCACAATTTTGACAATTTGAAACTTACTGGGGTTTGGTATGTAAACACTTACATTTGAGGCCATTCAATTATGATCCTGCCATGAAATATGTGTCTTCCAATCAAAGTTGGATATTATATAAAAAATCCGAAAGTCTAAAAAAATCTCCTAAATTTGTATACGGTTTTTCGATAGTCGGAACTGCGTGTTTAAACTGTTTTAGACTTCTGTTCAACACGAATCGGACAAAAAAGTTATCGTTTTTGGCCAATGAACAGCTTTTCGCCGGAATATCTGAGACTTTCAGTCACTCCTGGATAGCTGAACAGTTATACTATAAATGAAGCAATATTTTAGTTCTCCTGACCTTCTGGTTTATGAGATACATTCAGTTGAAATATGTTGATAAAATCAACTTTATTAAAATCTTGAATTCATTGCCAATTTCAATTAACTAAAAGTATCTAATAGCCCCATCTTCAAGCATCTTCTTTTCCACCATTTCTCCTAATTATCTATCTTCCCATATCTACACATCTCTTTTTCACCGTTTTCCTCTGTATTTCTTATCATTTTCTAAATTAATTAAATTATTTTTAATTTCATTTATATTTATTGTCGTTTAATGTTATTTCTTATTATTTTTACTCAGTTTTAATGTATTTTTTTTGTAGCATTTAAAAGATCATTTAATATCTTGTATGCTGAAATAAATCAATAAAAGCCATCATTCAACATTGTTTTACTTGGACTTCCTGTGAGATATCTGGGACTTCCGACCCACTGTTTGAAAACTGAAGAGTTCTTCTGTAAGTTGAGTTATATTTTAGGTCGCCAGCTCTTCTGGTTAAGGAGCTACAGGCAGTTGAACTTTTTTAAAAACTCAAATTTTTTCAAAGTCGCCCTTCAACATTGTTCTACTTGGCCTTCATGACTTCCTAAACCTAAAACTTCCGATCCATTGTTTGATAGCTGGAGAGTTCTTCTACAAGTTGAGTCATATTTCAGGTCGCCAGCTCTTCTGGCTTAAGAGCTACAAGTAGTTCAATGATTTAGTCCACTACTTTCTAAGTTGCCATTCAACATCGGTTAACTTGGACTTCCGCTGGGATATCGGGAGATTTCGATTCCTGTCAGATATCTGGGACTTCCGATCTATTGTTTGAAAGCTGGAGAGGTCTTCTACAAGTTGAGTCATGTTTCAGGTCGCCAGCTCTTCTGGTTTAGGAGCTACAGACAGTTGAATGTTTTTAAAAAATTCAACTTTTTTCAAAGTCGCCCTTCAACATTGTTTTACTTGGCCTTCATGACTTCCTAATCCTAAGACTTCCGATCCATTGTTTGATAGCTGGAGAGTTCTTCTACAAGTTGAGTCATATTTCAGGTCGCCAGCTCTTCTGGCTTAAGAGCTACAAGTAGTTCAATGATTTAGTCCACTACTTTCTAAGTCGCCCTTCAACATCGGTTAACTTGGACTTCCGCTGGTATATCGGGAGATTTTGACACACTGTTTGATAGCTGCAGAGTTCTACTACAAGTTGAGCCATACTTCAGGTCACTAGCTCTTCTAATTTAAGGGCTGCGTGCAATTGAACGTTTTTACAATAGTCAAATTTTTCCAAAGTCGCCCTTCAACATGGTTTTACTTGACCTTCTTTTGAGATACCCGAGAGTTCCGACCCATTGTTGGAAAGCTGAAGAGTTCTTCTACAAGTTAAGTTCTTCTACAAGTGAGTTATCAGCAGTTGAACGATTTGAGAAAAGTCAACTGTTTTCAAAGTCGCTCTTCAGCATCAATTAATTTGGACTTCCGTTGGGATATCGATTGATAGTTGGAGAGTTCTACTACAAGTTCAGCCAGATTGTAGGATCTGCTTGCTTAAGAGTTACAGGCAGTTGAACGATTTTGGAATAGTCAATTCTTATCCAAGTCGCTCTTTAACATCAATTTTTTGGTCTTCCAGTGAGATATCGAACGATTTTGGTCGTTCCGTTTCCGACCCGTTAATTAAAAAAGATCTTTTAAATATCGGTTTTGGTTCCTCACACGTGTGTTATTATTTACGATTTTTATTATTTTACAACAATAAAAAATCAGCATTATGCCATACGCGATCGGCTGCAATGAGCCAGACGGCTAGACATCCAATCGAAATTGTTACCGGAAGTCACTTAATTTCGCCAAATATTTTGTCCAGCACAAACACAGCCACATAACTAAACCCAAAAATACGCACACTCATACACACTCAAATACACACACACACACACACCAATACAGACAAACGAATAGAACTCGACATGACTCTGCACACTTCAGTTGGTGTTTGCCCTCAATAGATGGCAGCGGAAATGTCTTCACTTCCTCATTTATGCTATTAACATTTTTTGTTGGTTGCCGAAAATATAAAAAAAAAACCAAAGAAGAAACCCCAATAAAGACAGCGAAGCATGCGGCATGCGGCAATGGCAGTAAAAATTCATACTTGGGCGTGCAGTCGGCACGTACGTGCGCTGCCGCTGGAATGGCGCGCGAGATGCCGCCGCATTGCCCGACTGTTGCCACTCTAATGAAAACACAAATTACTTCCGCACATTGGCACGTCCTTAGAAAGGAACGAGCTCGAACGATGGCGCAAAAATATGAAAGCGCCGCCACTTGCCACATGCCACTTGCCACATGCCATTTCGTTTGGCTGTCATTGTCGTACCGAGTCGATTCGAGTCAAGTGTATGCATGTGTGTGTGTGTGTGTGCGGCCGAAAATTATGCTTCAATATCTTTGTAAATTTGTCTGACTGTATTACAATGAGTGTCTGAGCGAGCGCCACATATTGCCAGCTGCCGCATGACAAGTGCGCGCCCAGATCGCCGTACGTCGATAATAAACCCATACAAATGCAATTATTAGATTTTCCACTTTGTAGCCCAAAAGCTCAGCCGGAAAACAGGACAGCGGCGCAGATAAAGCGCAATGTTCGAAGGGATCGATGGTTCATGGTGAGAAATTTCTGGCAGTGTCATTCGTAGCATCACAGACACAGACACATACACATACACATACACATACATCGATGAGATTAACATTGATGGCACTTGTGCGATAGGTTGGCATATGGCAAAGAGTTGGTTGACTGGACTGGACGAAAGTTGTCCAATGCTGCAGACGATGAATGAAAGCATTGCATGTTGCAGCAAATATTGACCTCCCATGTTTGGTTGTCGCAATAAATGTTTAGTAAGTGTGTGATTTGTGGCAGCAAATTATGAATGGTTGGAAAAATTTTCATTAGGGTAATTTTAAACAATTTATTTATTTTAGTCTTCTGGCTAGTAGAAATTTTTTAAACATTTTTTATAGTTTCTTTAGTGTTTTATTAAGAAGAATATTTATTTATTTATTATTAGTATTTATTTATTTGTTTATTTATTTATATATTCAGTAATTAATTAATTAAATAATTTATTTATTTGTTTATTTGTTTATTAATTAATTAGTTTATTCATTAATTTATTCATTGATTTATTTATTGGTTTATTTATTTATTTATTTATTTATGTATTTATTTATGTATTTATTTATTAAATAATTAAATAGTTTATTCATTAATTTATTCATTGATTTATTTATTTGTGAATTTATTTATTTATTCATTTATTGGTTCATTAATTTATTTATTCATGAATTTTTTTCTTAATTTATTAATTAATTAATTAATTAATTAATTTATTAAATAATTAATTAATTAATTACTTTACTTATTCATTTATTTATTTATTCATTTATTTATTTCTTTATTTATTTATTTCTTTATTTCTTTATTTATTTATTTATTAATTAATTAATTAATTAATTTACTTATTCATTTTTTTATTTATTTATTCATTAATTTATCTATTAATTTATTTATTTGTTTATTTATTCATTTAATTATTCATTCATTTATATCAGCGGCGGTTTATAAAAAAATATTTTGGGGGGTCCAAAAAGTAATTCTTTAATATTCATAAAATGCCTTTTAATTTGTATGTAGTTTTAAAGTCGATCCTAATATTTTGAGTTGGTTTCAAACCCCCAAAACCCCTCTGAATCCGCCACTGATTTATATATTTTTATATTTATTTATTTGTTTTTCTTATTTAATTATTTATTTATTTATTAATTAATTAATTTTACATTTATGTATTCCTGTTTCTGGCTGATTTCTAACTAAAAGCTACGTTTCATTCTACTTTAATTTTTTCAATTTCACACTAACGAAAATGTTTTATTAAGACGACTTTGGGGTTCTGTATGGAAGTATTCCCTGAGTCTTACAAATATGAAAATGACTAAAAGTTTAACTGAAATTGTACCTCAAGTCGATCTCAAAGTCCACGTATGCCCATTGGCAGCTTTGTTGCTCTTTCGTTTATCATAGTTAAAAGTATAATTCCCTCCTATTTCCCAAACTATTATAAAGCCGTAGCTTTTGCATATAATCAAAGTTGTTTCTTCTAATGCATACAAATACAAATAAACTTTGACAAGATTGATTGAAAAAGTATAAAATTGGCAACGTTCAGCAAAGTCTGAGAGACGAAGTGGACATGCAGTAAATACGAGCGGAAATAATTCATAAATAGAAGCGAGGAAAGTACGAAACAGCAACAACATCATCAATACGAAGATCATAATCGTCACTGGCATCGACAACAACAACAACAACAACAACAACAACAAGAGCTCACCATAAATGCCCACACCAAATGAAATGCCTGAAATGAGGAGAGTTCAGCGCAATGATGTCAGCCAATCAGACCAACCAACCAACCGAACTCAAACGTATTGAACGCAAAGCAATGAACGCGCTCTGTGCGGCACCGACACTTGGCCAGACAAACAAACAAACCAACAAACAAATGCACGACTAGACCCACAAACAAATGCTGGCAGATTGACGCTGACATTTCGCTGAACGACGATGCTGCTGTGAGCGGCAGACAGACGTGGCACAATGGTTCAGTTGACGTAGAATTTTGCGCGAGATTTTGTAATATTGACGCGGCTTTTAAGTACAACGACAGCAGTTACTCAGCAATGAAGTTGATCGAGGGGCGGCAGACAAGAAACGGGCACTGAACTGTGGGAGAACGAGAACGACGCATGTAATTCGTTGCTCTTTATTGGCTTATATGAATAAATGCAATTATTGCCATAGTAATGACACGTAGCATCAAATGTGGCAACGAAAGAGCGCAGCGCGGGGCATGCCGGATGTAAGAAAATCGATTTTGAAATTTTATAATTTTTCATGGAGTGTGAATTAGAGGAAACGAAAGCTTTGAATGGAGGAAAATGCGGAATACGGAAATATATGTGGAGTAAAATGTTTGAAATTGTATAGAAATATGGAGAAATATTAAAAAAAGATGAAGTAATATGAAGTATGATGGAGTAATGTGAAGTTATTTGACATTCTTCTCTTTGTTGGAACAGCCAAGCAAGTGCAGCATTCGGTCGAAGTACTCGTATGTTCTCGAGCATTGGTCTGAGATGATCATCTTGCTCGCTCAGGGCTTGAAGTGACCAATTTGTTAACTGTGGCTTTGATGAAGGCAGATGGGAGTAGCCGAAAAAACTTAGGGCCCGTAAATTCAGCTTCACGAGCTGGGAAGTCTGAGGTCTCGTTACGCGCAATTGTTGTGTGTGTTTCGTGATCCAAATAATCGTAAACCTATTATAGCTGCTGACATTGTTAAGTCCGGATTTCCAGAATTTGACAAACGTGAAGGTGTATAAAGAGTTCCTTTAAAGCTGAGTCTGAAAAGCATTCGGTAGCTGGCAGCTTTCCTTTCACACTTGGAGATTTTTTTCATTTCCCGCAACTTGTTCTCTACTACTTCTGAACTACTTCATACGTATAGGAATAGAAGTAGACGAGTTTGAATTAGTCCAACGCACAGTGATTCGGTCCATAGACAAAATTAAAAAAATTTTTTGTCTCAGAATTTAACAATTTTAATGTCATTTGAAAGGCAAAACTCCAACTAAGAAAAACCCCAAGAATCTGTGCAAAAAATTAAATAGTGTGTATGTAACAGCTGCTCAACTTTTTCACAAAAAACTGAAACATATCTATTCTGTTTTTAGTCTATTGAGTAAAAAAAATTAAAAAAATCCATGGTTAGCAAAAAGTCGCAAAAATTTTCCATATAGATTAAGAATTAATCTGCGTATTTTCGCTTTTAATGTTTTTTCAGACTTGGCAAATTTGGGCTTCCACTTTACATTTAATTTAAAATATTTTTTAAATTTAAAATCTGAAAATTGCAAAATATCGAAAAAGTATCTGAAAGTATGTTCCTGGATTTTTGTGTATTTTAAGAATCGTTTGATGATATGTTCCACAGACGAAATTCAATAAATGTTTGTCTCAGAATTTAACGATTTTGATGTAATTTGAAAAGAGAAACTCCAACTAAGAAAATCCCAAAAATTCTGTAATCCCAAAAATTCTGTAAAAAAAATTAATTAGTGTGTGTGTGTGCAACAGCTGTTCAAAAAAAAACGTAAGCATATTTTTTTTCTTTTAAGTCTATTGAGTAAAAAAAATTGTAAAAATCCATGGTTAGCAAAAAGTCGCAAACATTTTCAATATAGATTAAGAATTAATCTGCGCATTTTCGTTTTTAATGTTTTCACAAAACTTGCTAATTTACTTTACATTTAATTTAAAATATTTTTTGAAATTCAAAATCTGAAAATTGGAAAATATCTAAAAACTATGTGAAAGTATGTTACTGGATTAGTGTATTTTAAGAATCATTCTTTCTTTGTCGAATAATGTTAAAACATCCTTCGATCTGTTCTGATCTTACCTATGTTTCTACAAAATATATTTTTTTCATCCCTGAAAGTATGCAATCAACATGAAAAATTAAATGAAAAATTAAAAAACTGCACAAATGCAAAACATACAACTATTATTATAATTTTTATTGCAAAGCTAAAGGGTTCTCATGCAAATTCAGTTATTTTTTGAGATTACCAATGTTGATGTAACTGACTAAATGTAAAATCTGAAAAATCTAGCGAACAAACTTGGTACTATAGTTTACCAAAAATGGCAGAAAATGTAAATTTAAGTTTCAGACATTGCCAAACTACAAAATTTTAAGAAAAAAAACATTTCATAGCATACAAAATTTTATTAAGAACAGACCATTCTTACTAATTTTGTTCCGCCGTTGTATAGAGTTGCATCACTGTGCAATGTGGGAATGGAACCTAAAGTATTTGATGGACTATCGAGGCCGACCTCTTCCACCTGCTTTCCACAACAAAGTTCACTGCCTTAAGTATTGCATGCAACTAAGCCTGAATCAGAGATGCATGCAAACCTACATCAACGAATTGTCGAGCCCCACTTCATTAGGTATCAGTGGCGCACACAGTGGGTTCAAACTACCCCAAACACAAAACTTGCTAGCACAAAATATGATTTCGAATGGTATTCTTTTCAAAAGTTATACTCAAAAACCCCTTCCCCCCAAAAGAAATCCTTTGTGCCCCACTGTACGGCACAGACATCAGAGTTGGAATCTTGTACTTCACTTACTTAACCCTCTTTTAAAAATGAAACGCTGAACCTCCAAACAGTTTCGTTTGAATTTTGCATTTCACTACCGACTCCTCGCAGCGCAGCGGGCGTGAAGTGTGTGTCAGCGGGCGCGGGAATGACGCGCCCGCAATATTCGTAATGCGAAATGTCGTGGCGGTTACCAAAATGTGTTGTAAAAATCTTATTATCACACCATTATGCCACTTGCAGATGCTTATTATGATGAAGATAAAAAACGGAGCTTTTAAATGAACCCCCTAAAAAAACAAAAAAAAAACAAATAAAATGATAAAAATAAAACGGCAACGACATCCACATCAACTGGCGGCATGACCGAAAAAGCGTGTAGAACAAAACGGAACAGAAACTCGCGTCACAGCGTCGCAGTGTCTGTGCGTTTCGCATTTGATTTGGCTGCTGATGCTGCTGGGTTTCTTCGTATATTTTTTGCTTTTTATGATTTTTATATTTTTATATTTTTAGTGCTTTTATGTGCGTGTATGCAAAGATATTTCAGTGCCACATCGGGGCAGAGTGCTTTGGCTGGTCGGGCACACTGACACATGCATGCACAAGCAAACACATGCACACACGTACATTTAAACACTAAAACACATGCGCCAAGTGACAGACGGCAATTGTCATAAATTTATTCATTGCATAGACGCGCTTAGCTGCATATAACGAATACGCGATTTTTTTGCATTCTCCGAACCCAAAATGTGTTTGGAAAATTGTGAGACCACGGGGGGAGCGGTACATTTCCGCGTCTTACACGTCCGGAAGTGCGCGTTTTATTGCGCGGAAATGGCATTGCGTAATTGATTTCGCTTTTGTCACATTTTGCATTTGAATGGCGTCTTTTGTGCGAAATTCCCGTTCCACTGTGCTGGCATTTATTAAGAAATTTTGTTTTTTATTTAAATCTAGTTAAATTAATAAATATAAAATCGATTTGGCACTTGGATTGGACTTTTGTTCATATCATAATTACCATTTATTTCGGCCAGCACTTGAGGCCTTTTAATTGAATAAAATTATTAGCAAAGCCATTACAACTGAGAGTGTATGTGTGTGTGAGTGAGTAAGTGTTGCATATATTCCATGTTGGGGAATTTGTTAAATGTACACTTAATACTGTAAAGCTTGGCACAATTACAGCCACCGCACAGTTCGACACATATTTCAACAATTCATGTTCAACAGGCCCACAAATCTGCACAAAGACACACACACACATACAGGCGAACTAATAAAGTCAAATCTACTCGACTCGAAGCTGCAGCAAATATGCAAATTTGCATGTGTGTGTGTTTGTTGTTGCTGCTCTCGTGTTTTGTAAGCCAGAGAGTAGTTAAATTATTTGCTGAAAATTATTACACTTGGGAGCAAAAGGGTGCAGTATGTTGGTTTAAAGTAACTTCCAACTTGTAGCAGCTGCAAAATGGGCAATTTGCAATGTCCAAAGAAAATACTTTGTCCTGATGCAAACTTTTCAATTCCTTCTCATGGCTCTTAATATTTTAATAAAATTCTTAATACATGCAGATGTCGTATTTGTTAAAAAAAATAATGTAGTCGAAGTTTTGAGGTGTATAAGTCAAAGCTTATTGAGTGCTGTCATTACGGCAAAGGCGTATGAGTAACATTAATTCAGTATGTTTCAATATGTATTCCAAATACAGTGGTGTCTGGATAATGAACTATTTATTGCAAGGCCTGTTCACTGTATTGCGGTTGTTCACTATATCAAGGTTAAAATTTTAGTTCAAAAACTCGTTTTATTTGCTCAAATTACAATTTTTGTTTTTTGCTTTAAAATTGTTTTCTATATTTAGAAGCTCTAAGTCAAAATTTGGGTGTTCACTATATCGAGGTTTCACTATATAGGGGTTCAATATACCCAGACACGACTGTATTTCTAATTCTAATAAGAAAATTTGGAGCCAAAGTTAGAGCAAAGGAACTGTAATCTCAATAGGAAGCCGGATGGAGTAAGTAAAACAAAGGCGTATGAGTAACATTAATTCGATATCCATGTTTTCCAAATAATTCTAATCCTTATAAGTAAATTTTAGAGCAAAAAATTAAGGCAAAAGAACTGTAATCTCAATAGGAAGCCGGTTGGAATAAGTAAAACAATTGTTCACATAAGGCAACGTGCTACTTTGTGGACGTCTGACCCGTCTATGGTTCTAAGAATACATTTTTTTGTTCTTTAAGTTTTAAGAATAATATGAAATTCAAAAATTGAATATATGAGTTTGAAGAAGATAAGTATGCAGGTTTGTGGAATGTTATATCTTTACATAGTATAGAAAAAAAGCAGAAAATATTAAGATAAATTTTTAATTAATAATAATTATTTATTAATTAATTAATTAATAATAATAATAATTGTAGCTGAAGTGCATATTAGACTTCTAGTTAGGTGTTACAAATTTTGTGTCTAATAACAGTGGACGTCCAGTATAACCAACTTCCCATTTAACGAATTTTCGATTTAACGTATGGCCAAGTTTTTTCCATTGATGGTTCTATATTACGAACGAAAGTGAATTTTGCTAATCGATTTAACGAATTTAACGATTTAACAAATTGGGGGCACAACATAAGATTCGTTATGTTGGACGTCCACTGTAATTGTTACGACCACAACGTATGAGCAACATTATTTTATTAGTCGTGTTTTCTAAATATTTTAAGTTTTAACATAAAAATTTTATAGCCAAAAGTTAGAGAAAAAACACTTTAAAGCCACTAGATAGTTGCTGGATAGGACAAGTAAAACAAAAAGAAAAGACAAAAGCCAACAGAAAGTGTGCTTGCAGAAATCAGTAAGTCGTAGGCGTATGAGTAACATTATTTCAATACGCACGTTTTCCAAGGGTTCCTAATATAAATAAGTAAAACGGAAAAACAGAAAGCACGCTGAGTGGTGTCAGTGAGACAACGTTTTTCCAGTTAACCCTTTCGCAATTTTGTTGCCATATGGCAACATGCTAGTTTGTGGACGTCTGCATCCTCTATGGTTGCAAGAACACATTTTTTTGTTCGTCTTTAGAATAGCTTGAAGTTTTAGGAAAACTACGAAATTAATAAACTGAATATTTAAGTTTAAAGAAGAATAGTATACACATTTTTTTAATGGTATATCTTGACATAGTAAAGGAAGAAGAAGCAGAAAAATTAGATAACTTTTTCATTTGACGTTTTCCTTCAATGTAGATACTTTTTTTTTTTAATTTTGGCTGAAGCAAATGAAGAAATATTCAAATTTTCGGTATGCGTAAAAAGTTCTATGTTTAAGTAATTATTACAGCCACAACGATGTGGTTGCTCTCATAGAAAAACACTCTACAATACAGGGTCCGAGTATAAAAATTAAACAATTTCTTATGGAATGTTGCTATATTAGCCACATAGAAGCCTAAGACGTAAAATTTAAAATTTCATATTTCCCCAGTAAAAACCTGTAGCGTAAGGGTTAATATCATTTTCTAAATAAATTGTAGGTTCAAGTTAGATTTTAGGTTAGGTAAGCAAAGGGTTAAAATTAGATCAAAAAACTGTAACGTGAACAAAAGATACAGTAAGATTGAGGTGTATAAATAATATTATTTTACAAGCCGCGATTTCCAAATATTTTGAATTTTAATAAATAAATTTTAGAGCCAAAAGTTAGAGAAAAAACACTTTAAAGCCATTAGATAGTTGCTGGATAGGTCAAGTAAAACAAAAGCGAAAAATTAAAGCCAAGAAAGTGTGCTGGGTAGTGTCAGTATGACTAAGGCGTATGAGTAACATTATTTTAATACCAACGTTTTCTAGATATCTTAATTAAGTAAATTTTAGATCTAAGAGTTAGAGCAACACATTTATAAATTCAATGGAAAGCATTGTTTGGTATCAGCAAAATAAATGCTAACAACTAAACAAAACAAAAAGCCTGCTGGCTGGTGTCAGTAAGACTGAGGCGTATGAGTAACATTATTTCCATACCTGAGTTTTCCAAAGATTTTCATTTTTAATAAGAATTAATTATATTAGAAGAATTAATTATATTTAATTATAATTATAATTTCAATAAAAAGCGCACTGAACGGCGTCAGTAAGAAAAAGGTGTATGAGTAACTAAAATTTTTTCAATACCCACTTTTTCAAATATTTTAATTTTTAATATAAACATTTTAGGGCCATAAGTTAGTTACTGTAATCTCAATAGGAATCATGCTCAGTAGTCAGTTAGACAAATGCGAAATAGTAATGCCAACAAAAAGAGCCCTGGTACTGTCAGTAAGAAAAAGGCGTATGAGTAACATTATTTCCATACCCACGTTTTTAATTTCACTTTCATTTTTAATAAGAACATTTTTAATCCTAAAGCTATTTTATATGCAATGTTTTAAGATGTAAGTAAAATTTGAGAGAAAAAAGTGCAAGAAGTTTCGGCAAACATTTTATAACATTTCTTTAGCACTCAGATGTTTCAAACATTTTAATTTGTTATAGTATATTTTAAACATAAAATTTATTTTTGTTGTTTATGTTTTATATGTTGTAAATGTTTTAAAATATGCGCTGAAGTTCAGAAAAAAATATTTAAGAAATTTTTTCAATAAATTTTAAGAAATTCTTGTAACGCCCCCGTTTTCAGCTTTAAGCGCAAAGCCTGAACAGAAATTCCCATAAATCGACAATTTGATGGATTTGCATGTTATGACCCGCAGCAGCTGTCGATTACAAGAAAATTCCACAATAATGCATCAGCAACAATGAAGCTCCGGCAAGCGCCAAACACGAATGCCAGCAACAATTTCATTTACAAAAGCCGCCAAAAAAGGGCTAAATCGCGAGCATAAATAAAATTAGAGCACCGCAAGAAAAAAAATCAAAATAAATGTTTGTTAAGAAGCACAACAAGTGAGGAAAGTGCGCGGGCGACAAACATTGCTGGAGGGGAAAACGGGTGAATGCGTGTAATGCGAATTGCCAAAAGCGAGTGTACTCGCGTGTAAATATGTCTGTGTATGTTTGTGTGTGTTTGTGCATGTGGAGCACATATGTCGGCTATGATTTATGCACATGTGTGCTTATGTTTGTTGTTTGTGTTTTGGATGTGTGGCGCGCGCATTGTTGCCTCCACATCCGTCTCCAACTGCTGCTGCTGCTGCTATCTGTGTTGTTATCTGCCAAATGTTGCTGGCATCTTTTGGCGTTGTAGCACAATGAATTCTAACTAACCGTCATTCGTTTTGTGCATCGTTTTTTTGGCGGAATTTGTTTCATTTTTTTCTGCTTCATTTGGTTTTTTGATTTTGGGCCAAAATCCCCTCACAGCCAATGTCGACAATGTGGGCCAACAAAAAAAAAATAAAAAAAAGCGCAAAGGCAAAAAAGTGTACATATGTAAGCGCGGTTGAAAAGTGAAATTGAATGTGCCAAGCGGAAGAAGAGCCAAAAGAGACGGAAACAGGGCGAGTGAAAATTGCGCTTAAATTGGCATTCATTCGCTTTTTATTGTCGGGTCAAAGGGAGTGAAAAGAGCAGCACAGCAAAAGTTAGAAGAGGGCAGCAGACAGAGCGGCGAGCCCAACAAATGTGAGTACAAATCCCCAAAAAATTTAACAAATCGAAAGGGATTTCCCGGGTCACTATGAACCAACATGAAAATATCCAAATAAATGTTAAAGCAAAGGCCGAAAGAAAAAAACCGAAACGAAAACAAAAGTAGATGAGATCAACAAAAGCAGAACAAACTGAAAACAATGCAGGAAAATGCGCTGCAAATTGATTGAGCTCAAAGGTTTAATGTTTATACAGGACTTTAAGATTTATTGCTTGGCCTACAACAACACCGAACTCAGCAAATACACACACACACACAACAGATACACTAACACGCACTAACAGAAGCCTTTTCGGTTACTGGCAATACATGAAAAAGAAATCGACACAAAAATTTGCTGCCATATGGGAAAGTCGTCTGTCTGCCGATCTATTTATATACAAACATTTCTAGTCATGTATGCGTGTGTGTGTTTGTTTATTTACGTATGCAAAATTAGAAGCTAAAATTTCACTTTCTTTACACCGTCAAAAGCCTCACGGCAATGTTGCACGCCCAACTACGCCGCCACTACAACAAGACCCGATGTCGATGTGAAAAGGGGGGCCGCACACCGAGGAAAAAGGATTCGGCGGTGCTGTAGCTTAGGGCAGATATGCGTAATGAGTTTCCTGTACAAATACCACATACAAACATGCATACAGAGCCAGCAGCGCAACGCGTAACAAGCTTTCAGATGCCTTCAAAACGCCTTCGCCATGAATTGAAATTTTTGTATAAAAATCAAACGTGCCTTGAAGCCGCTCGCTTGGCATTGAAAATAACAAATACAAAATTTTGTTGGATATAAGACAGCAGCAGCAGCAGCACTCTTTTAAGAAATCAGCGAAAAAAATTGCGCATACGCAGCGGTGTGCCAATGGCTGAAACAAATTGTATTTATTCAATATTTGCCAATATAAGCAATACACATGTTTAAATAAAATAATTGTGCGCCACTCACTCACACACACATGCAAACACACATACAAATATTTACGTAGAATAAACAGCTTCAACATAGACAACCGCAAAGAGCAAAGTCTGGCCGAAAATTGAAATAAATTGAATGCTTTAAGGCAAAGGGACATCAGCCGCAGTCGACTGAGGTGGTTTTTTCGTCTGAGGGGCGTTGAGTTGTGCATGTCCTAAAGTGTATAAACTTTCTTGGCTTACATCTAGTTGCCAGTAACTAAGATTTGCTTAGTTATTTATTAACAAATTTTTTATAATTTTATTTATAACAAATTTAATGTATCACCAGCCAAAAATTTCGCTGTTATTGCTGATTTTGATGTATAATATTAAGTTAAGTTATAGTTTAAGTACTTCAGCTGCGTCAATGTTTAATTAATTATAAGTAATTTTTGTACACAGAAATTAAAACTAATTATTCAATTATTTTAGATATAAGTAAGTATTTAAAACATATATTTGAGTTAAAGAAAAAAAATAAGATTTATTTATTTAATAAAAAACGTCGTAGAATTAATTAACAATTCATACAGACTAACAAACAATGAAGAAAGATAAATTAAAAACGAATTTAAATTTAATTTTAAATTTCTAAAGATAGAAAACAATATAAAATGTATTTATTTATTTAAAAAATATCGTACAATTAATTAACAAGCCATACAGACTAACAAACAATGAAAAGGGATAAAATTAAAATAAAAATGAATTTAAATTTAAAATTTCAAGTTTTTGTTTCAAGATTACAATCTGTTCTAAAGATAAAACAAAAATTAAGATATATTTATTTAATTAAAAAAATATCGTTAAAAGAAAAAAAATAAGATTTATTTATTTAATAAAAAAACGTCGTAGAATTAATTAACAATTCATACAGACTAACAAACAATGAAGAAAGATAAATTAAAAACGAATTTAAATTTAAAATTTAAATTTTTTGTTTAAAGATTACAATCTGTTCTGAAGATAGAAAAAAAATTAAGATTTATTTATTTATTTAAAAAATATCGTAGAATTAATTAACAATTCATACATACAGACTAACAAACAATGAAAAAAGATAGAATTAAAACTAATTTAAATTTAAATTTAAAATTTCAATTTTTTTTCAAGATTACAATCTGTTCTAAAGATAGAACGAATGTTTTTCTGATCAAATATTCGGTTTCAATTCGGCTGCAAAATACAAGTTTCGCCTAAGATTCGCTTTGGGCTAAAAATGTGGCCGAATTGATGTTGTTGTTGTAAACCAATTTAATTCCGTACAGCATTTTGAAGTTGTAAAAAGCAGAAACTGTATTTTTCATAAAATTTTTCTAGAAAACTATTTCGCATGCTTCTGCTTGTGTTAAATTCTCTATTACGTTTTATATGGTTTTCGCAAGCGATTTAACGCTTTTTTGTTAATATTTAATTCCGATATTTCGATGGTTAAATACGCAGCTGTTTGTGTAGTGAAAACATACAACTTTTGAATAGATGGTAAAACAAATTAGATATTTCTTTGGGCGTTATTGAAATATTAGTACACAAGTTTGGTCTTCGGTTCGGCCCAACATTAGATAAATGGCTGAAACTTAATTAGTAGTTTATGTTTGGCTTCGAAAATTCGGTTTGGACGGATATTACTAAATTCCTAAAACAAACTAGCGACACGGTTAATTAATGTTACTCATACGCCCATTATTAGGGATCTATTGTTTTGAGTCTGAAGACTTTCTAGACTTAAAACAGAATAAGGAAGTTTATGTTTTGCATTTAAATAGTACAATTTTTGGTATTATTTTTAATAATTGTTATTAATTTTTAATAAATGTATTTTAAATAAATGTCAATTAAGGCTGCGCTTAAAAAGCTCAAATACAATTAATGTTACTCATACGCCTATGGTTAGGTCTGTAGTATTTTGAGCCTGAAGACTTTCTGGACTTAAAACAAAGTTTGTGTTTGTACTTGATTAATAAATTTTTCCCAAAAGAAAGCGGCTCAAATGTTTCTATGCTTTGAAGGAAGCAGTATTTTCTTGATGATTGTGCACATCAAAATTGCTTGAGTCGATTATTGATCTTATACTTTCTAACGAGCAGCAGAAGCATTTAATAAAGGCCGAGTCGTATCGTCATAAGGATTTGCTGTTTCATTGATGTTTATAAACATTTGATAAGACAAAAATACCTCAGAGGCACCAAATATTAATCGACAGATGCCTGCAAATTGTGTGACAAGTATTCTGAGCAAACAATATCAAAAACAACACTACAAAGCAGATTTGGTCTACGATCAATCAGAGTGGACCCACAGAATTGATCTAACTGAAGGAAATCTTAATTGGGTTAGAGGTGGAAATCTTTACTGCACACTGCCTCATTGGTCAATAAACCATTAGACTGGGATTATTTCAGAATGAGTACTAGAGAAGTGGCAGAGATCAAGATTGCAAGGAATGAACATCTCCCCTGAAAGAACATCTCCCCTTCATAGGGTAAAACTTTCTAAGCTGTATCGCAGACGTGAAGAAAAAGCAGCCGAAAAATCGATTAAGATTCATAAGACCACTATGGTTCAATGGTTCAAAAATATGGAAAGTGATTGTGCGGGCAACCCCGCTTACGTGAAGTCCATGTGTTGACTACTGAATCTAGTTACCTACTTAGATTAAGATTTGAATTTGAGAGGGTCTTTACACAACTTTGGTGCCCAATATTATTGGAAACCAGTGGCGTACACAGGGGGTTTGGGGTTCAAACCCCCAAAACACAAAAATTGATGGTACAAAATATGGTTTTGAATGGGGTTCGGCTTAAAAATTCTCCCCAACCCCCCTCACCACCAAAATGAAATCCTCTGTGCGCCACTGTTGGAAACCATATTTGCTTGAGATTGAGATGAAAAGTCAGCTGGCTAAGACGACCACCCAATAGTTACAATTAAAAGAATGTTACTTCACCATAACCTAGAAGGAAGTAGATGTTACGTTCAACTTATAGAAGGAGTTCGATTCAGTACGAATTAGCAGCTAAAGAACGGCTTCAGATGGACTTGGAAGCACAAGTCTTCTTCATTTTGGTTCCAGTAATCTTTGGTTTTAAATTGCAGAGCAGTTTCATTCATCATTCAGTTTCATTGTCACAGAATATTTATTGCTGCTTAGCTGGCAATTAACTTAACTTTTAATAGCTTCTCTACTCATATTTGCTGTTGCTGAAAACCTCTTATTAAAATTTCATAATTTGCTATCCTTTTTATTTAATTTTTTTTACTAAAAATAACTTCTTCAAGTTTTGACAAAATCATTGATTACACTACTCGACAAAAAATGGGTTCATCGCGTGCTCCTAAAAACAAAAGTATTTTTTACTAATCTAATCTTCGGCTGCTGAACACGAAACTGAAAATCCAAAAATTTTCTTAAGATGCATTTTTGAAAAATCTTCGAAAAACACGTTTTTTCCCTCTTATTTCAGTTATAAGCACATATCTCGTAAACCCACCATCCGACTAACACAAGTAAGTCGTTCAGAAGGTAATTATCTAACCTTTCCAACGATATATATACTGTCTAAATCAGATGAGATTTGGGGAAGTTACTGACGATGAAATTTGAAAAAATTGAATTTTAGGATTATTTTTTTTTTTTAGGAGCTTTTTTCGTGAAATAGAATCGCAAATGAAAGAGCGGCGCCAATGTGAACAAGAGATGCAATTTGTTCTCGTGCAACAAATTTATTTAATGCCAACACTTTAACCTAAACAACTAAAAAATATAAAAGAAAAACTTTATCAGCCATAAAGAAAACAAATTTTTAATTGAAAAAACAAACGAAACACGCACGTAAAACTAATTAAATTGTAAGATCGGGAATTTTGTGCACAATTCCCTTCATGCCTTCACGCCTTCGTGCGCTTCGACTGGCGACAACAATTGTCAACGCGCTCAAGTTGTGAATTCTCATTGCAGTTTCGCATATTGTGTCGACACGAGTAACAGAAAATATAGCATAAAGTGTGGCAAAAATACGCAGAAAAATTGTAGATAATAACAGAACAAGAGAGACAGAAACGCGCTGAAACGAAAAGCAACTAACTTTTTGCCAATACGAGCAACAGCAACGTTCAACTTTATCGCTTTATTGCGAAAAGTATCGCTTAAGTTAGTTGAGTGGAAACTTTGAAGATTGTATGTGTCTTTGTCTGGCCGCACTTGTGTTCGAGTGCTTAGTAAAGTGCGTGTGTATGAGTGCGCATAAGTGTGTGTGAAAGAAATTGTTGCTTTAATGTTGGCGAGCACACACACATACACACACACGCGCACTCGAGCCAAATATGCAGAAAAGCGCATAATGGCAGAAACGTCAGCTGGCGCTTCGGTTCGGTGTGGGCAGAAATTTCAATCTCTGTCAAATTGAATGGCTGTAAAAACGTTTACCCTTTGCAATGCACTGAACGCGGCGTCCGTTGCGACGCATTGTTTTGGCTTTGTCACAACATTTCCGCCGTGCAAGCGAGCGTGAAGTGCATTGCATGATTTCTGCAACATTTCTGCTGCATATTGAAAATTGCTATGCAAATCGCTAGTGGCCACATAAAAATTGTGCGGACGACATGTGCGTCGAGCAAACTTTGGCAGTGACTTTTGACTTTTGTTGTTTTGCTTTGTGCGGTTTGCTTGCTTCCTTAGTTTTCAATGCTGATTTGCTTTTTTGAAAATTTTACAATTTTATGTTACAATGCTTTTTTTTTGATGTTGTTGCATTCATGCAGAGTTGTATTGGTGGTTGGGTGAAATGTGTTTGTACTTATTTGTTGGCTTACTGTACTTTAATTTAAAAATACTTGTTTCACTTTTAACATTGTTTGTATTTATAAAAAAAACGTTTCAAGTTTGACGTGCTTTTCCTATTCTCGAATAGTAAATGTTGAATAATTAGTTTAATTTAATTTTAAATATTAATTTTACAAAACTTTTTTTGATGTTGTTGCATTCATGCAGAATTATACTGTCGATTGTGTGAAAGGTGTTTGTATTTGTTAGGTTAGCGTAGGGTTCAATGTTTGTATGTTTGTATCAATGTTTGTATTTATAAAAAAATAGTTTCAAGTTTGATGTACTGTTTCTATTCCCAAATACTGAAGAATTTAATATTTAATTTAATTCAATTTAATTAAAAATATTTATTATACAAAGCTTTTTTGATGTTGTTGCAGTCATGAAGAATTTCACTGTCGATTATGTGAAAGGTGTTTGTATTTTTTAGGTTACTGTACTAAAAAATTAAAGTTAATTAGTTAAAAAATTCTTGTTTACTCATACCAATGTTTGTATTTATAAAAAAAAATTTTCAAGTTAGACGTTCCTTTCGTATTCCCGAATAATAAAATATTTAATCAGTGAGCATTTGATGTAGTTTGATTTCGAAAAACACTCCAACCCTGAACAAATCGCTGCAACTTGACGAAAAGTTATATTGGGTTGGCAGGAAAGCAGTTTCTCTATTCACAAAAATATGTCGATTGCAAATATTTTGAAGGACTATTGGGCCCGTTATGATTCTTCCTTTTTTGATTGTGGTCGCTATTTGCTTACTTTGGAAGAAAATTGCATGAAATTCCAGCCTTAAGTTCAGTGCAATTTTAGAAAAGAGTGTAAAAATGGGAACTTTACTCTGTTACTCGTTTTAATCTTTTATTTTTGTAAAGCCAAAAAAGCCGCTGAGACTCAAGAAGGATATGTGAAGTTTATGCCAAATGCTTAGCGCACTTTCTAGAATTGGTTTAAAAACTTCTGTTCTGGAGGTTTTTTACTTCAAGATGAACAACGCTTTAGTTGACCTATCGAACCTGCTGACAATCAAATCAAAGCCATAATTGAGTCGGATCGTCGTCATTTAATCTCCCTGCAATCTTTCGTATAGTAGAAAAATTGCAGGGAGAGGTTAAATGCTTCACACACAACTGTTGAAAAATCCTTACAAGGTCTTAATGACTTGTAAGGCAACTTGATTTTTAGGTTCCTCATGAATTCAAAGAGATTCACTAACACAACTAATACATTTTTTCGTTACTCACCTCGACTTTTTATTGACTCTTTTTTGAGAAAAATAACTGCTCGTGGTGCAAAGTTACTCATTTACAATTAAACAAAGCGAAAGAGTTCCTGTAGCAATTAGTGACCAACACAAGCCACAACGCCACCTGAAATGCATTGAAAACAGATTATGCTATGAATTTGGTGTGATTACAAAGGGGTTCTGTATTTTGAAACAATAATTAATAACAATTAATTAATAAGGAGGAATTAATAAAAGAAAAACGGACAGAATTGGCGAATGGCAAAAGAATCATATTCCAACAGCAACAATAAAAGACCTCACACATCTTTGGTGACCAGTAGAAAACGTGCAGAGCGAGTTTGGAAATAATTAAGTACCTACATATTTATTTTATAAAACTGACCTTGCACCTTCTAATTACAATTTATACCAAAGTATACAAAACTCTTGCAATATTTAGTAAAAGTTTCATTAACGATGATGACTTGAAATTTTCTTGAACTCTTTGAATGGTAGAAAGTTTAGTAATAAAGTAGTAATAAAGTATTAATAAAGTATTAATATAATAAATAATAAAAGATGACCTAAAATAGGACTTGGTTCAGTTTTTTTCTAAATGAAACCAGAAGTTCCATGAACACGGAATTATGAAGTTGCCAGTGAGATGACAAAAGTCATTGCACAAAATTGAAAATTCTTTTGGTACTACAAATTAGTTGGGTCCATGTGTTTTGTGACTGAAAATGCATTTATTTAAAAACAAAATGAAGGGATAGATTAATCATAAAATTTTCCATCGCTTGTTATTACTTTTACCCATCTCTTAGGAAATTTTCGAATTTCATTTCAAAAACATATCTCGTCTTTTGAGGTGCTCCAATTTAGAAGCCAATTTTCGATTGATGTAAAAGAACTGAACTGGTGACCTACCAAATCGTGCTGCATCCGTCGGAATAACCTGAAATCAGATGGAGAAAAGCCCGGAGAACATGGAGGGTGCAGTAAAATATCCCACTTGAGTGTTTGCAAATATTTTTTTACGACTTTTTCATTGAAAAGAATTTTTTTTGCGTACAACATGTAAGCCGAATACCATTCGAAACCATATTTTGTATAAGCAATTTTTGCGAACCCCAAACTTCCGCCCTCCCGACCCCCCTTGACTATTGACTGAGGACGAAACATGGGTTATGACATCGAAATCAAAGCTCAATCATGCCAATAAAACATTTTTGCTGTTAGAATCTCAGGGGTCGGTGAAGGTGAATTAGGTTTAGTAATACTGATTTCTAGAATTGAAACTCATGGTAAAAATTACTTTTCAGTCACTTAGTGACTTGGGATTTTATCCTTTTTTTTATTTTCACTGAAGAGAGGCCAGAGACTGAAGAGAGAGAACCCTTTCGACACCAAAATTGCCTGAGAGCGGCTTCACCTCTTTGTCATCTTATAGCAAAAGCTACGATTGATTTATGGGTTTAATTTAAGTAGGCACCAACAAACTAATATTTTTAGAAGTGAATTCAAAACAAATTACAAAAATTTTACTGTTATCCCCAAAATAATTTCCAATAATTTGCAGCGATATCAGGAAAAGTTTGTCTTCTAATTGAAGTCTACGTGACAAAAATTTATGAAGAGGAAACATGAAATTTAGGTACCTGTATAAAACAAATTGTAAAAAAATTTATTAATATAGATAGGCCACCAATTTCATTTAATATTAAAACTACATTGATAGGAGTGGGTCTGCTGACCGGTCTTTTTTATTTGGCGTAAATAGTGTTTTTTTAATGAATTTTAAAAAATGAATTTTTTTTTTCAACGAAAAGGAAAAATAACCAAAGTTAGAGAGGCAATTAAAATCGATTGGCGTGAACTGGCGTAAATCCTTTTTCCGACTTTTTTAAATGGACTTTCTTCTCTTAAATTCGCCAACAAAATTCTGCGTCTTTTTGCGCCTTTGGAATATATTAAATTTTTTCGGAACTACTAATGTTAATTTTTTTTCAATTATTATGGAATTTTTTCATTTTTATGGAATTTGTTTGCTAAAATGTGATTTAATGCTAATATATTCTAAAGAAAGAAGTAATATCTAAGTTTGAAGAAGCTCTAATTTTGAAGAATAATTTCTATGATAGTCTCGCCGTTATAAATTGAGCCGTATTGCATTTTCATGGCTGTGTCATCTCCATGTTAAGCTGTGAGGATATCAAACAAACAAATTACTTCCTTTTAGCAACTTCACCGCCCTTCTTCCACCCTTTAAAGGCCTTTAGAAAAACGCTGAGATACATATTTCGTTATTGTTTTTTTAGTATATGTCTATATATACAAAATTTTAAAATAATATGACCAAAACACAATGTCCACCCATATAAGCTTCACCACCGCTTTTCCCCCCTTTCAAGGTCGATGTTTTTAAAATTGCTCCTTTTTAAGGTTTGACTTTCTAAAATACAACATTTGAACAAATTTCATCATTATAGCTCCAGCAGTTTGGGCTCAGTGATGATAAAATAATCGGTTATATATTTTCAATTTTTTTAAACTATCGGGTGTTTTTTTTAGAGGTATAGAACTTCGAATTGAAATAAAATACAAGAAAATCGTTTTAATGTCCATCAATTTGGCTTTATTGGAAGGATACTTTTATGCCATTAATGTTTAAATATGATTTCGGGCATGTGGCCGCCGCGGCTGGCTCGAATAAAGCCAATTCTACAGGTCCAATTTTCAACCACTTTTTCGAGCATTTGGGGCCGTATGTCGACAATAACGCCACGAATGTTGGCTTCCAAGTCCCCTAACGTTTCTGGTTTGTTGGCGTAGACGAGCGACTTCACATATCCCCAAAGAAAATAATCCAATGGTGTCAAATCACACGATCTTGGTGGCCAATTGACAGGTCCATTCCGCGAAATTATGCGCTCATCGAATGTTTCCTTCAATAAATCGATTGTGACGTGCGCTGTGTGGCATGTAGCGCCGTCTTGTTGGAACCACAACTCATCCACATTCATGCCATCCAATTCGGGAACAAAATAGTCGGTTATCATGGCT
Organism: Melieria crassipennis; assembly: GCA_963668005.1. Taxonomy (NCBI): domain Eukaryota; kingdom Metazoa; phylum Arthropoda; class Insecta; order Diptera; family Ulidiidae; genus Melieria; species Melieria crassipennis. The sequence continues at coordinate 32,565,435 of OY764962.1, read as the reverse complement.
CTATACCGGTCTCCATTAACGGTAACTGACTCCTCTTCTGACTGGGTCCTCTTCAACATTTTTCTCTACAGCGGCAATTGTATCTTCGGTGCGCACTGTTCGACGTCTCTGCGGATGCGTATTATCACATAGAGTAAACGTAGTGCGAAAACGACCCATGGTTAACCGAATTAATTGCTCTGATGGACGATTATGTCGACCATAAAATGGACTTGCTTGCGGTAAACTTTTGCAAGCGTTGTTCTTCTGTCAACCTGTTCATGATGAAATGGCAAACCAAACTGAACATAAATGACATTAGAGTTGCCAGATTTGACCACAAAATGCCAGTTTTATCTCTATTCGAAAAACAAACCTCTAAAAAAAACACCCTATATATATGTCTGGGATTGCGAAGGCAGTTACAACCTTATTTGTGACCAACGGCGGGCTCGAGGTGGCAACTCTCCGTACCCAACCGAGCCGGCTACCTGCCACCTTCTATTTTTGCCCCAATTTTGTATGGAGTCGAAGCAGTGTGGGACTGTTCAAAGTGAACTAAGCTTTGCTAGAAGCTTAAACTATACCAGCTTGAATTTTTGAACTGGGTTTGAATTTCTGTAGTATCACAATGAGCCTTTGTGGTAGGCTCCCCTCAGAACAGTCCTTCAACCTACCTGCGTACATACCTACATAAATATATATAAATCTTGAATTGAGTTTTGAATTAAAATAATCTAAACTATTTTCAAAGCACTACTAGACCATTCACAAACTACCAGATTATCCACACAAGCTCATAGTTAATCATTTTATGCGCATTAAAACATTTACGAAAACTAACCAAAATAATCTAAAAGCAACCAACCAAATGCCGCTTTGAATTTAGCATTGGCCGACTGGCGGCCAGAGTGCCTGCAACTGTAGTCGAATGCAAACACCGCCGCAGCGTCAATGCGACACACGAGCCCAAGCCGCAGGCAGTTCATAGCGAATGAAAAAAACTAGAAATCGTAGAGCAGCAAACAGCAGGATTTGCTGATTTACGAGAGGCAGACGCGCGTCTACAAACACACCGCCCGATTGCGTGTTGCAACTTTAAGTGGAATTTTGCAATTTCATTTGCCACCTGCGACTTTTACAAACGCACACACACACACACACACAGCCAGACACGCATACACACACACCTACTCGTACAAAATCGCAAAGGCAAACAGAGACGGCAATGACGACAACGGCGACAGCAACAACAACAACAACAACCACATCGAGCATAGCGAAATGTATACAAGTTAAGTAACTGAAAATGTTGTTTACGTGTACTTTACAGTTTCAGTTTCAGTTGCAGTTGCAGTTTCATTTATGCCGCCGCCATTGCCCCGCCTTGTCCTGTCACTCATATTCGCTGTCGGTTCGGTTTCTTTAACCGAACGCCGCCGGCAACACACCGACGCGCATCGTTTGTGTCAAAGTGAAATAACAAATAATAAAACAACAACAACAACACGCACTGTAACAACGCCGAATATGGTAAAGAAAAAATGGCGAAAAAGTGTAGAGTGGCGAAAAAAAAATTGTGTCTCAGAACTTTTAATTAGTTTTTGCTTAAAACCGCTCAAGCTCGAGCTTCGGCTCAGGGCGAGATTGAGTTTGCGTTTTGGCATTGGAGTTGGATGCGCAGGTGGCTAATGCTTAGCTGGTTGTTGTTGTTGTTGTTGTTATGATTTTTCTGAAACAATTTGCCTGCTGCTTGCTGCATTTTTTTTCGGTCTGCACATTTTGATTTCTGACCAAAGTTGTTATGGCGCGCACACAAATCAGCTCAGGTGTTGTTGTAAAAGCGACGGTCGTGCGGCTTACAAGTGCGTTGTGTAGGGGAGGAGACGGGGAAGAGTTGAAAGAAAAGAGCGCCAGAGCGGCGGATTTAAGGCGAGCAAATTAGCAGCGGCTGGCTGGCTGACTGGCTGGCCGGACTTACGCATAAACCAAAACAAGCGGCCAGGCGGCAAGAAGCGAGGCAAAAGAAGCAAATTGTGGTGGCACAAACGAAAAAGGTGTGTAATGGAAAAAAGGCGCCACGCAACAGGCAACCAAAGCAACGGAAATCATTTGTCCTCGCTTACACCCGCTCAGCTCTGCCCAGGCTCGGCTACCTTTTCAGTTTACATTTTGCGCATTGCCATCAACTCGCTGGGCCAACTTTTGCTGCTAAATCAGTTTGATGGCGAGCAGCTGATTACGTTGATGATGAGGCGTTCGCAACAACAACAACATTAGCCAGCAACAACTGAGATAAAAGTGAATTTTGCGCCGTCAGTGCAAAAAAACCCGAACTGGCTGCCAAAGTGTTTGGGTTGAGGAGAAACAACATTCACCAATGAAGAGCAGAAAAATGTTGAAACGAGCGCGAATGTGTGTCTGTGTGTGTTTTGGGGAGAAATCAATTGTGGGGCAGGGCGCCAGTTGTAAAGTTAATAAATAAGTGAAAAAAAAAGTTTGCATCCGCACGCACCCGAATATTTTTGCCACTCAATTTTTGTTGTGCCTGTTTTTTGTACGGAAACCAATCAAAAATGTTTAAAATTCACATTTTTGCGCCGCTTTCACTTGTTCGCCTCTGTCGTAGTTGTTGTAACATGGCTGCAACATTTCGTAGTGGGTTGAAACAAATTGTTGTTGTTTCGAGTAACGCCCCAAATTATGCTTTAAAATTGAATTTTGCAATCAACAAGTGGCAAAGTTCATTTTCATTTGTAAATTCATTTTTTTTGTAAATTGAAAATAAAATTGAAGATTTTTTTAGTAAAATTGATTTAAATTTATAACAAACAATTGAAGCAAATATTAATGAATTTTTTTTTGTATTTTTTGCATAAATATGTTTAATTTCGAATAAGTAAATAAATTAAATAAAATAAATCAGAGCACAATTATTATCGAACACTGTTTTCACTTCAGCGCTTCGCAATCATTATGCACATTTTTAGTCATAACTTTAATACTGAAAAAAAGAGAAAACAAAAGAGTTGGAAATTGAGAGTTAAACTCAAAAGTGTCGAATTTCGGTCTGAAATACATGGATATATTAACCCTTAAATGGGTAAATTCTTCTTTCGCAGTTTAGGGAATCTAGGCAATAGGACTATTCACAGTCTACTAGGCTTCATGGGAAACTCAAACTAATTGAGTGATTCAGTGAGAAGACAATGAAAAAATACGTACAAAGAAGATCTTTAAACGTTGGCTGAAACCATGGTCAGGGCAATCTTAAGGACACCTTAAAAAATAGCAGAAGACAACGAGAAATAAGGGTAAGAACAGGTTAAAGGTTTCCTTAAAGAAATCGTCCAAAAAAAGAAAAACTCCAAAAAATATGGAAACGACATCTAATAACTCGAATGTGATTTTTGCCACTTTTTTTTATATCAAAAACTGTAAGAAGTTTTATTCGCATACAAATCTCTTTTTATTAGTTGCTTAAAATTTCCATATAATCCATAAATCCACAGCCAAGCGATTCACCTGAACAACTTCATTAAGCTTGTTTAAGATTTTAATTTTAACATTAAAAAAAAAATGTTTGCCTTTATTCGACATTTTAATAATTTTTGTTGTAACTTTTTAATCGAAACTGAGCCAAATGTTTACATATGTAATAATAATTCACGAGCGTGGGGCCACACATTGCCAATTTGGTGATTCACCTATTTCATTTAATTTGTGTAAGCAAAATAAACACCAAACAAGGGAGGGGAAAAGAAAGAAAAGGAAAACGCTTGCAAATTCGAACCACCAGTACAATTTTTCGAGCATTCGATGCTGTAAAATATGAGATTCGAATTTCTGTAAGATTTGAATTTGTGAGAGTTCGAACTTATGAACTACTGTATTCTCTTTTTAAGGTATCATGGCACGTTAGAAAGGGGAATTTTTAATGATTTACAAAATTATTAATTTTTCAGCTCCTTTATTATCAATCTTTTTGAAAATTTTTTTACTATATATTGAAGGTTTAAGGAACACAAAAAAAAGATGTTTGTTGTTTTTTTTAGTATATTGTTTCTTATATAGGTGGAGCTGAAGTCGCGTAGAAAAGAAACACATCCTCCATTGCGGACACTTAATCTCCGGATTGGCTCGACCGATTTAAAAAAAAATTTTGTAGTTCCTTTTATTAACTTATTTTTTACAAGAATCCACCACAATATTGAAGAACAATTTTTAATTTAAAGTACTTTTTCTGAGGAAAAAGGTGAAAAACGCAGTAATTTTTTGGCACTTTTTTTCAAAAAGCTCATATCCTTTTATTTTTAGCGCGTTTTTAATTTTTCTGGTGAATTTCGGTGTCCGAAAGTTTAATAATTATGAATCTTTTGTGTTTTTTTGTTTCAGATTAGCCGATTTTCAAAAATATTGATAATAAAGGAGCTGAAAAATAACATAAATAATTTTGTAAATCATTAAAAATTCCCCTTTCTAACGTGCCATGATACCTTAAATATTTTTTTTACATTTATAATGAAATTCTTATAATTTTTTTCAAAAGCATTTAATCGTTTTTTGATTTTAGTTGTTAAGCAGATAAATGGCGAAGGAATCATTTGAATAATTATTCTTCGAAATATGTTCGAAGTGAGACTGAAGTTCGAACGTAAATTAAAGTGAACAAAATGAACTTCGTAGACTGATCTGAATGCCTAAACGAGGGAAAATTTTTTTATTATATATTGAAATTGTTAAATAATATTAGAAATATTTATAAGTTGTTTCAAATATCATAACTGAACTACGAACAGTTGTTATATTTTTTTCTATAATTCAAAAATAAACTCAACATGAGATAAGCGCCTTCATAGGCGCCAACTTGAACATCCTTACAGCATAGTTTAGTAAAATGTAGTTAATTTTTTCATGTTGAATTTAGTTTCCTTCAACGATTTAATGGAGCTCCAGAGTGAAATTCGATCCTTGCACCAAAGCCACTTGATTACGTTCTCCCTTTTCAGCTCAGACAGCTAGTTAACTTTAAAATCTTAATTTACAGCTAATTTAGAAAGTGAGACAGACAACTAATGCATACAGATGACAGCGACGTTTTGACAAGGTGCTGGTGAGTTACATTGCTGCCCCCGTAGGAAATGTTTGCATTCAAGTTTGAGATTCTGTAAGTCATCTCCTCTGTCACTGCATGGCTCTTGCTAGACGAAGGTGGAAATCATTAAGCTCGCATTTCTTCGACAACTTGGAGAACTTTAGATCAGTTAACATAAGAGATTTGTTAGGTTTTATCTATAAAAAGAAAAAAAGTCCAGTAAGTCGGATAACTCTTTCCTTGTGATATCACAACGGGCCTTTTGTGCAGCCTAAGCGCGTCTTTTGGCCAGACACATGTCCAGGTACCCGCCTTAACCTAACCTCCTTTACAGGAGTAACTTAGAGAACAAATTTGAATTCTTCCAGGCACTGTCAGACCAGCATATAACAGCAATGCCTTTACTAGATTCAGAACAAATCTTCATAGCGTTTATGTACATGGAGTGAATCTCTGGTCTGCAATTTTATGTCCCATTCAGGGCTGCAAATGTTTCTAGCTCAAGAGTTTAAATTTAAATTAATGTCAATTAATTATAATTAAATGACACTCATACGTCACGTTGCGCTGCGCAAAAAAATGCATATATCGCAATTACACAGTTTGAATGTATTTTTTTTGGATTGGTGTCAGGCAAATTTGTTGGTCGTTGAAATATCTACAAACTTGCCGAAGACAGTAAAGCGATATTCGGAACGATTTAGAACCTATTAGCATTTAAACGTTCGAAGACTTAAGCGACGAACTCGACTAAAATGAGCAAACTTCAAAGTCGGATTTCTCTTAAACTAGAGCCAATCCAGCCAAACGGCTGGTGGATCTCAACTCAGTATACCTATAGAAAAGTCGCTCAGTAAGTCCCCCCCATGTCTCAATTTTTTAGGCTAAATTTCACGCACAGTGTTATTTTAGGTCTCTGAAAATAAGACATTCAGTTATCTAAATGAATATGAATCATTCATTTGGTAAACATTAAAGAAAAAAATTAAAATGAAAAGAATTAACCCTTTAACAATTTAATTATTTAGCACCAAAGATGCTTGAGGCTTTGCCTGTCTGTCGTTTTCAAGTTCAATATAAAATTTTTTCTCTGTTATTTAAAAAATGTTGGCTTGTACTGAACCAATTAAGGGAGAATGGGAGCGAATTAACAAGGAAGATTCTCTGCCTAGGTTCAACGATCCTTGTTCCTGTCCCATTCAGAATCTCTTCGTGGTCCTCTCGAATCAAAGTGTGCAGCTTATCCAGTTCCCAGGACATTAAATTCGGATTTGTGTAGGTTTTGATGCACATTACGTAGAACCAATACATCAATGAAAGTAAAAATAAGTAAGAAGTTGTATCAATTAAATCGAGAAACGGTTTAACTAAACAGTTACTTGATCTGTTTCACCCATTAAGGTCTGAACGAATGTTTTCTTAAGACTTATTGCAGCCGAATTTTAACACGTTTGATTCTGTCCCTAAAAGAGGCATTTAAGAAAATTAAAAAAATTGCATTCAGGGGCCCAATGACTTTAATAGATATGCCGCCATGTCCTGCTGGGTCGCTTCAATCAAAAGACAATGGCAAATTATGTCAAAAGTTAAGCGCGAATCAAATTCAAATTGAGTTCAAGCCCAAATTTCCACCCACATATTATACAACAAGCAGAAGAAGAAGAAGTAAGCGAAAAAAACCAAGAAGAAGAACAAGCATTACAAGAACAAGAAGAAGAAGAATAAGGCCAAAGAAGAGGAAGCTATCATTCCAAGCCATCCTCACACAAGCAGTGAGAGTAATGACTTGACGCTGCAAGTTGACGAAGAAGCCTGCAACACAATTTCGGAACGAGAAAAAGAAGGCACAGTGCTGTGCTGTGTAACCCTTGGTTGCGCTGCTGAAATTTAAATTAAGTTCACATTAATTTCACAGCTCGCAAAATTCCAAAAACAACCAACGTTTCGCATTGCGTGACGCGTTTTGCAGCGCCAGCAAAAATTCACCTGCCGCGCAATGAGCGCAAATGTTAATTACTGGCAATACGCCGACAACTGAATGGCTGGTTGACTCGGTGACTGAGCGACTCGGCGACGGAAATGGTGCTGACGTTTGACCCTGTTGCGCGCGTTTGACGCGTTGTTGGCGGCTGGAGTTGACTCAGCGAGGCTGGCTGGCTGGTTCGTTGGTTGGTTGGGTTGTTTATGTGTTTTGTTGTTGGCAGTGGCACCGATGCTGATGATTAAATAAGTTGACGCTGTCGCTGTCGCTGTTGCCATTGCCTATTGGCTACAGCGTCGTTGTGGCAGCGTCACGAGCGTGCAACTAGCAATAGAAACTCCATGGTATTGTTGTTGTTGTTGTTGTTGGCCCTGGCAGCAACAGTTAATTTGACTTTGCCGTAATGATGTTTGTTTAATTTGGTGCGTGACGTTGAAGCTGTCGCTGTCGTCGGTGCTGCGACTGTATGCCAGCGGCCAGCCGGTTGACTGGTGAGGGCAGAGGCGCGTCTAGTTGTTGCTCGAGCCGGCTCAGGCATTGACAGGCCACGCGCAGAAGATTGCAGATGATTTAATATTCGAGAAAATTACTTAATGGCGCTTTGATTATTTGAATTATGTTGTTTTATGCCTCCATTCAAGGGTTGGAGGGCAGCAATAATTTAAATTTGTTTGCAATGCAATTAAGTAGAAATCAGCAGCTTTTAATTGGAAATTAAAACATGCGCAATTAATACAACAACAACAACAACGAAAAACTTCAACAAAGCACTCCAACATAATAATTTGCAATTTGCTACCTTTCGAGCTAAGCCTATTAAATGCTAAGATTTATTTATTTATTGTGCCGTGAGTGGCAGCGTAAAACTCACACACACACACAGACACAGACACAAGCAACAACTCGGCTTTGAAAAGCCATTGGAGCAGAAAAAGTCTGCAGTCAAATTATATGAAGTTAATAAAGCAGCGATAGCAGCAATAAATGTCACATCGAGGCATTTAAGTGTATCCACACGCGAACAAGGTAAAGTTTTATGCACACGCACCCATACACACACACAAACACACACAGGGAATTGTTTGGGCACGCACTGACGAAAAGGCAATCGCTGCGCCAGCATAATCATAAAAATAAAAGTAAACTCATAAAACATCATAAAGTAAAGTTGCTCCCACTGTCGATTTCGTGTACTCCGGGACGTATGAGTGACATCCCTTGTAGCATATGCGAAAAGGCCGCCCGCTTCTGTGTGTGTGTGTACAAGAAAGCAGCTTGTAAAAAATCACAAAATCAAATGAATTGTTGAAGGAAACGAAAATTTCCCCAGTGAATTTGCCATTTTTTTGCTGCTACTTATTAATGAAAGGCATCCTTCTTTGAGTGTGGAGGAAGACACAGTTTTTCTGTAATGTAAAAATATATTTTTTACTTGAGAATTGCAAATGAGGGATTTAAGATCGAAAAAAAATTTGCTTTGAAGTTCTTAAAGTTTTGTCTTAAAGTTGTGTATATGTAAATTTAGTTGATGTGATTTTAAATTTTAGTGCTGAAGCAATAATTTTCATAGATAATTCAAGAATGGCTGCAGATGCAAGAGTCTTTTGTTGTTTTTCCAAACTGAATGAGGTGTTTTTGTTTTCTTGTGTTTAAACCTTTTGGCAGTCTACATCGAACTTATGGATTGACGTTTTTTTTTCTTATCATAATCATTTAAAACGATTGGTTTGTGCAAAATTTAGTAATTTCGCAACAACAGAGTAAACCTTGCATTACACTTTAGGTTCTTAAAAAACATATTTCAGAGGGATTACAATTTATTATTTTCTAGCATACTTTTAGGTAATTATGCAACCAAAATTTGAATTAATTTAACAAAAATTAAGTTTCTCATATTTTAATAAGTTTGATTAAAAAAAGAATAGTCAGCTTTATTCTGTTTATGCTGAAAATGTCATAATGACGCATTTGTTTCGTAAGATGAACACACAAACGCTGGACTGCTGTGCCCCCGAGCACAGGTCGCACAAAAGCCTTGTGGGCTAATCTTAAATGTTTTGCTGCTCTTTGGTTTCCGGTTTTTTGCGAGCATATTTTGCATACGTCATGGCAAAAAAGCTGCTGCCAGGACCAGCACAACACAATAAGAGCGCCAAATCCGCGCAGACAACATGTGCAGCGTGACGCAGCGGTGTGCAGCGGGCGAGAGGCGACAGGCAACGGTAATCGTGCGACTACGTGCGGGCGACCAACTGTGTGTGTGTGTGTGCGTTGTAATAAAATTTGAAAGGACTCATTAAATTAAATGCAGTGTAAAATGCGCATAAAACGGCAGCGAGTGGCTAACAGCCGCTGCCAGGCACCCAGTCAGCCCTCGCTCTCCCCACACACACACACACACATACACACAAACCGCTTCTTCTCTTGGCGCGACATAGTGCGGCTGAAATTGTGCGGCTGACTGTTGAGGAGGTGAAAATGGCAAAAGCCAATTCGTGCAGTGGCACGAAAAAAGGTAATAAAGCTCAGCGGGATGGGGCCCGCAGTGAGCTGACAACGCTTCAATCGCTCAATCATTTTGTGCGCATTTATGTGTTGTGCTGCTGTTGTTGTTGTTGTTATTGTTGTTGTTGTGCATATCAGCGAGACGCATATGTGACGCATAAGTAGCGCTTAAATTTTAAGCTGTCTTTTGTGTGCGTCTTTCGACAGCGCGACAAAGTCAACGCAACGTGTCGTCGCCATATGTCGCCAATGCGTGGCGCTGCGTTGCTTGCAGGCGATAAGTAAAATGTTGCCATGAATGCGGCATGCAACACAAGTGAGTGTCTTGCGTCAAGCAGTTGGCAAAAATTAATTACAAGCTGCGCTCGAAAGGGCGGTTGGGGGAGCAGAGAAAAGAAGGATTTTGAAGCGTTCTGTGTGGTTGTTGATGGAAATTGGTTAGAGCCGTGTTGCTGCAGAAGAATGGGGCAGTAAATATTGGTGCATCAGTGATAAAAGTGTGAGTGAAGAAGAGTAATGAAAGCCAGGTTTTCGCTGGATTAGGGCTGCTTTTTGCGTTGAGTTTGCTGGCTCACAAAATCATCAATCGGCAAGTCAATTTTAGTTGGTAGCGTAGCGCAAATCGCCTAAGACCAGCACTTACGTTAAGTCATTGGCAATAGTCAGCAGCCAGGAGATTGTAGCTCTTTTTTTATTGCAAATGATAAAAATAAAAACCTTCAAAAAAAATAACAAATACAAATTTTAATCTTAATTTAAATTATCCAGTTTTAGTGTTCGCTTTATTGACTCATTGGATGCGTTGCTGTGGTGTTTGCGCGCTTTTTTATTTAATTTAATTTTTTGTTGCTGTCTGTTGCCAACATTTACATTTTATTACGCACATACAGATATAGTGAAATGTGTAAAAAATAACGGCGCAGCAAGCTAGACGGTCGTGTGTTACCATAAAATCGATTAATCATAAATAAACACGCGCTTCGTATGAGTTTTCCTCCCTCAACATGATTGCAGCTCTACTTGCGCTCACTTCTGCACTTGCCGGCGCAACTGTCTTGATTAAGGTGACCATTGGTTTGTTGTTTTCCAAAAACTAGTATATATCCTTCTCTCTTTTTTGTATATGTCCCTTTCAGTATATAAGTAACATACGAGGATATGATAAACGAGGACTGTTCAAAAAGTATCGCGAATTTTAAATTTTCGCTGGTTACGTATATTCAATTTTAGATTTTTTTATGGCGTTATGTTGGGCCTTATGTTCCTCATTCATGCCGACAAGTTCGGCCATTTTGAATCTTCAGTTAATTTTTGGCAGCTGTTTTGCTTGGACGTGTTTTGACTCGTCTTCGATTTTTGTCTGTTCCAAAAAAAGGTGTAAAGGTTTTGCTTACAGTTTTATTCGATTGCAGGGGCGTGGTGCATCATGAGTTCTTACCACAGGGTTGAACGGTCAATAAGGAATGGGAAGGAAGCAATGATGAATAAATAAATAATTTTTGAAAAAAACAATAATTCACTTTTTGAACATACTTCGTATGTAAGTATATCCTTTTTAAATTATATCTCTTCTGAAACCAACACACATGATTTCATTTGAGGAGGTACTGTACACAAATTTTAAACCCAATACTGTTTAAAACCATAGTTGCTACCTAAAATGTTTGTAATAAATAAATGTTTGGGGGTTTTGAACCCTTAAAATCCCACTTCCTTGCCTGTAAGTCACTGATAAACGAAACGAATTTGCAATGAAAATAAGTTTTGCGGCCCAATGTTCTAACCACTGAGCTACAGTAGAGGCCTGCAGAAAATTCACGAAATCCCAAAATCTCCGAGTGAGTTAGTCTAGCAAATTCTAGCAATAAGTTTCGGTTTCTGAATACATTCAAACCAAAGCAAAGCTGTTGTTCTTCTTTTAGGTAAACCTTGAAGACTGAGCAGAAAACTATGGTTTTTGTTTTAAGTAAACCTGGAAGACTGAGAAATAGTTGTCATTCTTGTTTTAGGTAAACCCTGAATTTTAAAAACCAAGAAGGAGCTATCCTTCTTGCTATAGGTACATCTTGAAAACTGAAAAAAGTCATCCTGCTTGTTTTATGTAAACTCTGAAGACGGAACAAAAGCTATGGTTCTTGTTTTAGTAAATCTTGAAGACTAAAATGGTGTTTTGTTTCTCTTAGGTAAACCGTGAAAAAGGTATTGTTTTTTTTAAGGAAAACTTTGATGAGTAAAAGATGAGAAAAACCTATGATGTTTTTTTTACTTAAACTTTGGAGACTGAGAAAAAAGCTGTCGTTCTTGCTTTAGTAAATCTTGAAGACTGGAAAAGTTAATCGTATTTGTCTCAGACAAACCCTAAAGACCGAAAAAGCTATCGTTCTTGTTTTAGTAAACCTTGAAGGCTGAAAACAAGCTGTCGTTCTTGTTTTAGGCAAAACTTGTTTGTTTTAGTTAAGCCTTGAAGACTAAGAAGAAAGCTGTCGTTCTTGTTTTAGGTAAACTTTGATGATGGAGAAAAAAGCAATAGTGTTTGTTATAGGTTAACCTTGAAGAGTGAGAAAAAAGTCATCGCATTAGTTTTAGGTAAACCTTGAAGACAGAGAAATAAGTTATCGTTCTTGTTTTAATAAACCTTGAAGACTGAAAATCAAGCAATCTTGTTTGTTTTAAGTAAACATTGAAGACTGAGAAAAAATTTATCGTATTTGTTACAGGTAAACCCTGAACCTTGAAGTTTAAGAAAAAGCTGTCATTCTTGTTTTAGGTAAATCTTGAAGACTGAAAAAAATTCATCGTATTTGTTTTAACCCTTTCGGTTATTCTATGCCATATGGCATAGTCTCTTTTCAGTGCCTGTTTTAGGTAAAAAAAACTTGTGGATAGTATATTTTTGTTGTTCCTTAGAATAGTTTGAAGTTTTAGAAAAAATACGAAATTAATAAACTGAATAATGAAGTTGAGAGAAGAGAAGTATACACGTTTTTTTAATGGTATATCTTGAGATAGTGAAGGAAGAAGAAGCAGAAAAATTAGATAACTTTTTAATTTGACGTTTTCTTTCAATTTAGATACTTTTTTTTAAGTTTGGCTGAAGTAAAGGAAGAAATATTCAAATTTTCGTTATGCGTAAAAAGTTTTATGTTTGAGTAATTATTACAGCCACAACGATGTGGTTGCTGTCATAGAAAAACACTCTAAAATACAGGGTCCGAGTATAAAAATTAAAAAATTTCTTATGGAATGTTGCTAATATAACCACATAGAAGCCTAAAACGTAAAATTTAAAATTTTAACTTTCCCCAGTAAAAGCTGTACCGAAAGGGTTAAGCAAACCTTGGGGACTGGAAAAAAATTTATCGTTTTTATTTTCGTAAACCTTGAAGACTGAGAAAAAAGCTGTTGCACTTAAAAACTAATAAGAACTAAATTTCAATGTGGCTTAAATGAGCCTCAAGTGAGAACCGTAGAAGTCTCTTTTTCTTAATGTTCCGTGAGCATTTCATTGACCTCTTCAGGAATTTTACATCAATTTGAAATACTAGAAAACAATGTCAAACTTTCATTCAAGGGAATTTTTGCTTAAACTAAAAATAATAAATAATAGTAAAAATATTAATAAACAGAAATCCGCTCTTCATTTTTAAGTTTTGATAAATGCTAAAGTTCTTGGGAAATATCGGCTCAATCATTGTTTTGTAATAATCACTGTGTGATAGTTAACAATTTTACATACAAAATTTGTTTAATATGCTTTGCCCAATCCGATCAAAAACATTTATTGACTGACAACTTCTAAAAGTCATCAGCATGCAAATTGTTATCTAAGAACATATCTTTTCGGATATTTGTAGTATCATTTATTTCTGCATAAACTGCTTCTGATGTTCTCAAGATTTTACAACAACAATTTGCGACATTTTCCGTGGTGGTACAAAACCAGCTGCTAATCGTTGTTATTGCTCCCAGTCAATAATGTTTCTCTGTTTTTTAATAATCAGTTCGTCGCACTCGATAAGAATTGCTTGGAAAATAAAGATTATTTTAGATTTTATATTAAATCTGATGAAATCATTACAAATGAAAAATTACATAAGTATAAGTTTGGAAAGTAAATAAATTTAGAAAACTAGAAATTAGTTTTGTGTATTTTCAATTCGAAATATACCTGAACACAATCAAACAAACACTAAACACAGTTTCAAAGTAAATAAGACATTTAAAGTAGACAGTTTTCGAATGTAGTTGGAAGAGTAAATTCTTTCTTTATTTCCAGTAAAAATTTTGGTACAAAAATGAGCATCAAACAAAGAAACAATAGGGGTATTCACACCGACCTCATTTTTTGTTGTTCGGTACTCGGTAGTTTTGTACGTGTATTTTGTTTTTGTAAAAGAATCGAACTCTAGCTCGGTTTAAGACTAAGATTTGTTTAAACTTGGTGAAACTTTTACCGAAACATTGCAATTGATGAACAAAGTTTATGAAGAGAATTGCTTAACCTATGGTATAGTTTGTGGTTGGTATACGAGATTTAAAGCGCTCGTGAAGACAAAAATAATTAACAGCCGCAATTCGTGATCATCGCAGATGCTTTAAAAACTTCATGAGGACTTTCAAAAATCAGCTATAATCACTAAATTCACTGAGATTCTTGAAATTGTATTTCGACATCACAACGTTATCAATTTATAGCCTTTTAATCCTTTTGCAACTGCAGTGACAGTGGGGTCTCACGACATGTTCAGTTGATCCTGAAGCTCGTAATTTTTATTATAAACTCAATCAAAAGAGCTGAGAATGAAGTTTCTGCAAACGCCCCATAAAAGACATAGCGAAAGAGTTAACTGAACATTTGGCTATTAAAAGAAGTTTGCACGGTTGTTTCTGTTGGTTGTTTCTGTTATGACAAATTCTTTGATTGAAAATCGAATTTCAACCATCAACCGTTTAAGTTTCATTATTTCGAAAAAATTCATTTGCCGATGAAAGGAAAACGTTTTGAGGACATTGAAGCCATCCAAAAGGGCTGTATTGAAATGGTAAAGGCCATTCTGGTCAACGATCTAAAACACTCATTTGACATGCTTTTAGACAACTTATTGAAAACGTTGTATCGAGACCGAAGTTGATTATTTTGAATAAAAAAAAAATTGTGTTTGCCTAAAAAAAGGATCTTAATAGTAGCACCTCGAATTTGTTCTAAGAAACCCCGGACACTGGTCACTCTAACCTGTGACGCCTGTCGTCATAGTCAGACGAAGCAGGACATATGTCCTTCCACATGCACGCACACTAACACCCATGCATGCGTGCAGTTTGTATGCGCTTACGTCTGCTTGGCATTTATGATGCACACACACACACACATTTACATATACATACTCATACTAAAACTAGAACAGTCAAAGTAGAAAAGAACTAACGAAAAGATGTCTGACAGCAGCGTGAATGACGTTGTTTGCCATAAATTTACAAAAAAAAAAACAAATTTACGCTCAACGCCTGCGTGCAACTTTAATGCATAAGTAATAATTTTTGAAATATGTTATTCTGCACTTTGCTTCATTTCGAAATGGTTTTACTTGCACATTCGATGAAATGCCATTGATGGCATTTTTGCGGACATTAACTTTTAGCTGCTTTGGCGGTTTTAGCGCTTTTCGTGTACATTTTCGTCTTAAAGGGGACTCTAGTGGGATGGAATTAAGGTCTAATTTTCTAAATTTTCTAAATGTGTTGGTCCCCTTTCAAGTGGGGCAACTTATGTATAGGAAAATTTTTTCACATTAAACCATGATACAATTTTTTGAAACGACAACGAAAACGAAGATAGTTTTGTTAGCATTCAAAAGACATTTTAAAAAACCTATGTTTTTCAAACAAACCCGAAAATCTAAGCCCTATTCACCATCTTACGCAAATGGACGTTGCATCGCAATATTTGCAAAATTGTGTAGTATATTTTTACTCTACACTAACAAAATACATAGAGATGCATTTGCTAGACCCTTGCAATTATGCAACACTTAGAACCCATGGTTTATATTTACTATGCAAATGCAACATCGAATTGAAAAACTGACCGATGCACAGTGGGGTATTTGATGCCCAAAATGGCGATTAATTCAAAAAATGAAATTCAAATATCTTGATAATATTTGGTATGGGGGAAAAGTAGATAAAATTGTGCATCACTGGGTGAAAAAATAAATGATCTACATTGAACGGTATTGTCACAGTGCGCTTTGCAACATGCATATTTGTTCATTGCTCCGTTGTGTTTAGAGCGCGTTACGCATTTGCCAGTGATTTGAAGTGCTTTTTTTAATATCATTGTTGCAAAACTTAATTTTTTTAATATGGAACCTTCAACCTCAGGTATTGTACTAATGTTTAAACAAAATTATGTTTGTAGAATATGTGTATTAATAATTTATAAAAATTTGTTAGTTATAGTCTTAAAATTGTACATATTTAAAGGATATAGGTAGACATATAGTTACTTTGGCTGTGAAAGGCCGTAATAATTTTGTATGATATGTAAAGAACCTATATTTTACTACTATATTGCAAAAAATTAAAGTGCACTTTTGTGCATTTTCTAAAATATTTAAGTTTTAGTGCTTCAAAGTCAGTGCCAAATTGTGTGATTTCGATTGATCTTCATGGAGAAATGAATGTTGTTGTTATCATGTGTTTCTGTTTTGTTTTTGTTATTCTATTGCAAGGCACTACAAATAAGGTTGGACATATAAATTTTGTTAATACTTTTATTGTACCTTCGTAAAAAAATGTTATATGAAATTCTTATAATTTCTGATTTGACCAAATATTTTGACATTCCGAATTAAAGTGACCTTGTCATTGCTATATTTAGATTAATAGATTTAGATAGAAGTAGAAGGATAAAAGTAGCATTATGCTACAAATCTTAATTTTGGACGGTCAGTACTGCATGGTTGGATACGATTTTTTGAATGCCTTCTTCATTTATCGTACAAATTACCAATAAAAAAATGGCAAGTAAGGTCAGAAAACGAGAAGAAAATTGTTAATGAAACAAAAAAAAATATTCAAAAGGGATTCAGAGAGAAAGCAGGTTTGATTGTTGATCAACCGAAACCCGGATTCGGCAACTCAAATGATGGAAATACGGCAAGAAGGTTCTTTCGAAACGCAGAGCTATCGTCTGAAATCACGAATGTTGACTTGAACTTGATAAAAAGGTTGCACGTTATACTGATAGTGGTTTCTTGTGGCCATGAGGTAGATATTGCAAAATTTCGAAATTACGCACATGATACTGCGAGATATTTTGTATCAAAGTATCCATGGTGCAATATGCCACCTACGGTGCACAAATTTCTAATTCATGGTCCAGAAATAATACACCAAACTCTGTTACCAATTGGCCAATTAACTGAGGAAGCTCAAGAAGCACTGAATAATGAATTTAACCCGGCATTGGTGTGGTGGGGTATACCATACCCCAGAGGTTGTATTTTTGTAAATAATACGGATATCAGTTTTATGTGGGCACTATCGCTTCTAGTAGCTGTTTATAACAGTCCAACCATACACATTTGCTATCCAAAAACAACTTAAGTGTGACCAGATTTGAGTCACATCCCGCTAAAGTTCATTGGGGTATGACATACCCCACCACACCAATAACATAACTTTTTGTATAAATGATTTTGAATTCAAATTGTTTTTTTCGATGGTCTAGTAGTCGTCGATTTATTACGATACCGTACGGAAAAATAAAAGGCAAATACCAACTGCCCAACTGCTGCGCTCAAGAAAAGCTCCCAGTTCAGTATTCGCATTTCGTCGCCGTAGAAAATGAATGTCGTATGTTCCATTGAATTTAATAGCACATACGACAATCGTTTCCATCGTATCAAATGTTCCAAAAAATATCATTAATACACAAAAATATCATTATTCTGTAAATCCTTAAAATAAAGCGAAGCTGTACCAAAACGTCGTCAGTACAGCACTCGATGTTCGGTTTGTCCGAGAGCAAAAACCTTATACGACTTGCGAAAAATGCGCTAATTTTGAGACCCTGTAATTCGCTCCTCTTTCAGGGTAGCTACCAAAAATTTTATGTCACATAACTATATGTATTTCGTTTTGAAAACAGACTATGTTTTTTGGAAAATTATATACAGAAATGTTTTTAAACCCCATTATATGAAGTCAACTTATAAATATCGGTACTTTTCGTTTATTTTTGTTATATTTGATATTTTCTTTTACAAATTGCTTGCACATGAAGTGCTTTTGTATTTTCTTGCGTAAAAGTAAATGAAGAATAATATAAAATTGCTATCTTTTATATTTGTGTTGTTTCATGAGGTTGCTGATATATCAAGTCTTGGGGTAAGTCATACCCCACCACACCAATAACGTAATTTTTTTCCACCACACCAACGCCGGGTTAAAAAATACAGAGAACATTTACACGCAAGACTAGCAGAGAAAAAACCAATCATGATATTTTGCATCGATTTCTTGTTGCTTCCGATCCAATTTTATCAAGTTTAAGGAAACTTCATAAAAAAAAGATTCAACACCTACCACTTTCAGCTATTGAACTTTTAAAATCACCATCTGCAAAAACTTCAACAAATAATACTAATTTCCAGTCTGGTAATGATATTGCGTTTGATGATGATGATGATGATGATGATAATGATGATTATGATGATGACGATGATGATGATAATGATGATAATAATAGTGATGACATTTAATAATTCTAGTGTGAGAAGCCCAAAACATGAAATATTTACTTAAATTGAATAAATTTAATAAAAAAACAACAACAACAACAAAAATTTTGTTTTCCATTTGTCTTATATATGTTTCATCTATGTAAAAAAATACTTTACATTCATTTTAATAGCTCAGAAGAATTGATCGCCGTTTTCAATGGTCAATACCCCACTGTGCGCTGTGGGAAAAATAAGCAAAAAGCAAAAAACAAGTTGTTAAACATGGAAAAGAAAGAAATAAAGAAATGAATTGAATAAGATAAGCTAAATAAAAAATTGGGTGAGAAGGCCATAAATAAGATACTAAATTATCTTCAAGGACATCCCAGAATAGAGATGAAGTAAGGCTAAAACTCTGCAAGTGCATTCACAAAAGTTGTGATTTTTTTGAGTTTTCCAACACGTATTGCAAATTAATTGGCAATTAATTAGATTGATGGCAAATGTTTGCTATTTTAAATGCAAAGATTTGCAATCTCAAATACACAAGATTGTGAAAAGGGCTTTTGTATTAATTTGAGGATTAAAGTGACTGTAAACGTGAACGATTGTAAACGTGGATTTATGTAGGAAAGGTCCATAATATTTTATTCAATTATCTGGCTCTAATTTTTACTATGAATTTAATTTTCTTTAGGAAAGGTTTTCTTACAACAAAAAAACCAACAAAACCGTTAAGGTCTTTAAAGACCTTATTTGTTCGTATGAAGTGCTAGAAAAAATAAGAGTATTTTTAAAATTTTTTATTTTGTTATAACGATTTCTTTTTGTTTTTTAAAATTTTGCTTATTTATCAAAATTTGTTTACACACAGCTTAGCTTCAAAAACTTTTTAACTGCGATTTGTCTACACTGGTCTCAACAGTAAAACAAAGACAACAACAACAAATTTTTGCCATTTATAAATAAAAAATATGTCATTGTACATGCATTTTTGTTGTTATAATTTTACCAAAATTCTGTACCAGAAAACTGACAACACGAGTTGTGGTTTTGGGAGATGCGCCGACGAAAAGCTGCCACAAATTTTCTGACCACATCAAATAAAACATAAGTCCAACGTTAAGGTGCCAAAGTTTTGGTGGAATTTTCAAAGTCGTCGAAGAAAAAAAAATATATAAAAAAATAAAATACAAAAACAATAACCGAACAATCAAAATGCTCAAAATGTGCGAAGAATAAGCAGCGCGACAGAGCCAAACAGCCAACGTGTCGCAACGATAATGCGGACCACAACAACAACAACAACAAAGATAACAGTTGCGAGTGGGAGGGGAACATATTACAAGCGGTGTGAATGGCGACTTGAAAAAATCCCGTTAACGTTGACAGTCATAAAGCGAGCGTTAAGGCTGTTTGAGCAGTAAGAAAACAACTTTTCACTGTCCGACGCCCTTCACCGCGCCGCTGCCCACACCACCACCACCACTCACGCCTCGTTGGAAAAGTGAAAATCTGCGCATTGGCGCCTGTGTTCGTATCTATGTTTGTTCGCTGCCCATACAAAAAATCACAAAAAAAAAACAACCATTTCAGTAGACTTTTTAATTTCTTTACAATCTCTTTTGCTGTGAGAGGTGGTGGGCGGGGCGGGCGGATTGTTAAAGTACGTATAAACAGCTTATGGAACATAATACGCACTAGTGTACAGTGTTAGTGTTGTTGTTGTTGTTGGTGTTGGTGATGCTTTCAGTCGAAATGCCGAGTTGTCCGTTTAGTCCTGCGTCCGTTGGCCGTTGCGCAGTGCTTTTCGGGGGCAGCGCGTACTCGCATAAATGCTGACTTTTTGAACTGAACTTTGGGCCATGTCTATTGTTATTGCTGTCATTGTTGTTGTTGTTGTTATTGTTTTTGTTGTTGTTGTTTGTTTGCTTGTGTTTGTGTATGCGATAATGATGTGAATTTAATTTGCTGTCATTCTTTTGCCAGCTGCTGCCCGCTGTTGTTGTCCTCCCCCTCGATTGTGTCCCATTCTCGAATGTCTCTCATTGCTTCCTCACTTCACTTCACTTCGATTCACTTTTGCTCAAATTTCATTACATTTCATTTTATATAATTTTTATTATGCCGAAAAGTGTGTCGGATTTGCTGTGTGTGTGTGAAAAGTTCGTTTTCGCTTTATTTTTACTCATTTGATTTGATTTGTTGCTGTCGCTTCTGTTGTTGCTGCTGTTGTTCTTATTGTTGTTGCTGTTTTTTTACTACTGCCACTTGAGCTGATTTCGTCGAGCTGCAAAATCAATAAACGTGCCACTGTGCCACAAGACGCTCGTCCAAGTAAACTTGTGAACTCGCATTTGAATATAATTTCTGGATCAATTTGCGCCGAAAATTAGAATTACAAATTTTACGATGTGGGTTTATTTTTATTTTATTTTTTTTTATTTTGTTGAAAGCATCATTTTCATTATTTCGTATAGATTGAATAAAATTTGATGTGCAATGTTAAAAGTGATTTTCATTGAATTACTTAGCTGCGTGTCAATTGTATGGAATTTCAATTGCAGCCAATGTGGGCGAATCGCAAGTGGACTCTGATCGGATTTGTGGGAATTTTTACTTTCGCATTGAAAGAGAGACAAACAATCATGTTGAGAAAGGAGCATTGTTTATATGTTTTGTATAAATTTGTTTGTGAACTTTGGATCGATATGTTTTGAGTTAAAATTGTAATGTCGATAGTGTTGGTAGGTAGGAAGGAGTGTGGCTGCCTCAAGACGCAGAACACATTGAAGCTGAGCTGAAGCTTTAAGCAATCATTCATTTCCTGGATCAATCTTGGACCTTCGTCAATATCGGATTTCATCAGAGCAACGTTGCATCATTAGTCGAAGATTTTGGGCGACTTTCGCGAAAGTTGTCCTGCACAGAAGAGTGCTCGGTCTGGAATTGCTGAAACCACTTCGAGAAGGTCGAAAGAGGTATGGTATTTGACACTTATTAAACATATCCGCAGGCTTAACGTTCGCCGAAATTTATAAAGTTTGTGAAACCGAGTTGTGATGGTTGTAGAATTTGCATCAACTTTTTATCATTCAGGTGGGTTCAACAGTTGGTTTAGAGTTTCTATGAAGAAGGACATACACATTTCAAATATTTTTTTCAATATTTGCGGTTGTGCAATGATGAAAATATGGATATCAAATAAGAGAAGAAAATTGTCGCCTTTTGAGCAAATTTTCTATTTTGAACTTTCAGAACCAGAGTAAGTCAGCAAAGTAAGGAAAAAATTTATGTTTTGGATCACAGCTTGTATGTAGTTTGATACCTCAAATTTTTTTATTCTTCTATTTGTATTCTTCTATATTTATCACAATGTTCCTTGCCTTGCAAGTGTGTTTTAAAATGTCGGTATAACAGATTTTGTGAATGACTATGATTTCAAAAAAAGGACAACGCATATTGAAGTGCGAAATATCAAAATTGTTAAATTTTTTTATATAAAAATAACATAATTTTTAGAATAACTTTCAACCAGGGACTTAACTATTATAACTTTTTAAGAAAATAATTGCAATGTAACTATTGCAATGCAACATAAATTTTTTTTTGTTGATTATAATTATTATTTGCGTGTTATGTGAAACAATTTTTTTTCCTTTCGATAACTATTATTTTGGAATTTTTTTAACGTTGCTTTATAACTTTTATTTAAGACTTTTTTTATTTACATTACCGATAAATATTATTTTGAGAACATTTTTTTTACGTTGATTCATAACTTTTATTTATGATTTTTTTATTTACGTTGCCGATAACAATTTTTTGAAAGAAACGTTTTTTACGTTGCTTCATAACTTTTATGAAAAAATTTTTTTTTATGTTGCCATCTTTGAGTATGAATTGTGGTTTTTAATTGTTTAGTTGTTGGTGGAAATTAGGTTTCTGCAGGTAATTTGCATTTGTCAATTTAAAACAATTAAAAATGAATTCATATTGAAAATATGGTAATTCAACGTACATTTTTTTTCACAATAATAGTTACCGGCAACGTAAATTAAAAAAAAATCAAAAATATGATTATGAAGGTTATGAAACAACGTAAAAACCAAAATTTCTCAAAATAATAGTTATCGGTTATGTAAATAAAAAAAATCATAAATAAAAGTTATGAAGCAATTAAAAATTAAAAAATTCCAAAATAATAATTATCGACAACGAGTTATTAAGAGATAATAACTCTCAAAAATATTTATTATGTGATAATAGTTATAGACGACGTAAAAAATGTCTTATTGGGAATAATTACAGTGCAACAAATTCTGAAAAAATTTCGAAGGACAAAGTCAAACATGTCTAATTTGATAGAGGACCTCAGTAGATGAAAAAGTGCCAGGGACTTTTTAGCGGGATGTTCGAGTTTTTTTTTAAATGCAGTTTAAAAATGGCGGCTTAGTGCCCCTTACTGAAACTTTTACAACACCGACTCAAATGTCAGAAAGGAATAATTTTAACGTCAACTGAAAGCGAATGGTATGAAGTTTAAGAAAAAAATGTCCTTTTTGAAAAATTTTATGAAGATGGACATGAAGGACATCAACTAAATTTTCATCCTTGAATATCCTGGAAACCGTGAGAGCTAAAATTATATAAGTGACTTTTGGTAAAATAGCATTTAAAGGTCTATACTGCATATTAACCCTTTCCACCACAAAGTTGCCTGAGAGCAACTTCACCTATTTGTCATCTTATAGCAAAAACTACGATTGGTTTTTAGGTTTAATTTAAGTAGGCTACAACAAATAAATATTTTCAGAAGTGAATTCAAAGCAAATTACAAAAATTTTACTGTTATCCCCAAAATAATTTCCAATAATTTGCAGCGATATCAGGGAAAGTTTGTGTTCTAATTGAAGTCTACGAATTGGGCGCGTTTGATCAAAACCCTGTTTCTTTAATAACGGTTAAATAAAATCAAAAAGTGATAATTTTGTATTTTTCCATAAATATTGGATAATTTTTTTGTAATTAAAAAATGTTGATACAAAATTTATTTAACCCGTTTTAAGCTAAAACTGTTCAAAGGTAAACCAGCTCTAGAACTCTAACAAAGAGGCGTGGCGACTTTAAATGTCGTGTGCACAATCCTGAAGCAAATGTTTCATGATTTAAATACCAAAAAGTAATATCGAGACACAGGGTAAAATTCGGAGTCGAAAGGGTTAATTTCATTTCAATCACTTTCACTGTTAAGCCACTACAGCGATTCAAAAATTACACTTTGCTACATTCATGCGTTTATGTACAGAATATCTCGGAGCAGCATCTCGCTGCTAAATTTCGAAACTACTGGACGAGAATTATTGTCTTTGTATATTATTGGAAGGTCGACAATTTTTGGTATCTTCTAAGAATTTAAGATTTTTGAGCTGACTACTATATCAACTCATTATCAAGTAACAGCCGACCTCAAAAGCTCTTTTTAGATGCCTCTGCTTTGGCATCTTCAAATGGTCACATCTACTGCAGTTAAAAGCAGAGACCTAAAATAATATATATACTTATAACAATATTTTTTCAATTAAGAAAGTTGACTAACATCATCATAAAACTAATCATAAGTTAAAAGGTGTTTCTTAAATCAATTTTGAAGATGTTTTCACCAAAACAAATTCAATTTTAGAACATAAACTTGCTAATTGAAAAATTACAAGCTTCACTTCAACTAATATCTGAAAAATTATCACAAATTTTCTGATGTAAGTATATAACTAGGTAGCACATGTTTGTTGTTGAACAGATGTATGAGAAGTTAAGTGCTTAACGAGGTCACCAATAGACGCCATAACTCGTCTGAATCCACAGTATTATCGAAGACAGACAAAACCAAGCACAGACGCAAACATCCGTAAAAGCGTCACTCAACATAATCGTGGTCAGGTTTTTCATGCCACATATCTATTATTGTTGTATATCTATATCTATGCATATGTGCATATATATGTCTTTATGGTCTCATGTATGAGTATGGGCGTGCGTGTGATTTGTCTCTGGCATATAGGAAAAAGTCACCTCAAGTATTTTGTCTACTTGATTCTGCTTAATAAAATTTGCGAGCATGAAAGGCCAAACGGCAGACAAATAAACCAAAATGGAAGACAAAAAACACAATAATAATAATAATACCAAAAGAAACGAGAAGAATGACAAGAAAGTGGCTGCAACTACAAAGCAAAAAAACAAAGGCAAACATTTTCATAAAAAAAAAAGAATACAACAACCCTCGTGCGGAGTTTTTGGAGTAGCGGCCACGGCAACCCACTCTGCACGTTTCAAGCATCGCACTTGGGACGGCGACTGACTGCGTTCTTGTCGCTTATTACGGCCAGCAACTGCTGCTGCTGCTGCGCGTCAATGTTGTTAAAATGAATGAACGCGTTTCTTTTATTTTTATTCATCCTTCTTCGTGCACTGCTGCTGCTGTTTTGCCTTAATTTGTCCTCAATGTTCCTCGCACTTTTGCCTTTGCGTCGCTATTTTTGTGGCTTTTTCTACCATTTTGTGTGTTATTTGTTGTTGTTGTTGTTGTTGTTGTTGGTGGTTTGTCTGACATGGCAAATGATGACGTGTCGTTTGTCGTTGCCGTTGTCGTTGTTGTCGTCGATATTGTGCGCCTTGCTTTCTGGCTGTTGTATGCGTGTCCGTGTGTGTGTGTGTGTGTGTGTGTGTGTGACTGTATATGTCAGTACTTGCATGTATTAGTGTGTGTGTGTGTGTGTGTGTGCGTTACTTATTAAGGCATTAAGGATATGCGCGCTGCTGGATTCAAGTAAGCAGCGCTCTGCTGGATGCGCCGCACCGTTGTGTGTTGCGGCGTCAGACGGAACAAGGCGGGCGGTCGGTCCATACGCGGTTGGCAACAGTTTTCATAAAATTCAATGCCGACACTTCTACCTAATTTCATTTCATGTTGTCTTCTCGCTTGTCTGTCGTGTATGTAGTTTCGTGTCTTTTATACGCATACAAATTTCATTTTTATTTCCCTACTTTTCACACCGCGGCCGCATTAAAGTGAGCGCAGCCATGTGTACCACTTCAGTTGTTGGTGTTGTTGTTGTTGTTGGTGCTGCTGCTGTCAATGACAGGTTTCCCACAGTTTTGATGTACTATTTCCAGCTATGCAGGAGGCTGAGTGTAGGGTGCGGCTGGCAAGGTGTGAGCGATGCGCAATTGGCGGGTGGCATGTCATGTTCCTTGCATGAACTTGTGACGTTTTCATGGAATCGGGCGCTTGTTGAATGGGCGGTTTCGAAGGTGTCGTCTTGTGGCGCTAAGGTTGTTATGGCTGGGTTTAAGCTAATTTGCTGTAGTGTCGTTACACTTTTTTGCTGCTTCTTCTTCTTATATTTGTCTCAGGCTTTTAGCCGAAAGTAGTTGGGGCTAGCTGAAGGTTAAAGTTCAGTGGCCAAGTCCAAAAATAACAGCAAGAGTGAGAGAGAGTGTTGCAATTGAGATAAGATTTGCATAAGACAGATTCTAAATTTTGCAAGTATTGAAATGTATCGAATGCAACATTGGAACTGTATAGTTCTTACTGATTTGTTGAGCGACTGAACTACGCACAAATAAATATTTGTGAAATTTTAAAGTTAAAATTAAGAGCTAATGTTGCTCGCTTCCAACCTTAGATCTTCTACAAAAGCATTTAGTTATGACACATAAATCGAAAGTTATTCCTCATAGTAATATAAATTCTACTGAAATAATTTAGAAACTGACAATTTGGAAGATTTGATTTAGGCCACTGAAGTTTAAGTTCTGATTTTATAAACCTAACCTCAAACATAAAAAGTGTGATTTTTTTGACTCAGTGAATTAGTTAAGACTTTCAGAGCCGAAATTAGTGGGTCCAAGTTAACATTTCGAGTTTTAACACCCAAACGATCTAATTTTAAGGATCACTTAACACTTCGCAATCGAGCGTCTGGTTTTCTATGTATAATTATTTGTGTTTTAAAATTCAAGATAGCTGAGTTAATGTTTCTGAATTAAGCAAAATGTTTATTGTTTGTAATTGTTTTAATTTTAGGTTTGAGTATAAGTTTTTTTAAGTTTTAGCTACGGACTTCCAATATTGAATTGTAATGTTTGAGTTATTATAAGTTTTTTAAGAAAATAATTGCAATGTAACTGTGACAATGCAACATAAATTTAATTTGTTGATTAGAATTATTATTTGCGACAATTAATTTTTAAGTTGCGTAATAACTGTTATGAGAATAACATTTTTTTTTTCGTTCTCGATAATTATTATTTTGGGATTTTTTTGTTTACTTCGCTTCATAATTTTTATTCATGACTTTTTTTATTTACGTTACCGATAACTATTATTTTGAGAATATTTTTTTTACGTTGCTTCATAACTTTTATTTATGATTTTTTTTATTTACGTTACGTTGCCTCATAACTTTTATGAAAGAAATTTTTTTTATTTACGTTGCCTTACCACATTTTGAGTATGAATTGATTTTTAATTGTTTAGTTGTTGGTGGAAATTAGTTTCCTACAGTTAATTTGCGTTTGTCAATTTAAAACAATAAAAAATCAATTCATATCCAAAATGTGGTAATTCAACGTAAAGAATTTTTTTTTTTCAAAATAATAGTTATCGGCTACGTAAATGAAAAAAAAAATCATAAATAAAAGGTATGAAGCAGCGTAAAAAAAATTTCTCAAAATAAAAGTTATCGGTTACGTAAATTAAAAAAGTCATAAATAAAAGTTATGATGCAATAAAAAAAAAACAAAAATCCCAAAATAATAATTATCGATAACGAAAAAACTATTTATTTCTTATAACAGTTATTATGCAACCCAAAAATATTTATTGCATGATAATAGTTACAGGCGACGTATAAAATTTCTTATTGGGAATAATTTTTATAAAGCAATAATTATAGAAATTTCTTAAATTAGATAAATTTTGTATTTCCAAAAATACGGATAATAACACTGTGCGTGAAATTTACCCTAAAAAATTCCGACATGGGGGGTTCCTACTGAGCGACTTTCCTACAGGTATACTGAATAGAGGATTGGCTCTAGTTTAAGATAAATCCGACTTTGAAGTTTGCTCATTTTAGTCGAGTTCGTCGCTTAAGCCTTCGAACGTTTAAATGCTAATAGGTCCTAAATCGTTGCGAATATCGCTTTACTGTCTTCGGCAAGTTTGTAGATATATTAACGACCAACAAATTTGCTTAAGACACCAATCCCCAAAAAACTGTGTAATTGCGATATGTGCATTTTTTGCGCAGCGCAACCTTTGTCAAAATGATAAGATTGTGTTACCTTTTACACAATGAAAGCTGAATGAATTGATGAATGATTTTTGATATTTTTTCGTCACAAAAAAAACCAAATTTCGTATGTTTGAGAAACAAAGTTCTTTTCTTCTTTCTCTTAAATTTCTAAACGATTTTTTTCTCGAAATTATTTATTGGGAATTAAGGTTTTTAATCTAACATCAATGTTGGTTATCTTAGTTTTGATTACAAATAAAAAATAGATCTGAATGTTTTTTTTTAATGCTTTTTGTTTAATTCAATGTTTTCAATGTTCGATTTATACCTCTTTAAAATAGGAATATTAATAAAATTAATTAATTAATAATAAGAAAATTAGGAAAAAAATATATTTTTGTTTTTAACCATTTTCTTTGTATACAATTATTACATAAAAAATCCAAATAAAATTCAGTTTAAAACTATATAAAATAATATGAATAAATATTAATCAAAATTCTACCAGAAAACATACCAAAGAAAATCTTGGCAATTTAAAAAAAAAAAGGTTTTTAGAAAAGTTAGTTAGGACAAATGTTTGTAAAAAAAAAAAGTTTCGTAATCTGAGCTTTAAATAAAATAAAGTAAAGTAAAATAAAATAAAATAAAATAAAATAAAATAAAATAAAATAAAATAAAATAAAATAAAATAAAATAAAATAAAATAAGTAAAATAAAATAAAATAAAATAAAATAAAATAAAATAAAATAAAATAAAATAAAATAAAATAAAATGAAATAAAATTTAATTAAATAAAAGAAATTCCAATAATTTGTAGTAGCTTTTGCCTACCTGAGATTTATTATGCATTAAAGGTATATTTGACATCTTTTAGTAAATACTCGCATCTCGTTTACCTGAAACAACAACAACAACAAAGTAAAGTTAAAATAAAGTAATATATGACAAAAGATAAAATTCAGTGCATCCTAAGTTAAGACAAATCAAAAGTAGTTTGTTTGCTTTTATGACTTTTAACTCAATAAAATATATTCGTTCAATTTTTAAGCGCAACAGTTATAAACGAAATGTTTCCCCCCTTTACGACACAAATGTAGGCCTTGACCTGATGCTGTGCTGTGCCAGCTGGTTTGCACCTCATAAAAAGTTGACTTAATGAAGTTTTTGCAACTTTATAACTTTCCATTTTACCCATAAAACTTTGACTTTGTTGATTTTTTCATTTACGAAGGCAAGAAAATCCAACAACACAGAACGGCGGCAATAAAACAGTCGCCAAACGAATATCGACTAAAATTTTTATAATCGCGTAAAGCGGCGAAATTCGAACAAGCCAGAAGACAACTTTAAGGCGCAATGCTGAAGCGAGACGAGACACAAAATTCGCCAACCCAACGTTGCTGCCAAAAAAAAATAAAAAATAAAAACGCGCGAGCAGCGCAAAACAAAAGCCAAACCAAGCCAAGTGAAGCAGCATTGCTGCTGACAGGTGAATTGCAGGCAACTGCCAGCGACCATGAAGCAGGCACACTACAACAAAAGGCCAAGTACGGCAGTGTGGAGCGGCGAGGCGGCGAGGCGGAGGCTGGCGTTGTCGGCCCGGGGCTGTGTTGCGCATCCGCGCCATTATTAAGATTGTTAAAAGCCAAAGATATTGATTTATGCAGATAAGCTCCATTATGCCGAAGTGGCAGCGGCGTGCGGGTGGGGAGGAGAAATTGAATAACGCCGAGAGGAACGTCGCGCGTGCTCTAAATATTTCTTGTACGGAGGTGTTGGTGATTGTTGGGAATGGGCGACTGACGACTGGTAACTGGGTTCGAGGCCTATTCGCTGACATTTGCAGCAGTTAATCAAAGCAAAATAACAACAACAACGACAGCAATTTACGAGCTGCCAATGCTGCCACTGATAAGTTCGCGTTTGTGTTCGCAAAAAAAATTGAGATATTTTTTAAAAATTTGGTTTTCTCTGCTACGTTGCGTTTGAAATCGTTTGGTTTTGGGTTTTTCATATTTTGCTGCTATAATGTTTTGGCCATGTTTGAAGAGGTTGCGCATCTTCAGCTCAGCCTTGAGCTGCTTGTAGTTGAATTTAATTATTCAAACAATTGTAATGTAGAGCCAGCAACAACAACTGAATGGAGAATGTGAACAAAGGTCGGAAGAAAAAGAAAAAAATAAGTGAAATGCTAATGGGATATGAAATGATGGGAAGTAGAAGAAGAAGTGTTGGCATATGAAATGCGAGTAGTAGAAGAAGCTGAAATGAAAGTGGTGAGATATGAGGAGGGAGAACTTTCTGCACACTGGTAGGCAGGTAATAATGGAAGTGAAATATTTTCAACAATAAGACCCAAAAAATGTACAGTCCAGTCCACTTAACTGCAAGTCGATTATTTCGGCTTTCTAGCTGCAATTATCTGTGTTTCAAGTTAGTTTAGTTTAGTTAAGTGAACTTAATTAAGGGAAATTATTTTCAATTATTTCAATTAAGCATGCTTCGAGTGAGTGAAAGAAAAAGTCAGTATAAGTCCCAAAAATTCGAATGTCGTTGAAATTTCTAAAGCCAATCGCACCAAAAAACAAAATCAGCTGAAACACTTATCAGGGATGTACTAATACGGGCAATATTAAAATAAATTTTTTTTTTTAAATTATGAAAGAAACTTCCAGTTAAGAGGTCCCGACTGTAGTAAGAACTTCACCATATTTCGACGTTTCATTAGCAGTTCGCTTCAAGGCTTCGTTTATTATTTTCTTCATAGGTCACTAAGTGAAAAGTCAAATTTTCACTATGTTTCGATATTTCATTGTCCTTGCATTGGCCTTTTTCCTTACTAACTAATATAACCTCAAGTTGGCTGTGTAGGGCGCATAATAATGAGCTGTAGCGTAAAATTTATGAATTATTCATTTTTTTGTTTGATAGACTTTTTTCCTTTTTTCCACTTTTCCTCTTCTTCTATCTCTTCTTTGCAGCAAAAATTAGCGTTTAATATACAAAACGTGAAAAATTTCTATATAAACAAACACAATTACTACAACAACATAATTAAGCAAAAGCATAAAATTGCCAGGCGTAAAAGTTGGCAAGAGAGCAAAAGTGAATGATGAAAATATTGTGAATAAATTAAGCAATAACAACAACAATAAAACAAGGCAGAAAAGAGGAAACGCATCGAACGAAAAGAAGCTGACGCTGAGCGAATGACTGAGCGAGCGATTAATCAAAAGCGAAATCTTATTTGTTGAAAATCAATGAAAACAAATCCAATAAGCTGGCAATAATGTCAATAAATGTGTGTATGTGTGATGCACACACATACACACACACACAGAGACAGACAGCGACATTGACTTGTGTGCATTAGGGCGAAATCTTATGCTCCACATCCTAAACGAGTAGTAATTATTATCGATTTAGGCTCAAGTCAATTTAAATGGCTTCGCTTCATCATCAAGGCATGTCGCAGCAGCGGCAGCAACAACAACAACAACAACAACAACGATAAGTAAAGGTATTGACATTCGCATCAGTGTCAGTGTCACCATCTCTCGCAGTCAGCAGCCTACACATTTTTTGCTTTAACGATTTGATTAGACAGACAGCGGATGGGCACAAGGGAGAGGGGTCTCCATGACACATACACACACACACATACACGCATGTATGCTGGGCCCTAAGTAAGTGATACGCACGCACAAGTACGCACAAATAAACTTGAACTCGGCGCAAGTAAGTAAAAATATTCATGGCGTATACGCAACGTTAGAGTAGAAAAAATTGCCAGCACAATAAAATAGCGACGCACCGATATGTGTCTTTGTTTTTTTTTTGTTTTGTTTGTTTTTTTGTTTGTTTGGTTGTTTGTCGAAAAAAGCAAACATTCTCGAAAGTTGAACCGAGTCAACGAAATTGAATTGAATTGCCATCAAGTAGCGCAAATGTTATTCCAGTTATGCTGCCCTCCATTTGTGGCACACTTTGGCCACCGAACTCCTCTTTCCCTCTCTGCCTCTCAGCCAGCACATTCCAAGACAATCTGTTTGACGAAGAAGTTGCACACTCAACACTTGCTCAGTCATGTGTGCGAGCTCCATCTCAGGTCTCGTCAGCGTGTATGTATGTGTGTGAGTGTAGGCGTATGTGTTGCTGGTTGAATGCTTTTGGCTTTCACTTTGGTGCCATGACAAATTGTTGCAGATTGTGCGCGTGTATGCGGATTATTTCAACATTCATGGCATTGCCAACTTGTTGAATGATAACAAAAACAAAGCCCAACAACAACAACAACAATAAGCAATGACAATGAAACGAAGACAATAAAAAATAAATGTCTTCTGGGCACAGAGAGGCATTGTGTTGCACGTAAAAGTGCCGAGTGTACAGCAAAATTAACCAAACAATGGAAAATACAAGTTAAAAATAAAATATGCCAAAACAATGCAACGATAACAAAGGCCTTCCAGGCCAGGCGTTTTTATTTTGATTTGTTGAAATTTGAAGCTACAAATTTAGGCTTTTTAAATATAAATTCAATATAGGTATGTACATATTTTATTTGATTTGTTGTTGATTTTGCTCCTCAAATTTCCTGTTAAATTCATTGCGAGTAAAAATGTTGTTGTTGTTAATATTTTATTTAAAATCAACATTTATTGCCGCTTACGATTATTTTAAAAATACTACTATTTAAAAAAAAACCTTTCAATTCCTCTTTTCACAGATCTTTACATATGCTGTGTTGTTGTTGTTGTTGCCAACAAACAGCACAAGCACAAAGTTATCTGATAGAGCGAGAGCACAGAGAAAGGGAGAAGGCCGAGAACGATCTGAAGCTAAAGAAAGCAAATCAAGTGAAGCGCCATTGGCAGCCATTGCCGCCAGTGTCACCAACAGCAACAACCATGCAACAACAACAACATCAACAATACAATAAAAATATACCTACAAAAACAACACACCAGCTGGTAATAACAATCGTCGTGACGGCTTCGGTTTCGCTGTTGTGTTTTTGATGATCATTGTTGTTGTTGTTGTTGTATTTTGCTTGCGTAAGGACATGAAGCACTCAAATTGATTTCCGTTTCATTCCGTTCTCAATTCGGCGTGCCTTATTGTGCTTCATTTCATATTATTTCGCATTTGGCGTTTGTCATTTGCGTTGTCGGTTGACTGGCGCTGTCGGCGTTGTTGTCGTTTTACGCCGATTTCCTTGCGTTTTAGGTTAGGGTTGTTGGCTGCCTGACTCGCTGACTGGCCGTGCGTTTATATCTTTCGTCTATTTCTATGCTTTGGTCGTGCTTGTATGTGTATGTGTGTCTGTGTGTGTGTGTGCAGTGTGCTGATTGCGAATTGTGATTTTTGCCTTCAGCCTTCGAACCCACCGCTGCCGCCGCTTTGAGGCAAATCTTTTTGCCCAACGTTTAGGCAGATTTATTTCACTGTAATTGTGCCGAAAAGGCCGCATGCATGACTTCCTTTGCTTTCTGTGCATGCTCAAGTGGCAGATAGGTAGCCCGCCTTAAGTGCAAGTCGAAAGTGTGGCATGAGAATTGCTGATGTTTTTGTTGTTGTTGTGTTGTTGGATATTGCCGCTTCTGTTGTGCGTGATACCAGCAACCGCCATGACAGCCGATAATGATGAGCTTAACGAGCTTTACTCACGACAGTCTGTTGCTGGGGTCGAAGTGGTAAGGAATGTTAATTGTTGTTGTTGTTGTTTTTTATATATTAATTATCGATTGCTGTTGCAATGGTGGCCATTTTATGTTGCGGTAAATTTTAATGGTTGTTGTTGGTTGTTATGATAGTTGAAAGTGTTTGTTGGTTGTTGTTTTTGTATTCATTTGATAGCAGTTATCTATCGAAGGTAAGTTGTTCTGTTTATCTAAGCAACAGTTGTTGTAGTTGGCGTTGTTGTGTTTTTTGTTTGCTCTTTTATTGCTAACTATTAGTGTCCGACCGAATATTCGTCTTCGGTTTCGGTATTCGGCCTATTAGGCCAATTTTCAATCTTCGACTTTGTCTCCGGACAAATTAGCCGAATACCTTAGCCGAAGGTTTTCGCCCTGAAATGCAAGTCAATTTGCTCTGTTTCGAAGTATTTTACCAAATATCGGGTTTTATCGATATTTCGGACTCAAGATTGCGAGTAATAAAAATTATGTCTAATCAGCTTTAATGCCAATTGAATTGTTAGATTTTTTTTTGTTAAAACGGAACTCTAATACTGTTTTTGGTTTTTTTTACTAAAACATATTTATATATAGTAAGTAGGTATATATAAATATTCCTTTATTAATTTTTAAGTGGAATAAAGAAATGAATAGAGAAAGAAGGACTAAACTTATCAGTGTTTTTCCTTAAAAAAATTTTTTAGTATTCGGCTTTGGCTTCGGCCTTCGGCCTTATATTTTAGTTATGCGGAATATGTATTCAGCTTCGGCTTCGGCCAAAACTAAACCTTCGCTCGGACACTACTAACTATTCATAGTTGTTGCTGGTGGTTGGTGGTGTTTTATGTTGTTGAACATGTTGACGGCCTATGTTGGTTGTAACTTAGGCAATTTTTGGTGTATTGATTTAATGTTGTTGTTGTTGTTTACAATTAGGATTGCAATTACTTTTTCTTAGTTGTAATTTACGCAATATTTGTTTTTTTTTATTGTTATAATTGTCACTGTTTGCAGTTGTTATTAGTTGTTGGTGGATCTTGTTGTCGATAGTGTAGTTGTTGTATTGATTTTTACTGTTGTTTTTGCTCTTGGCAATTATTGTCATTTGATGTGTTAGTTATTGTTGGTTTTTACGACCATTGTTGGTTGTTATTTGTACTAATTTTAGTTGTTGTTTTGTTGTTTATTTTTGCTGTTGTCGCTTCTTACAGTTGTCGTAAGTTGTTAATGGCTGTTGCTGGTTCTAGTGTTGTTTGTTGTTCTAGTGTAAACTAATTGTTGTTGCTGCTTAAGCAATTATTGCTAGTTTCCGATGTTGATTGTTATTTGGGCTATTTTTAGTTATTGCTTTGTTGTTTACACCACTTTCTTGTTGTTATTGTTGGTTGTAATTTGAGCTGAGTTTGAGAATTTGAGTTGTTATTCTGGTGTTTGTTGGTAACTTGGTTGTTATTAGTTAGTTAAAGTTTCTTTATGTTACTAACTTTTTCGTTTTATTTTTTTTGGTTAATTGATTTATCCTTATTTTTTTGTCAGTGTAGTTGTTTTCAGTAATGTTGTTGTTGCTGTAAACAATTAATATTAGTTGTTGTTGTTGACTGTAATTTTTTCTACTTGTGGTTGTTTTCTGTTCTTTACCATTGTTGGTTACTTTGGCTATTTTACTTTTTTGTCAGTGTAGGTTTTTTTAGTATTGTTGTTGTTGTTAAAGTTTCTTTATTTTACTTTGGTTGTTTTAATATTTTTGTTGGTTAATTTACTAGTCCTGTTTTTTAAACTCGTTATTTTGTCAGTGTAGTTGGTTTCAGTATTGTTGTTGCTATAAACAATCAATACCTATTAATTGTTATTGTTTGTTGTAATTTGAGCTACTTTTGGTTGTTGTTGTGGTATTCACCACTGTTGGTTACTTTGGTTGTTAAATTTTTGTCAGTGTAGTTCTTTTTACTTACTTTACTACTTACTTTTACTACTTACTTTACTATTGTTGTTAAAAATGTCTTCATTTTACCAGCTTTGGTTGTTGAATTTTTTTTGTTAGTGTAGTTCTTTTTAGTATTGTTGCTGTTGTTGCAATGTTGTTGTTAAAAAATTATTAATTCTTATTCTCAGCTTGTTTTGTTGTAGCCATTTGAACTAAATGTTAAACTTGTTTGAGTTGTTTTTGTAATTGTTTTGGCTGTTGTACCCATTGTTGTTGTTGTTTAGCTGGTTTAATTTGTTCTTATTGTTATTGTTATTGTTGTAAAAAGTCATAGTGTTGAACTGTTTCTTGAATTGTAGTTGTTGTGAAGTAATTAATACGAATATTATTTATGTTGTTGTTGTTAACAAAATTCTAATTCATTACACAGCACTCAACTTGGCCAAGTTTTCATAGCTTCTTGATCTGTTCTTGAAGTACTAAAAGTGCCAGACTTCATACCATATGGTTGTTGTTGTTGTTGTGAAGAGTTTCCTATTATTGTATTTTAACTTGGAAAACTTCTTATCTATGCACTAACCAAATTCAATTCGGTCAACAGCATCTTTTATTCATTACTTAAAACACTCAAGTTCAGGTGGCTATCAAAGATTATAGAATTCATTTACCCAATGGCCTCAAAAGAATCCACGACTTAGATTGCAATCTGCTAGGAACAACTGAAAGTTTAGTTGTGTCGCACAATTTGCGTAAACGTCTGCCATCATAATAGCCTCAATTTGGTGTCGACTTTTAGGCTTCTCAATTTCAAGTCGCTGCGCTTCTGTCCAGGTCGCAGCTATTCATTTGTGCGGTAATTAAATGACAAAAATTGAATT
The DNA here is from genome assembly GCA_963668005.1 of Melieria crassipennis. Lineage (NCBI taxonomy): Eukaryota > Metazoa > Arthropoda > Insecta > Diptera > Ulidiidae > Melieria > Melieria crassipennis. Next base: position 32,529,360 of record OY764962.1, on the reverse strand, counting down.
AAAACAGCCGAATGTCAGCGCAAGCAGCCAAACCAACTCAAATCTCATTTATCAAAAGTGTCAACAACAACAAAATTGAATACAAAATCAAATGACATAATGGCCGCGCCCCGTGTCGTGTCGTGTCGTACATGCCAGCGGCAAACAATTGAGCATTTTTTGACACTTTACCCTCGAGAGGAGAAGAAGAAGTGGCGTTGTTGAGTTTTTTCTTTGGGTTGTTGTTGCTGTCAAGTGGCACGGCTGACGTTTAAGCTGAAAAGTTTCATGACAAGCGTCAGCGAAAAAGGTTTGTTGTTTTACATGTTTCGCTGTCAGCCAAAATGCGGCAAATGCAATCAAATCAAAAGTTTTTCGCAGGCTAGGAATATTTTATTGAAATTTTAAAATTTTCTTTTGCATAAATTTAGGCGCTTTATTGTGTTTTATTAGATTTTTATGGAAATAAAATAAAAATTAGCCAACTACGCGCTTGGTTGCTCTTTTACCTATCGAATTGAGAAAGGATACTCAAAATTTGTTTGAAATAGGTAGCAGAGAAAAGTAAGAAGAAGAAGAAGAAAATTGTAAAAAGAAGAAGAAATGCATGCTATCAAAAATTGCTTTAAACATGGTCAACACCAGTCAGCCAACAGTGCCAAGGTTGTGTGAGTTCGAAGCGCGTTTAAGGAATTTTCCGCGACGGCAACAAATTTTACCGCTGACAGATGCGCCAAGCATTCATTCAGCGTCGGAGAGAGAGCACCAAAGCGGCGCCCGAAAATTGATGGAACCCTGGGCTGCTTAATGTTGTTTTTACATTTGCGTTGGAATTTTGTGTACTGGCTTGCTGACTGTTTATCGGCGCTTCAGCTTGTGACCGTAATTAGTGCTCTGCGGTATAAATGAGCTAAATGAAGCTATAAAGGTATAAGAATAAGAAGAAGAAGAAGAAGGAGAAGAAGAACTCGAGTAAGAAGAAGCAGCAACAGCATCATAGAAGCCGGTGCTGCAGTGTTGCCAGATACCTGAAATTACTGTCTCCAAAATCTTACAAATAAGCTGAAATTTCCTCCCAAAAATTTAAAAAATCTCCAAACTTTTTTTAAATTATTTTTTTCGTTAAAAACTTAGGAATTAAACTTCGCATAAAAAAATAAATATGCATTAAATTTTTTCATTGCAGGTTTTTTATTCATTCAGCTTCAGCTTAACAGCAACTTAACAACAAATATAAAAAGTAAGATCGGCATGAAATTCGCTTTTGCAAACTTCCTTCATTCGTTGCATAATTTATACACTTTGAAGCAAAATACTAAATTTAAATAAATAAGACATTTTAGATTTAAATATTCAAGGCTTCAGTGCAACTAATGATGACAAATGTATCACCATCCAAATCTCCTAAACTTTCTCCTAACCCATTAAGCCCTGAGCGTTGCGTTTGCGCAACGTTTGGGAATTTCGCTATATTAAGTAATTCATAAAGACATAAGACTTGAAAATGGGTGGAATTGGATTAGAATTGATCGTTTTAGATTCTGCCATACTCAAATTTCAAAATTATTTAAGTATTCATAGGTTTTTTTCGATCCAAAGTCAAAGGTTTTTTTTGGGGAATTTTTGAAATTCAATCAAAAATACTTATTCTTCAAACCTATCCAAATCCCTTAGTGAGCTGCATTTCGCAATGCTAAACTATTTAAAAATAAGTTTTTAAAATTTTTTTTTGATTTTTTAAACAAAAAATATGGTTTAAGTTTTGTGTTGCGCGAATGCAATGTTGGGCCTAAACACTGCCAATTTCATACAACGCAACGCGTGAAAATGTCAAAATCCAAGCAGCTGATATTTTATTGGCACATTTTATTTTCCGCAAATGTTTGATTTTGTTTATTTGTGTAATGTTTGCGAAAAACATGACAAAAAAAAACATGGTATGAATTTTTTGCTTGATTTTTTTTCTTGATTAGGTCAACTAATAAGATTGTGTAAAATTTTATGGAAATCGCACAAGCCTTTCTGGGGTCAGGTTTTAATTCTTCCTCCTAAAAATTCTCCCGGCAGGCCAAGAATCTCCTAAATCTAGGAGGAAATCTCTTGATCTGGCAACACTGCGCTGCTGTTGCAAGCAGCTCCAATAAAACGACGGCGTGTGCGAATATTTATGAAGTCGAGTTGGAAAACGCTTTTAATTAACTGGCGTATCATTTGGCAGTTGGGCGACGCGGTCTGCAGGTGTGCGAGGTGGTTGTGTGCATTCAAGTTGTGCCACAAAAGTTTTTACTCGGCACAATTGCGCATACATCAAGTGGCTGTTGCGGTGTGAGGGTGGAGTGGGGCAAAGCAATGTCTTCAGTCGATGAAATATTAGCGAAAATTATTTCGAGTATTTCAAGAAAGAATTCGACAATGAGTCAGAGGAGGAGGATGTGGAGAGGCCAGGTCCTACAACGATATTTACAAGTCTTTATAAAATGCAAGTCTTGCGCTTGTTTTAGAAAATACGTCGAATTTTTGTTGTAAAAAGAACTTGCTGACACTCTTATTTAGGTAATTAGGTTCTTAAATCTATGGTGTGGGCATTGTGAACAGCAACTGAGCATATACATGAAAGTTGTAGTTGTGGGACAATCTGCCTTTGCTTTTATTTATTTATTTATTTATTCTTTTGAAATGTTCAAACGAACTTTTGAAAGGCACATTTTATAAGAACATATAAGACTTAGACGTTGTCTTACTTAGAAATGGTTAGATTACGTTGGCTGCGTTTGTTTCAGACACACTTAACACTAGCAAGACCATTGCGGTCATTTTGAGGGTTTTTCATTTTCGAATATCTGTATTTTTTTTAGTACTTCTATCAACTTTTGCTTTGGTGACTTTTGTTTTTCTATCGTAAAAATAATTTTAATTAAGTAATAGTTAAATAGGATAATTTTGTAAATAATAATAATACTTTTATAAATACATAATAACAAAATAAAATAATTGTAATAATTTATTTTTTAATAATTTTAAGTAATCTTTGTTATGAACTTGTGGCATGCAAAAGAAATGCTTCTTAAATTCCGATTTTTTTTGTAATTAAATAAAAAAATGTAATATATTTTTTTTTATTTCTTCTGTGAAAAATTAGCCAAGGCCGATGTGTACTGTTCGAGATATCAGCAGATATGATATGCAGTTTTTGTAGGTATTCCAACTTGCTTTCTTTCTAGTGTTGGGCCTATTTATTTTTATTTCTATTTTATAAATCTATATATTTGAAGCATACTTGTAGGGGTAATTTAACATTGTTTCATTTCTTAGTGGCTTTCTGCTATGAATACCTGCCCTCACTTCCACACAATCTCCGCCTCAATTTACATTTACATTCAAAATTAATTAACCCAACATTCCTGTCGGTTAACATATTTGTATGTCAGTTTAAAATATTTTCAAAACCATTTAAATTATTATCTAATAAGCTTGTCAACTCCTATGCTGTGTTTACAACAACACAATACAACAACATTTTTTTTTTAGCTAATTTGAATGGTTGGCGACCACAATACGCTTATCAACACGTTGTTGTTGTGGTTGTTGTTGGGACAGATATTCTTGTTGTTGTTGTTGTTGTTGTTGTTTGGCAGCATTGCCAATATTATAAATTACAAAAGCCATTCATTAATTTTAATTGCATTACAGCGGACAGGTCAACTACCCGTTTTAAGTAACCGAAGACGGTTCAGTTGGCAGCCGGTCGCAGCGTCAACGCAAGACTGAACTGAACTGAACTAAAGTGAAGGCAGGGCGCGGACCAGGACGAGAGATAGATGGAGTAAATGGCGCTGGCAGCGGAATGTGTGCGTGTCAAAAGCTGGCTGCTAGCTACTTAAAATGCTGGTAAATGAGTTTGCAGTGCTGGTGTGGTGGGTGAAGGAAAGCAGAAAAGCAAAATTGAAAAACAGGAGATAATGAAGAATTTTGTAATGGCAAGTGGAGAGGAAATTTGAAACGGTCAAACAAAGTGGGACGCTAATGCCGAGTTGAGAAGAGTGCAATGAAATGACTGAAAGATGAGGAAGATGTTTGAAATAAACATGAAGAAGACAAAGTGGTAGAACCAAAAGATTTGCATTAGTTTGTAGCTGGAATTGTGGAACAGTTGGAAGAAGCATGAAATTATTGTAAGGAAGAATGAATAAGTCAAATAGAGCGAAGTGAAATAAAATAAAATAAAATAAAATAAAATAAAATAAAATAAAATAAAATAAAATAAAATAAAATAAAATAAAATAAAATAAAATAAAATAAACTAAAATAAAATAATATAAAATAAAATAAAATAAAATAAAATAAAATAAAATAAAATAAAATAAAGTAAAGTAAAGTAAAGTAAAGTAAAGTAAAATAAAATAAAATAAAATAAAATAAAATAAAATAAAATAAAATAAAATAAAATAAAATAAAATAAAATAAAATAAAATTAAATTAAATTAAATTAAATTAAATAAAATAAAATAAAATAATATAAAATAAAATAAAATAAAAAAGTAAAGTAAAATAAAATAAAGTAAAATAAAATAAAATAAAATAAAATAAAATAAAATAAAATAAAATAAAATAAAATAAAATAAAATAATATAAAATAAAATAATGTAAAATAAAATAAAATAAAATAAAATAAAATAAAATAAAATAAAATAAAATAAAATAAAATAAAATAAAATAAAATAAAATAAAATAAAATAAAATAAAATAAAATAAAAACAATAAAATAAAATAAACAAGAAGAAGACAAAGTGGTAGAACCAAAAGATTTGCATTAGTTTGTAGTTGGATTTGTAGGACAGTTGGAAGAAGCATGAAAATATAACAAGGAAGAACGAACAAGTCGAACAGAGCAAAAATAAATGAATGAAGGACGGGGAATATGTTTGAAATAAACAAGAAGAAGACAAAGATTTTCATTAGTTCATAGTTGGAATTGTGGGACCGTTAGAAATGGCGTGAAAATATAATTTCGAAAAATGAACAAGTAGAACACAGCAAAGAGAAATTACTGAAAAATGGGGAAGATGATGAAGAATAATAATTAAAATAATTAATTAATTAATTATGAAAACATTTTTTTTTTATTTAAATTTTTTTTTAATGTTCATTGCAGGCCCCCCACCACAAAATGTTTTTTATTTCAAATAGTTTTCAATTAAAAAATAATTAATTTATTAATTATTTTAATAATTATTAAAATAAATGATAATTATCAAAATAATTAATTAATTTATTATTAAAATAACTTTTTTCTAATTTCCATTTTTTTTAACATTACTGAAAGATGGGGAAGATGATGAAGAAGAGAATACGAAGAATAATAATTAAAATAATTAATTAATTAATCATGAAAATAATTTTTTTTTAATTTAAATTTTTTTTAATCTTCATTGCAGCCCCCACACCAAAATGTTTTTTAATTCAAATATTGAGATAGCAACTAACATAACATTTGGGCTTTTTGGGTTTTTTATTTCAAATATTGAGATAGCAACTAACATAACATTTGGGCTTAAAAAATAATTAATTAATTAATAATTTTAATAATTATTAAAATAAATGATAATTATTAAAATAATTAATTAATTAATTATTGAAATAATTTTTTTCAAATTTATATTTTTTTTTTAATTTTCATTGCAGCCCTCCACACCAAAAAGTTTTTTAATGCAAATATTGAGATAGCTACTAACATAACATTTGGGCTTTGGAAACTATTTTTCAATTCAAACTTCATTTGTTATTTTGTAAAATAATTTTTTTTTAATTTCCATTTTTTTTAAACTATTCTTCAATTCAAACTTCATTTGTTATTTTGTAAAATAATTTTTTTTAAATTTCCATTTTTTTACCATTTTCATTGCAGCCCCCCACACCAAAATGTTTTTTAATTCAAATATTGAGATAGCAACTAACATAACATTTGGGCTTTGGAAACTATTTTTCAATTCAAACTTCATTTGTTATTTTGTAAAATAATTTTTTTTAATTTCCATTTTTTAAAACTATTTTTCAATTAAAAACTCATTTGTTATTTTGTAAAATAATTTTTTTTAATTTCCATTTTTTTAACATTTTCATTGCAGTTTTCGGCGGATCAGACAATTTTATGTTAGAACAAATGTTGGCCGAATTTTTGATTGTCCTATTTTGTACCCAAAAGAATCACTGAGAGTTCTTGTTCATTGAATCGCTAAATGGTTAAAGTCATTTATTATTTGTTTCCTTTTCTTTCTTGGTTTTTATTTTCAAAATATAAAAATTTCGTCCTTGAAGCCAGTTTGCTTTTTATTCTAATATTTATTTTATTCTGCGTTTATTTTTGTATTGCATTTCACTTTTTTTTATTTTTTAAGTAAATTAAATTTTTTATTTGAATTCCATTCGTTTTAATTTCCATGTATTTTTTGACAATCTGCATGACGGTTTTGTGTTTTTTCTACTTCAGCATATCGACATTCGGTGCTGTTGCCTGTCGGCTGTCGCTAAATATTTGCGTTGTGATTTTCCACACTAACTCCTCGCTGCTGCTTGAGAGCCGCCTGTGAAAGGTCCTTAACGGAAAATTGAATTCCGAATTTGTATTTCGTTTCATTTCCGTTTCTCTTCGCTCAGTTTGCATTCCTACCAGTTGCACAATTCAACATTTTTTTCATGCACATTTTTTTGTTGAATTTTTTACGCTTTTTCGCTACAATCGGCCTCGGTTGCGTATGGCGCCGGGTGCGGCAAGTGCACTGCAAACGAATTACGCTTCGGCTGTGTGTAGTTGCAGCGAAGTGAATTTTCGCTGCGGAAACAGTAGCGACGAGCAAAAATTCAAATTTAAATCCAATGAAAATTGTGACGGTGAACGGAAACGAGCGACTGATTGTCGGCGAGTGCAGTGCGGCGGCACTCCCACGCGCACTGCTCAGGCCGCTGAAAATCGTTCGATTCTAAAGAAAGTTGTGAAGAAAAAGTCGCCCACATGGTGGGTGTGGGCTGTACGTGGCTCGTGCGCTAAGCCGGCCAACGCATTCGCCGGCATGCGCCGCACATTGCTCCACATTGCCGTCGACATTTCGCATTCATTCATTCATTCATATTTTACGTACGGCCGTCGGGCTGACATTGGCACTGGCAGCGCCCTGAAATATGCCGACAGTTGTGACGGCCGCATTCGTACTGGGCGCAGCATCGACAAGCAATGCGGAAATCGTCAGACAAATCAAGTTTCATGCCGCTCCTCGCCACAACGTCGACCAAGTACTGGGGCAGCGTTTTGACCGACTCTCCTCCGCTTCGCATTGACATTACACTTGTTCAGCACGTGTCCGCTGACATTGCGCGGGGTTGCTTGGCCAACCGAACGACCGAACGACCCACCGGTCAGCGTCAGCCATGACACACGCCCTGGGCACTCCTCGGCCATTGTGACGGCTGTCTGTCTGCGCTTTGATAGCTAAAGTTCCGCACTCACATAACTTCATAAGCGACAGCTATGCCAGTCTGTTGGCCGCTCTTCTTCTTCAACTTCATCTTCTTCTTTTTTCCCCTTCTGGCTGTGTTCGGGTCACGTTGTTGTCTGATTGCTGCTATGCATCGATTATTTTTGCTGAATTTTTTAATATTTACTTTTACTACTACTTGGTTTTTCTTCCTTGGCGAGTGTGTGTGTGTGTGTGTGCGTGTGGTTGGGCGCTGTTTGTCGGCCACCGCCGACAGCGTCTTTTGGTGCAGCCAGCGCCGCTTTGCATACCGCCCGGGGAATTCGGTTAAGAGTTGTGGATGAAAATAAACAAGCACCAGTGCAGGGTTATTGGCTGAGAGCTCAGAAGTTGCTAGCGCCATTTAAATGTTGCTTATTGCGTTTGTTTTATTGCATTTAAAGTACCGTTGGCTACTGCACGATTTATGAGTGCGTTTGTGTGGGGGGGAGTGGAAATTGAGATAAACCTAGGAAATGTTGCACTTGAACCGACTGTGTAGGCTAGTTGCCGGAGTATAAGTAATGGAAAAATTACTACAAACAATTGCTGGTTCTCCAGTTGGTATTAGGCACTGAAAAGTCTGGTAACTATGTTGAAAAGTATAAAGTATTTTGTGGTGCAAAAGCCACCACCAGAGTGTGTTTTATGTTTAAAGATAAATTGAGAGTCGCATCTTTGAAAATTTTCTTGGAACAAAATGCTTTGAACAAAAACTTAAAAAATGCACATCTTTTAACATAAAAATGATGACAGTAATCAGAATATATGAATCTGAAAATACAGATTTGCCATACTTTGTTCTTGTTGTTCCCCAAGTCTTGACTTCACTTTAAATGTACTTTCACCAAATCCATTAGAAAGACAAACATAAATCAACTATTTTTGCTGCTTCCCTGCGTCAGATTTTTGTTCGATTACACCGTGTGACAAAAAACACTTTTGTCGAGACCCATCCAAATGATTTTATAGGCGTGAAACTAGAGGTCATTCATAGTAATCTGGTGATAGTTTTCCATTCTTGAATCCGATGTCCTTTTAAAAGGATTTTAAAATTCTAAGAACAAACATATTTCAAAGAATTTATTGAAATAATTTCAGTTCTTCAATGATGAAGAAATGGGTATCAAATGAAAGAAGAATATTATTGCCTTTAAACTACATTTCCCATTGTGAGCTTTCAGGACCAAAATATGTCAGTAAGGTGCTTCGAAATATGTGTTCTTCGATATTTTTGAAATTTTTTAGCGATTCGCTTTTGAAAAAATATTTGTTTTGCATTTTGGTCTTAGACTCTAAACAAATAAAGATAGAAGAATTAAAGTTTGAGGTACTACAGACAAAGATCCAAAAAACATATTTTTTTGAAAGCGAATCGCTAAAAGATTTCAAAAATATCGAAGGACACATATTTGGAAGCACATTAACTAAACCTTAGAGTTAAAAAAAAATTAGTCTCTCTAAGCAAGAAATTAGTATGGAGGACGCACTTATTGTCTGTAAAATTAGATAGAAAAATATAATTTTGAGGTACTATGCTGCATAACTATTACTTACTGACATATTTTTGTCCTGAAAGTTCCAAATAGATAATTTAGTCAAAAAGCAACAAGTTTCGTCTTTCATTTCATACCCATATTTTTATCATTGGACAAGCGCAAATATTAAAAAAAAATATGTAAAATGTGTATGTCCTCAAAGCTTTAAAGTCCTTTTAAAAGTACAACGGATCATAAAATAAAAAACTGAGTATGCCAGGTTGCTAAGGATGACCTTGACTTGAATTAACTTAACTTAACTTGAATGTGTATGGTTCAATTCTTCTTAGTACAACGGTATCGATTTGAAACAGTGGCGCACACAGGGCGAGGACATTAGGGGGTTCAAACCCCCCAAATACAAAAACTGCTCGCGCAAAATATGTATGGCAAATATAAAAATATGTAAACCCCCACCTCCAAAATGAAGTCCTTTGTGAGTAACTGATTTCAAATGTCGCAAAATTCTGTGTTTAACTCAGAACTAAATTTATCGCTTGAAATTATCTGGACAAAAAGTTGTAGTTGTAGTTGTAGTAGTTTAGATCTCCGACAACTGTGAGGTTCGGTCACCATAATTTTGTCTGATTTTAAATAACCAGTAATAATAACAAAAAATTAAATAAAATAAAATATATTTAAATTCAATTATATTAAATAAAATTAAATTAATAAATTAATTTAAAAAAACATAATTTTGTCTGATTTTAAGTAACCAATAGTAATTTAAAATAACATAAAATAGAATAAAATAAAATAAAATAATATAAAATAAAACAAAATAAAATAAAATAAAATAAAATAAAATAATATAAAATAAAATAAAATAAAATAATATAAAAATAATAATATAAAATAAAACAAAATAAAATAAAATTAAATTAAAAAAAATTAAATTAAAAACTAAAAGAACAAACAATAAATAATTATATACAAAAATATTGAGTGGCACACATCAAATGCAAAAATTGCTTGTGCAAAATATGGTTTTGATTGACACTGGGCTCAAAAGTTGTACACAACTGACAAATAAGTATATATAATCAATAGTTTTATTATAATTAAGATGTATAATAAATACCATATAAAAAATAAAATTTTATATTTTGGTATTAACTAACTTATTTCAATAAAAAAATATTTTCGTAACCAATTTAATCATCAAACACGTTGTTGGTCTCTCATAAACTTTATATAATAAAGGGCATTTTTCCTGTGGTTATGAATAACCAGTATAAGTAACCAATAATTGTTTGGCCTTACGAAACCATTGTTAGTGCTACAATTTTTGTTGTGTTGTGTTTGTTATGGTTAGGGATAACCAATATAAATAACCAATGTTTGTTTTTCTTTTGCAACTATTGTACGCAGATACATTTATTTTTTTTTAAATTTATTTGTTATAGATTACAAAAAAAAATCAATGTGCTTTTGGATAATCTAACCTTAAGAAAAAGTATTTTTGTTTTGTTATGTATAACCAATGTGAATAAGAAAAATTTGTTGGTCTTTCTATTGGGTATGGATAACCAAAATCATATAATATTTATCAATAAGATTGTTTTGGACATGAATTATCAATGTATGAAACCAATATTTTCTGGTCTTTCGCAATCATTAAAAGTAATAACGTATTTTCCATTTTTGGTTATGGTTGACTAATGTGAACACCAAATACGTTTCTGGTTGTTCATAACCATTTTATGCAACATAAATTTTTTGTTGGTTGTTGGTTATGGATGACTTATATAACTATAACTGATCACTATAAAAAAGAAAATAAGAATGCCGGAAAAATTATGAACCTACACTATGAACCTTTGCCTTGATTAATTGATTGACTGATTTATCACTGCCATGAAATTTGAACTGTGGATCCATTCTTTAGAAAATGAATCTTCGCAAAGATGGGATATTTTGAAATTCGGTTATGAGTTATGGTGTTGTGATTTTATGGGACTATTGATTTCAAAGTTGGTGAAAAAACTGCAAAACAAAAATATTTCGACATGAGCTTTCGAGTTTTTCGGAAATCAAAATTTTAACGGCGTCAAGAATGGGTTAAGGTTCATATAAGGGAAGAGTTTGACTTCAAAATTGGTGAAAGCACTAAAAATAAAAAATTGTTAGACAAGTGTTTTTAGTTTTTTCGAAAATCAAAATCTGATAGAGTCAGCGACTGATTAAGAGTTTGTATGGAAAAACTGTAAAAAAAATAAATTAATGAGTCTATTGACTTCAAATTTGGTGAAACAATGAAAAACAATTTGACATTTTTAATTTTTTCGAAAATCAAAATCTGACAGGTTAAATATGGAGAAACTGTGAAAAAACATGAATTATTGGACCTATTTCAAACTTGCTTCAAACTTGGTGAAAGTATTCTCCGTGAGAAATAATTCGACACGTGTTTTTCGCTTTTTTGAAAAACAAAATCTGACGGGTCAACAATGGGTTAACATGATTGTTGGGGAAACATGATTTAATGGGCCTATTGACTTCAAATATGGTGAAAGTATTTACTTAAAATGAGAAATTATTAGATAAGCATTATTCATCAAAATCTCTTAACAATGGGTTAAGAGAAACTTGACTTATTGGGCCCATTTCAGACTTGGAAAAAGTACTCAAAATGAGAAATAATTCATTTCATGTATTTAAGTGTTCGAAAATCAACATAAGAGTTCCAACATTTTTTAGGAGCTAAACTATGAGAAGAAAAAGAAATTAAAATGAGATAAAATCATAATGTGGGTACAGATTATTTTAAAGAAAGGATTCATATCAAAAATAAAAATAAAAATATTAAACAAGAAAAAAAGATATGGTTATAGGTAACTGTTCTCTCGCTATCCAAACAACAAGTAATCATCATCATTATCAGCACTAACAGCAGTAACAGCACTTTGGTAACAATTACACTACTCGACACGAAAAATACACCTAAAAATAAAAGTGTTTTCTAGTGTTTCCTGGGCTACTTAATTCTTGCTATTGGATGGAAAACATATTTTTTTACTCTAAACCAATAAAGATAGAAGAATAAGATTTAGATGTATGTTACTACAGACTGAGATCCAAAACATGTTTTTTTTTATTGCTTTACTGTCATATTTTGGTTCTGATAGTTCAAAATAAAAAATTTATTTAAAAGGCGAAAAGGCGTGACTGTTCTCTCGCTATTCTCAGTTGTAGCAAATATTAAAGTGGGATCGCCAAACAACAAGTAATCATCATTATCATAATTTTTAGATATGAGAGTAATGTGGGTCAGCGAGCCCAGTAACAGCACTTTGGTAACAATTACACTACTCGACACGAAAAATACATCTAAAAATAAAAGTGTTTTTTTTGTGTTTTCTGAGCGACTTAATTCTTGCTTTTGGATGGAAAACATATTTTTTTACTCTAAACCATTAAAGATAGAAGAATTAAATTTAGATGTATGATACTACTACAGACTGAGATCCAAAAGATGTATTTATGTATTTTTTTTCTTACTTTACTGTCATATTTTGGTCCTAGAAGTTCAAAATAAAAAATTTATTTAAAAGGCAAAAATTTTCCCCTTTCACTTTATTCCCATATCTTCATCATTCCACAACCGAAAATATTGAAAAAAATTCCTCAAACTGTGTACGTATGTTATATGCTTGAAATTTTAAAGTCCTTTAAAAAGGACATTGGATAAAAGAATGAAAAACTGAGTATGCCAGATTACTATGAATGACCTCAACATTAACATTTGAATGGGTATCGATCAAAATGTTTTTTTTTGTTGCACAGTGTAATAAATGTAATGTTGGTGTTTCACTCAGTGCTTCATAACTTCATAATTTTTCTTTCAATTCTATTGATGGTAGACTTAACATTTACACAAATAATACTCATATCTTCAGTCTTCGATTTTAAAACTAGAGGAGATAATTCATATTATCTATAAAAAAATCATTCGAAAATTTATAATTTTTAAAAATGGTAGAAAAATTGTTTTAAACTTTCACCGTCAGTATAACTTGTCTACATCTCATCTGAATTGGACAATCTATATATCGCTGAAAAGGCTAAAGTATTACCTTCTGGTCTGTGGACTGCTTGTATTAGTCGGATGATTAGTTTTAGAGATATGCACTCATAACTGAAATAATAGGAAAAACAGGTTTTTTGAAGATTTTTCGAAAACACTTTTTAAGAAAGTTTTTCGATTTTCTGTTTCGTGTTCAGCGCCTTAAACTTAGCCCACTTTTGGTCAAGTAGTGTTGTTTGTGTACACTTTTCAGGAAATTTAGTAATTTCGTAATAATTTAGAATTTGTTTATCATGATTTAGAGTTAAGGTCGGTATGCAGCTCTCAAGAAAAGCGAAAACTTCATATAAAAAAAAAGCTCAAGAAATGTTCAAGGAAATTTCCTTGAGTCATATTTTCTTGAGGTGTACGCACCTCACAAGAAAACTGATTCGGTTTTTTAATACTTTTTTTCATTGGAAAGTGAAATGACAACACTGATTTCGGCAAGAAACATATGTGTACCTATTTATTTCTCAAAGGAAAAGTGACGGCTGACTACTTGACTACTACTTTTTCAAGCTCAAGAAATATATGCTCGTTTTTTCTTGAGCGTTTTCTTGAGAGCTGCATACCTACCTTTAAACAGAAAATTTTTAATATATCGTAAACAACTTATTTTTGTAAATGAAAATATAGCAAAATTATGCTGTCCTTTTGGAAAGCTTTTGCGGAATTAGTTTTAAATACTTGTACCACTGATTCTTACAGTTTAGAACTGGCAACAACTGTCAGTTGAAATGCCAAAAATATGTTGAAATAATTAAATTGATGCGTAAGCGCTGAAATTTTATGCATTTGCATAACTTAACAAGTGCACATAAAAGTTGCAAAAAGGACGACAGCAGGAGCGCAAATCTTTGGCAGAATTTTCACCTTGGACACGCTGCAGCCGGATCGTTTTGGCTTTTGAAAAAAATAACAAAATGGAAGTGGAACAAAAATACAAAAAAACAGCAAAAGACGAAAATGGCGAAAAAATGCGAAAAGCGCAGCACGGCGAGCGCCGAATGAATAAATCCATTTAAATTGCAACATTCATGACCTGCGGCTCCATTCATCCTTGCAAGACTACAAAATGGCCAAGGAGCAGTTGCAGCAAACCGAGTCAGAGAGGGAGACTGGAATTGGTGAGTGAGAGAGAGAGAGGAGGGGAAGGGGGCAGTGCAGTGCAGAAGGCGCAATAAACGTTATGGCGCTACGGTGCTGGCGGCCAATGGTGGAATTGGTGCGGCGCGAAATATAAAATCGCATTGCCGGCTAACAAGCGCCAAAGTTAAAAGGACAATCTGCGCTAAAGTGAAATTACGTATTGGTGGAGCGGGCGAGGGCGAGGGCTGGACGGTTGCTGTTGAGGTCGCGTTGTGTGCAGCATGTCGGCGGCGAATATGACGAAGGTGCTGCTGTGGCAAAGACGCATAAATTGATAGAGCCGATGGGGTCTAAGGGGAGTGCAGGGGGGTGAGTGAGTGAGTGGAAAATGGCTAAAACCAAAAAGGAATGCTAAATCACGAATGAAGCTCGCACGAGCGAAATGGGAAAATCAAAAAACGCGATATAAAGTAGAAGAAGAAGAAGCAGGTATAATTACATTTTGCGCGATGGCGTAAACACTGACCAAAGCGTGAGAGAGAGAGAGAGAGGGAGGTTAGTGGCACTGCTGTGTTATGGCAATTGTGGCCGTTATGTGCAAGCGATGGTGAGGGGAAGAGGGAGAACGGTGCGGCAAATTGCAATTGTAGCTGAAATGCTTTTCACAAATGCGAAATCGTTGGCAATCGTGACACGAGGCTGGTGACCACAAGTGCGGGACGCGCGCCGACAGCAGAACGAAAGACGGAAAAGAGAAATTAGAAATGCTGGCAATTTTTGTAATGTTGGACTTTTCTCTTTTCACACTTCTTATGACTTGGGCAAGCAATGCAGCCCACTGGCAGCAACTATAAATTGCAGCTGCACACTGCAACATGTGGCAGCAATGTAGGCGCACAAGGTAATGGCTCGGGAAAGGAGAAAAGAGGCAACAAGAGAGTGGTAAGAAGAGAGAGGTAAGAAGAGAGCATTGCTGAAAGTGGAAGTGGACGGAAGTGAGTGTGCGTTGGTGGCACGAACGCAGAATCCCAGCTAAATGCAAATCATAAAAAAATAATGTTGCAACAACACCGAGTGTGCCGCATGTAGCACGAAGCGTAAAAAAGCCAATTCGAAATAAAAACCCAGCGAAAAACTGTTAACAATACGAATACACAGACAGACACATTGGGCGCACAGGGTAGCAGCAGCTTTGGTTGTTGTTATTGTTGCAGTTGTTGTTGCCACAAGGGCCAGTGGCAAGCGGCAAGTGGCAGTGTGGCAGACCACATCAGAATGTGGCACATAAGTGTTGCGCTTTATGGATTGAGGTTGTTAACAGACGCCTTTTTTGTTGTTGTTGTTCGTGTTGTTTTTGAGTCATTTTGTATTTTTGTATTTTTTTGTGGCATTTTTATTTTATATTTTTTTTGTGTTTGTGTGTGAATTTTTGTTGCTGCCACAAAAGCGCCAAAGCGGCAAAAAAGTCAAAGCGACATAAAAGGGAAGTGGATCGCATGGACGAGCGGAGTGCGGCGCAGGGGTACCGACTGAGAATGGCAACAAAAGTGTCCAACAGTTTAAATGAAATAAAAGCAACAATAATGAAGTGGCAAAGCGTGTAGCGGCTGTGAGTGGCTGTGTGCGAAAAGCGGCGTTGGAGCGAAGCTGAGGAGTGGCGAAACGCAATATGGCGCTTATTGAAAAGCGCACAAAAGCAACGAAGCGCCCGAAAAAAAATTAAAGGCAGCCAACAAAAAGGCAGCGGAGAAGAGAAGATCTGTGGCAACGGCAACGGCAACGAATTGAGTCACGTGTTGGCATTTAAGTGCGGACGTGCAAAATGAACCACACACGCTTGTTGTTGTTGTTGTTATTGCTGCTGCAGGTAAAGTCGCAGTCAAGTCTAGTTGCAGCGCTGGCTGGCATTGTGCTTCCTTCGTTCCGTTGCTTTGTAAGTTTTTGTCGTTGGACACCGGAAAGTGGCCATTACAGCAGACACTCGCTGCATACTTCCAGGAGCAGCAGCTGCCAGCGCAAAAGATGCTGCGCGCACACTTAATTGTTTCATTTTTATTTAGTGGCGAAAAACGGTGCAATTTATGTGCCGCATTTATTGGCGCCAGGCACAACGTGTGGCAAGGCGCACAAACTGATTGAGCCGTAAATTGCCGACAGCGAGCGTTAAATAAAGCAGTGACAGCAAAAAAAAATGTTTAAATGCGATTTTAAGCCACAAAATCGACAACAAATCGTTTGAAATTCGAGATCGAAAAGGTGTGAGAGCAAAGAGGACAACTTGTGTCGCGGATTGTTGGGGTTTATGCAAATTAGACGTGAAGGCAAAAGCAGAAAAACAAGACAAAACGCAAAGAGACAAACTAAACAAGTAAAAAAATGCGAGTTGACTAAAATTGCTGGTCGACTGGGGGCGCAGTGTGCGGTGTTGAATTTTTGTCACTTTGATCATTTGGCAGACTGGTTGAAAGCCACAGAAAAAAGTATTCGCAAAGAGAAACACTGCTGAAAGAGATATTGTAAGCTGAAGCGACAAAAAACTGAAGCATAACTTGCGGCGTTGTGCATAAAAATAACAATTGAAATAAATGAGCTGCGCAAAAGGCCAAAAACGACGACACAAAAAGGCAGAAAAACAGCACAAAAGCAACAAAAAAGGGGAATATAAAAAACTGAAATGGAAAAAAAGACGCGAAAATATGAAAAAGGCGTGTCGTTCTGCATACATTTAGGCGTTGAAAATGAAGACAATTGTTGCTGCTTGTTTTGCGGTTTAATTTGTGTGAATTTTTGCAGTGTTTTTGTATGTTTCTTTGACATACTCATTTATGGGTTTATTGTCGTATTTGAGTAGTTTTGGCGAATTTTTATGATATTCGAGTCAACTCAATATTTAGTATAACTGTTTGATTGATTTAGTAATTAATAAATTTTTAAATATATTTCTTGGAAATTAATTGTAGCAAATGTTTCCAAACACATTGATCTCAAGATGATTTATCATGATTTACAATATTTGTAGTTCCTTGTGACTACCTCAGCTCAGAGTTTAGTATGTAAGACTCCAAATCAATGTGAATTCTCTTTGAATATTCCGTCTTTATTAAATAAATAATAAAACTTCATTGTCCTAAGCTAATTTGATCCATTTTTTTAAGTCATCGTTAGTTTATATTTAGTTAAAAATAATTTCCTAGACCTGAACATTGATTTGAGGTAAATCTCACAATCTGTTTTTACTTCTACATACATTTTGCAAAATGGTACCCTCTATTCTTACTATCAAGTGATATTGGTCTCCTTTAGGTTGTCACTTGGGACACATAGTAGGCTGGGTTGAAGTGGTTGTCGGACCGTAGGTCCTTGCCGCAAGAAACACAAAGTCCACAGGTGACCCAACCTGTGATACCACCAAAGAAAATGAATGTTGTGCTTAAATTTCAAGTTATTCGTTAGACAGATAAAACAAGTTTCGTTTATGAATCCGAGCATGAATCCGAGCAGTCTGAGTCTAGTCTGAGTCTAGTGTGAGTCTAGTCTGAGTCTAGTCTGAGTCTAGTCTGAGTCTAGTCTGAGTCTAGTCTGAGTCTAGTCTGAGTCTAGTCTGAGTCTAGTCTGAGTCTAGTCTGAGTCTAGTCTGAGTCTAGTCTGAGTCTAGTCTGAGTCTAGTCTGAGTCTAGTCTGAGTCTAGTCTGAGTCTAGTCTGAGTCTAGTCTGAGTCTAGTCTGAGTCTAGTCTGAGTCTAGTCTGAGTCTAGTCTGAGTCTAGTCTGAGTCTAGTCTGAGTCTAGTCTGAGTCTAGTCTGAGTCTAGTCTGAGTCTAGTCTGAGTCTAGTCTGAGTCTAGTCTGAGTCTAGTCTGAGTCTAGTCTGAGTCTAGTCTGAGTCTAGTCTGAGTCTAGTCTGAGTCTAGTCTGAGTCTAGTCTGAGTCTAGTCTGAGTCTAGTCTGAGTCTAGTCTGAGTCTAGTCTGAGTCTAGTCTAAGTCTAGTCTGAGTCTAGTCTGAGTCTAGTCTGAGTCTAGTCTGAGTCTAGTCTGAGTCTAGTCTAAGTCTAGTCTGAGCCTAGTCTGAGTCTAGTCTGAGTCTAGTCTGAGTCTAGTCTGAATCTAGTCTGAGTCTAGTCTAGTCTAGTCTAGTCTAGTCTAGTCTAGTCTAGTCTAGTCTAGTCTAGTCTAGTCTAGTCTAGTCTAGTCTAGTCTAGTCTAGTCTAGTCTAGTCTAGTCTAGTCTAGTCCAGTCTAGTCTAGTCTAGTCTAGTCTAGTCTAGTCTACCGCAACTTACAATTGAGCATTTCATGTCAAGGAGCGTTACAAAAAAATAATCTTGAAGTTCTGGCTTGGAATATCTTCTGGCACCCTTTTTTTATCGCCAAGGTCACAGCAAACTAATGGCTTACCTAAACTCACAAGCGAGTATTTCATGTCAAGGAATGTTACAGAAACTTATTCTTGAAGTTCCATCAGATCTTCATAAGAAATAATCTTCGTTCGAATGGCTTTTTAGAGAAGGAGGTGGAAGATCTTCATAGAAACTGGTAGGTCAGTGTTCCTGCTCGATTTTGGTATACAAATACCACTCACCTGATCTACATACATACATACATCACGTACACATAACTGCCTCAAAATGAAGTTCAATTAGCAGTTGTGGGCAAGACTCACAAATCCATTTGGATCTCAGAATCTATCTGGATCATTGTGATCTCACAAGTCTATATGAAGCTCCTGGACGGCATTGAGAATTGTTCAATAACACTTCTTGGAGACAGTATGGTATCCAGCTTTATTGACACCTTGAAACATTGTCGCAATGTTGCAAGTGTGCCCTCTTTCTATAACTATGGAAGCTATTATTTCGAAGCAATGGTCCTAGTTCACTTGAACTTGGTACAGGATATCTTCTAGAAGTTGCTTTTGTGGCCATGCACTTTCTATGATCTAAGCAAGCACCATGGGTTTAGATTAAAATATCAGACAGTGGATTCGGTCCAATACATAACACTGTGCAAGTCGAAAATTGAATCAAGCGGGGGCCTACTGAGCGACTTTTCTATAGGTAACTATACTGAGTTGAGATCCACCAGGCGTTTGGCTGGATTGACTCTAGTTTAAGAAAAATCCGACTTTGAATTTTGCTTACTTCAGTCGAGTTCGTCGCTTAAGTCTTCGAACGTTTAAATGCTAATTAGTCCTTAATCGTTCCGAATATCGCTTTACTGTCTTCGGCAAGTTTGTACATATTTTAACGTCCAACAAATTTGCTTAAGATACCAATCCAAAAAAAATAGATTCAAACTGTGTTTTCGACAAAAATGTCCCAAAAACCCCACTTTCGTCGAGGCATAAATGTAGTATAGCGAACCCTCGTGAAAAAATAAACGAGTATGTTTTTATATAGAGTGTTGGCTCCTGCATCTAACAAACTCAAAATTTTGCCTGGGAAGCGCCCATAAAAGGCGTGGCTTGGGGTCAAAGTTCAAACTATTTATTAAAAAAACTCAATTAATCTCGAACTGATTTACACGATATGGGTATCAAACGAAAGGTCTTTTTCATACCTTTCTACTAATGTACAACATTAGATACGTAAAATGTACCTACTAATAAAAATTTGTGAGCGAAAAAAACATGTTTATATAAATATTTTTTTTAACGGATTTTTTTCTCTAAATAATCCATTATTAAGGTACAATAAGTTTGTTACCATATTGTACCCTGTGGAATTCCCAAAATTGTTGCAAAAATTTATAAAAATTTAATTTTTAAGATTTTGTTAACCCTATGGGTAGACTTGAAATAAAGTTCTGTTTAATTGTTAAATGTTTAATTAAAAAAAAGGTTGATTTAATTATTTTATATTTAATGATTAAAGATGCTCTTTTGATTGTATGGTTTTTCGATATTCAATACACCACTTGCCAAGCATGCTTGTAGTTTGTAGTTGACTTCCCTAACTAAGAACTTTCTCTGTGGAAACGGGAACCACTGCTTGCAGCAAGCAGCAGCGTGAAGTGAGAACTGCGCGCACAACGAAATTGAAACTCTTAATTGTTTACGAGTGTGGCGCCGCAGTGTTTAGTGCTTTTCTGTCTCTGCAATTTTTTTTCGTTCCATTTTTTTCCATCTTTCCCTTGTCCGCAAATTGTTCGCTGCCACTACAAATTTGTTGTTGCTATTGCTATTGTTGCCAACATTTAGCAAGAAATTTGGCACTTGCGGCAATTTGCATTTCATCACATTTCATTTCAATTCATTTCACTTTCCCACCATCTTTCCAAATGGTTTCCTGCAATGGCTTCACGATTGTTTCTTTTGCTTGTTGCGTTTTTGCGTAGTATTTTCTTTTCTTTTTGCTGCTCTTATTTGTGGGGCATCTATGTGTGTGTGTGTATGTGTGTGTGCGAGAGTGGTTTGTTTGGTTTTTCAATTGAAATGAAAACCCAAAGTGGTCAACAGCAACAACAATTGCAAGGACAATGCCGTCGCTGAAGTGACGCCACTTGATTGAAAGTTACACTTGACCAGCGTTGTTGATGTGTTTGCTTTTGCTTTGGGCACGTTTTCTTTTTAATTTGGTGTTGTTGTGCAGAATTGTTCGGCTCCCTTTTAAATTGCCACACACAAAATTTAAAGCGTTACTTTGCAATGCAACCGACCGCAAAATGCGTAAACAACAAAAACAACAACAATACACACATCAATCGTTGTCTTTGTGCGCCTCAACGTTCGATTGACGCTTTCATTTGTCTGTCGGCGAGTCGACTGGCCGTTTGATTGCTTATTTGCTCTGACGCGTCGCTCGAATAAATCAGCGCCACTGCCGTAATGCCAATGCGTCGGCGACCCCAAATGCAACTCAATTTCGTGCAAATTTCAATTTCCATTTGGCCGCTGCCCCGGCAACACCGCAATGATAAATTACTTTTCCGCTTTTGCGCTTTGCGCCCAAAATGCAATCGCCGCCATAAAGAACAAATAAAAAGGGCGCGCGGGCGCAGCAAAAAGTTGTCAGCAAACATTTTTTCAATTAATTTCGATGCATTTTTTTAAATTCATTTTCGCGCACATTCGGCTCGTGTGGTGTTTGATGTAAAAACATGCAAAAATTTGCCGAAATGTAATGTGCGCACAAAAAAGTTGTCAACCGCTGATCGACTGAAAGATACAACAAAAACATTAAACCGAAACACATTACGTTCCAGTGACCACAAAATAGACATGCAGAAGGCCGAAGCTGTCATTTTTGTTGTTGTTGTAGTTGTTGTTCGAAGTTTTGAGTGTGTTGCAGGCAGTTGGCAGCTGCAACGGTAGCACACAGAATAATATAAGGGAATCAAATTAATTTGCATTCATTGCATTGCCAGCACGAAATGGTTATCCTCCGCAATGTGAAAGTAATGCAGAGATTGATCAAACAGCTGTTCCTCCATCAATCACCCAACCAGCATTTTTATTATCAGCTTCAACACGTACTTTTCAGATGGTTGTAGTGTGTATGAAAAAAATAAAATAACAAAAAATAAATAAAATAATAAAAAATAAATAAAATAGTAAAAAATAAATAAAATAATAAAATATAAATAATAAAAATAAATACAATTAATAATAATAACAATAAAAACTTCATTTAAAAAAATATTTAAAACAAAATTGAAAGAAAAGAAATAACAAAAATTTGTTAAATTTTTTAGAAACCAAAAGTAAAATCTATGAATTTGTTATTTAATATAAAAAAATAAAAATAAATTAAAAAATATAGTAAATAACAAAACAACAAACGAAAATAATAAAAAGTTATATCCAAAAATAGAAAAATTCAATATTTTTTAATTTATTTAATTTATTATTATTTTTAAAAGAAGTCCATTAAATGAAATCAAAAATTGAAAACATTACTAGCCAAAGCCATATTTTTAGAAATAATTTATTACATGAGCTCAGATGCTTCTGCTTCTGCTTAACAAATAAAAAGAAAAAATAAAAAAAAAAAGTTTTAAATCTAACAGAGACAATGTTTTGAAAAATAAAGTTATAAACATATAAGGCTTTGAATTAACAGTTAAGATGCGTTTGAAAATTATCACTTCGCTACTTGTGACCTTTGTTTTAGAATAGCTGCAGGTAATAAAAGTTTTCTTCTTTGACCTTTGAGTATAGAAATTCATAGAAATCAAATCAACTTAATTTGTTTTTATTTTTTTCTATTTGACTGAATACAATTTATATTTGATTTGAATGTGGAACAAATCCCAACATATTCCCAAACAATTGACAACATATTGAATAAAACACATTGTACCAATTTCTCTAAATAAAGCTTCAATTATACAAAAGAAGACAACACTTGTTTGAATCCCAATATACCACATTCTATATTATATTTTATATTTTATATTTTATATTTTATATTTTATATTTTATATTTTATATTTTATATTTTATATTTTATATTTTATATTTTATATTTTATATTTTATATTTTATATTTTATATTTTATATTTTATATTTTATATTTTATATTTTATATTTTATATTTTATATTTTATATTTTATATTTTATATTTTATATTTTATATTTTATATTTTATATTTTATATTTTATATTTTATATTTTATATTTTATATTTTATATTTTATATTTTATATTTTATATTTTATATTTTATATTTTATATTTTATATTTTATATTTTATATTTTATATTTTATATTTTATTTTTTATATTTTATATTTTATATTTTATATTTTATATTTTATATTTTATATTTTATATTTTATATTTTATATTTTATATTTTATATTTTATATTTTATATTTTATATTTTATATTTTATATTTTATATTTTATATTTTATATTTTATATTTTATATTTTATATTTTATATTTTATATTTTATATTTTATATTTTATATTTTATATTTTATATTTTATATTTTATATTTTATATTTTATATTTTATATTTTATATTTTATATTTTATATTTTATATTTAATATTTAATATTTAATATTTAATATTTAATATTTAATATTTAATATTTTATATTTTATATTTTATATTTTATATTTTATATTTTATATTTTATATTTTATATTTTATATTTTATATTTTATATTTTATATTTTATATTTTATATTTTATATTTTATATTTTATATTTTATATTTTATATTTTATATTTTATATTTTATATTTTATATTTTATATTTTATATTTTATATTTTATATTTTATATTTTATATTTTATATTTTATATTTTATATTTTATATTTTATATTTTATATTTTATATTTTATATTTAATATTTAATATTTAATATTTAATATTTAATATTTAATATTTAATATTTTATATTTTATATTTTATATTTTATATTTTATATTTTATATTTTATATTTTATATTTTATATTTTATATTTTATATTTTATATTTTATATTTTATTTTTTATATTTTATATTTTATATTTTATATTTTATATTTTATATTTTATATTTTATATTTTATATTTTATATTTTATATTTTATATTTTATATTTTATATTTTATATTTTATATTTTATATTTTATATTTTATATTTTATATTTTATATTTTATATTTTATATTTTATATTTTATATTTTATATTTTATATTTTATATTTTATATTTTATATTTTATATTTTATATTTTATATTTTATATTTTATATTTTATATTTTATATTTTATATTTTATATTTTATATTTTATATTTTATATTTTATATTTTATATTTTATATTTTATATTTTATATTTTATATTTTATATTTTATATTTTATATTTTATATTTAATATTTAATATTTAATATTTAATATTTAATATTTAATATTTAATATTTTATATTTTATATTTTATATTTTATATTTTATATTTTATATTTTATATTTTATATTTTATATTTTATATTTTATATTTTATATTTTATATTTTATATTTTATATTTTATATTTTATATTTTATATTTTATATTTTATATTTTATATTTTATATTTTATATTTTATATTTTATATTTTATATTTTATATTTTATATTTTATATTTTATATTTTATATTTTATATTTTATATTTTATATTTTATATTTTATATTTTATATTTTATATTTTATATTTTATATTTTATATTTTATATTTTATATTTTATATTTTATATTTTATATTTTATATTTTATATTTTATATTTTATATTTTATATTTTATATTTTATATTTTATATTTTATATTTTATATTTTATATTTTATATTTTATATTTTATATTTTATATTTTATATTTTATATTTTATATTTTATATTTTATATTTTATATTTTATATTTTATATTTTATATTTTATATTTTATATTTTATATTTTATATTTTATATTTTATATTTTATATTTTATATTTTATATTTTATATTTTATATTTTATATTCTATATTCTATATTTTATATTTTGTACAAATTTCCCTGAGAAAACATTCAAAGTTAAAGAAAAAGTCTCGAAATCAATCTGAATCGCAACATATCACAATAAGTAAATAGCAAATTATGGAATATCGAGTTGAAATTTGTATGTTAATGCATGGTTTTCAATGGGAAGCGTTGGAACAAAAGCCGCTAAACCACATTAATAATACTTTTTTATACAAACAATTTTGTGTTTTATATTTGATGAAATGATGAATTTTTCAATTAAATATCGAAGTGGGCTTATTGGTTTTTTGTTCAACAGCCAATAAACTATTTTAAAATATATTTTCACACTTTAAGAGGAAAATCAATGTTGCTCACAAGCTTTAAATGCAAAACGAAAAAAAATATATAAAAATTTAATTATTCCACTAACAACATCGTATTACGAATTTACCTCAGTTTTAAAGCTTTTAATTTTACTGCGCCAACAATGAAAATGGGCGCAGCGATATTGTGTGAAAACGCCAAATTAAACCCGCAAATTGCGATGCATATTAATTTACTAATTGTATTTATTAGGTACCAAAGCAAACAACATAAAATTACAACATTAGCAACAACAACAGCAACAACAGGTCCAACTACAGCAACAACTGTAGCAAACATGATTTAGTTAGTGTGTGAAATTTATGACAGCGTGTACAGGAAGAGAGGAGGAGGGGTGCGGTATAGTGAAATGGCACTTGCCTGCACTTCATGCATCGATTGCTTTAAAATAGAAAATCAATCGTGGCGGCAGATACACGAACTGGCCGGCTTATAGGTGTGAGTGCGCATTTTTTACACAGATGACTGCTGCATATTTTCCACTCAATCACATCGCAACCAGCGCTCCAGCCGAATTATTCATCAATTATAAAAGCAAAAACAACAACAACATCAGCTCATGACCATTGCCATTGATATGTCCAGCGTATCGTATTTATTATGCAAATATCAAATAATCAAACGAGTGATGATGGACGCGAGCGCCGAAAATCGTGTTGTGTCGCACGTTTGAGGGTCATTCGGGGCGTATGAGTAATGCGGAATGCGCGGCTATTGCTGCCGCTGCAACAATCACCGCGAAGCGCCTCAATTTATGCAATGCAAACAAACCGAAAAATATTGCACACACACAGATGGACAGACATTTGCAAAACAGAAAAATTCGCCAGCAACAAAGCGTGCCAATGTGTTTGTGTGTGTGTGAAAGCGTTCGAGTGCGCTTCAGGCGCAAATTGGTTTGAATTTTTGTTAATGTGTGCGTGCGCGTGCATGAGTGTAATTATTTGCGGAATTTAAAAAATACCAACGAAATTTATACACTCGTCCGGCGGCGCTGGTCACGATGAGTGCTGGCCGACTGGCCGCATGGTTCAAGTGGCGACACAAATGGCGCACTGCATCCGCTGCATGGAGACAACGCGGGCAGCCGGTTGCACGCTATGCAAAGCGCAAAACGTGCCTGACTGCCCAATCGGTAGCTAGTAGTAGTCGTTCGGTTCGCGCTGTCAAGTTTCCGCTACGTGCGCGCATATCAACCGACGTGATGAATAGGCAACGCGGCAATGAGGCTGCCACAAAAATGAGCCAACAAAATTGCACACTCACACGAACACACGAAAATGTGTCGGTGTGTGTGTGTGTGTTTGCTATGGCAACGCTGTGTGACATTTTACAAGTTAATATAAGCACTACGCGCTGCCAACCGCTGAGAATGCAACCGCCGCCAAATGACCCAATCAGTTGACCGACCAACCCGTCAAAGTATGTTCTTGTTGTATGGTCGTGTCGTGTTTTTGTCGTTGGCAGCGTTGGCCGCCTGTCAACACCCAACATCATTAGCAGCATCAGTACGCGCCAACAATAATAACAACAACAACAACAACAATAGCAACAACAAGTGCAGCATTGTGTTGCTGAGTGACATCGACTGCTACTCAATGCGAAATGACAGAGTGCCGCGCACATTGTTCGCGTTATTTTGCGAGTTCTTTTTTGTTGTTTTTGCGTGCGCCACTGTCATTGTTGATTCGGTTGCCCCTTCTTTGAGCGGCACCTGCCAACAAGCAGCGCATAATGGGCCCAATGCACACATTGCATCCGATTCATTTTCCGCAAATTTGAATCTTTCGCGCTGTCGCTGCAATAGTGTAGCACAATTTTTTCTATACTGGACGCTGAGTTTGTATTGAACACTAACAAAATTTTGCCTTTTACTGTTTGCATAGGAAAATTTAGATTTGATGGAATAAAAGCAAGTTTAGTAAAATAACTTCCGATCAAAAAAGACCAATTTACCAATTAGAATTTTCCATTCTATTTTTACTAAAATTTTGTTTTACAAAAGTAGTAAGAAGTAGGGAGTCAGATCTTTTCATTCCTGCTTGGACTAAAGTAAGTATGCAAAGGTACATTAACCCAACCTGCATTCCAGTACGTTTTACTCTGAAGAAACCTTTTAACCATTTCAAACTTGAGCTTGATTTGATAAACAGTTTTTTCGGTTTTTATCGGAGTCTTTGTTGTTGTGAAGGCTTTCTCCTAAATTAAAACAAAAGCTAAAATGTCCTTCCATTTTTAAATTTTTAAAATCTTCTAAAATATTTTTTTTAATTTTTTTTCATTATAAACTAAGGAATTAAGCTATTCATAAAAAATAATATATTAAGTTTTTTATTGTAGCTTTTATATTCATTCAGCTTCAGCCTATCAACAAATTAACACAAACAAAACATATAAAAAATTAGATCGGTATGAAATTCGCTTTTGTAAACTTCTTTCATTCATTGCATAAATTAAACACTTTGAATCATAAAATTTAATTAATTTAAATTAGACATTTTAGCTTTCAATAATCAAGACTTGAGGCCATATTGAGTGCCACAAATGATGTTAAATGTATTGTCATCAAAATCTTCTAAACTTTCTTCTAAATAATTCTTCTCCCTAAAAACTCTCTTAACACTAGCAAGATTCCAAATTTTCAATACCTACAAAGACATATACACTGATATCTCGAAAAGTATACATCGGGTTCAGTAAATTTTTCACAAAATAAATTTTGAAAAAAACATAAACATTTTCATTATAAAAAAATTAAAGTCACCAAAACAAAATTTTACAGAAGTACTAGAGAATTCCTACACATAAAGATATTTAAAAGTGAAAAACCGTCAACATGACCGCAATGGTGGTTCTAGTGTTAATATAAAAGCAGGCACCGGAAATAACAGTTATTTATTAAAACTATATTTGAATATTTGGCAGCCGCCGTGGCTCAGTTGGTTAGTGCGCTGGACCGCGAGTCGCAGGCAGCAACCTCAGGTTCAAATACTGCCTGTAATAACACCTAAAAAAATAACGGGAAAACTCGTTTTCTCTTTCGGTGGCTGTCCTCTCAGCTGGAAATGGCAAACCTCTGAGAGTAAAAATTGCTTATGAAAAAGCTCCCAACCTGCCGTTCGGAACCGGCATTAAACTGTAGGTCCCTTCAACCCGCGTACAAATTCACACGCACAACACGGGTAGTTGCGGGAAGCTAGGCCTTAGTCTCGCGAAAGCGGGCTGTCGTGCCAGTCAATTAAATTATATTTGAAAAAATTACTATAAAGAAAAAGTCATACAAATAAATGAAATATACCAATACATTTATTTACGCACGGAGAATCAAACTTGGCAATAAACTTTATTTTTGTAATTTTTATGGAAAAATTAAAATAAAAGAATAATTTTTTATTTATATTCTAAAAATCCTTCAATAACAATAATTTTTGATTTTTGTCGATTTTTATTTTAGTTGTCCTATGTTAACACTAGAAAGACAATTGCCGTGATTTTGATGGTTTTTCATTTTTAGATATCTGTATTTTCTTTCGTATTTCTATCAGCTTTTGCTTTGATGACTTTTATGTTTTTATTGGGTTTTACAATTAGTTATACAATTAGGGTTCTACAATTACAATTAACCAAATCCAATGTGTACTTTTCGAGATATCAGCGGATATAAAATGTAGTGTTTGTAAGTAAGGATAACTTGCGGTCTTTCTAGTGTTAACAATTATTGGTGATTGGTGATGGTGATGGTCATCAATAAAAATCAGTCAGTGACTTTTATTTATAAAAGTCATCAATGAAAATCAGTCAGTGACTTTTATTTATAAAAGTCATCTTTAAAAATCATTCAGTGACATTTTTTTTTTAAGTTATCAATAAAAATCAGTCAGAGATTTTTATTTTTTAAGTCATCAATAAAAACCTGTCAGTGACTTTTATTTTTTAAGTTATCAATAAAAATCAGTCAGAGATTTTTATTTTTTAAGTCATCAATAAAAACCAGTCAGTGCTTTTTATTTATAAAAGTCATCAATAAAAATCATTCAGTGACTTTTATTATTTAAGTCATCAATAAAAATCATTCAGTGACTTTTAGTTTTTAAGTCATCAATAAAAATCATTCAGTTACTTTTATTTTTTAAGTCATCAATAAAAATCATTCAGTGACTTTTATTTTTTAAGTCATCAATAAAAATCAGTCAGAGATTTTTATATTTTAAGTCATCAATAAAAACCAGTCAGTGACTTTTATTTTTTAAGTTATCAATAAAAATCAGTCAGAGATTCTTATTTTTTAAGTCATCAATAAAAACCAGTCAGTGCTTTTTATTTATAAAAGTCATCAATAAAAATCATTCAGTGACTTTTATTATTTAAGTCATCAATAAAAATCATTCAGTGACTTTTATTTATCGCAATATAAAAGTCATTTTTATTAATGCATGCACAAGTTATGATTCTTCCAGAAAACAAAATTGTCAAGTGAGGTCTTGTTGAGTCGATCAAAAATATATATACATTTCGATATTTAATGAATTCAGTACTGCGATTAATGAAAATGACTTTCATATTGCGACTCAAAAAATTAATAATTCAATTAAATATTATTGATGACTTTTTTTATAAATAAAAGTCACGGAATGATTTTTATTAATGACTTAAAAAATAAAAGTCATTGCATGATATTATTGATGACTTTTATAAATAAAAGTTGGTAAATGATTTTTATTGATGCCTTTTTTAAATTCACCAATAATTGTTATCATACGACAACTAAAATAAAAATGGAAAAAACTGTTATTTGTGAACAAATAAGAATAAAATCCAAAATAATTGTTATTATAGTATTTTTAAAATATAAATAAAAAATAACTTATTTGTTGAGTCATTAAATAAAAATATAACTCTTAAACATTGATTTTTATAATAAAACTTATAACTGTTACGGTCCCTGGTTAAAATGCCAAGAATATTCTAAATCTAGGAGGAAATCTTCTGATCTGGCAACACTGTAATTATATCTGATGATACGATACAAGCATTTGCTGATCGTTAGTGGACAATCTTAACACCAAACGAGCTGCTGAAGGAGATGAATTAGTTGCTTAATGTTGACTACGGTTTTTAAGTGCTTAAAGTTTAACGGGTTCAGCGATTCACTGACAAATCTTTGGGAAAAAGAAAATTTGTATATGATACCTAACCCAAGCAATAGTTTGTCCATTTTAAAGATGAATAAATTCTCACCTCGAAGACTTGGACAACTTTTCTTGGCTCCACTTTTATTTGTGTGATTTCTCTTTTCTCTCAAATGCAACCGACCATGAAATGTCGACAATAATTAAACAACTGTCAGAAATCGCATTTCGATAGCTAATATTGGCTTTCATAATAATTACACTTTGGCGCTGTTCGCCGTTTCACGTTTATTATTCCAGTGAAATCATTCGAATTCGATTAAAGCAACAACACAGCAAGCAAAACTAATTCAACGTCGACAGCAGGTGAGCGAACGCTGAGCAGACGTTCGACGCATCAGTTGTGCACTTGGCGCATTTTTACTTAACAACTAAAGAGTAAAGTGCGGCGGGGGGGAGGGGGGTCGAGGAACGAGCAGAATTGAAGCTGAAGCTGCCTAACGTATAACGAGTCATCAGTTAAACTTCAGATTCGCCAACGGCGAGTGCGGCACAACGGCGGAATGGCAGCCGAAAGTGTGGAAGCAGGCAAAATGCGTATAAAAATTTCACTGGTAATGAATCAAAACAATTTTCATATTTTTCTTAATTAATCTTCGTTGCGTGCTTTTACGTTTTCTGCGCAAGCTACAACAACAACAACAACAACGCTCAACACGTAGCAGGGGGTAACAGTTCATACTTTATTTAGGGGTTTTTTGTTTTTGTGTTTTTTTTTGTTGCAAACGTTGCGTAAAAGTTGAGAAAATGTGCGCGCGGCAAAGAAGCAAAACTGCTTGCGAGCAAAAACTGCAGCAAAGGGGTGCACGGAGTGGGGGTGGAGGGGAGCAGGCAGAACGCGCGTAAATTAGCCAAAGAAATGTTTGTTAAAAGCAAAGTGTAGTCGAAGTGAGTCGTCGAAGCAAAGTCCGGAATGTGCGGAAATGTCGAGCCACTTTTGGCCATTGAAAGATGTGCGACGCGGAGGCGGAGGAGGCGCCGTTGTTAAATGAGTGAATGGGCGAGCGAGTGACTGAATGATTTCGGCGTCATCAGGTGAAGTGGCAAAGTTGGTGGCGCTGCGCTGCGGTGCGGTGCGGGCGGGGCAAACTCGTATTCACGAAACTGCTTGGAGGCCGTGGTGGAAGGTGATTTATGGAACGAGGTTTGAGTGGGGGGGTGAAAGGAAGACGGTTAAGCGGATGTTGGCAATGTCAGCAGCAACAATAACAACACAAATGAGTGGGCGCTTTTATTTAAGGTGACAAAAACAAAAGCTGAATGCTGCAATGCTCTACTAATGGGAAGAGTTGAGAAGCTGAAAATATTTTTGTTGTTGTTGTTGTTGTTATATTCCGGGAGGAAGTGTGGCGCTGTCGTAATGAAGATAACATTTCCTGTTGTCAGCAATTGTTAAGCAGGCAGACAGACGGCAGCCGACAAACGGCAGACGACTCTTGCAAAATGAATTAACAAAAAGCACCGGAACAAGCGGAAGAACAAGAACCAGCAAGCGAAGTGAGGAGCCGAGGCCACTAAAAACTGTCCACCGTAAAGCGGCGAGTGCTGAAATTTCGTTAAGCGCGAAACAATCAGCTGATTAAAATTGCTTTGTTGTTGGTTGTTTATTTTTTAGTTGCCGTTTTTGCTTTCCTCTTTATCTATGGTTCATATTTTTTTGTAAGTTTTTTATAAGTTTTTAATTTGCTTATTTAAAATGTTTTTTTGTGTTGTTTTGAATTTTTTCGTTGCCTCTTCGACATTTTTTTATATGTTTTGTGATTTTTGCTTTGCTGATTGCGAAATTGAGTTGTATGTTGTCTAGTTGGTAGTTGTGTTGTTGTTGTTATTGTTGTGGCTGCCACTTGGCGTTTCATTAATTAAAGGTTAAATTGTACACTGTCAATTACACCGAGAAAAAGCTGTGATTATGATATCTGTTTTTATTTTTCTCTAATATTTTTTAATGTTTACATTAACCCTGTTGCAGTGTTTGTGGTTAAAATGAAGCAATCTTGTTGGATTTTATGTTTTTTGTTTTTTAATTTGAGGTGGAAAAAAGTTCTGTGTTTATAAGAACATGGCCCATAAGTTAAAAAAAAAATACTAACAATTATAATTAATAATAGTTATAATAAATAATAATTATAATTAATAATTATAATAATTAATTATTAACTATAATAAATTGTTTTTGAACTTTATTGTTTAATATTATATAATTTGATAAAAGCAACCTGGTAGATAGGTAGGGGTAGCTTTCCAAGGCGTGATCAGGGAGAGGGGGGCGGGGTTCAAGCACCTCAAATACAACACATGTTGGTGCAAAATATGGTTTGAAATGGTATTGGGCTCTAAAAATGTACGCAACCTACCCCTTCCCCCCAAAATGAAATCCTGCTTGCGCAATAGAGAGAGAACCTGTCTCGAAAATAACATATTGGCAAGTTACGAATGATAAAGTGCGGAGTGGAATATTTCCCAGGAAACTTGGGTTAAGACTCTTACTTTGCTTTTCTACTGCAGAATCTTTCAAGCTGAAGTCTCGGCACTTTTACAATGTGAAAATTTACATCTATTTAGAGAGTCAACTCATCTCGGTCTGTCGTCACTTTCTCCACACCGAAACAAACAACTTGCAGCCCAATCTTTTTTTGGACACCAATAGATCAATTAATGAGAGACCCATGAAAGCGAGACTGGAAAGACAAATTGATGCCAGTTACTTATTGTTGGAACCCCCTTGTGTCGAACAAACCTAGTTTTAAGAAGAGTTATTTTGACAGGTAGACAAATAAGGCCAACACTAAACTGAAAACGATCCAAAGAGTAACTAAACCTGGGCCGAAACTCTATTAGACGACTGGTTGCTTTGCTTGAGAGACACTGCCTACTGGATAGAAATGGATAATTTTTGGGATTACTACATCGACTTTGGTCGCGTTGGTTGTTTCAGTGATAAGAAGAAAATGATGAAGAATTAAAGAAGAAGTAGGAGTAAAAGTAGATAAAGAAGTAGAAGTGGGATTAGAAGAAGATGTAGAAGTAAAAGTAAAAATAGATTTTGAAGTGGAAGTAGAACTAGGAGAGGAAGTAGAAGTAAAGGTGGAAGTGAAGTGGAATTAGAAATAGAAGTTTATGTACCATAGAATTAGAAGTAAAGGTGGAAGTGGGAGAGGAAGTAGATGTTGATGTAGAAGAAGAAACAGAAATAGAATTTGAAGTAGAAGTAAAAGTAAAAACAGAAGCAGAAGTAGAAGTGGAAATAGAAGTAAAAGTGGAAGTGGAAGTAGAAGTGGAAGTAGAAGTGGAAGTGGAAGTAGGAGACGAAGTAGATGTTGATATAGAAGAAGAAACAGAACTAAAATTGGAAGCAGAAGTAAAAGTAAAAGTAAAAACAGAAGCAGAAGTAGATGTGAAAGTAGAAGTAGAAGTAGAAGTAAAAACAGAAGTAGAAGTAAAAGTGGAAGTGGAAGTAGGAGACGAAGTAGATGTTGATATAGAAGAAGAAATAGAACTAGAATTCGAAGCAGAAGTAAAAGTAAAAACAGAAGCAGAAGTAGAAGTGAAAGTAGAAGTGGAAGTAAAAGTGGAAGTGGAAGTAGAAGTACAAGTCGGAGAAGAAGTAGATGTGGATGTAGAAGAAGAAACAGAACTAGAATTGGAAGTAGAAATAGAAGTAAAAACAGAAGTACAAGTCGAAGTAGAAGTGTATGTAGAAGTAAAAGTGGAAGCAGAAGAGTAAGTAGAAGTGGAACTAGAAGTGGAACTGGAAGTAGAAGTAGATAGAACAAAAAGTTGAAGTAGGAGAGGAAGTAGATGTAGATGTGGAAGAAGAAACAAAACCAGAATTGGAAGTATAGGGTGTTTTTTTTAGAGGTTTGTTTTTCGAATAGAGATAAAAGTGGCATTTTGTGGTCAAATCTGGCAAATCTAATGTCATTTATGTTCAGTTTGGTTTGCCATTTCATCATGAACAGGTTGACAAAAGAACAACGCTTGCAAATCGTGCAAATTTATTTCGAAAATAATGGTTCAGTTCGCGAAGTCTACCGCAAGCTCCGTCCATTTTATGGTCGACATAATCGTCCATCAGAGCAATTAATTCGGTTAACCATGGGTCGTTTTCGCACTACGTTTACTCTATGTGATAATACGCATCCGCAGAGACGTCGAACAGTGCGCACCGAAGAAACAATTGCCGCTGTAGAGCAAAATGTCGAAGAGGACCCAGTCAGAAGAGGAGTCAGTTACCGTTAATGGAGACCGGTATAGAGCCATGATAACCGACTATTTTGTTCCCGAATTGGATGGCATGAATGTGGATGAGTTGTGGTTACAACAAGACGGCGCTACATGCCACACAGCGCACGTCACAATCGATTTATTGAAGGAAACATTCGATGAGCGCATAATTTCGCGGAATGGACCTGTCAATTGGCCACCAAGATCGTGTGATTTGACACCATTGGATTATTTTCTTTGGGGATATGTGAAGTTGCTCGTCTACGCCAACAAACCAGAAACGTTAGGGGACTTGGAAGCCAACATTCGTGGCGTTATTGCCGACATACGGCCCCAAGTGCTCGAAAAAGTGGTTGAAAATTGGACCTGTAGAATTGGCTTTATTCGAGCCAGCCGCGGCGGCCACATGCCCGAAATCATATTTATCCTTCCACTCCATACTATCCTTCCAATAAAGCCAAATTGATGGACATTAAAACGATTTTCTTGTGTTTTATTTCAATTCGAAGTTCTATACCTCTAAAAAGAACCCCCGATAGAAGTAGAAGTAAAGATAAAAACAGAAACAGAACTAGAATTGGAAATGGAAGTGGAAATAGGAGTAGAAATAAAAGTGGAAGTAGAAGTAAAAGTGGAAGAAAAATTGGAATTGGAACTAGAAATGGCAGTAGAAATTATTAAACTCTTAAGTTTCAGTGTCAGTCCGAGGTCAGGAAAAGATTAAAAATTCTATATTCAATATAATTCACACCGTCCTAATGTAACATTACAATCAGCCATTTCCTTATTTACTTCCAGGTTTATTGCTATTGGTTTATTGTTTATTGGTTTTAATGAAATTTGACTACACTGTTTCCAAAGACCAAAAATCAAATTATTTATATACTTTCTGACATCTGGTTGTGCTGATATGTTATCAATACCCAAATATATTCGGCGAATGACTACTGAATTATTTCATTCAAAAGCTTTAACTCACGTTTTTGTATTATTTGAGGTAAACATTAGTTTTGAGACATTTACAAAAAAGGCTTAGATGGCATTAAATCGCATTGGGCCATCTTGTAACTGTGTTTATGCTGAAGTGTTACCATTTCTTTTTAAAAATCCGTATATATCCTTTTGCTAAAACGTAAAGAACACACTTTCTTTGTGCTGTAAACATGTCAATCTGTGTGACAGCAAAACACTATTCACGCGAAACGCTGATCTGTCTGCACAACAATGCTTGGACACATGTGCAAAAATCGTCAAGAAAACTTGGGAGGCGTTTCACTGGAATGTTCTTCTCCACATGCCGTATTGATCAGACCACATTTCTTCAGACCACCACTTTTTCCAGTCTATGACTCATGGCCTGTCCGAGCAGCACTTCACTTTTTATGAAGACACCAAAAATTGATTTGATGCTTCGATTGTCTCAAAAGATTTTGAATTTTTTTGACATAGAATCCCTATGCTGCTTGAAAGATGAGCAGAAATAGTAGTTGACGATGGACAAAACATAAACTTAAACTTTGGTTAAAATATATTGTACCACTTTCTTTGAATAAAGTTTCAGATGTACAGAACAAAGACCTTAAAACTTATTTATACATATCTGCAATACATGTAAAGTGTAGTTCAGTAATGATATATGTTCACCATGTTTTTCTTGTTTGTCTCCTTTCTGTACAATTTCGTGTGGACCGTTTTTTAAGACATTTTCAAGTAATTTTAGGAATCAAATTCAAATAGGGACGTACTTCTCTTCTTCTTCTCTGTGTCAGCGGTCTCAAATTTTGTGTTTAGTTGACCTCTTTTTTTTCTCTGTTTCGACGTTTCCACATTTATTCCACATTTAAGGACTTTTGAATAGATTTAAATATTCATAATTTTAATGCAATTTCTTATTTGCATTTCTCTCAGTGCATCATGGAGTAACGTCAATTTTGCGCCACTGTCAAAATGCTGTTTAAAGTCTATTAATACATTTTTTCTGCCATCTTAATTTTGTGAAGAATGGAAAAAAGTGTCAGACAACTTTTCTTCTACAGTTTTTCTTGATTTCTTGTTCCTACAGTGCCGCGAGTAATTTTTTACATTTGCTATAAGCAAGAAAAAAATATGTTTTTTTCACGGTACTATGATGGAGTGGTGAAGGTGGTTAAAACAGTGAATAATAAAAATGATGTTAGCGCAAGTTTAAAAACAAATTTTCCGACTGTTGGTGCTGTTGTTGTTGTGTTAGATTGTAAGCTACAGTTTGGTAATAGCGGAAAAGTAGTCAAAGTTTGTGCCGCATAGGAAAAAATTCGAAATTGAAAGCCAAATTGCCAGGTCCAAGTTGGCACCGCTGCTACCTACGGTTGGCGAGATGGGGCGGGCGACGGCGACGCTATTGGCTGCTTTGCTGGATAAAGACGACGAGCGTCGTCAGTGCTCAGCATTGACACGCAACACGCACTGCGCTGCACCAACGAAAAGCAATTGAGCACTCAGCCGTCAGTTGTCCATGCCGCCGCTCGCGCCGCCGCTGAGCGGGTACCGAGCAACGAGACGCCATGTCGCGTTGGACACAATCTGCGCGTCTGCAAGTCATTTCAATTTGCGCGCTCGCAATTGTCGACCGCTGCAGCGGCGACAGCGGGGCGGCGCGTCAGTGCACCAGTCAAGTGGCCAGCGGCTATGGCCGCGCTTAATCGCCAACGCAAAGCATAAATAAAGCAACAAAGCAAAAATGCAGCAGAAGGCGTAGTGGTGTAGGTGTGTATGTGTGTGTGTGTTGGTGTGGGTGTGCGAGCGGCACTGGCGGCATCCACTCTACAAGTGGATTTCGCGTAAATTATTTAAAAGCGCCAGTTTCGTTGGACATTTCCGTCTTCGCCGCCCCTCCCCCCCAAACTTTGCGCTCTGCTGGTCGCCGTTACGTTTCCCTTTTCTCCATTATTTTTTTTTGTCGCTTTGCGCTTTTTCTTTGGCGCGTTTTTTCTTCTTACTTTTTGTTGCTTGAAGTTTTTCCTTGTGGATTTTTAATTTGCGCGCCAACACATCAACCCAGCAACGACGACAACAACAACAACAACAACAATAACGGCGGGGCGTCCGAAACGGCGGCACTGGTGATGTGGTTTGGTGGTGGTGAGTGGTGATGGTGATGGCTCCCACCGACACCAACGCGCCGGAGTCATTTATCCTGCAATTAATCATGATTACGTACGTGCTTTGTTGTTGTTGTGGTTGTTGGGTTTTTTTTTGCTGTCTTCTAGTTCGCGTTTTTTGTGTGCAGTTCATTTATTGTGTGCCTGCGCCTTTGTGTGTGCGTGTGTGTGTGTGTGTGTGCTTTTAACTTATTTGTATTTACTTTTCTTGTTGTGTCTTCTGGTCTTCCGGACTTTATGTTTCATGTTTTCTACATTTTTTCTTAACGGTTATTGTTTTTATTTTTTCTATGCTGTTGTTTTTGGGTTTTTGTCTTTTTCTTTTTTTGTTTTTTGTTTTGTGTTTTTTGTTTTTGTTTTTTTTTTGTTTTTGTTATTGTTTTTCGTTTTAGTGTTTACGGGGGCTACGACTGTGTGCGGTTTGTCGTCTGTGCTGCCTCGTGTCTTGCGCGGATTTTTTCATCATTCCGTTTGACTTTGTGGCGTGGCAGCGGCCACAGATGAGACGCTGCAGTATGTCGAGTTGTTGTTGCTTTTCTTATTAAGTTTTGCTTTTTTTCTCTGTTTTCAAGGAGCTTAGTTGCTGGTGTTGCTGAAGACATGAATAAAGAGACCAGACTTTTGTGTTGTGAACAAAAATTCATGAAAAGTTAATAACTGACAAATAGACAAAAAATAAATACGAAACAAAATATAAATATAAAATAACTAATATTAAAATTGAAAAAATATGTAAATAAGTTTACTACATCATAAAATTAATAATTAATGGTACAAAATTATTTAGAATATATTAAATAATATTACATAAGAAAATTAGTATGCAAGTAAGTAAATAAGAAAGTAAGTACGAAGTACGTAAGTAAGTAAGTAAGTAAGAAAGTATGTAAGCAAGTAAGTAAGTAGTAAGTAAGTAAGGTGATGTGAAAAGTAATTGGCCTAAGGCGGAAATGGTGCCAGCAGCTTTAATTTTTGACACTTATTCTACAGTTCTGTTAATGATGAGCTTGAATAAGGATTCCTTCCGATTCCTTCTTTCGTATATAAAGTAAAAAAAGTTGCAAAAAAATAAATAAACAAATAAATTGCATTACGTTCCAATAGATTGCTTAAGTAATCGTTGTTTAAATGCAATCTGGTTGCGTTAGATGGCGATAGAATTTTATGATTTCGTATTAAAAAAAAACTTCTCAGACAGTTTTACAATTGCCTACCTCAGGTTTGTTTGATAGCGCATTGAAGATGGACACCGGCAAAGATAAAATATGCCATATTTGACAGTGTTTCTTCTTTAACCCTTTCGCTACAGGTTTTTACTGGGGAAAGTTGAAATTTTAAATTTAATTTTACATTCCATAAGAAATTTTTTAATTTTTATACTCGGACCCTCTATTTTAGAGGGGTTTTCTATGAGAGCAACCACATCGTTGTGGCTGTAATAATTACTTATAATTAATTTGAATATTTCTTCATTTACTTCAGCCAAAATTAAAAAAAAGTGTATCTAAACTGAAAGAAAACGTCAAATTAAAAAGTTATCTAAAGTTTTCTGCTTCTTCTTCCTTTACTATGTCAAAATATACCATTAAAAAACGTGTATACTTCTCTTCTTTAAACTTAAATATTCAGTTTATTAATTTCGTATTTTTGCTAAAACTTGAAACTATTCTAAAGACCAACCAAACAATGTATTCTTGCAACCATAGAGAATGCAGACGTCCAGAATGTAGCATGTTGCCATATGGCAACAAAATAGCGAAAGGGTTAAAGGTGAAAACGAAATTTAGGCGACTGAAAATGTGAATAGTGTTTATGGTTCTGATAGTTTAGCAGCCAACCATGATCAATTTTGATTTCGTTCATTTCGTTCCCGTAATTTCGATGTCAAAAATACACCACGCTCTCTCAATTATCGAAAATGTTGATAAAATCATAAAATTCGTGGAGTCCTACCGTCATGTAAGCACTGTTTCGATTGCCTATGAGGTACACACTGCACAAAAAAATCGTTTCGAATTACTTGAATAAGGCTGGATATAAAAAGAAGCTCGATGGGTCTGATTTTCCACCTGCGATTCTCTACGGAATTGCAACAAAATCGGTCCATTTCTTAAGCAGGATGGTGATAGCTAATGAAAAGTTGATCACTTACGATAATGTCTGGCAAAAATCGTCCTGATGGAATCGTTGTGAGCCGGTACAAATGCTGGTCAAGCCAGGATTGACGCCTAGGAAGGTTTTGCTGTATATTTGGTAGGATTGGCAAAAAAAATCATCTACTATGGGCTGCCCCCCTGCTGCCAAACTCTTCGGATTCGCACTGTCAATTGTTGGACCATTTCAAGAAAGCAATCGCCCAGAAGCGGCTAGCTTGTGTCAATTGCATACATCGATAGTGACTCACCAGAAGTTCCGGGAGCTCGGTTGGAAAGTTCTAATGTATCTATAATCTGAAACTGGCAGCAAGTGGTTACCTCCTGTTGAAAAATTTACCTCAAGAGAAGTTTGTAAAAATCGATTATCCCAGTATTTTGCTAATATGGAGGAAGTTTCTATAAACTAGGTTTCTATGAGAAGGCAGTTCCTTCTAAATAGCAACAAGTTATGGAACACAATTTTGTATATTGCATCTTAATCCGATCGTTCTAATTATGCTTAATAAAACTTTTCATTTCATGCAAAAATAATGGATTTCTTTCTCCTAAACCTTGAACAGTCTTAGCCGAAACAATCTTTCTTTGCAATTTTTAATCTAAAGCTATCGAAGTCGACATCCACTTAGCACATACACAAATGTTGACTGTGAAATATTGCCTAAATTTAAAGTTGATATCTAAAAGGTGCCAACTATCTCACATAAGTTCAATCTTTCTTTTTCCTGTCAGTTATAACCTCAATCTGAGCGCGGTTCGTTAACAAACTAGAACGCCCAAGGAAAATGCCTGCATTGAGGTCTTTTATTATTTGATTGCATTGCACTCTGAGAAAAAACTTTAGTGAATTTCATTATTTTGTAAAACCAAAGTCATGAGCGGCTACAGATATTGTTAAAAAAATATTGTGGTATTTTTTGGTAACATGATTCCGTATTGCCGTATTTTCAAGGATGGTTGGATTGGGCCTTCCTTAAATTCAGTAACCCACTTTTTGATTGTTGATTATGATAGAAAAGAGTCTTTAAATGCTGAATTAATTTCTTGTTTTTTTTTTTGTAGTGGTGCTCAACCTGTCAAGGATAAATATTTGATAACAGTATGCTTCTCGAAATTTTGATTTTTAAAATTCACATAAGTAAGGCGTCTCCTTAAATATATTGAAAAGAATTTCAAATAGTATTCTTAATACATTTCTGTGTATTATGAAGTAGTAATATAGATGCGGGTAGTGATTTAATTTTTATTTTGAGTTAAAATTAAAGTTATTTTAAAGTAATAAAATCTTAATGGGTGGGAAAACCTAATGTTGTTGTAATAAATACAATTTTGTATATAAGTTAACTCTTTCGCTATTTTGTTGCCATATGGCAACATGCTACTTTGTGGACGTCTGCATCCTCTATGGTTGCAAGAATACATTTTTTTGTTGGTATTTATAATAGTTTGAAGTTGTAGGAAAAATACAAAATTAATAAACTGTATATTTAAGTTTAAATAAGAGAAGTATACACGTTTTTTTAATGGCATATCTTGACATAGTAAAGGAAGAAGAAGCAGGAAAAATTAGAAAACTTTTTAATTTGACGTTTTCTTTCAATTTAGATACATTTTTTTCATTTTGGCTGAAGTAAATGAAGAAATATTCAAATTTTCGTTTTTTTTTTGACGTTTTTTAATTTGACGTTTTCTTTCAATTTAGGTACATTTTTTTTTTAATTTTGGCTGAAGTAAACGAAGAAATATTCAAATTTTCGTTATGCGTAAAAAGTTTTATGTTTAAGTAATTATTACAGCCACAACAATGTGGTTCCTCTCATAAAAAAACACTCTAAAATACAGGGTCCGAGTATAAAAATTAAAAAATGTCTTATGGAATGTTGCTAACATAACCACATAGAAGCCTAAAACGTAAAATTTAAAATTTTAACTTTCCCCAGTAAAAGCCTGTAGCCATTTCGGGGCTTTTGGGATAAAACGTCTTATATGTTTCCAACTCCCGTCAAAAGCACTTTTTGGCATCTTACATATGTTCACCAAACTTGTTCGGATTTCTAACATACTTATTGGGATTATATGTGCCAACATTAAAGTTGAATTTCAAGATTTGTAAGTATGCATAGCATAATTTTCTCAATCTTTCAGAATATACAAAGAGTATCCCGGTTTTCAAAAAACTTCATCTCAAAATGGTTAAGTGAGATCTTTTAGTCCCCTTGTGATCTAAGTCTTCTGAGCTTTTTTGTAGTAGTTAACTTTAGTTTCAATACTTATCTGAAGCAATGCTTTATGGTTCCTTCCTCGAAACCTTTCTTTGAAGTATTTTTCAAATATGGCCAACGTTCTGCTTGCGAAAGTTAATACGTTTAGTTATAAAGATGTCTTGGTTTCTTCTAAGTATTAACTATAGATTTCATCGTCTGTTAAATATCATCGAGTTGATGGGTTAGTTGCAACTGAAGTGCAAATTTTAATGATGTAGATACATTAATGCCGTGAAATTCTGCGTGAGCAGTGAGCGTT
The DNA here is from genome assembly GCA_963668005.1 of Melieria crassipennis. NCBI lineage: Eukaryota > Metazoa > Arthropoda > Insecta > Diptera > Ulidiidae > Melieria > Melieria crassipennis. Next base: position 32,487,152 of record OY764962.1, on the reverse strand, counting down.
TTTTTGCTCTCAAATGTTGCCATCTTTAGAAATGATTTAATACAGATTTAATTAATTTCATACATATATGTGAGTGTAAAACATGTATTTTAATGTCTTTACTTCTATTTTAGTGGGAACTTTTGTCTTACGGCGGTGAAAAACATTAACCGCTCAGTTATTTAAATAATTTTCATTTGATCTTTTATATGAAATGCAGAGTAAATGTCTCGAGGGAAATGTTTTTCATACAATAAATAAATATTTAACAATCGATGAGATGACTTGTACCATGTTGTATCATGTTTCTGTTGGTGGTTAAATTGGTAGTAAGGTTTGTGGTGTTTAATAAAAGATCACAATTAGTCGACTTTTTGTCAGCGGTTCGCTAACTTATTCAGAGAATTGCAAAAATTTATAAATTGAAAATTGCAAAATACTTTCTTCACCTTTAACTGCTTTTAAAACTGACGAACTGTTGAATTACTTTATAAAATTTTAAATATTCCTGAACTGCTGACGCAATGTTGGAAAATTGTGAAGTTGATCAGTGAAACTTCGACCTCACCGCCCATTAAACCACAAACTCAAATATTTTGCATATTTTAAATAATTTAAATTTTTATATTTCTCCATTTTAATTGTAGCGCGAGTATCGTTTTTGTATTTTTTTTTTAATTTTTGTTTATAGAATTTTTTAATGATTTTTGCATTTAATTTTTTTATTATTAATCAGTGATTAAAATTGTTAGAGTATTAAGAAGCGAAGGTAAACATTAAGTTATAAATGTGGGTTGAATGTTTTGTGCTCAACTACAACTCCCTTTTGAGGCTAATTAGGGTTTAAGCTTAAGTCATGGAGTACCATAGAATTCGAACAGAGACGAGACAGGAATTCAGTTACCTAGTAAAAACGATTTCTATAATATTACTAAGAACTACACAACTGCTGCTCAGGTTCATTACATTGTCCAGATGGTTCGGATAATACCGAATTTTATGGAAACCTGCCAAAAACGCTGCTGAAAGTAGCACAAAAACGGGCCAATTTTTTGTCTATGTGTGCGTTGGATCTATCCAGCCACTTAAAACTAATCTAACCTTCACTTCTGCATTGAACTTCAGCCTGAAGAGATATGACATCTGCAATGTCTATGCAGAATTTGTTCAGAAAATCTTAGGATTTAAAAGCTACTAAATTTTATTTAGTAGGAGAATTTCAACCAAAATTTTATATATTTCATTTTAATAGGATCAGAATTTTTTAATGCAAATTTAATATTGAATATTAACCCATTAAAACCTGACCCCAGAAAGGCTTGTGCGATTTCCATACAATTTTACACAATCTTATTAATTGACCTAATCAAGAAAAAAAATCAAGCAAAAAATGCATACCATGTTTTTTTTTTGTCATGTTTTTCGCAAACATTACACAAATAAACAAAATCAAACATTTGCGGAAAATAAAATGTGCCAATAAAATATCAGCTGCTTGGATTTTGACATTTTCACGCGTTGCGTTGTATGAAAATTGGCAGTGTTTAGGCCCAACGTTGCATTTGCGCAACACAAAACTTAAAGCATATTTTTTGTTTAAAAAATCCAAAAAAAATTTTCAAAACTTATTTTTAAATAGTTTAGCATTGCAAAATGCAGCCCACTAAGGGATTTTGATAGGTTTGAAGAATAATTATTTTTGATTGAATTTCAAAAATTCCCCAAAAAAAAACTTTGACTTTGGATCGAAAAAAACGTATGAATATTTAAATAATTTTGAAATTTGAGTATGGCAGAATCTAAAACGATCAATTCTAATACAATTCTACCCATTTTCAAGTCTTATGTCTTTATGAATTACTTAATATAGCGAAATTCCCAAACGTTGCGCAAACGCAACGCTCAGGGCTTAATGGGTTAATGGAGTTTGTTTGTTTTCTAATTTTTAGTGCTTATCTGAAAACGTAGATTTTACTGCGCAATAATTTCTTAACCGAAATAATGCTACATGGTTAAAAAAAAATCATTGAAAAAAGACAATAAATTTTCATAATTCATTTAGTAAATTCATTTAGTTTTTATTGAATATCACTGCTTTAAAGGTTCTCAGCTGAATATTTGATCTAATTGAATCAAAATCAATTATGCCACGATATAGTTTTCATATATAAATTTTATTTCTTCTATTTTTTCCAACTTTTCCTTAACGTTTGCTATCGATCGAAGACAGACAACTTTGAATCCTTGCAATCTTTGGTCACCTTAAAATAAATTGCAATTAATGGCCAGTCCAGCGGAGGCAAATGTCTCGGCATGTCACAAGTCCAGCGACACAAGAAACGCTCAACGCAGACAGACCGATAAGCGGGGCCGGCGCAAAGATAATTGAAATGGCAAAAACAATTGCAAAACATTTAAAGCGTTTTGTTGCTTAATGCGTGTCAATAAATTTGCGCTTTTTCTTGCATGCGACTTTTTTTGTATTCGGCCCTTGCCAGCTGAAGCGCAACGAGATGAGTGTCTAAGTTGTAATGGGGAATTGTAATTGGAAAAACAACAGCAACAACTAACAAGAGCAATTCACATGAAGCGCGTCACACACACACACACACAAACAGACAGACACAAAGCCACACTCACACACGGCGGCACACTCATACAAAACAACAATTAATCACAACGTGTCTTGCATATTTAATTGCGCAAACGTGATTTCTGATATTTCCCGGTATGGCCAAAGTTGGGGGGGTGGCACTTGAGCGCTTGAGCGGCTTTTGTGCGCATTGTCCCTACGGCTTTGAGTTGGCCTTTGAGTGCAGGACAACAAGTAGGGAGAAATTCTATTTTTTCCTTGGTGCATTTTCTGTCTTGTCATTGTGTGTGCGTTGGTGTGTGTCTTTGGATTCTTGTGGCTGGGCGCAATCATATAAGTGTGTGTGTGTGTGTTTTTGACATGTAATACTGAAAACTGTTGGGGTCTACAACGTGTAATTGAATTTGTGGCAAATTAAATGTTGCAAGTACAGGTTGCTGTATTTGAATGCAAGCTGCAAGCAGCTAATAAAAGCAGTGGGAAATTATGTAAAATTATTGTAGCATATGGTAGGGCGTTCAGGTCCTTTACGGTCGTTGTTTTCGATTTCTTTTGGGAGAACAACGACGATTTGAGGCAAAGTTATGGAAAAATTAAATACTGAGTTAAATGTTTTGGCACAATAATTAAATGTAGTTACCTTTTGTTGTTGTTGCTGTGAGGTTTGCTGCTTTTCATTGCATACTTGGCGGCGTTGTATGGAGATATTTGATTTCAAGCACTTTTGTGTTCAAGTTTCGTACAATTTCAACACTGATCTGTAGTCACTTAAGCAAATTTTATGTTTATGAATAACTTTCAAACCGTTAGTAGTTAGTTGCACGTTATTTTTTTTTCGAATATGTTACATTAAGTTGAAATTAAGTTGTTTCAGTGATACGGTTTTCACTTTGCAGTAAGGCAAAGTATGTGAAATGCACTGTTTGGCTGACTTGGGACTTGAAGTTACTTTGTCTATGTTGGGCTGTGGTCTTTACTGGTCAATTTGGCTGCTGCTGCTGCAGTTGGAGCACACTAAACTGTCTTTGAACGCGTCAACTAACCAACTGAGGCATCCATATTGGAGCATTAGAAGCGCAACGTCACCGTCACCGGCAATCGCAATCGACATGAGCGGCAACAGGCAGCAGGCAACAGGCAGCAGGCAACAGGCTGTAGGCAACAGGCAGCAGGCACCGCAACAGGCAACAAGCAACAGGCGCAATCAGGCGGCTGATGGGGCTATGAACAAAATGGGAATGGGACTGTCAGCGGCAGTTGGAGAGTGAGTGGAGCAGCAGCCTGACGCAGCGCCGCTGCTGCGGCTGCTGCAAAAAAAAACAGCAAAGAAAAACTCAAAAACAAAGCAACAGCAGCACAAGTTCCGTCGCACACTGTGCAATAGCGCAACGAAAAATAAAAAAAAACAACAACAATATGTCCAGCAAAACACAAAAATACGATAAGAGCCGAGTTGGCGCATATTTCATGGAGCCGCAGCAAAAATACGATATCGACTGAATTGGCGCTCGTGTGAGAAGCACAAAAAACTACAACACTAACAATTACACTAAAACACTAAAATACACGACAGCACACGAGTGGCGCTCCCGACGAGCTGCAGCAAATGGCGCAAACAAAATTCGCATCCGAACTGCGCAACACGAAGCGCAATTTGTAGCCGGGCGCAGAATTGTAGCAAAAAAAACGCAAAGTCGCACGAATGCTGCAGCGGCGGCAGCGACACGAACCAACCAGCAGCCAACGAACCTACGAACGCAACCTGCCGAATCGACCGGCCTAAACGTGGCCCTATTCACGAGCGTCACGAACCTGTCGTGTAGGCAACGGCAACGAACTTTGGACGCTGCTGCGCTTTCGCTCTGGCGGCCGCATGTCCTTAGAAAGGACAGTGTGAAGCGTACACAAAGCCTGTCAATGCAGACAGCTGCAGGCAATGGTACACACACGTTCGAACCCAAGCGACATATCCGGTTTTCGCTGGAACGGTGCGTTTTGCCCGCCTTGGCAGCAAACGATGTGTGTCCGTTTGTCGTTGCGTCTGTCCACTTGCGACATACTCGTACATGCAACAGGCGCTCGCCAACTGTTGCGCCCTACAATACGCAGGGGAAATTGTCGGCTCCGTTTTCAGAAAAAAAAGTATAAATGAAAATTTCACGATTTGCATTACGAACACAAGTCACGAAGTGCCTCCACATTGGTGTTGCACGAAGTCGTAATACGCATTCGCCACTTACCGTTAGGCGCTTATATAATAATAATAACAACAACAGCGTTCTCGAGCAGTTGTTTTGTTGTTGTTGTTGTTGCCTGCGGTTATTGTTGCCTGTTGCTTTCAAACGCCAGCAACACCTTTTTTTTTGCTCGAGTATTGGTTTGCTGTGGGTGTGGTTGTGGGTGGGGCGCTTTCGGGGCAGTGTGAGAGCAGTGCTTGGGGAAATTGTGCCCCTCAGTTATATACAAATAAATGTATATGCCAATTTCGTTGTGTGTGTACGTTAGTTTCTCCTCTTTGCGTTTGTATTGGTGATGTTGGCTGGTGTTGGAAAGCGCCAAAAAATCTATTTAAATGTAAGGAGAAATTTTAACTCAAATAAAACCAATAAAGCTCCAAATGAACAGCAAAGGTTATGGCTAACCACATATTAACCAAATAATAACTGCATAATTTGAACTGGTAACTGGAAACTTACCACATCTCAATGGTTATGCAACCATAAATTTGTTATAGTTGGAGTTAGTCAAGAGTAAAGCGCAAGTTAACTATGTGTTAATTGAAGATTAAACATTGGGTTAGCCATAGTTTAAATCGAAATTTGAATTCCAACATTAGAGTGATTTTAATTTTTGACGGGATGTCCTTCAGTATGTCGATACCAGCCTTTTAGATGGATTCGACATCCTCAAAACGTTTTCCTTTCAAAGAAAAATATATATTTCGGAAAAGGTAAAAATCGCATGGTTTCGAATAAGTTGAATTTAGGGGGTGGTTGATGATAAAAATTCGATTTTTAGAAAAGAAGGGAGAGTGGTTGATGATTAAAATGAAATTTTTGGTGAAAAACTCGGTGACAAGTGTCTATCGATGAGATGGCGTCAGTCAAATTGTGCAGCCGAATTTAACTTAAGACCACAGTTCTCATAGTTATAATTTTATATTGTTAAAAAAAATCAATTTAAAAAAAAAAAATGTTGTTTTAACAAAAATCAATTTTTTTTTAAATTCTAAATAAAAAAAAACAACTTGCATTTACTTTTTTGTCATCCAAATTTTCTGCTAAATTACTGCACATTAATGTTATTGAGATTTTCATACAACCCAATTCCAAAAATTTCAATGAAGCTTTTTGCTGATCTTTGGTAAATTCATGCATAATTTTTATGGAATATGGAATGAGTTCTGATCTGGAATCAAGTTGGAAACAAAACTTAATATTATTTTTTTGTTCAAAGCTCATTGTTGTGCCGATGCACAGTGATTCTTTCAGTCTCAGAATTTAACGGTTTTCATGTCATTCGAAAAGTAAAACTCCAGCTAAGAAAACCCTAAAAAATCGGTGCGAAAAATGAATTATTGTGTGTGCAAAAGCTGCTCAAAGTCTCAGCTTTTTCACAAAAAAATGTACATACACATATTTTCTGTTTTTTAGTATAGAATAGTATTAGAAAAGAAGTTACTAAAACTTTCAATATATGTAGATTAAAAACTGTTGTGTCCATTTTCGTGTTTAATATTTTCTCAAAATTTGCAAGCTAGGGCTTCTACTTCACTTTTAATTTAAAATATTTTTCAAAATGAAAAACCTGAAAATTGGCAAAACTTAGAGAGGAAAATATCTAAAAAGTATGTGAAAGTATGTTCCTGGATTTTTTTTTAATATTTTAAGAATCATTCTTTCTTTATCGAATAATGTAAACACATCCTCCGATATCTTCCGGTCTCAGAAAATAATTCAATTTGAAAAGGGGCCTGAACACCTATTTTTCGAAAAAAAGGTAAAATGACAAAAATGACAAAAATAACAAAAATTGCAAATTTAAGTGTCAGACATTGCCAAACTGCAAAAGTTTAAGAAGAACAGAATGGAACTTTTAATTCATTAAATCATGATTAACTAGTATGCGAAATTTTATTGAGAACAGCCCACTCTTTCTAATTTGGTCCCGCGGCTGTATGAAGTCGAATCACTGTGCGATGGCACCAACACACTGTCACTTCAGACACTTTAACTCCACTTCCATTGAACCAAATGTCATAAAATTTTGACTAAAAAAAATTAATGAAACCCTAGTTCCATCTAAAATTAGCAACGAACTACCTCAATGCTTATTCAAAGTTATTGCTTTCGAAATGCAATAAAACCTATGCGCACCATTACTCAACACTGTTCGCCTCGTTCACGCTGTGATCAACCGGCTGCTGCTCGGCAAAAGACATCGCAACTACCCCCCGACTGTTGCTGTCTTCGTAGTACATAGCAAACCAGTGGGTTGCATAATTGCACCAACTGTTGCTCACTCCACTAGCAACAGGTAAACGCTGCCGCTCTCGACTCCCTACAACGCACATCACAGCAAAAGGCCGCAAAGTTACCAAACCCCACGACCGAACCTCGACCGGAAGTTGATGCCTTCGCATGAATTCTGCTGTGACTTTTGTTGCTTTCATTGTGATTTTTCCATTTCGCTGCACGCACACAACGACACACAACGACTCCTCAGCGCCAACCCAACCAATTGCCCCACGAAGAAGTGGCGCCACTTCGGCTTCGCATTTTATCCAGTCATGCGCAAACGCTTGACTTTTCTGCTTGATTGACGCTGTTGCGGCGGCGGCAGTCGGTCGGTGCTGTTGTTGGTGCCTCAAGTATGCGGTTAGGCGGGTATTGTGTGCTCAATGACCACGAGACAGGTGGATACCTTTTTGAGTGCCATTCAATTAAAAATTTCTGAAAAATATTTCTCTACTAAATTATATTGCAACTCAATCGATCAGCAGATAAATATTTTCATGCTGTTCAATTCAGTTGTTATAGCTTAAGATTTATGTACAAGTCTGCAAAATTATTTAAGGTTGACTGAAATAAATAAATAAATAAATAAAAAAATTAATAAATATTATTATTATTTATTTAGACTACAAAAACAATATTATAGCTAAGGTTAGAGTCCAATTAATAAATAGAAAATAAATAAATAAATAAATAAATATATAAATAAACAAAAAATAAATAAGTAAAAAAATTAGTAAATATATAAATAAACCAATTAATATATAAATAAATAAATATTTAAATAAATACAAAATAAATAAGTAAAAACTAAGTAAATATATAAATAAAAAAATAAAAAAATAACTAAATAAATAAATTAATAAATAAATAAATAAATATATAATAATAATAATAATTGACTGGCACGACAGCCCGCTTACGCGAGACTAAGGCCTAGCTTCCCGCAACCACCCGTGTTGTGCGTGTGAATTGGTACGCGGGTTGAAGGGACCTACAGTTTTATGCCGCTTCCGAACGGCAGGTTGGGAGCTTTTTCATAAGCAATTTTTACTCTCAGAGGTTTGCCATTTCCAGCTGAGAGGACAGCCACCGAAAGAGAAAACGAGTTTTCCCGTTATTTTTTTAGGTGTTATTACAGGCAGTATTTGAACCTGCCTGCGACTCGCGGTCCAACGCACTAACCAACTGAGCCACGGCGGCTGCTAAATAAATATATAAATAAATAAAAAATAAGTAAATATATAAATAAATAAATAAATTAATTAATTAATAAATTAATAAATAAATAAACAAATAATTAATAATAATAATTAATAATAAACAATAATTAATTAATTAATTAATTAAAAAATTAAGAAATAAATAAATAATAAATTAATGAATTGATTATTCAATTATTTAACAATAAACAAATAAAAAAATTAATTAACGAATTAAATAATAAATAAATAAATTATTGAATAAATAAATAAATAAATAAAATCAATTAATTAATTAATTAAAATATTATAGCTAAGGTTAGAGTCCAATTAATAAATAGAAAATAAATAAAAATTAATAAGTAAAAAAATTAGTAAATATATAAATAAATAAATTAATAAATAAATAAATAAATATATATATTTATACTTAATTAATTAATTAATTAATTAATATAAAAATAAATACATAAATAAATAAGTAGATATGTAAATAAATGAATTATTTAATTAATTAATATAAAAACAATAAATGAATACATAAATGCCTGCCAAAATTTTTCAAACATAGACAAGTCTGTCTGTTGGCTAATTTTATTGAGATTTGAACATACAACCCACCAAATTGCGGTATTTCATCTTAACTGCTGAGCGACGTTTGCTGTCAATTTTAATCTCGCAACAAATAAAAAAATTAGTAAAAAAAATAAGTAACTAATTAAACAAATAAATAAATAATGAAATGGAAAATAAATAAATAAAGAAATGGAAAATAAATAAATAAATAAATAAATCAATAAATAAATAAATCAATAAATAAATAAATATAGGTATACTGTATAAATAAATAAATGCCTGAACAAATTTTTGAAACAACAGACAAATCTACCTTTTGGCTAATTGTATCGAGATGTGAATCCACAACCCGCCAAATTGTGCTGTTACACTTTAACCGCTGAGCAAGTGGCATCATTTACTCTACATTTTTATCTCTGCTAAAGTAACCGTTTTGCATAACAAATTTTACTTACGCCTCTGTCTTTGTTACGTTTGCATGTGTGTGTGAGCCCCTTCTAAGCTTAAGTCGGTGCCTGCGTAACTGTGCGCCGTCACACGACTTCATCCCCCATTTGAATGCGTTTTCCTAGAGTGCCGATGCGACCTGAGCGCACTTGTTGAAATGCTTCTCAACTGTTGCATGCTGTAGGGGAAACGGTGCGCACACTTCCCCTCCTCGTCTAATATCGTAAAATGGATATCCAGTTTTGGGCTGCATGGGGTTCAATTGCTTCTTTGTTTTATTTTTCTTTGCTTTTGTTTTTGACTTTGCAGTTACTTCTTTTAGTGCGATTGAAGCACAACCCTCTGTTCAAGATTTGCTTTTTTCCCAACATAAACTTTATCTTATTTAAATTACTCAACTTTCGACTACAGTGTTTAGATGGTACTTGAAAAAGACAAGATTTTACCTGATTTAAAATTTTCAGCATTTAATGCTGAGATTACGCGGCTATCGAAATGTTATACAGTATAAATTTTATGTTGTAACCATACTTATAGCCTAAAGATTGTATTCAGAGTTAGTGGAAACAGTGAAATATTTTCAAGTCGAAAGAGGTGGATGGTAGGGTTAGGTGAGGTTAGGTTAGATTAACTATTGCGAAAGTAGAAACCTTCCTCAGACATACGAAAAACATTTAGTCATATAGATGGCAGAATTAAGTTAGCACTTTTAAAATACACCGTCCGTATCGCTTTTACAAATGATAAGAAATAACAATTTCAAAATCAATAACAATTTTTGATTAATATAATTATGTGTAGCCAAAAGTTTCGATATTTTCAAATTCCAATTCCCAATTGAAATTTTTCCAGGATTTGTTGGACATTTAAGAAATATTAATAAAACGTATCAGATATCAGAAACAAAAAATTGCTTTTAAATTTACAACTAATTATATAGAACTTTCATAGATGAATACCATATTTGATGGCGCTTTGAGCTTCAGCCAAACGTCACAATGTTTAAGTAAAGTTCTATGGTATTCTTGACATGCCGAATTGCAATTAGATATACGTATTTGTTCGATTAAGTCAGAACCAGTATTTGAGAGAAACATAAAAATGCTTTGTTCATACTAGAGTCCTGCACGAGTATGCATTTTTGCTATTCGAAAACATTCAAATGATTTTGAATAGAATACTTTACTTCATCTCTGCGGACCGGCCCGAATGAATACGAGTACAGCTCGCTTCGAGTACGAGTAAGCTCCGAACATAAACGAGTAGACGTACACTATTTATTCATATTCGCTCGAAGCGGGAAAACGAGGACAAAAGCATTCGAATAATAGTACACATTGCTTCGAATATATTCGAAAATACTCGTTTTATTATTCCTAAGATTATTTAGAAATATTTATGTTATATATAAATATTTATTTATTTGTTATGCTACTTTCTTCAATAATTTCCATTTTGCGTATTAACTAATAAGCCACTTCAACCGCACCACAAGTATACACATGGAAAAGTGACATACTGCGCATACAAATATTCGATGAAACTGTTGATCTTCGAATACTTCGCAAAGTTCTCGATTACCGAATACGAGCACTGCAGTATTCGCTTCTCACCGAATACGAGCACTGCAGTGTTCGCTATTCACCGAATATGAATAGAAACGAGAAGCGACGCTCGCTGGTTGTCGTTTCTATTCGTTTCGTCGTACACATTCTTCGAATACCAAGTACCCGTACAGTATGTACAGTAGTGTAGCCGCCAAAATGAATATATTCATGCAGGACTTTAGTTCATACTAATCAACTCTTAACCTTTGCTTTACCAAAGATTTTTGTAAACGTCGTTTACCAATAGCCACCGCGGGTGCTTCCGCAGGCATTTTAAATAAAAATCAAAATATCAAAATTGTTTCCCTTACTTCAGTATGTGTTCAATAAACCCCCTGGAAAGAAATTTTGTAGGTTTTTTCATAGTTGCAAAATAAATAGTTAAAGTTAGACCTTTTCACGGTCGCTAAACTGGTGTTACTCCTTAATTGATGCTAATTCCGAATGGAATGAATTGAACCAATGTTTGAAAAAGATGACGGCTTAATTCTGAGGTGGAAGTAGAGGTTTTTTTACCCCCTTTTCGGAATGGTCTAGCGACCGCAGCACTCAGACAATTATACGTCCATTGTAAAAAAGTAGAGGTTAATGACGAAAGTGTATCGAAAGTGAATCGGTGATTTAGTAACTTTTTCTGATTATAGTCCGTTTTTGGCCACCAAAGACAACAATATTGCACACCAAATACAAAAGAGTCACATTTCAAAAATCTTACATTTTCAGGAGAGGCAAAACAACTGTTGATCCCCTGAAATAATGCAATTTCCAATAAAACAGACACACAGTATTTTCCCATTTAAGGATGTTGGTGATAAGAATGCAATTTTTGAAGTAGTTGGAGTCGTGTAAAGTTAATCAATTTATGGGAAAAAGTCAATATTTGGAAAATTTTGAATTGCGACTCTATGCGATAAATGCAAATCATTGTCAATGCATCATGAAATTTCGATAATTTGCAAATTTACTGTAGTAAACTCCAAGGTGGGAAGAACAGGGGGGACGTCCATAAGGTGTTCGGTGTTCGGAGATAGGCTGATTTTTTTCCGCTCAAAATTTTATTTACTTAAAAACATATTTCGTTGCTCTCTTCCTATTCTAGTCCATATAAATCTTTCGCAACAATATACTCCCACATTTTTAGGTATATCAAGGAGATTGATTGTTAAAGAACACAACGTCAGCCAAGCTAAATACGAATATTGCCATCTAAGTCCGCCCACACTCAAATTAGTTATTTATTTTTGCATTACAAAAAAAGAACAAATAAAGTGGTGTCTGGATATAGTGAACTAATTATTGGAAGGCCTGTTCACTGTATTGAGGTTGTTCACCTTGACCTTGACCTTGATATAGGTCAAAATTTTTGTTCAAAAACTCGATTTATTTGCTCAAAATACACTTTTTGTTTTTTGCTTGAAAAATTTTTTCTATATTTAGAGGCACGATGTCGAAATTTGGGTGTTCACTATATCGAGGTGTTCACTATTTAAGAGGTAGGCTATTTTAATTTTATGATCAAGTGTCACCATCGAGAACAAAAATTTTTTTTAAAAAACAATCAGCAAGTCAATAAAATTATTATTAATTATTATTATTATAAAAAAAAATTCTGTTAGTGGTATGAAAATGGCAGACCCATTGCAGTTTTCTGCGCCACCATTACTCACAAACTATTATAACTAATGGAGAGTTGTCTATAGTGGAACCTTTTCCAATGTAGGACTCGAATGTTTCTCCGATTTTTTTTACTACTAATGTTTTGATATTGACAGAGTAGTTTTGATGCGCCGTCACTTTTCATGTAAGTAGTTTTGGAGTGAAAGCCAAAAAAAAATTTCAGAAAAAAGTGTTTTCATCATATTTGCCTGTGACTATTTGTTTTTTGTTTTTTGTGCAACAAAAATGTTAACTAAACGCATTAATTTCGTTTTTCGTTTCTCTTTAGGAATCCAAACTGATTTCTGTTCATATGCAGTGAAAAAAAATGTCTGATGCTAAATCAACATGTCCCGCAATTTATAATCTGAGACCTAATGTGTCTTCTAATGTGGGACTTTATTTGGTTTTCGTTTAATGATAATTTTTAATGCTTTTTTTAAACATTTTGCTGTTCTTTGTTCGCAAAATCTGATTCGAAATGATCATTTCAGCTGAAAAAGAAAAAAAAAATTAACAAAAAAAAATTAATAACAGCACAACAAAAATCATTTTTTTCTGTTGCATGGAGTTTTTCTACTGTTTCTTACTAATTTGGGTGCGCTGATTTCGAATCTATTCTCAGATTTTTTCTAGCAGCTCTAGTTAGTGAGATATAGTATAGGTATCGTGTCATTTTTTCAGTTTTCCTCTACTTTTCCCATATTTTGATCGTAATTTCTAAACCAAAAAACCGATTGACTTGATTTTTACCTTATCGCATTAACAACACCGCACGGCTTCTTTTCTGATGCAACTTATTTTTATAAGTTTTAAAATTCCGCGGTAATTGGACCTCAAAGTCGGAAAATATGGAATTTTAAGGCGTTTTCTTAGATGGTCAAAAACATACACATTTTTTGTAAATCAATAAACGAGTTAGGTGTATAATGAAGGCCAACACATCAAGCAATACAACACAGCCAAATTATTTGGCAGGATACACATTCGCATCGAAATAATAGCAAAAATTTACCATAGTCATTTTCATCACTTTTCATACTGTTTCCTTAAAAAATTAGGGGCCTCAAAATATGGTCTTTTATATGTTCCATTTATAGTCTGAAATACAAGCAAAAAACAAAAATATTTTGAATTGCTCGAAACAAAAATAAAATTAAAAACTTTGCATATTTTGAGGCTCCTCATTTTTAAGGAAAAAGTATGAAAAGTGATGAAAATGGCTATGGTACATTTTTGCTATTATTTCGATGCGAATGTGCATTCCGCCAAATCATTTGGCTGTGTTGTATTGCTTGATGTTTCTTCTTAAGATATTCATATACTTCATAACTTGATTTATGAAACATCTGTACAATTTTCGCCATCAGAAAAATCGCCTTGAAATTCAATATTTTCATAATTTGAAACCTTATTAGAACGCCAATTTATAACGCATAAAATTGATTAATGTCAGAAAAGATGGCGTGAGATGTTGTTAGTGCAACTATATCAAAATCATGTCGATGGGATTATTGGTTCAGAAATTACAGTCGAAAATGAGAAAAAAGCCGAGGAAAATTCGAAAAAGTGACACGCCAATTTTTTGCGAAAACTAGAACTGTTACATAAACACGGAGTATGGTTTTGAAAACAGCGTGGAAAAACGATTCAGATTTATGTAAAGAACTCCATGCAACAGACATTGTTGTGCAGTGTAATTTTTAATGATTTTTTTTAACAGTTTGCTGGTTTTTGTTTGCAAAATCTAATTCAAAATTATCATTTCAGTTGAAAAAGAAAAAAAATTAACAAAAAAAAATTAATAATCATTCATTAATCGAATCAAATCATAAATTTTCTGAACTTTGATGCTTTGAAGCTCAACAAAAAGCCACATTTTTTCGCTTGTGAAAATTGTGACTCCGATTTAGATGCGGAACCAAGTAATTCTGAGCAATAATTTTCATGCTAAGGTCAATTAAACAACCACATTTTCTTAGTTTGAGGTTCTCACTTCAATTACTTTACATATTAGAAGACGAAATTAGAAGACAACAATTTTTGAAGCCAATTTTAAGCATTTCAGATCATTGAAAAGTAACACAACTTTTTCAGTCGAAATTAAAAATCTTTTTAAGCAAAAAATCACTTAGAATGCCTATCCAATTATATATTTGGAGCTCGAAACTATTTTCATTGTGGAAAATGATGATGAAAAAAAATACTTGTCGCACTATAGACAACTCTTCCTTACTTAGCATTGCATTTTTTATATCCTTTCTACACTCGTAAAGTAGTTTTGTATGTTTTACTCATTTATGCATTTTGAATCGCATTTCCCCATTGACAGCATCGATATTTTATATTAACAATCTGAAGTGTTTTGACAGCGCGCTGTGCCGTCCAGTTGGCCCACAAACCAGCTTTGCATGTCAACAGTGGCCGTGGGTGCTTTGTTGTGTCACTGTTGTCACATTTTGTTGGCACTCGAAATGCATAAAAACCAACACAATTGCAAGTGTGAGATAAAACAGCAACACTCCAAAGCTTTGCAAAGGCTGACCAACGGATCGGGTCAACTTGTGTTGTGCTGTTATTTTGACGCTTCTGACATTAGGATGTCGTACTAGTTGCACAGGACAGACACTGCAAGCGGTCAGTAGGAATGTGAATAGTGCTTACGTGATTTTTTCTGTCAAGTTTTGTAGTCTGCGGCATGCAAACCACCCTGCGCGCTTTTGATTATTAAAATTTTTTTTTCAAATATATCTCAAGTTTTCTTATCTTTGTTGCGGCGGGTTTGTTGGTTTCTCTTCTGCTGAATTGTTGTATGTTGGCTAATCAAGCGTATTTTTTTTGCGCGCCTTGGCTGACTTCCGGCCCAAGCAGTGAAAGGGGAAGTGCAGAAAAGTGGTTGAAAAGTTTTTAGGCCAAAAAATTTAACTTCTAGGGAGCAAAAAAGGCAAACGAGCAGGAAAGTTGAAAGCAGCAAACAAAGGAATGTGATTATTTTCAGAAAAGTGTGAGCGAAGGAGAACAATTTTAGCTGAGTTGAGGGCAAAAATCAAAGTTGATAAAACGTGAGAAAGGAGCAAAGAAAACAATTTTATTAAATAAAAAATAGAAAAATATGAATTTTAAAGAAGCAGCAGTTGACATCGTGGCGAGCTGAGAAAATAAATCACAGCATCTAGTGGGATTATTTACAGAAAGTGTTAAAAGGTAGAGAAAAGTACGCAAAGGACTGAGTGCAGAGCGAAGAAAAGGCGAAAGGAAGTGGGGGCAAAAATAGGTTAAAAGTTGATTTTAATAAAAAAAAAAGTTGATGCTTGATGCATTTTAATTGCAAAGTGGCAACGCATGAAGTTGCAGAGAAGTGGGAAAACAAACCAAAGTAGTGCTAGCAGTAACGTCGCCAACTGGGCGTGTCTTTCAAAACGATACAACGAGAACTAAATAATACTCGACTCATGCTGCTTTTTGTGTGATGACCACGTCAGAATGCTGCATCCCAGCGTGTTCAATGCGATAATATGGCAGAAAGTGTAAAGCAAAAATGAACGCGAAACCTGTTGTTTGTTTTGCAGTAAACACACACAACTACACACATACATATATATATGTATATGTATGAGTATGTGTGTTGAGAAAACTACAACATTGATTGGCAATACCGAAACGTGCGAACACATGAAGGCAGCACCGCAGGTGGCCGACTCATTAGTGCAAATCAACGCGCCAGTCGACGGCGACGGTGACGGGTGTGCGGGGTGGGGGGAAGGGGGTGGTTGGCACGGCATTGTGCGCAGAACGCTGACGAGAAAGTTATGCAATAATCTGAAAATTAAGCACAACGATGACAGCATAATTAAGTTCTGCTTAAAGTAAGCAAAGCTTAAAGGGGAAACAAATTTTTAATGAAGCAAAATATTTATAAAAATTTTTCAGAATTTTTTTGTATTTTAGAGAATTTGTTGTTGAGACATGAGTCAGCGAGAGCGAAAAAGTTATGCAGTACTGTGAAAATTAAGCACAACCTAAAGTAAGCAAAGCTTAAAGGGAAACAAATTTTTAATGAAGCAAAATATTTATAAAAATTTTTCAGAATTTTTTTTGCATTTTGGAGAATTTTTTGTTGAGAGATAAGTCAGCGAGAGCGAGAAAGTTATGCAATAATGTGAAAATTAAGCACAACGATGACAGCATAATTAAGTTCTTCTTAAAGTAAGCAAAGCTTAAAGGGGAAACAATTTTTAATGAAGCAAAATATTTATAAACATTTTTTAGAAATTTGTTTTTTTAATTTTGGAGAGATAAGTCAGCCCTGAGCAAGAAAGTTATGCAATACTGTGAAAGTTAAGCACAACGATGACCGTATAATGCATTCTACTTAAAGTAGGCAAAGCTTAAAGGGGAAACAAATTTTTAATGAAGTAAATTACTCATAAAAATTTTATATTTTTTTTTTATAGTTTTTATTTTATATAATTTAAAATTTTATATTTTTTTTAATTTTTAGACAAAAAACATTGAGTTGCTACTTATTACTTAAAATTTGATAAAATGTAGAGTTGTTTGAACTTTAACGGACTAACAGTTCTCCACTGTTTTGTAAGCATACATTTTATGATTTCATATAAATAGTTGTTACTCACTGAAAGATCTAACTAATGTTTTATTTAAGGGAAGGCTCCCCTGGATTTGGGCAAAAATAAGGCAAAGTTTGTAATTTTTTTGTGGGATAATGAAAAGGCGTACCAACTTCCGGTTTTGACTATTAAATTCGTCTATTATTTAGGAGTTTAAAAAGTTAAAAAACTTGATGAAATTCAAAATGGCGGCTACAAAATGGCGATTTCCGTAGGCCTCTGCGCGCCAAACATCGCTCGAGAACTGTAATCCTGCAGCCTCTTGTAGTGGACTGAAATCAAAAAGCATTGTCATTACTTAAAGACAACAAAATTGTCTATGCATTGAACTAGACTCAAAAAATTTAAACGAAAAATTCTTGCACAATGAATATTTGAAGTAAAAAGTTAAATTTTTTGCACCTTTTTTTAATTTCAACCACATTTAAAAATTAAAAATAAATAACTATTTATGCAAATTGTTGGTTCAAGGCATACAGAAAATCAAATACATTCGAGCAGTTTTTAGATGAAGAAAATCGGATCATTAGATCAAGTCCGGGGATTTCAGTTAGATTGGAAAAAATGGTTTCGAGATAAACGCGTTTGAAGTTTTTAGAAAGTCAAGTTCATCATTAGAATGCTCAAAAGTGTGAAAATTACTCCATTTAGGTCTTCTGTTATCAAAAACTTGTATGGCATTGCTTTCTGAAGAAATATTTTCCGTCCCTTCGAATTTGATAATTTAATTTTATCAGTTCCGGAAGCGGCATTGTTGACTTTGTTAAGTGAATTTCTGTAAATTTTTATACTTATTGTTGACTTTTTTCTACAGTCAATAAGTCAATTTGTTCATATGCTTAATTAGTCAAAAAAAATTACAGAAAAATCAAATTTTTAAAGCTGTTAATGGTTATTTAATTTTTGGAAAATTTAACTTTAATGTCCAAAAAGAGCCCTGCAATAAAACTACTAATCTGTAACCTAGTTTAGAAACAAATTTGGAGAACGCTAGCGACAGTAGGGAGACTTGAAAGCGGCAGACGCAAGACTCGTCTTGGATTGTTTGGCCAATTATTATAAAATGATAAAATATTATGAAAAAATATTTTGTATAGACAAATATTTATTTTCATATGCAAAAAATATACATTTTTGTTGATTTGTGCATTAAAAAAATAATAATCAATAAAAATAATAATAAAAATAAAAATAATAAATAAATAAATAATAAAAACTTGGAGGACTTGGACTTGGAGGCGACAGAAGCACACCCGTCTTGGATTGTTTGGCCAATTATGATAATCATGAAAAAATATTATGCGAAAAATATTTTGTATAGACAAATATTTATTTTCAATTGCAAAAAATATACATTTCTGTTGATTTGTGCATTAAAAAATAATAATAAAAATAATAATAAAAATAACAAAAATAAATAAATAAATAATAGTAAAAATAATAATAAATAAAAATAGTTATAAATAGTCTGCATGCAGCACATCAAGGCTCATTGTTGTTCTTAAGGGTCATTGGCCGTTATTGGCATTCAACAATCATAGCAACTATGAGGTAAGGAGGTGGACCGGAGAGAAAAATTTTCTAACTTTCTTTGTGCATGCCTGGCCTTAGCAAAGAGCAGGCTACATTCTCTCTGGACTCCCTTCACGAAAGACCGCAAAACAAATTCAGCTTCGAAGATCAGGAAGCATATACACTTCCTGGAGCACATAGAATGGCTTTCAAATACCAATCAATATCAACACAAAATGAAAATGTGACACCAAAGCGGCACTTTATATCCTTAATAGAATGATTTTTCAATTAAGCACAAATTTCTCTAAATGATGTTTGAGGTAATTAGAACTAATTTATTATTTTTTTTAAATAGCAGAAACATAAAAATGAAATGCATTATTTTATAATAATTTCATGTGTCTTCATTCATATTTGCTATTTTAAAATCAATAAAAAAAATAGTTAAACAAGTCAGTCGGTAAATGAATAATACGGGAGTCAAAATTACTCAATCTGAGAATTTAAGGAAGATTGAATTGGCCAGACTTTCTTAACACTGGATCATGTTTCTCTATACAAGATCCTTTTTTTAATTTTTCTTCTTTTCTCCTTCTACTGGTCAGTCAGAAGCTGCTTCATGATAACTGAAAGACTTTCAACAGTTTTGAAGTCCATAGACCTATTAATTCTTGTTTATTGACTATTTCTCCATAGAAACTCTGAACCCATAGTAAACCCAGATAGACTACGAACCCATAATAGTAGACATCAGATTTAGATTTGAAAAAAATAAATGACTCGTGTCTAAGTATTTCGCTTTGGAATTGCTTTCAACCGGCATGAAGTCGATGGGCCAATTAATTTTTGTTTTTTACAAAGTTCCTGCATACACACTCTTAATGCACTATTCTTTCTCTTTCTGTCTCCGGATGCTATGGATCTCTTCCAACAAACATAATTCTTTTTGTTCACGAAAATGTTCAAAGATTTTTTGACTGTAAACATTTATTAAAATTTGGCAAAGTCCAAGCGAATTTTCTCAAACAGTTTTAAACATTTTCGACACATTGTTGAATAGTTGCGCTTTATATGGAAATGGAGACTATGGCAAAATATAATCGTTAAGGGAAAACAGCATTGCCACCTAAAAAAATAAGCTGTTAAATGTAATAAGCTGTTAAAATTGAAACAAAGCTATTGAAAAAACCTGTGGTAATGCATTTGAAAAATGTTTAAGAATTTTTTTTTTACATTTTTAGAACATTGTGAGAAATTCTGATACAGATTTAACATCGATTTAATTACTACTAATTAAATTTTTAAACAACTTCATACAAGCAAATATTGCAATCGGGTAGGCACACGTTGTCCTTTTGAGCATCATTACTGCTTTGATCGACACGTGGCCAAACGTTGGTATGTATCAGTTGTTGTTGTTGGTGGTTTATACTTAAAAGAAACATATGTGTGTGTGTGTGTGTGTGTGTGCTTGGCTTTGTGTCAACAAAGCGTTTTCCAAATGAAAACACACAAAAACACTCTGAGAACAACAACAACTAGAAGTGGCAAGAGTTGCTTGAAATAACGAAAATGTAGCGTGAAAATTTGCATAACTCGCGCCAAGCCGAGCGCTCACATGTGCCGATGTGTATGTGTGTGCTTTAGCATGTCTGTATGTATGAGTAGATGTGGCCATGGCTATAGAGCGCTGCTTAATTAATTACGGCAAATGGAAGATCAAAAGGATTTGCTCAAGTGGACACATGTTGGCACCTGCTCGTCCTTCCACCGCCTTCCTCTTCCATCACACACAACACCGACCAAGCATTTATGTTTGTTGCTGCTGAAGCGCATATGAGCGCAACAAATCCCTTTAATCACAATTCATTAATTTCTAGATTTAGCTCGAACCGAAGCGTCAACGTCAGCTGCTGAGGTCTGATGAAGCGAAATTTGCCAGCAAAAAGGTGGAAAGGTTGAACGGTTCCGTTTGCCTTCAAAGTGTGCACGGATCCTTCAATGAGATTATTTATAGATATAGGCAGCCGAATGTGAGGACGAACAAGTGACGGGGCGGTAGGTGAAGGCAGTGTGCACACATACACACACACACTCGTCGATTGCGAAAACTAAAATTCAATTTGGTTGCATAGTGTTGGCGCACGTTTAGAGCAAACACAAAATGCCATTTGGGGAAAATTAACTTTAGTACAACAACAATAACAACAACAATAAGTAATCTTTACATTGCATTGAAATATTTTGAAACTGTGCCAAACTTTCAAATGCATTTAAGTGCTCGCCTGAAGTGAATTTAGGAGCAACAGAAACAACAATAACCTACTTCAATGTAGCCAGTATGCAAATAATGACAATAACAATAACAATCACAATTATGAAAATAATATCTGTTCACACGATGTCAAATTGCACAACAATTATCATAGTCTGCACTTGAAATTACGAGCTACTGCAACGATATTCCTAGTTTTCTGATGGAAATATAAATGGCTTTCTAATACTCGTTTGATAGCTGCAGAGTTCTACTATCAAATGGTTCATATTTCAGTTCCTTATCTTTTTTAGTTTAGAAGTTACAGGCGTTTAAATTATTGCAATGACAATTTTTGAAAAATCTAGCTTTTTCTTTCCGTTGGAAATACCTTCTACCTTTTTGTTTTATAGCTGCAAAGTTCTACTATCAAATGGTTCATATTTCAGGTCCATATCTTTTTTAATTTAGAAGTTACAGACGTTTAAAGTATTTAAATAAAAATTTTTGATTCCCAGCATCCATGTATATCGACTTTCCAGGGCAAATTCTTACGGACTATCACCACTTGTTAAATATATTAGATGCAAAGGTCTACTATCAAACACACAGTATTTCAGATCTCTACCTCTTCTACTTTAGAAGTTACAGGCGTTTAAAGAATTTCAATGAATTTCAATTTTTGACAATCTTAGATTCTACTTCGATTTAAACAACTTTCCATTGGAAGTACTTACGGACTTCAACCACTTGTTGAATAACTTCAGAGTTCTACTATCAAATGCTAAACATTACAGGCCTCTATCTCTTCTAATTGATGAGTTACAGTAATTTAAAGTTTCTCAATGCCGATTTTTGAAATTCCTAGCTTCTAGGTGTATCAATTTTTCAGTTTTCCGGTGGAAAAACTGCAGGCTTTTTACTACTTTTTGGTTAGCTGCAGAATTCTATTATCAAATGGTTCATACTTCAGGTCCCTGTCTCTTCTAGTTTAGAAGTCATAGGCTTTAGAGTGTTTTAATTAACATTTTTTAAATTCCTAGTTTTTACCCCACTTTTACCCGTTTTTAATTAAATAATTGACTGGCCCGTCACCCGTTTACCGGTGGAAATTCTTACGGCCTTTCACCACTTGTTGAATAACTTCAGAATTCTACTATCGAATGCTAAATATTTCAGCCCTCTATATCTTTTAATTGATGAGTTACAGTCATTTAAAATGTCTCAGTGAATATTTCTGAAATTCCTGTGGTATCACAACGGGCCCATTAAGAGGCCTAAGTGTGTCTCATACAGAGGCAGCCACCTCAACCTAACCTAACCTAACCTAACCTAGCTTCTATGTGAATTTTACCAGCTTTCCGGTAGAAATACCTGGGGTTCATTACCACCACATGTTGAAGACAGTTCTACTATCTAAGAAGAGAGTTCTACTATCAAATGATTTATATTTCATGTCGCTATCTCTACTAATGTATGAGTTACAGTCGTTTAAGCTCTTCTATTATAATTTGTGAAATATATAGTTTCAATATACATCGATGCTTTGGCTTCCAAACGACAAAAACCAAAACAATAAATGCAGAAAAACACAAAGAGAAACCAACAAGCAGGAAATAGATAGAATGTAACCAACAGAAAACGATTCGCAGTACAACAATAAGAAGTAATAAGAAAGGTGCAATGCAAGTAGAAGTAGAAGTAGGGTCTCTCTTTTAGACTCTTTCTGACACCGATGATCTTTGATCATTGGGATGTTGTATTTTTAACAGCTAACCACCTCCTGTTATCCTGTCGAAAGATTCGCTACAGGAGATCGCCTATTGGGAGGAATTACATACTTAAAGGACTACATTAGTTACACATGTTGGGCCCATATGCTGTCAGGCGTAGGAACTTTGGGATCTATTGATTGGAATGTAGAACCATTGTCAATTAAGCCAGCAAGTCAGACATTAAAGCCTGGTATACAAATGCCATAGAATCGGCTTAGCGAACAACAACACAGAAGAGCAGAATACTCCCAAATCTTCAAATCAGATTTTCTGCTTTTGCCATGAGTTTTCAAGGCAACGTTGGACTAAAGGCCACTGAAGGATATTAAAGGCCTCTGAATTTTCTGAGCTGGAAGAAGTCTCAGAAGTGAGGCACAAGCTTCTATCAAAATTTAACACAATGGATTTCCATCCGGTTTAGGGATGTGTGCCTATATTTACTAGTTCAGGTGAACTAACTAGTTGGCAGAACAAGAAACGGACGGACACATAGCTACATCACTTTGGACACTACGATCTCCCAAGTTGTCCAGCATCAGTGAAACAGCCGAAGGATCCAGAACTTACATTATTTCTTTGTTAACGGTTTGAAAACCAACCTTTACCAATTTGTAAGATGAGCTGAGATGAGCCAGAAAAGAGACATAAGACATGTGAGTAATATTAACCGAGCTCTTCTTCTCAAGTAATAACTTCGAGGCAGTTCTGGGGTGGATCGAGGTTAGGCGCCCTGGGATGTTTCTTCGGTTCCCACATTGCTCTGCCCTGCGCAGCTGTGTCTTCGGTGGTTGTTCCCCTCGTCATAAAACATGAACAAATTGATGCTTCAAAATCTCTGACATTCTGGCTATGGTTTACAAAATTTTCATATTTTGCATACAAATTATTTCAAAAATCAAAAATATTTATGTGTGCCAACGACAACAGCAGCAATCGCACTTAAAATAAAAGCAACGAGAGTGCATATGTATTGCAACAACAACAACAACAACATTGTATTGCATTTGAAACAATAGCAACAGCGCTGCATGCCACAGCAGCAACAACAGCATCCACGTCAACAACAACAACGAATTGTTTGTTAGCGGAAGTTGCACGCAACCACATCCGCCTCAATACGCACACACACACACACACACATACACACAAACACCTACGCGCGCGCGCTAGGCAAACACTCAGGCACTCACACACACACACACACACACACACATTCTGGCGCAAGGCCTACAAGGAGGTCATGGGCCGAATTAAGGGGCCAAGATCACCGCAGCCTTCTGATCCGGCGCTCATGAGTGCGGTGGTAGCCACGCTCTTTCCCCCACAAACAGAGCAAAACCTCCAACCTAGCCAGGACACGGGCGACGTCCCCGAAGTAACCGCTGATGAGGTCCTGCTAACGCTGCACAAAATTAGCGACGGCAAGGCGCCGGGCCTCGATGGTGTGCCAAATATTGCGCTCAAGGCGGCTATCAAAGCGAGCCCTGACATCTTCGCCAGCCTTTACAATGCGTGTGTCAAGGAAGGTGTTTTCCCGGACCAGTGGAAACGGCAAAGGCTAGTATTACTACTAAAACCGGAGAAGCCACTCGATCAGCCGTCCTCGTATCGCCCTTTGTGCATGCTGGACACGATGGGAAAGATCCTGGAGCGCATTATCTGTGACCGACTGCAGGAGTCACTTGAAAAACCCGGTGGCCTTTCTGAACGCCAGTTTGGCTTTAGAAAGGCGCGATCAACAGTGGACGCCATCCAAGCCGTCATGAACATAGCGCGCGATGCCACAAGCGGCAAAAGGTGGCGAGGCGGTTCAAAACAATACTGCGCGGTAATTACGCTTGACGTTAAAAACGCGTTCAATTCGGCCAACTGGGTTCAGATTATGACTGCATTAAAGCATTTTCAAGTCCCGGCGTACTTGCAGAGCCTGATTGCGGACTACTTCCGTAATCGGGTGCTCCTGTATGACACTGACGTCGGCGTCCAGCAATACGCAGTCACAGGTGGAGTTCCACAGGGGTCTGTGCTGGGACCAACCCTGTGGAACGTGATGTATGACGGCATCCTGCGCCTGAAACTGCCTGACGGCGTCCAGCTGATCGGATATGCAGACGATATTGCCATGGTAGCAGTTGCCAAACACATAAGCGCGCTGCAGTCAAACTGCAATGACGCAGTAAACTGTATCAATGTCTGGCTAAGGGAGGCGAAACTCGAGCTGGCGGCGCATAAGACCGAGGCAGTACTGATGAGTAGCAGGAAGGTGTCCGAGGTGTTCACGCTCACAATAAGCGGACACCAGATAACGTCGCAGCCGCACCTACGATATCTTGGCGTCATACTGGACACAAAAATGACCTTCAAGGAACACCTTAAGTGCGTCAGCGATAAGGCCACGAAGGTGAACGGCGCGCTTAGCCGCATTATGCCCAATATGGGGGGCCCTCGCTCAAGCCGGAGAAAACTACTCTCGAGAGTGGTGGACAGCATACTGCTGTATGCGGCGCCAGTCTGGGCAGACGCCGTGAGGTTCAAGGCGTACATAAAAGGAGCCCGAGCCACCCACCGACTCAGCGCACTCCGCATCGCAAGCGCCTTTCGCACGGTGTCGGACGACGCCATATGCATCATCGCTGGAAAACCGCCAATAGACCTGCTGGCGAAAGAAATGCAGCGCCTTTACAAGGCTGGTGCAAGACCTGCTGCGTTAACGAAAGCGGCGGAGCGCAACGCCACTATTAGAGAGTGGCAACAGAAGTGGGACCAGTCCAGCAAGGGGAGATGGACCCACCAGCTAATACCCGACATAGATCGCTGGGTAAACAGGAAGCATGGCGAGCTCAACCATCACCTGACCCAGATACTCAGTGGGCACGGGTGTTTTAAAGAGTATCTGTTTAGGTTCAAACACGAGCAAGACCCCTTTTGTCCTCTTTGTCCGGGAGTGCCAGAGAATGCGCATCACGTGCTGCTGGTATGTCCGCGTTTTAGCGAGGCCCGTAGCTCGCTGCGATCGGTATTTGGGCAGTGTCCCACTGCGGCGAACCTCACAAACCACATGTGCGACACACTGGAGAAATGGGAGGCGGTAAGCTCCACGTCCGTCCGAATTATGAAGGAGCTGCGCGTGATCGAACGCCAGCGTAGAGCTGAAGCAAACGCTGCAAACAGTGTCTAATGTGGTAAGCGCTTAGCTGCGCCGCAACTGCTAGACGTGAAGTAATTTTTGACAGAAAGTCCCGCGCTAGCAGGTTAGGAGAGAGGGGTTTTTTAGTGGGTGTTTCAAGTCCCTCACTTCGGCTTTCAATGCTTTTTCCCCTCTACAAAAAAAAAAAAAAAAAAAAAAAAAAAAAAAAAAAAAAAAAAAAAAAAAAAAAAACATTCTGGCGCAATGCTGCCACACATAAAGCGAGCAACATAATGACAAACAAGCGTGCAACACGCTGTTGCCGCACAAAGGACGCGCATAAATTAACGTTAAAGTTGCAACGCGACGCGACGAAGCGGCGAAGCGTCGCACGCGCGCCGTAGCAAAGGTGCATGCAACGGGGAGACAGGCGGCGACGGCGACGGCTGCAGCGAGCGGTAATAGGTACTTGTTGTAGGCAAACAAACAGTACTGTGGCAGCAACAGTAACAAGCAATAACATGCAACATTGGTCGGCTGCAGCTATTGCGCGGTCCGTGCGTGTGTGTGTGTGCGTGCTGACAGGATGCCGCCTGTCGCTTGCCACTTTGCAGTAAACGACATTATGACCCGGTGTTTTCCGGTTTGATTGCCGCACAAACACACACTCACACTCTCACACACACACACACACACACAGAGACAACACGCGCATGCGAGTGAGTGTGTCAAGTGTAGAGTGAGGCGACAGTGCTACGACTACGCCGCAGTTGTGCTGAAAAATCTAATTTTGTTGCAATTTTATTGAGCTGGTTAGCTGAGAGCCTCAAAAAGCTTCACGTTGCATAAAAACAATGGCACGCGCCTCTTGAGAAAAGCATGCGCGACCCCTCAGCTCGCTGACACTGCGCCTACTTTACTTTGCTGTGCGCTGAAATGCAGGCAGCCAGTTTAATTGCATTTGGTGCAACGCTATTAGGAAAATACCGAGTAAAGAAGGGAAGGAGGAAACATTAAATTTTCCGTTACAACATGCAACATAAGTCAAATGGCAATCACAGCCTCAGCCACAGTCACAGCCAGTGTGTTGCAATTGCGACAGCGGCCAATTGCTGCGCCAGAGAGGTGAAATGATGAGGGCCAATGAGGAGCTTAATTTCAATAAAAACGTATTTACATGTGTGCATTCACCCACACACACACACACACACACGCACACGTACTCGTATCTGTAATAAAGTACAGCACAAGCGGAGGACACAAAGCTCTAAAAGACACTCAATCAAACATTGAACATCTCTGCTGCACTAACAACAAAAACAACCACAACACAACAATGTTCAAACAATAATAGCAGCCCCAAGACAACAACAATGACAGCATTAAAAAAAATTAAACAAAAACAGCGCTTTGAAGATATCAGAGCCAGCTGGAAAAATTTGATTTGACGGAGATCCGCGATAGGCTCTGAGAGCACCGTGCGACAAAAATCAAAAAATTTCAAAACACACGAAAAAGTCTATATACTCGCGAAACTAGGGGCCAAATGTAGTAAAACTGCGTTTTTAGTTTTTCTCTCTGACGTCAGGATTTTTTTTAAAGGATTTTGAAATTTCCAGGACACGTTTATTTCAAGAAATTATTTTAAAAATTGAGCGCATTGTAGAATAACATTATGAGTATCAAATGAAAGGGAAAAATCGTTGGAGTCTTAGAAAATTTAATGTTTTGGTGCAAAAGGACGAAAAGGTATTACAAATGTCCTTTTAAAACGTTATCCTTGAATATCCTTGCAAATTTCCAATAGTTGTTTTTGAAAAAACTATATCTTAAGGACTAATATATACACTACAACATCCTTGAATTTCGTCCTTCTAACTTTATTAGTTTAAGATAAAAAAATTGAATACTTATACCAATTATCTCAGGAATTAAAAAGTAACAGCACTCTGACACTTCTTAAAAAATGATTTTGTTTTTGCTTAAACCATATCTTAAAGCAATAAAGACAATACCCAGTTGGTCCAACTCATAGTGCAAGCAATTCTAAGAGTTCAATTCTAAATTTTGTCATACTTCCTCGAAGCATTTTGAGTGAACCAGTGGCGCACACAAATACAAAAATTGCTGCTACAAAATTTGGTTTCAAAGGGTATTGGGCTTAAAAGTTGTAAGCAAACTCCATGCCCCTCCCCTCCAAACATAAAATCCTGTGCGTCCCACTGGAGTCAACTCTTGACATGGTTACATGGATTGATTGATTGATTTCAACAGTGGATAGCTTACAACTTGAGTCATTTTTTAATTTAACTGAAGCTTTCTTTTAATAAATAATTTATTGCTATGTTTTTCGTCAAAAAATCTATAAGTACTTACATATATATGTATTTTAAAAAATTCCTGCGTTGTTCTTGAAAATCCTTTTCATTTTTCTATACTTTCCAAACAAATCGACCCAACAAAACGTCCCTCCGAACAATCGTCAAAAAAACCTAAGTACCTCTTTTTGGTCACTTTTTTCTCTCTGTTCACTCCGCTTGGTAGCATAGAGCCTTAAAAAACTTAATGTCTTTGCGTTGTTTATTTTAAACAATTGCAGTTCTGCCACAGTGGATGATTAGCCTATCACTAACTGTTCAAGCGATAATGTTCTCATCTGTTGTTCCCCAGAAGAGACGACATAACCTTCTTCTAAAAGTTGTTAAAGATTATTACTGGGTTATGTAGAGCGCCCCTCTGTGCACTGCTAGCAAGGAATACATAAATGATTTTTTTGTTTTAATTTTCTTTTCTGTTATGTAGGATGTGTTTTTGGAAAACGCAGAGGTTGATGTCTTTGATGAGTTTAAATATGGTTGATGTATGCGCTACTTTCCTACTACTTCTTCTTTAGTCTGAACTGAAGCTCTCTGCTGAGAGCTGCTCACCACAACTGATTGAAATTAGAAGTATTTTCGATATACAGTCGTGTCTGGGTATAGTGAACACCCTATATAGTGAACACCTCGATATAGTGAACACCTAAATTTTGACATGGAGCCTCTAAATATTGAACACAATTTTGAAAGCAATTTCAAGCAAAAAACAAAAAGTGTATTTTGAGCAAATAAAACGAGTTTTTAAACAAAAATTTTAACCTTGATATAGAGAACAACCTCAATACTGTGAACAGGCCTTGCAATAATTAGTTCACTATATCCGGACACGACTGTACAAACTTGTCTAAAGGTAAAGGATTTGACTGGGAAATGCCGAACAATGATGGTAAACACTTAGAAATCAGGAAAAATTGGAATTAGGAATCAAACCCACGACCTCTTTGACAGAATACCTGAGGCAGCGTTACCACTTAAAAGATATTTTTTGGTTAAATCAAATAATCCGCTTCATCAAACAAAGCCCAAGGATTTCACTCAGGAGGTAATGAAAAGGGGGATCGTGTCTTTGGCAAAAGTATCGAATCGAGGGAGTCCGGTTCTCAACTATTTTTGGAGCGAAAAGCCTTAGTCACTTGTTAATTATGGCTATATTAATTTAATTTATTAATGGCTATAAAACTCCAATGATTTCACATTGGCAGTTGAGCCTTGCAACGTGTCCAAGTGTCTACTAAGTTAGCCATATTTTTTTAACGAGAAGTGACCATTTTCAGGTAGGCATTAGCAAAGCTATCTATATCGGACTTCAGACGGCTAAAATCTCACCTCGGTCTGGAATTTACTGAAACAGGTGCCCTTTCGTTCCCAATATAAAAAAGATTATTCGTCCAGGAGGTCTGCGGTAGACATCCACATATCCATGGTTGAGTCGAGTAGATCCTTCTGCTCAATGTTTCATATCGTATCATCTTACAATGGCGTACACAGGATCTAATTTTGGAGGGTCTCTTAAAACCCCCTTTTGCGAGCGCCATTGTTCTCTCTCTAAAAAAAACACCTGCTTCCACTTGCCAAAGCTAGTCAAAGGAGAGGTGCATGTGCTGCTTTCAGCTTCTTCTAGTCATAGCCTAAAAGTTTCATCTTCAATGAGACTTTGGTGTATTAAGTGATGCCTGAAGTTTCCCTGTCTCGTTGTAATTGTAATCAGCTATGGGTCTGGTCTAAGCTAAGGACCTTTCTGACCTTCGGTCGGAACAGATTTTTATTATTATCAATCTTAGAAGATCCGCAATTGGCTGTCTCCAACCATCTCCCACTTTGAAGAGAGTCTGATCAATGGCTGATCTTTCGCACTGACCTTTTTATTTTCTAGTAGCTGATCTTTTTCACAGTGGAACTGCTGAGAATGGCCCTAGGTTTCAGTTCACAGAAGCCATCTCTTTTAATTATAATGTCCCATAGCTCATTCGAGTCATGACTCATCTCATCGACACATTGATAGGTCTTGGAGAAATGCATAAAGCATTTTATTTTGCCAACATTCACACTTATGTCAGCATGAGCTCAATAACCGTAATAAAAGTAAAGCACTTTCCAAGGACCAAAGCTCCTGCGAGCCTCACAGAGCACAAATACCTGAACTGTTATGTTGTGGACATAAAGGCGCCTACAATAACAACCAGGCGCGGATCCAGAAAAATATTTCGGGGGGGTTTTAAAAAGTAGTTCCTTAAAATTTATAAAATGTCTTTTAATTTGTATGTAGTTTTATAGTCGATCCACATATTTCGGGGGGGGGGTTCAACCCCCAAACCCCCCCCCCCCCCTGGATCCGCCACTGATAACAACAATCAGAATGACAGTATCGCACCGTTGTTGTTGTTGTTTCTTTGTTTTTGTACACACAGTAGCTGTGTCCGTTGGCACTCACTAGTTCAATGTTTAATTAAATTTCTGAAATTAAAATGTTTTGTTGATATAAATTGAAAAATCCCATAAAATAATAACAATTAAAAAAGCAAAAGAACTACAAACACAAACACACACACACATACAGACACAGGCAATCAGTGTGCCCGGCACACGCCGAGCAAAAACCATTCATTGGAGCCGTGCGGACAGTGTTGGGCGTTGATGAGAAAAAAGCGCACATTCTTCAACAACAAAAACAACAGCAACAACAATAGATTCAGTCAAACATCAACCTGAATGTGTATATTGCCGCCAATGCTGCTGACGTTGCTGCTGACGATGATGACGGCCCATTGTTGCCATTCGCCCACAACACCAACAACACCAACATGGACCGCTCAATATGCACACAACCGCTTGTCATGCAACCGCTCAGCCATTCAGCGCTCACCATTTATCGTTTTCCCCAATTGCTTTCGGTATTATTTTCATATTTTTTTTTGCGAATTATTTGTTGGATTTTCAGTTTCAGTTGCCTGATTTTTCTGATGTTTTGTGATTTTTCGGTTGCAGTACGACAGCAATAGGTGTCGGAATGCTGTCATCAATATGCACACATTGTGTTGTAGGTGTCGGGATTATTGTTGCTGTTGTTGGTGTTATTGGTACGAAACTCTTAAGAGAAGGCCAATTGCTGTGAAGCTTTCCATGAGCAGTTGTAGTTTTGCTGTTGATTGCAGTTGTTGGAAAGGACATTCAAAGGAGGCAATGAGATCAGACCATATTTTGGATGCTTTCATCTTTTGAAAACTTAAAGTTTGGGTGGTATTTGTCACTGAGTGGTTAGTGCATTACACTAGAAGTCTGAAGGTCGTTTGTGTTAATCCAGAATAAAAAATAGATAGGAATTAATTTTGTCTTTGCTGTCCTGCTAGCTCATCAATACCTTCTTTAGCACCGTTTGGAATCAGAGAGAAACCAGAAACCTGAGAGTTTTGTGATGCGATTAGAAAGATATTGTCCAGAGTACAAAAAATAAGCTTTCTTTCTTCCATTTTATTTATTGGTTTTTATTTAAATCTCACAGCTGAAAACGAACATTGGCTTTCATTCACTTTTTTCACCTTTTTTTATTGGAACTTTTATTGTGTAAGAATTTTCTTGTTAAACTTATATTTTCGATGAAACTATGATTTTAAGTTTTAAATTTAAACTTTTGATTTTTAAATTTTCAATTTTTAAATTTAAACTTTTAATTTGAACTCTAAATTTAATTTTTTTTTTATTTATAATTTAACTAAGAAACAATTTTTTTTATATTAAATTTACTTAAAAAATTTGTATTTGATTATTGTATCTACTTTACAATAATTTGTAATTGCTTGACTTTTAACTTTTATTAAGTGTTAAATAATTATTTTTTTTTATTAAAATATTTATTTCTATTTTTATATACATCAACTTTAACTAAGAACACATTTTTTTATATTACGTTTATTTAAAAAATTTGTATTTGATTATTGTATCTACTTTACAATAATTTTTAATTGCTTGACTTTTAACTTTTATTAAGTGTTAAATAATTATCTTTTTTTTAGTAAAATAAGTTTTAGTCTTAAGTTTTTAAGATGTATTGTTTAAATTTTAATTTAAAAATTAAAAATCAAACAGTTCTAAATTAAAAAAAAAATACAAAATTGTAACACATATGTCAGTAAGGTCCTTTAAAATGTGTATCATTCGATATCCTTGACATTTTTCAACGAATTCTTTTTTTAAAATAATTTGTTTTGAATCTTAGTGTTTAGTATAATACCTCAAAATTGTATTCTTCTATTTTTATTTTTTTAGAGTTAAAAAAATGTAAGTTTCCATCCATAAGCAAGAATTTATTATGGAAAACACATTAATTTGTTGTCTAAAAAATTAGATGGAAATATAAAATTTTAAGTATTATACTACATATAACTGACTGACATATTTTGATCTTGAAAATATAAAAATAGAAATTTTATTAAAAAGCTACAAGTTTTTTCTTTTATTTGATTCCCCTATCTTCCTCATTGCACAATTGTAAATATTTTAAAAAAATCTTTGAAATGTGTATGTCTTCAACATTTTTAAATCCTTTTTAAAGGACAACGGATTAGAAAATAAAAAACTGAGTACGCCATGTTACTATGAATTACCTTTAGTTTCATCATCTTTTGGATGGGTCTCAACAAAAGTGAGTTTTTTTCGCAAGGTGTAATATTTTTATGATATGTAAGGAATCATTTAATTTTAAGCACATTTATATTTTAAGCACATCAGTTTGGCTTTGCTGTGGCATTTCGATTGCCTTAATTAAAATTCATAGCAAGACAAGTGATTTAATTTTTTGACCCATACATTTTTATTCATCGTTCATGCGCTGACATGTTGTGTATTCATTTGGTGGTGCAACCTCTTTCGACCTGATGACCGAACTGCTCGACAGCGCATTGTTGCTGTCGCTTTGGCCGGTGTGTTGCTGCATCGTTCAGCTATCGGTTTAAAAAGCAATTAATGTTTAACCTGACAATTGTTTCGACTGCTGGCCGTCTGTCAACTGCTGCTGCAATTCGCTGGCGTCGAACAGCCAATTCAGTGCACAATGGTGCAACGTGTTGTCGCTGTTGTTGTAGTTGTTGTTGCAGCTAACGATGGAAATGGTAATAGTGGCGTTAGTGCGGGCGAGCGGGTTGACGGTTTTCGGCGCCAATGAATGAAATCAATTTGGAGCACATAAAGCGAGTTCAGCGATGAAGAGTCAGAATGAGAAGAGGTGGGAAGAGGAACAGGTGGAGAGTGGTTGTGGTTGTTGCTTTCGTGTCGTGCAATATTGAACTCTTTTGTGCCGAATTTATTGTTTTTTTTAGTTTATTGCTGCTGGGCAAAATTACAAAATATGACATGAACGTGCAGTGTGAGGAGTTAGTAATTATTTCTTAACAATCTGCAACATGTTGACGTTTTCAATGGCATTGCAGGTAATGTTTAGAACGACTTTAGGGCACAATTGACATTATGATGAGAATCATATTTGAGGTTAGAGTACTTACTGGTGAAAGTTATTGTTGGCTTTTACTAACGATTCAGGAGGCTGATACGTCAAACTTTAGTTCAGATAACAAAAATGATTTAAAATTAATCAGAAAATATTAGATGATTTGTGTGATAATTTTGAATAATATTTTTTAACAATTAAAGCTGGTTGGATGTGATTACTTACCTGCTTACTGAAATGGCCACAACAATCCGTTACTGGAATAATACCAAATGATGTCATTTTCAATAACTGATGATGATTCAAGAGGATTGATGATGAATGAAGAGAATCATTTATGAGACTAATTTACGATTTTTTATGATGATTAATTAATCGTTTCGGACTTGAGGTCTTATTATTTAACGATGAATAATAATACAACTTGCGTCATTTTGGTTACAAAAAATTTATAAATATTTTTTAAAAAAAATCATTTATGATTTAGTTAAGAAACGAATTTATGATTTTTTTATAATGATTGATGAATCCTTTCGGACCTGAGTTTTTATTTACTGAACGACTAACGATGGACAATAATAAAACATGCATCATTTTTGAAAATAAAAAAATTTGTTAGAAATATTTGTTAAAAATTTTTACGCGTTCTATAAATATGTTATAATATTTTTTTAATTTGGAATATATTCCTCAAGATTTTGAAAGCTTTAAAGCTCTCGCATAGTTATGCACACGCTGTTTGAAAATTTTAACTTGTACATGCAAAAATTATGTTTACATAATACCAAATTCTTGTCTGAATATTTGTTTGAATATGTTGTAATAATTATTGATGCTATTTGAATGTGAATAATTTAAATATTTTGTAATAATTACTGATGCTGTTTGAATGTGACTGACAGTAGTTAATAATGTTTCATAGTTTTCATGAAGTTTATGTTGGCTACTTTCAAGAAATTATGTTGATTTAAAGAGATTGATGACGATTGAAAGTGGTTGATGGCGACTAGAAGTTATTGATGGTTAATAAAATAATTGATGGCAACCGACATAAATTTGCATTGATTAATATTATTTTTTTTTAATAGAAAAAAATGTCATAAGTTAGGAAAAAGTTGTTAAACACATAATTCTACTAATTCTATTACTAACTAATACTAATTCTATTTTCACTTTCACTTTCTAGTTTTGATGAAAACTAAGACTTTTAGATCAAATTTTTCCCTGTTTTATTGAAAATTGTCATAGCCTTAAGTACTTTTTTGGCGATGGTTTTTCAGGTGTTGTTGTCTTGCATAGGCTTGAGCTTAAGTACTATTTTGGTGACGAGTTTTTCATGTGTTTCATGCGTTTCATGTGTTGTTGGTGCTTACCTGTGGTTGGCTAACCAGTATGTTAACTTATCTAATAATGTTTGAATATGATTGATAGTGATTGATGCAGATTTAAATAGGTATAATGTTTTACAAGTATTGAAGTGTCATAAGGTAAAAAGATCATTGTGATGGGATTCATTTGCGATTTATGAGATCAATTTGTGATGAGACCAATTCAAAATAACTCGGAAAAATGTCTGACAAATGAAATATCTAATCATGACTGCAATTTTCATTGATTTGATAAAACGTCAAGGTTAAACTTTGTTCTAATTAACTTCAATCATTGTATTGGTTTGGAAAGAAAGTACTTTCGGTTTTCAAAAACATATGGCATGAGGTTTATTTTGAAGGACATTTGTGAATATTATGATTTTTTTCTTTTGACATTTGATAGCTATTACTTTTAGCTTCCTTTAGAAGTAAATTGCGCCTAATTTTTTATCCTTTGAATAAATGAACATATTCGACATGTTTTACTCTCTCATTTTTCGTAAAGGTCAGAAAGCCACTGAAGTTCACCAAAAGCTATGTGAAGTTTATGTCGTTAATTGCTTAACAACACACACCTCTTAGAATGAGTTGAAAAAATTCCGTTCTGGAGAGTTTTCACTCCAGGATGACCAACGTTCTGGTCTACATACCAAAGTTTATGAAAACCAAATCGAAGTCATAATTGAGTCGATTTGTCATGTATTCGTGAATGAAATTGTAGAGAAATATAAATGAATCATACACAATAGTTGAAAATCCTTCAGAAATAATTAAATTGAAAAGGATTCATTTAACACAACCAATCAATGTTTGTGATACCCATCTAAAGTGAAGTCGAAAATTTTTTGAATCAATTTTTTTCTGGTGCTTAAAAACTTGGTTTCTAAAGTAGTCAACAATTTTTTGAAACAAATCATCATTGATGCTGAAAAATGTGTCCTTTACAATTACATTGAACTAAAAATACCATCGAGTAATTGTTATCAATCAGCACTAGTCACATCAAACCTTAAACCGCAACTGCAACAAAAAAGATCCTGAAATCAATTTGGTGAGAGTAAAAAGATGCCATGGAATCAAACGATCAATTCAGATGTTTACTGTCAGCAACTAATAAAACTGAAAAACAAAATCCATGAAATATTATGGGAGCTTGGTTAGAAATTGTTGTTACATCTTTATAGATACCTCTACATGCATATATAATTGTTTGTCCTGACTGACTGACTTGATCTTGAAAAATTAACCTCCTCTAAGATGGGAGTTTTGTGAAATTCGGGGTCTAAAAGGGCAAATTATGGGTTAAGGTGTTGCATGAGGAATCGCTTTGTACTTTTTACCATTAAACAGTATTTGTTATTTTTCAGAAAATCAAAATTTAACGGTGTCAACAATGGGTTAAGATGCGTATACGGGAAGACTACGAAAAAACCATGAAGCGATGGGCCTATTGACTTCAAACTTACTGAAAACACTTGAAGTCAAAAATAATTTAATAGGTGTTTCTAATTTTTTTGAAAATTAAAACTTAAATGAGTAGACCAAGGGTTAAACGTTTTTATGAAGGAACATGATATTTTCGTCTTTGAACTTCAAACTTGGTGAAAGTACTCTTAGTGAGAAATAATTTTACAAGTGTTTTTCATTTTTTGAAAGTCGAAATCTAACGGGATAAGCCAAGGGTTAAAAGTTTGTATGAAGAAAAATGCTTTCTTTCGCCTTTTCACTTCAAACTTGTTGAAAGTACTCGTAGTGAGAAATAATTCGACACGTATTTTTATTTTTTTCGAAAATCAAAATCTAACTGGTTCAACTATGAATTAAATGTTTATATGGAGAAACAAGATTTTATGGGCCTTTTTACTTCAAATTTAGTGAAAGCACTTCAAATGAGAAATAATTAGATAAGTATATTTTTATAAAAATCTGACGGGATCAAAAAAGGTTTAGGAAAACTTAATTTATTGGCCCCATTGACTTTAAACTTACGAATAAAGCCGCGGGGCATTGCTAGTCCTGTAAACAGCCCCATCCTTGCACCAAAATATTCCCAATTATTCCAAAGTTTGCAGAACTTTTTGAAAGGGAAAACTTTCACTAATGATGATGACCTAAAATCTTTTTGCACGTTTTGAATGGAAAACTTTTAATAATGATGATGACCTCTATTTGGATTTGGTTCAGTTGTTTGCTGATAAGAATCAGAAGTTCTATGAGCACGGAATCATGAAATTTCTAGAAAAATGGCAAAAGTTCATCATACAAAATGGAAAATATATCATTGATTCAAATTCTTTCGTTGTATAAAAAAAATAAAGTTTAATTTCGCACTGGAAAACTGATGACTTTCTTGACTACGGAATAAAATAAAAAAAGAGACAAAAACATATCAAAAATTAAAAAAAAAAATTATTTGTTTACGATCTAAAAAAAAAAATATGGCAGTCACGATTTTCCTGGATTTATGTATGAGTGCTTAAAATTTTTGTAAGTATATTTTTTATGCTATAATAATAATTTAAAAAAATTCCACGATGAGTTCCTACCAACAATTAGTTAATTGCCGCTTTTTATAGTTTTTTTTTTACAATATTTAATATTCAACATCGACTCTTAACTGAACCTACCTTCATTTCTAACTAGAAAATCAAAATTATTTTCTTGAAAACAGAATAAAATAAGAAGAATAAAACATACAAACAAAAATTTATCAAATAAAATAATGTAAAAAGCAATTTTGTGTCTAAAACAAACATTGTTGCTTCAATGCGACTGATGTCAGTTTTTCATGATTTATGTATGAGGGCTAAAATTTTCAATATTTTTATATGCAACTAATTTATAAATATTCCTTAATGACGTCCCACCAACAAATAGTTAATTGTCGCTTTGTATAGTTTTTTTTTACAATATTTAATATTCAACAGCGACTCTTAACTGAACCTAACTTAATTTTAAACTAGAAAACCAAAATTAATTTCTTGACAACAGAATAAAATAAGAAGAATAACACATACAAACAAAAATTTATCAATAATGTAAAAAATAATTTTGTTTCTAAAACAAAAATTGTTGCTTCAATGCGACAGATGCGAGTTTTTCATAATTTATGTATGAGTACTAAAAATTTCAATATTTTTAATATCAACTAATTCACAAATATTCTTTGATGATGTCCCAACAACAAATAGTTAATTGCTGCTTATTATATTTTTTTTTTAATATTTAATATTTTACAGTGACTCTTAACTGAAGCTAACTGTGTAGGAAAAGCATTTAGAAAATGATTCTAGGACGAATAGAGAAGTTGGGGTTGAGTGGCCACAGCAGCAAATGCACCAAATAGCGAAATAGACTCTGCAGCGAATTACTGGCGCATCCACTTGCCACTTCTTCCATTGTGCGTCCAGCGGCCGCTTATCCCGGCTGGACAGCCAACCGCCAGCCGAGTAATTGTCGCCGTTGTATTGCAACAATCATCATAACTGTCGTCGTCATTGTTGGCGCGCTCGTTCGCATTATGTGTGTGTGTGTGTGTGCGTACGTCATAACGACAATGCGCCCATTAGCGCGGCGGCAGCGAACGCTGTCAGCACTGACGGCGCACATTAGCGGCGGCAGTGCAACACTGGCAGCACAGTGCCATGCGACAACATGAGTGGCAACCAAATTGCGTATTAGGCGGCCAAAGTGTGTCGGCCAGCAGTGGAGTGGGTGGCATCTCCGAGTGCAGCAGCACTTAGCAAAGACGGACCAGGCTGACTCTATTGGCGGCCAACATGACTGCGGCGCTTTTTACCTGCCATTTGTAATGCATGAACGGGCGCAACAACAACGAAAAAAAGCTGCCAACAACAACAACAACTCGATTAACAGCAATGACAACGTTGGTAAGAGGAGCCTGACAGAAGGTTGCCGCTTATTGGCGTGATGCAACACATGCACGTGGCAAGTGGCAAGTGACAATCTGGCCGGCTGCGGCAGCACAGCACCTGGGTTGCAGTGCGCTGTGAACGGTGCAGTGAGGAGAGGAGAGGAGAAGCCAACAAATTTGTTAAGGTCGAATTGCAGGCGACTCGAAAATGTCATTTGGTCACTTTGCACGAAGTAAGACACCAATGTGTATGTGTGTGTGTGTGTGGTTTTGTGTGGCATGCAACAGCAACGAATCGTTTGTGTATGTGCCAATGTGTTTGTTGCCTATTTATAGATATATTTTTGTATGTGTAGAAACCCTCTTAGTGCCCCTTGACGTACGCTTCTGCCAGTGTCTGCTCGCTGCACAGCCAATTTATATGCTACACGACGGCAGTTGGCAGTTTATATCTGCTAATCCCATACAAGCAATGCCGCGTCACCTTCTCCACGTTGCGAGAGTGTTGCGGTGGGCGTGGTCGTGGGCATGGTTGGGCACCTGTTTGGGGTCGCTGCCAACGTGCGTGGCATGCATGCTGCGCTGTGTTACATGGCTTTTTTGCCGCTTTGAATATTGCCATCTCTGCTGTTGCTGCTTCTGCTTCTTCGCCCATGCCATTTTTCCGCAGACGCTGGCTGCGCAATGTGAGAAAAACAAAAATGAATTTATGGCACCATAAATCAAAGACAATATTGTCACATCCTGTGCAACGCGCTGGTCACAATGGCAAACGATTTTCTTCGTCGCCCGCACGCGTCGCCGCTGTCAATGCGTGTTGCCGGCTCCGGTGGCGGCTGCAACATGCGGAAAATTGTCGTGTGTGTGTGTATGCTCATCGCGCAGACCATTGCATTGCCCTTTGACCTCCCAACCCAAACCAAGCCAACGCAACCCAATCGTTGTGGCAACTCGGCCGCCGTCGCTTCTCTGGTTTCCTTGAAGGCTACACTGCAAGAAGGTTATTGGTGTCGTGTTTGTTGTGCGTTGCTATTGAAGATGTTGCCGGCACGATGCTCGTTGCCACAAATCCACACATCGAGTTGCGCACTTGGCGCGTAAACGGAGTAGACGCAGCGATTTGTCGCCAGTGGCGTGCACGTTTCACACTTCCGCTCTCATGCGACACATTTCGCAGTGTTGTTGCTGGTGTGTTGTTGGCTGCAGGTGGCACAACCGAGTTGTCGACAACAATTGGCAGGCATTTGCCGCCACTTGGCCGAAATAGCAAACGTAATGCAACGCAGCGGCCACGCACTGTCATTGTGGAGCGCAGTGGATCGAGCAGGCAGTGGTCAGCGGCGTCGGGAAGCAATGTGCCACAGCAATGGCAAAAAACAGATAAAGTGTTGCCAATATGCAAGCATTTTAGGTGTTTGTGTGTGCGAGTGTGTGTGAGCTCATTGAGACCAATTTTGCGTCTCATGTGAACACAGTTCCACATGAGACGCAAAATTGGTCTCAATGGGTTAGCAAGAAACGAATGGAACAAAAGTCATTTGAATGGCGTAGGTAAAAACTAATAGCACACACTGAGTAATTATGGAATCCAAGATGATTTTTAATGGAAAAAGACAATTTTTTAAGTAATTGTTAAAAGTAAGTTTTTTTATAGTTCTGCACTAAATCGTTCAAAAGAAAGAAAAACAAAATTTAAAGAAAGATTAAATTAAAGAAGAAGTTACAGCAAACCAAAAAGCTTTCTGCAAACTGCTAGAACTCACTTGGTTGATTAGGATTAGTTCGATTTACCTTTATTTAATGATTTTTTTTTTTGAAAGATTGATTTTTATACTTAAATTCTTAGACTTTAACATAAACAGTTCAGACGGTTTTTAGGTAAAAACTTGTCGCAGCTGGTTTTGCTGATAAATTTTACTAGTTGTCTCAAATCTGTATTCTAAAAGCTAAAACGAGTCCTTCTTACGCTTCAAGAAATGAAAAAGACTTTGTTTCACTCAATTTAATTTAAATCAATTTAATCAATCAATTTATTTTTGTTAATTTTTTCCTCCAAGCATACATTCATAGTGAAATTTTGCGTTCAACATTTTTCCCATACAACCCAAACCTAACCCTCAAAAATCAAGTTTTGTAGGAGATTTTAGTACCAATTTTGATTAAGTACGAAGTAAACAATTAAACACATTTTAAGTTTTGGCTTAATTTTGATGTTCAAGTTAATTTCTGAGCTTTGATGTATTCAGACACCTATAGTAGGTTTTTATGGCAAATATTTTCGTGGTACATTTTGTCCTTAAAAAGTCCTGTTTTACAGGACATTTTTGGCATTTTAGAAAAAAAGGGTCAAATTAACCCATACCAATAGGAGCTACAGGGTTAAACTGCTCCACAAAAATGTTCTTCGTAGTATTTTACATTGAATTCCTGAACACATCATATACCTAAAATGTGAGGTTACATGGTTGCCGATTCATCATAAGAATGCGCAAAAAGGGGAAAACTTGGACCCCCCTAAAAAAAAATTCAGACGTAAACTTTGAAAACGCCGATACACGTATAGTTTTTTTTGGTCCCCTCTGCCAGAATCCGTTGTCAGAACCTTGTTATTTTTTTTGGTGTTGTACAGTGTAATTTGTACAAATTTTTATACATTTTTACTGGTTCCTGTTTGAGTACCCCACATCTCTTGCAACGAGAGAGAAACTGAGAGCGTAAAGTGACAGTTCATTTCGTGAGAACTTGTAAGTTTTTACTGGAGAAATTTTGTCCAGTTACTTTTATCCAGTAAGAGGAAGAACAAGAAAAACATATGACTGACTGCTATATGATCGTCTGCAAAGAAAAATAATTTTTGCAAACATTTGGAGGCAAATGAAAACAGTAAAGAATTTGTGCGTTCGCAAGTCTGCTGACCCACAGCCGTCTTGCTCAGGTTCACCTGCTGTAGCTGAAAGGGAAGAATCGCAGATTGGGTCCAACGAACCATTTGCCTTTTGCATTAAATGTCTGATTAACTTAAGTAATTTTTAGATCTGCTTTTTTTTCTTTAACCCTCATGTTTACATCCTTTTTCCTGTGCATTGTGAATGTGCCAAGTCTCACAAACGTACTTCATCTCCTATGTT
This sequence comes from Melieria crassipennis, assembly GCA_963668005.1. Classification (NCBI taxonomy): domain Eukaryota; kingdom Metazoa; phylum Arthropoda; class Insecta; order Diptera; family Ulidiidae; genus Melieria; species Melieria crassipennis. The sequence continues at coordinate 32,445,086 of OY764962.1, read as the reverse complement.
CTTGTTCTGTACTCCCAAAGGGAAGAAAGATTCACTTGGATGAATTCCTTGAATCTTGAGCCTCCTGTTGGCCAAGTGCGCCTAGCCGTGGACTCTGAATAGTCTTAGCTTAGAAGAGGATATGAGTCCAATCAATTATGACATCACAATGGGCCTCTGTGGCTTACGTGTCCTCCCTTCAGAGCAATCAGGACTTATTAAGTACTTGTCCAAGCATGATGCATTATTGTAATAGCCATCGAGTACTAATTTTGTATCATTATCCAACCAATTTGGTGCTTTGTGTTACATATACATAAATCTTTTCAATTGAACAAATCCGTTTCGACATTTAGACGCCACATTAACCGCATTTGCTTTGACAAGCGAAAATAACCTCTCGAGACTATATTAACTTGCCAAAAGACAGTAATGAAAAAACTGGCAAAATTAAATATAACATGGCCACACCCAGCACACCGCACACACACCCCCACACATATACACACACACACCCATGAGTAAATATTTGAGAGCAGATGCCTGTGAGGAGGCCACTAATTTGCTCAGCGAGCTGCTGCCAATATTTACCACTCATTCAAGCACTAATCGACCCATGTCACAGCACGCTTCCTCCGCCCACTTCCTACGCCACACCGCGCACCGGCTGTCGGAAGGGCCATCGTCACCTCTAGCCCACCCATACGGCACTCCCCCATTATGCTTTTGCTAATGTTTGCCTAAGCATATGAAATTTCACTGAGCTGCAAAATGGCTTTGTTCGCTTTCGTTTGTCGCATTTTTGCGATATTTATTTTCATTCATTTGCTGTCGACGTGCGGCGCCCACTCACCCACCATTCACATCGACACATCGCCGCACATTGACACATGTCCAGCTAACCGCTCAACATGCGCATCCTTCCGCTACGTTCCGCTTTTGTGGCGCACCGGTTGGCGCGTTCGAGTGCTCCGAAAAGTGGCAAACCGCAACGCTTGTTGCGCAGAGCGACATGAAAGTGTGTTCAATTGCTTGGGAAACTTTTTGAGTTTCCGTTTCATTGCTGTCCACTGATCACATCGATCAGCCGCGCTGAATGGCTGGCTGCCACTCAGCGGGCGGGACCGGCGCTGACGGTTGGCCACTTGAAGATTTGCATGAGTGGCTGACACGCGCTTTGTGTATGTGTGCATGTGTTTGTGTGTGTGCGCGTGAAATTGTTTGTGGCAAAGGGTTGTTGCGGCTGGTCGATTGGTGGCCCCGGCAGTTGGCAGTTGGCAGCTGCCGGTGCCCGCTTTGTGCCGCCGCAACACGTCCGTCCAATGTGACATGTGTTCATTTCCGCTGTTTTGAGCAGATTATGGCAACGGCGCTGCTTGCGGCTGCGGTTCGCTACAATTTGGCCTCGTTGCTAATTCTCAGCTGAAGCGTTCAAATCCATTCAAGTTGACAGCCGACTAACGTTGGTGCGCTCTTGGTCGCCTTTGATTTTTCGAATGATGAAGAATTTTCTTAATATTCATTTGTATGTATTTGCTTTGTTGTTGGTGTATTGTATTTGTATGTAAATACTTAAAAGCGAAATTGTTTTTTTCCAATGAAGCTTTGCCAACAATGTCGCAGGGGCTTGAATGAGGACTGAAGCTCACATATTATTAGATTAGAGTAGAATTCGAATTAAAATTCAAGTTAAAATTAAAATGAAAATTAAAATTAAAGTTAAAATCAAACTCAAAATTAAAATTAAAATCAAAATAAAAATTTAAATTACAATTAAAATTAAAATTAAAATTTAAATTTAAATTTAAATTTAAATTAAATTTAAAATTAAAATTAAAATTAAAATTAGATTAGATTAGATTAGATTAGATTAGATTAGAAAATTAAAATTAAAGTTAAAATCAAACTCAAAATTAAAATTAAAATCAAAATTAAAATTAAAATTAAAATTAAAATTTAAATTTTGAATTAAATTTAAATTTAAATTTAAATTAAAATTAAAATTAAAATTAAAATTAAAATTAAAATTAAAATTAAAATGAAAATGAAAATGAAAATGAAAATTAAAATTAAAATTAAAATTAAAATTAAAATTAAAATTAAAATTAAAATTAAAATTAAAATTAAAATTAAAATTAAAATTAAAATTAAACTTAAAATTACAATAAAAATAAAAATAAAAATTAAAATTAAAATTAAAAAATTAATTTTAATTTTAATTTTAATTTTAATTTTAATTTTAATTTTAATTTTAATTTTAATTTTAATTTTAATTTTAATTTTAATTTTAATTTTAATTTTAATTTTAATTTTAATTTTAATTTTAATTTTAATTTTAATTTTAATTTTAATTTTAATTTTAATTTTAATTTTAATTTTAATTTTAATTTTAATTTTAATTTTAATTTTAATTTTAATTTTAAATTTAAATTTAAATTAAATTTAAATTTAATTTTAATTTTAAATTTAAATTTAAATTAAATTTAAATTTAAATTAAAATTAAAATTAAAATTAAAATTAAAATTAAAATTAAAATTAAAATTAAAATTAAAATTAAAATTAAAATTAAAATTAGATTAGATTAGATTAGATTCGATTAGATTAGATTAGATTAGATTAGATTAGATTAGATTCGATTAGATTAGATTAGATTAGATTAGATTAAATTAAATTAAATTAAATTAAATTAAATTAGCTTAGATTAGATTAGATTAGATTAGATTAGATTAGATTAGATTAGATTAGATTAGATTAGATTAGATTAGATTAGATTAGATTAGATTAGATTAGATTAGATTAGATTAGATTAGATTAGATTAGATGAGATTAGATTAGATTAGATTAGATTAGATTAGATTCAAATTCACAGACTGTGATCAGGTGGAATGATATTTCCTCGCTCTTTGCAAGAGAGATAAATCCATTATAGATAGATCCATGTTGAACATAATTTAGTCTTCAGCGATCACTTAAAATGCCCATGAAGGTTTTTAATTTGCCTCTAAAAATGGTCATTAATTCCGTTTGGTTAAAATCTCCTAAAAAATATTCTCTTAAATAGTCCTGGAAGACTTCTTGTTTGCATATCCTTTCATGGTTCATACAGTCTTGGAGTATAGCCAAAAGAATGGTAGATTCTTTTACTCAACGAACTCGAACATCTAAAAATGTAATTAAATTCTTGTTTTTCTACATAAACAAAAAACAGCTTACAAATTATTTACATTTCCAATTTGAATGCACACAATCGAATTGCTTTCTCGGCCGCATCAATCATCGGTGCTGCTGAAAGCGTTGTCCTAAATTAGTTTAGTCACTCGACCAACTTCCGCCGGCTGCATGCAACCGCATTGTTAGGCGGCCGCACGTTTGCCGCTGCTTCTGCCTGTCGCCACACATCCGGTCGGCCTTGTTTCGCAATGCTTTGTGATGCATTTATTCCACGCAAATCTAATTAAATGCTTTGACTGCATATTTGCTTGTTCGATACTAAAGTGAACTCGGTTTTTTCTGCCGTGTGCACTTAACTGCTAATAAAATTAAAATGACGGAAGAATGGTTAACAAATTCGAATTAATATTTAGAATCATACTTTAACAGTGTTTCAAGGCAACTGATTTTAAAAGTGATTATGGTGCTTCCTATTTATTTTGTTAGCAGTTTTCTGATTTTGATTTTCTCCAGATTCTGATTCTGCTAGACCGCTTGCAAAAAAATTTATTACCCACAGAGTTTAATATCTCAAAACATTTTTCAGTTAGCGAATCCAAAACTTTACGTGAGAGACTTTCTTGCTCATTTGATTTGTTGTTTTTATAGGTTGATAAATAACAAAATTTATTTTAAATGAACTTTTTTATAACGAAATTAATTTTTATATTAAAGTCCTGCTTATCACTCTGCCCTGTCCTTATGACTTGATTTGGTTAGGTACTTTCTAATGGTCTCTTTTTTTTCTAACCACACAATCTCTCTGGAATCAACGCTTTGCCATTCATAGATAGGGCCGAGAAGAGAAACGGGGTCAGAATGCGGAGAAACATTTGATTTCATTATAAAAAAGTTCACTCCTTATGTTTGCATATTTATGGGCTTTCTGGGTATTATTTTCCCTGTCCTTAAGACTTGAATGGGTTAGGATGAGTGTTCACAAGGTACATTCTCACCGTCTGTCTTTTTGTGTAAACAAACATGCTCTTTAAACCCAACGCTTAGCTGTCGACAGGTGGACCGAGAAGAGAAAAGTCTAGCCAGACGGTGGATGATGCCCGGACCACTAATTTAAGGCAATCTTCCAATAAAGTATTAAAAAGAATACATACAACGATAACCCTGACAATTTTGAAAACATCATTCCGAGCTTCCTTCTCTCTACTGGCCTGTCCACAGGTGTTCGCACCCTATGGTCAGTATTACCAGGCTGAGAGATTATTGCCAAGATTTGGAATTTCAGGAGGAAAAATTGTTTGGCAGAGAATTTATGACGTTTTAATTCTCTATTGATGGTTTCTATCGAGTCTTAAGTGGATTTTTTAGATATCTTCTAATCAATCTTATCTTATCTTTTGAGATATCTAATAACGAAGTTAAAAGACTGTTTTGATGGAAAAGCATTTTATTTTGAATTGAAAGTTTAACTACTAATTTTATTAATGTCTTATTTGTGCAATAAATTCGTAAGTGAGAAAGTTTACACAAGCTATTTAAATTCAAAAATTCACCACCAGAGGCAGCCTGTCATAAAACAAAGTTGTGAAGTTGGGTTTGGTAGAAACACTAAAATTTTCTTATTTATTTATTCATGATTTATTTTTTATTATTAATTATTTATTTGTTATTATTTATTATTGTTTATTATTTATTTTACTTTTAATATTTTTGTAATTTAAATTGAGTTTTGATAAGAAATAATTTCATTCTTTTAATAAAAATCTGACTTTTTCATTAAGTCGTGTGACGGGTATTTCTTGCGCAGGCAGTCTGGAGTTGAAATAGTTTTCCTATCTTACAAGATGTCAATGCAGTCTTTTATTAGTTTAACGCCACTTCTGGCAACTCGTTGCACCATGTTTACAACACACACAGGGGGGATGTGAGAGTTCAAACCCCCACATAAAAAAATTGCTGATGTAAAATATGGTTTTAAATGGAATTGAGCTCAAAAGTTGTACGAAAAACCCCCAAACTGAAATCCTGTGTGCGCTAGTGGGTAAATAGTTAGAAGTGGTTGCTCCTTGGGTCAGAAAAAGACATTATGATACCACAAAAAAATCTAGCTTAATAACTGTGACAGATATTTAATACAAAAATCATAAAAGAACAAAAAACAGTGTCTTCTACCGGTTTTTTTTTTAATTTTGTTTGAAAGCAGTTAGATTTTTGTACTACGATCCATAGTCAATCAAAGTTAAAAAAAGTCAGTCGAGTAACACAGGAGATTTTGGTTTAGCAAATAGGGATTCAACTGAAGCTTAATCCTTTCGACCCCGAATTTTACCCTGTGTCTCGATATTACTTTTTGGTATTTAAATCATGAAACGCTTGACTAAGAAGTGTGCACACGACATTTGAAGTCGCCACGCCTCTTTGTCAGAGTTCTAGAGCTAATTTACTTTTGAACAATTTTAGCTTTAAACGGGTTAAATAAATTTTGTATCAATATTTTTTTAGTACAGAAAAATTATATAATATTTATGGAAAAATACAAAATTATTTTATTATTTTTTTAATTTTTTTTTATTATTTTTTTTAATTATTTAACCATTATTAAAGAAACAGGTTTTGATCAAACGCGTCCAATTCGTAGACTTCAATTAGAACACAAATTTTCCCTAATGTCGCTGCAAATTATTGCAAATTATTTTCGGGAAAGCAGCAAATTTTTTGTAATTTGCTTTGAACTCACTTCTAAAAATATTAATTTGTTGGTGCTTACTTAAATTAAACCCATAAATCAATCGTAGCTTTTGCTATAAGATGACAAATAGGTGAAGTTGCTCTCAGGCAACTTTGGGGTCGAAAGGGTTAAAGCTTTTGTGTTAAATACCCACAGTGAACAAACCAAAAAAGATATTTGACATTTTTTTTAAATTTATTTTTTTCGAGATATTTCTTATACTCTGTCAAAAAGTTAATAGGATTTTTCAGTTTACTAAAAAAAGATTCAACTGCACATACTTCAACGCTTAAAGCTCACTCATTGATCTGGTTTGAGCTCCCTTTGAAGCCATATTTGTGGAGATTTTTAAAAATGTATTTTATTTTATGAGAAATTTTGTTTTGATTATGAAGTAATATCACGTTCCAACTGACTTTCTTAAACAAGTTTAAGGTTTTCATTCCAAAGATTTTGATAATTGTGCTTTATTTCTATTTTAACTATTGCAATTTTTTTCTTATGAATATTAATTGTTAACATAGACAAGTGTGGTCCAGTCCAGAAGGGTTGCAATATTTATCAGCTAAGAAACCACTAAATATGCTCAGATACTCTCCCAGCGGATGAGTTGTGTGTCTGTCAGTTGACAAGCGTCAGAAGACATCAACGATAAGCGTTAACTGTGTTGTCAACATGACAGCGCACAGCAACAGATGGACAGACGAGCCTGCAATGCTTCATAGAAAACGTACATACATATGTGCATCAGTGTGTGTTAACTGCAATAGCGACTCATACAAACACACATACTTACAAAATGCCATATGTATATAAAATCGTTTGTGTGTGGCTGTGGGCGCGAATGAAACGACAGTGGCAGCGTCGCGTCACTTACTGTGGTTACTTCCATGTTGCATAATGGGCGCTGCATTACATCCCTGTAGGAAATCGGACTGGTCCAAAAGTAGTTTTTCAACTGGTTGCTTGTCAGTCATAACTGGCCTCAGAACCGACTCGTTGTCCTTGGAGCAAACTCACCCTTTTAACATGGCGGTGTCCTAGGCGACAGTCAATTGTCCCCGTCTGCATCCATTTGCAACTAGTCCAAGGTTAGTCCGAAGTAAACCAGTTTTCAAACCAGTTGCAAAGCGACTAGTTTGCAAACTAGTTTAATCTGGATTAGTTTTCTAACCACTCGATTTGTATGGGGAAAATAAAACTATGAATTTTTAAAATAATTATTTTATTTTAAAAATATTTCAAAATAAAAACAAAAAATCATCTCGCATAAAAAGACCTTTTTGGTGCATTTAAAGATGAACCAAGATGAACTTCGACTTGTTGACACACTTCTGCCGCAACTGTTTGGGGGACTTCGCCTGCAATTAATAAATAAATAAATGAATTAAGGAATAATTTCATAAAAAAATAAATTAATTAATTAATACATACCTTTAAGCTGCTTCTGCAATTCGATGCTTTACGCAAACAGGCAAAATTCTAACTGAAATCATTCAAGACAAAACGTGCAAATCGTCAAACTTCGTGTCATAGGAACAGAAATTTCGAAAAAAGCAAACATTTCTACGTTGTTGTTGTAGCAGAAGAATCGCAAGATCAGCCTTAACAGTATTTTTTTGCTTCTCAACTCTGCTTTGTTTTTCTCATTTTTATGTGCTCTTCTCGCCTATGACTGACTTCTGCAGCTGACAGCTACTTTGACAACTAGTTGTCCAATTGACTTACAAAAAACCAGTTGAAAAACCAATGAATTTTGGGAACCAGTTGTGTCAGGTCCGACAGGGAAATGTGTTTGTGTGTCAGTGTGCGCCTTTCAGTTATGCACAGCAATGTTGGCATATCAGTTAGTGCGCTGCCTGGCTAAGAGGATTGTTACAATAGTAAATTGGTTATTAATTAATGATTTAATAAGCTCGCATGCAAATGTTAATGCACACTACACACACATACACACACACACACACACACTAATGCGGTCGCATGCGTGTCATTGGTGTTTGTGTGCTGGCGTGTCAGATTCGCTTTGTAAACAAGTAATTGGCGCTGGCCTGCAGCCGAATGGCCAAATTGACGCTTGCCAGTGTTACCGGCGGCTTTGTTGATGCATGGCTAACCAACCCAACGGTGGGCAACGCACTCATTCAACCCACCAATGTTCGGATGCAATCAACTCTGGTTGTGGTCGGCACTGTGGCCGCTTTATTCGTATTTTTAGTACTTCAGCTTGAGCAGTTCGTACAGTGGAATGTCGGTCGTGGCAGTCGTCTTCTCCTTGCGGTTGAACCAGCCGCTCTTGATGAAGTAGCTGGGCTTCTCCAGTTTCGGGTGCTTGCGATAGAACTCAATGACCGCCTTGGTCGAGCGCAGATGGCCGATGCCCTTGAACAGCTTCTGGCCGGAGAGCAGCTCCTCGGGGAAGACCGTAGTGATGAGCTGATCGCGCGTTGTCGGCACCCACGGCCGATTCTTGTACGGCACCGTCGATCCGAAGGCCACCTTGATGACGCGCTTGGGCACATGTGCCCGCAGTTTCTTGATGTAGTTCTCGAACTTCAGCTCGATGGCCATCTGTGGGTAAAAGTTAGTACAGCGTTGATGAGTGAGTACAGTTTTAGGTGGAGCTTTTGCGTCGGAAAGCTCATTGTACGCACTTCCGGCAAGTTCCACTTGTCGGCCACAGCTTTGGCAATGGCCTTCACTTCCTTGGGTTCGGTTTGTATCGATGCTAAGAGTCGGCGGTCGCCCTCGATGGAGAAGAGCGCAATCAGTTGAGCTTTCGTGATGTCGTGGTCGTGCTTGCTGCTCATCGAATTGAGCCATTCGGTGAAGCGTTCCGCTGACTGCAAAGACACGAGACAAGTTAGTACTTGTGACGCCATCGTTGCAACGAGGCGTCGCTTACCGCATCCATCAGCTGCTCGGCCTGTTCGTCGAGCGTCTTCTCCCACATGTTGTGGTCCATTTGGTAGATTTTCGAGTCCCACTTGACACGGCTGCGCCGCGCTTTGCAAATGTAATCGGAGCACCAGTTGATCTTGCGCTTCTCCTTCAGTTTACGCTTGACCGGCGCCTCAATCTTCACATCGAATGCAATGAACTCGTTCTCCAGGCGCTCGATTTCCGAGCAGGTGCTCTCATTGAAGATAGTGTGCTGGAGCGGGAAGATTCAAAGTCAAAACATTTGCTGGCCGTTTGTGCGACGCAACCTCACCCGCCTTCGCTCCTTCTTTGCCTTTTCCGCGTCCACGTCGGTGTCCTCGGCTTCGTCGACAGATATGGGCGCATCGGCAGCTGAGTCGTCAATATACACCATTCGATCGTACTCGTCAAACTCGTAGGGCATTATGTTTTTTACGCGTTTGCGCAAATTCTCCGGCAGCGTCACCGACAAATCATAGTTCTCGATGCGATCCTTCAGGCTCTTCTGGTGCTGTGCCCACTCGATTTCCTCTATTACACGCTTCCAGTAGCCGCGATTTAACAGCGACATTTTTGTTGTTTACTTTTTTGCAAATGTTTGTAAAATATATAAAATATAAAGTTCGATAAAAAAAAATTTCGTTCCAAGTTTGATTTTTTGAATAAACAAAATTGGCACGAAAAATTTAGAGCACGAAAGCAAAGCAATGATTTGCTGGTGTCAACAATTTATGATAGTATAACAGTTGGCAAGGCAACAGACAAAAGCTTTCGAGCAGGCAGAGCTTTTGAAAAGCTTGCAGAGCGGCGTTCAAAGTGTGGGGATGATTTTGGCAACAATAGTGAAAAGAGGGAATTGTTGGAATTGTTTATGGGCCATGAAGGCAGCAGGGTTTTTCATTGAAGTGCAAAAAAACTTAGCAACTTTAAAAGCTTTAAAGCTACCTACCTTGAAAGCTTAAAACGGCAAAAAAAGACTGACTAACGAAAATTTGTTTAGCAGATACTTGAAACGCGGAATAAGTTTGCTTTTGGCTTGTGGACTTTTGGTTTTTGACTTGAGTTACACTTTTAGACACTAAAAACGCTGACAAAGGCAACTACATTTTTTCAAGTCTCTCAAAGTGCAGGACTTCACACATGCAAAAAGTGAAGCGCTTACTTGAGACTTGTTGTACTTTTAAGATTCGTTAAAATAGGTCTTAAAACTTTGAAAAGAAGAATTAGAAGAAAGAATATAACTACGGAAAAACTGAAAACAAAAAATATAGGAATTAAAATGAAACTTTTTACCTTTGGAACCCAACATTTAACGTACGTTTTTGTATAACTCTAAACAGATGAAAGCCAGAAAAATAAATAAATGATGAAGAAAAATTCAGAAAATTAATTTTTTACAACTTGGACTCAGAAAGGAAATAAAATGAAACCTTTTACCTTTGGAACCCAACATTTAACGTACGTTTTTGTATAACTCCGAACAGATGAAAGCCAGAAAGATAAATAAATGATGAAGAAATAATTCAGAAAATTAATTTTTTACAACTTGGACTCAGAAAGGAATTAAAATGAAACCTTTTACCTTTGGAACCCAACTTTTTACGTACGTTTTTGTATAACTCCGAACAGATGAGAGCCAGAAAGATAAATAAATGATGAAGAAATAATTCAGAAAATTAATTTTTTACAACTTGGACTCAGAAAGATTTATAATAAGAAAGAACAGAAAGAATAAGAATAAAGAAAGAAAGAAAATAAGAACAAGTCATCAAAAAGGCAAAGTAAAGACAAACTTGATGAGCTACGTAGAACGAATGGAGGTCAAAAACATCTCCGAAGCAGGCCGTAATGCGATAAAGGGTGATTATGTCCACTTAAGTCAAGTTAAGAACATCTTCGAGTAGGGTCAAGTGAACAGAATCGGCCTTAAGCCTTACAAGACTCAATGTTGTCTGTTATCCCACAACCGAGTCTTTCCAAATCCCACTAAATCTCTGCTTATGAGTGTTGTGGGAATCGTGGAATCGACAACTTTCGATATGCTGCGCCAGTCCACTTAGAATGATGTTTTATTTTTTATATTTTTGGCATGTCAGAAGAAGCAGCTTGCTTTGGCTTTTCAAAGTGGACAACAAAAATTTCGATACGACAGATCACCGCATGATTTACATTACCTAACTCGCAACTGTTGGGTCGGGGATTTCAAAAACACATTCGGATCTTCTTAATTATATTCAAAACCGTCGGATAAAACTTATTGAATTGCTGGGTAACTTCGATTATGCTCCGAATGCGCAATTTTAAAAACGTCTCCCTGCAGAGATTTGCTACGGCAAATCTGACCTTTGTAGGTTCAAGTCAAATATCCATAAATAAATGTTTAAATATTTTTCAGAACCAACCCAATGCTTTCCTTTTACATCACTCTAACATTTTGCAAAAATCGATTTTTGATTTGTTGGCTTAAAAATACTTTGGAGTCATAAAAACAATATCCAGATGTTCCTGCTATCGTAGACAATATAACATAGAGATACTATAAAATATATTTATTTTTTGTTCCAGGTCTTATAAGAAATTCGCCATTTTGGAAAAAGATAATAATAAACAAATTTTCATCAAATACTTTGAAAATAATTTCTTATCTTTTTTTATACTTACAACATAAATCATCAAAGTTAAAGCCTTGTTTTCGGCCGCTAAAGTGATGTTACCCCTTAATCCAATATTTATAAAAAAAAACAAAATATTGATAGCAACTAGTGTCCGACCGAATATTCGGTTTCGGCTCAAATAAGTGGTTTCGGTTTCGGCCAAAAAATGGGCGAACGGCCGAAACCGAAACATTCTAGAATAATTTTTTACATTTTATTGTGTAGCAGATATATAGTGAAAGGAAGAAGAGACTCAGAAAGAGAAAGGAATAAGAAAGAACAGAAAGAAGAAATAAAGAATTCATTATAAAAAAATTTAAAATTTTCTTTCGGAAAAAATTGTCTATGACGACATCAAAAAGGCAAAAGCAGATATGTAGTGAAAGGAAGAGTAATTTGCATGCCACAAATGTAAATAAACTTTTTTTTTAACATATAATATTAAATTAAATAATTTTGAATATTAGCGATTAAGGTACGAAAGGGTGATTTTTCATATTTATGTTTTTAAAAAATGAATAAATTGTTTTTTATTAATAAGTATTTATTTATTTAAGTTATGTTTGTTTGTTTGTTCTTTATTTATTTAATGTAAAATTCGTTTGTTGAAAAAAATGCTTGATATGGTGAATCTTATTTCAACTAGAATGTTTCGGGTTCGGTTTCGGCCGCATATTAAAAAAAAACCGAAATTCGGTGTCGGTTTCGGTTTCGGCACAAAAAAGATATTTCGGTCGGACACAACACACTTTGTAAAGAAAACTTGTGAAGCTTACGAGTATAATTAATTTAAAAGAAGATTCAATAAAAGTAACAGGAATCAATTAGTCTGTATACAAAAATACGACATCTACATTTTTTTTCAACTCGTAACAAGATTCTGAGGAAAAATAATGAAGTAAATGGCTGAAGTGCCAACCACGGCCGTTACAAGACCAATTATTAGGGAAGATAAGGTTAGGTAAGCTGGCTGGCCGAGTTGGCCACGCATACGCCCTGTTGGGTCTCTAGTCCCTAAAAGTGATTGGAAAAAATGTGAGTGTTCCGAGCAAAGTTCAGCTGGACTTAATGTCACCGCGTCTAATTTTCACGTATTCAATGTTTTCTGAAACTTCCATTTAATCGAAAATCATATGAAAATATAATTTGCATTCATGAGCCAGCAGGCAAAGTAAACTGAAAAATCGCATTATATGCAAATCGGCAATGCAAACAACTGTTTCACACTTAAGTACGTCACATATCAGGCATGAACAATGCTATTTGCCCACAACACTAAACGACAAAAACTTCTTTGGCAGCGAAACAATGTGCGGCTGCCTACAAGCAACGCATTGTTGGCAACAGTTGCCTTCGCCTTCAGTTGCCGACCCTTAAGAATGTAGTTGTGGCCATTTGCCTCCGTCCTGCCTCTTGCACACCCAACTATTTGTACATTGCAACACGTACGAGTGCGGTGTGTTGCGTCGGTTGGCCTGTTTGTTCGACTTTATTTGTCTGCCAATGCAAAACAATAACAAAATCACACAGTGAAAAGCCACAAATAAGGCAACACACAGCCACACACAAACGAACAAACAAAAAACGGAAAGCAAACATCATTGGTATTGTGACATTTAGTGTCAACATGGCACCTGCAAGTGCAGTCGACAGCACAATAATAACAACAATAACAAAAACACATTTGTATACAAACAAACAAAAACACAATGAAAGCACATAAAATTGGAGCGTTGACAAAGAAACTTGCCAGCAACGCAGCGCAGCGCAGACCTGACGTGTGCGCCCGCCCAAAAGTATGCTTCAGCAATTGAAACGGTCTAGTGGGGGCGCGGCGCCGGTACGTTGCGCTGTTTATGTATGCAAGACACGTTTATTGAAACGGTTAAGAAGTTGATTTGATTTTAAGATTTGGTTTAGATTATGTTATTGTTGTACGTATACACTAGTGTGCGTTGTTGTTGTTGTTGTTGTTGTTTTTGCAGGTGGCTGTTGTGGCGTGACGTTGCCGGCAGTGCAGGTGTATCTCAGACGCTGTTGTTGTCGATTTTTCTATTCAGTTTTTTGTTATATTTCATCCTTTTTGTGGTATGGGAAGGACATGAGAAGCTTTGACTTGACAAAGGGGGAGAAAATTGATTTAAAGTGTTTTGCATTTTTTGAGGGGATTTATACTACAAATACAGCAAAAAATTTTATTAAAAAAATTTTAAAAATGTTGTTTAATAAATTAGAAAATAAATTAAATTAAAAAATTAGATTTAATTAAAACAAAATTAAATTAAAAGTGAAAAAAATAAATTTTATAAATAAATAATGTTGTATGCGTTTTACTTTATGTTATGTTATTTGTTTCAATTTTTGTAATCCTTGTTTTTAAATTATCATAAGAAAATATATAAAAGTTTTTAAATAAATATTTTTTTCTGTTAACATTATGTTTTGTTTATATGTTTTGGATTTTGTATTAGTCGAAAGTACAACAAAAATATGGTACAAAAACAAAAAAACAAATTTGTAGGAAATCATTAGAAAATTTCACAAAGTATTTAATTAAATGAATTTGTTAAAATTTTCATATTTTCTTGTTTTGTTTATTTTTTGAACTTCATAATTTTTGCAAATACAACTAAGAAAAACATTACAAAGCCAAAAAACTAAACTTATGGAAAATCATTAGAAAATGCTCAAAAATATTTAAGCAAAATAATTGACATTTTTAAATACATGAAATACAATAAAAAAGTAATATTTGAATACTAAGCCATGCAAATGATTTAAAGGGTTGTGAATTTTCCTGTGGGATTTGTATTTGAAATTCGGCAAAAACTTTTATTACAAAAATAAAGAATATTTTTGTAGTTTTGAAAAAATTATAAGAAAGTATTTAAAAATTTTAAAAAATTTGTATGTCTTCAACTTTATGTTGCGTTTATTTTTTTGAACCTCATCATTTTTGCAAATACAACTAAGAAAAATATTACAAAGCCAAAAAAACTAAATTTATGGAAAATCATTAGAAAACGCTTAAAAATATTTAAGCAAAATCATTTGTTGTCATTTTTAAATAAATGAAATAAAAAAAATTATATTTGAATACTAAGCCATGTAAAGATTTAAAGAGTTGTGAATATTTTTGTGGGATTTGATTAGAAAAAACCAAAAACTTGTATTATAAAAATAAAAAAATATTGTTTTTGTTTTAAAATAATCAAAAAAAAAAAAACCAAAAACTTGTATTATAAAAATAAAAAAATATTGTTTTTGTTTTAAAATAATCATCAGACAATTTTTTTTTAATTTGTAAATAAATAAAAATCATTAGAACATGTTCAGAAATATTTAAGTACAACTAAAGTTCAACTAAATGAAATACAATTAAACAAATAATAATTGATTACCAAGCCAAGTAACTTTAATAAAAAAAAAATCATAAAAAAAATTTTGTAACATTTAAATAAAGAATTGTGTATGCTTTAAACTTTATGTTTTGTTAATTTGTTTCGACTTTTGTAATTTTTGCAAATTCAATAAAGAAAAGTATTACAAAAAGAAAAAACGAAATTTGTGGAAAATCATAAGACAATTTTTACAAATATTTAAGCAAACTAATTTGTCAACCTTTTAAATAAATGAAATACAATAAAAAAAACAATAATTGAATACTAAGCCAGTAAATGATTTAAAGGGTTCGGATTGTTTTTGGAGCATTTCTATTACAAATATAGCAAAAAAATTTTAATACAAAAATAAAAAATTTTTTCTTTGTTTTGAAAAAATTATAAGAAAATTAAACATTTTTTAATAATAGTGTTTTCCTTTTAACTTTATGTTCTGTTTATTTGTTTCGAATTGGTATAATTTTTGCAAATAGATTCTGTTGTTGTGATAAATATTATAAAAAAAAATTTGTGGAAAATCATTAGAAAATTTTAGAAAAAATATTTAACCAAATTAAAAGAAAATTTTATACTTTTTAGTTTATGTTCTTTTTATTGTCATCATTGTTGTCATTTTTAAATAAATGAAATAAAAAAAATTATATTTGAATACTAAGCCATGTAAAGATTTAAAGAGTTGTGAATATTTTTGTGGGATTTGATTAGAAAAAACCAAAAACTTGTATTATAAAAATAAAAAAATATTGTTTTTGTTTTAAAATAATCAAAAAAAAAAAAACCAAAAACTTGTATTATAAAAATAAAAAAATATTGTTTTTGTTTTAAAATAATCATCAGACAATTTTTTTTTAATTTGTAAATAAATAAAAATCATTAGAACATGTTCAGAAATATTTAAGTACAACTAAAGTTCAACTAAATGAAATACAATTAAACAAATAATAATTGATTACCAAGCCAAGTAACTTTAATAAAAAAAAAATCATAAAAAAAATTTTGTAACATTTAAATAAAGAATTGTGTATGCTTTAAACTTTATGTTTTGTTAATTTGTTTCGACTTTTGTAATTTTTGCAAATTCAATAAAGAAAAGTATTACAAAAAGAAAAAACGAAATTTGTGGAAAATCATAAGACAATTTTTACAAATATTTAAGCAAACTAATTTGTCAACCTTTTAAATAAATGAAATACAATAAAAAAAACAATAATTGAATACTAAGCCAGTAAATGATTTAAAGGGTTCGGATTGTTTTTGGAGCATTTCTATTACAAATATAGCAAAAAAATTTTAATACAAAAATAAAAAATTTTTTCTTTGTTTTGAAAAAATTATAAGAAAATTAAACATTTTTTAATAATAGTGTTTTCCTTTTAACTTTATGTTCTGTTTATTTGTTTCGAATTGGTATAATTTTTGCAAATAGATTCTGTTGTTGTGATAAATATTATAAAAAAAAATTTGTGGAAAATCATTAGAAAATTTTAGAAAAAATATTTAACCAAATTAAAAGAAAATTTTATACTTTTTAGTTTATGTTCTTTTTATTGTTTCGAATTTTGTAATTTTTGCAAATAATTTGTGGAAAATCATTTGCAAACGTTCAAAATTATTTAAACAACTTAAATTTTTAACATTTTCAACTAAATGAAATTCAATTAAAGAAATAATAATAATGGAACACTAAGTCATGTAAATGTTTGTTTCTTTTATGTTAACCAACACAATAGACAAATTTGTAGGCCTGTCAAAAATGAGAAATTATTCTTTTGCATAAAAGTTCATTTTAGCAAGTTTGCTCGCAAGGTTGTCAATAAGTAATCATTGCATTGTGCCTGCACCCAAAGCTGCTTTTGTCTTACAATTTCTGGCGCATTTCAATACCAGCTGCACACTAAAAACGTTCCACCTGGCAAGCATTGTTACATATGTTCGCCGCACTATGCTTAAGTGCACGTAAGCTGCCAAAGTGACATTCGCCATGTGTTGCCCAATTTTTCGGCAGCCTTTCGCCTTTCTTCGGTGTCCTTGCCAAAAAATTGAAAGAATAAGTAAAATATCGCGCAGAACAAGCAACTTCGGTGCTGCTCCTTGAAAGTGCCAGTACTTAAGTGATAAAAGCAACAACGCTTGCAAAAATGTGCGCATATTAAAATTCTTGGCAAAAGCTTTTGACATAAATTAAAAGTTTTGTCAACGTAATGCAGGCAGCGTGCTGCCTTTGCCTCGGCACACAGCCTGCCGCATTCTTGCGATCGTCCCGTTCGTCCCCTAACCCGCGCTGCACTTTTGCAGCGCTTTGTCGTGTGGCGGCGGAGCACGCATAACGGAAAAGGTTAATGTATGTTTGTCATTTGTTATGCCTTTCAAAATGCGGAACTTGTGCAGGCAGCCAACCAGCCAGTCAGTCACCCAGCCAACCGAACCGATAGTTGAAGTGCAAATTAAAAGATTCCCAATGCAGCGAAGCAAATGGGGGTGGCGGGAAGGGTACTAAGATAAGAGGGAGAGAGAGTGCTGGGGTCGTGGAAGTGGGAACAATATGAAAAGCATGAAACTAAATACGAGTAGGTATGAATGGAATGGGTTGTTCTGTGACGAGATGGAGAAGAAGAAAACGCCTAACAAAAAAAAAAGGAAGTGGAAAGGAAGTAGTTGGAAGTAGGAAGGAAGTAGTATAAGATAGTAAATTAAGTGAAAGAGAAACAAGAAAAGATGTGAGGTCTAAAGTAAGTGGTACTGCCTACAAGAAGTAGGAGTAGTAAGGAGATTATTGGCGTAGAAAGAGTTGAAGAATGTATAGAAAGTCAAACGGAATCTATTGAGAAACTAGTAATGTTAAAAAGGACGCATCTATGATATGAGAAAAAAATTATTAAACCCCGATCTTGTTTTTTAATTTTTCGTATATAAAAAACTAGCAGGTCCCCGCGGCTTTCCACGCAAGTTTAAAGTCAATGGAGCTAATAAATAAATTTTTTCTTAACCCCTTGTTGATCCCGCTTGATTTTTATGAAAAAATAATTATCTAATTATTTATCATTTGTATCGCTTTAACCATATTTGAAGTCAAACGACCCATAAAATCTTGTTTCTCCATACAAACACTTAACCCATCGTTGACTCCATCAGATTTTGATATTCGAAGAAGTGAAAACAAGTATCGAATTCATATATGTAGTACTATATATATGATCGAATTATTTGGCATGTTAATTGAAGTCAAAAACACTTACAAAACAAAAAATTAAAAACACGTATCGAATTATTTCACATTTGAAGTACTTTCAACAAGTCTGAAGTCAAAAGGCATAAAAAATCATGCTTTTCATACAAACTTGTAACCCTTGGGTCACCACTTTAACCCTTTCAACCACGAAACATTTGCCTATGAAGTGTGCACAGGACATTTGAAGTGGCCACGCCTCTCTGTCAGAGTTCTAGAGCTAGTTAACTTTTGAACCATTTTAGCTTAA
The DNA here is from genome assembly GCA_963668005.1 of Melieria crassipennis. Lineage (NCBI taxonomy): Eukaryota > Metazoa > Arthropoda > Insecta > Diptera > Ulidiidae > Melieria > Melieria crassipennis. The sequence goes on along the minus strand of OY764962.1, from coordinate 32,426,757 downwards.
AACGGGTTAAATAAATTTTATATCAAAATTTTTTATTTACAGAAAAATTATTTAATATTTATGGAAAAATACAAAATTATCACTTTTTGATTTTATTTAACCATTATTAAAGAAACAGGATTCTGGTCCTTGATCTCGCAGCAAATTATTGGAACTTATTTTGGGAATAACAGTAAAATTTTTGTTATTTGCTTTGAATTCACTTCTAAAAATATTAAATCGTTGGTGTCTACTTAAATTAAACCCTTAAATCAATCATGGCTTTTGCTATAAGATGACAATAGGTGAAGTTGCTCGCAGGGAACTTTGGCGACGAAAGGGTTATGTTTTCATTTTCAAAAAAATGAGAAACACGTGTGAAATTTTTTTTGATTTCAAGTGTTTTTACCAACTTTGCTTTGTTTCTACCAACATGGCCAATCGGTCCATGGTTGTCGTAGTCGTAGTCTTCTTGAATCGCACCTTAACCCATTGTTGACCCCGTACAATTTTGAATTTCGTAAAAATAAAAAACCATCAATAAATCAATATATTTCTACATCGACAATCAATCTGCTATCAAGGCTTTAACTACTACATACATCAGGGGCGGATTCAGAAAAATATTTTGGGGGGGGGATTTCAGGAACGAATTCTTTAATATTTATAAAATGCCAACAAATTTCTTTTAATTTGTATGGAACGAATTCTTTAATATTCATAAAATGCCAAAAATTTCTTTTAATTTGTATGTAGTTTTAAAGTCAACCCTAATATTTCGTGGGGTTTCAACCCCCAAACCCCCCTGACATGCATATTACTCAAAAAATGTCCTGCATAGCCAGATGGCTGTGGAAAGACTGCTACATAATTATTGTTAATTGGGAGCAATGGAAAAACAAATCAGCAACGTTCTTATAATTTTTAGTACAAGGATGAAAGGTCTGGATGACACACTGAGAAGAAAGAGGAAGGCGAGGTGGAACAGTACAGTTGGAATAACTGCTAGAATAATGTCAGGACAACTCAATGAAACATGCTATGCGTTCTTTTGCTCCTAAGGAAGGACTGCAAACCCATCGGGGGCATACTAACAGTAGCTCAGTGGTTCAAAGGACGAGCATCACAGAATCGGATGAATGCAGGAAATGCAAAGGAAAAGGTGTCAGGGAAACCTGTGATACTTTTGCCCGGCTATCGCGAGACTGAGTCTTACTTAACCGCATTGTTCTTTGAGTTAGATGGGGTCCCCAAGCGCGACATTAAATCGTTGCTGAACTTCGCTAGGAACGCCCACATTCTTACTGATCACTCTTACCTTGGTCCTCAACAGTAAGGAGTTCCAACTGGTACTGCTTGGGAACTCTCTGCGTGGCCGACCTTACCTTGGAAGACCTAGAAAAAGATGAACTTAAGAATTTTGCATATATATTCTTGATCGACTCAAGAAGACCTGACCTGACAACTCTGTTTTCTGAAAGAATTATAACTTTTGAATGAATTAAGACAAAATGACTTTTATAACGCGACTTAACAAATAAAAGTCACTTAGTGATTTTTATTGATAACTTAAAAAAGAAAAATCATTGAATGATTTTTATTGATGACTTTTATAAATAAAAGTTACTCAATGATTTTTATTGATGACTTAAAAAATAAAAGTCATTGAATGATTTTTATTGATGACTTTTATAAATAAGTCATTTAATGATTTTTATTGATGACTTTTATAAAGAAAAGTCACGGAATGATTTTTTTTGATGACTTAAAAAATCAAATTCACTGACTGATTTTTATTGATGACTTTTATAAATAAAAGTCACTGAATGATTTTTATTGAAGATTTAAAAAATAAATTTAAAAAATAAAATTCACTGACTGATTTTTTTGATGACTCTTTTAAATAATAGTCACCAATAATTGTTATCTTAGGACAATTAAAATAAAAATCGAAAAAAACTATTATTTGTGGACTAATATGAAAAAAATTAAAAATCAGTGTTATTAAAGAATTTTTAAAATATAAACAAAAAATAATTCTTATTTTTTATCTTTTCCATAAAAATTACAAACAAAATTGCTAAGTTTGATTCTCGATGCGAAAATATATGTATTGGTATATTTCATTTATTTGTATGACCTTTCCTTCATAGTATTTTGTTAAATATAGTTTTAGCCCACCAAGCAAAATGTGAGAAATAGGCAACAATCGTCAGTGGCAACAAATTGGCGACTCGCCGATTTATTGCCGCAGTGACAAATTAGCAACATGTCCCGTAGTTTGTCAAATGCAACAAAAAAACAATTGTGTTGTGTACAAAAACACTTTATTTTCCAGGACCTTGAAATATCGAATTGATCTATGTTTTGTATTTCAGTGCGATTGATCGTAGTTTAAAAATTTTTATTCATTCGTCGACGAATAGTCTGAGTCTGAACTGTTACTGGCAGCTGAATTTGGTGAAAGTTATGTGCCTCTATTAAACGTTGTTTGAAGCGGCATTTGAAGCCAAGTCCTCACTTTCAATACCACAAAATCACTGCAATATCTCCGGATTCTGAGAACAGTCGAGTAAAAACGTGAGCTCAACCTTTTACTGGAAAAAAAAGGAAGCGCCATGACAAGGAGAACAACTAATTTCACTTTTGAACTTTGTCAATTGGTAGTTTTTAATGAAAATTAATGAAAATATTACAAAAACATTTGTGCAAAACACTTATTGCTTAATTTACCAAGTCGCCTAAGGCAATAAAAAAGCTATATGAAAATGACTCGTCCAGGCGATAGGAAAACAACTCGCCCAGGCGATAAGAAAACGACTCGTCAAGGCGAGTTGCTTTCGGCGGACGTTTTAGAGCGACTAGTGAAACGAAATCGATACGCTGGCGATATTACCAGCGATAAATTTGTTGCCGGGAGCGAGTTGTTTTCTTATTGCCGGCAACAAAAAATGTCTGGTGGGAGTTTTCATAAATAAAAAAAAAATAAATAATTTTTATTTCCGGTCCCTGTGATCAAGTCTTAGGCGCTTTCAAAAATGTATGTATGCAAGTTTGCCATCTCTGTGTGCGAACCGTAAATCATTAATTCCTTTCATTTGGCTCTTTCAGTTACAACAATTTTGTTGTTTCACTTTTAATGGAACATTTTCTCTCTCTCACACACACACACACACACACAAAGACTGATTAAAAAGTTTTTTAATTAATTTCCCTACTAACTGAGCCGAACATGCGCGGGTCGGAGAGGAGACGGAAAGCAATAGATGCCAGAAGCTGACGCGATTGTTGCCAACATGTTCGATGAATTGGATGATAAATTTCGAGAGGATGTAAAGCGCGCGCATTGTGGCTGCTTGGTAATCGATGCAGCTATTGCGGTCTTGTGCGCTCGCTGGCTAAATTATCTATGCGGCCGTGGATAAAGCGAGACAAAGGCGCGGCGGCGCGCATCAAAAATTAATTTCACTTTATAGAAGTGACGGATTTGAATGCGAATAATTTATGAGCGACGCAGAGCGCGCGAGGGCGGCAAATGACAACGCCCAAAGGGGGAAGCAGTCGCCAAAAGCGAGACAGACAGTCGTTGGCGGGGTGTGGCAAAGGCGGTGAACTGCTACAAGTGCAGAGCGTAACTGACGCTTCGGCGTCAGACAGCAGCGGCCACATAGAGTAGAAACTTTTTCAATAATAAATAAATCAAAATGTCATAAACGCGCCAGCGCGCTTGACTCGGCTGTCGCTGTTGTTGTTGTTGTTGTTGTTGCTGTTGCAGTTACGTGCGTGTTGTCGACAACGACGCATTCTACTGGCTTTTTGCTTTTTGTGTTTTTTCCTATTTGTTGCGCTTCACTATGTGCGCTATGTGACGTTTGTGCGCGCCGGCTAAATGTCTGAAAGCTTCATTTCGGCCGCAGTCAGCAGCCATGTTACGAATCAAATTTGCCGCCAAAAAGTGTACACAACGTGCGGACGGGGGTGCCTAATGCGCGTTTAATGTGTCACATTAGGATAAATGCGACAAAGCCGAAAGCAGCTCGCAGACAGTGCGCCAAACAGACCAAACGCCAGACAAAGGTGACGCACGATGCCGGTGTGGCAGTTGAACGGCGACCAGCGTAAGCACAACAAATAACAAACAACAAAGCGACTGCCATAAAATTTATTGCAAAATAATTTTTTTTATTAAATTTTGCGCTCGCACTTTGCACGCTTGGAGCGCATCCTAAGCGTTTTCGAAGGCATTTCCGGGTCAATGGGATCGTCGCTGTAGTCATATTAAAAATTCCTTTGCAGCAGAAAGCGGCGTGACCCAAGTTCAGGCTTTCAGAAAACATATCTAGTAAGCTTTAATGTTGTCGATAATGTTGTTGTTGTTGTTGTTGATGTGCGGTTAAGTAAATTGTGTTTTGTTGTGAAATGCTTTTGGCTGCGTTGGTGTTGGCGTTGTTGTTGGAAATTGGCTGCCATTAAGCAATGCTCAGTCGCCTCGACTTTGCGAATTTTTTGGCTTGTTGTCGAGGATTTCTTTGCTTTGAAGTCGCATTTTCAAAGTACTTAACCGAAATAAAATATTTACATGCATGCAAATCATATGAACGATGTGAATGACTTTTTAGGCAGTTAAAATGAGGAAATAAAAGTTGCAGTCAAAAAAGTTGCAAAAGTTAGAGCCATTTTGCCGACATTCTGAATGAAACTTCATTACAGTAGACGCTCACAAGTTCGAACTCTCACAAATTCGAATTTTCCAGAAATTCGAACCTCATATTTTATAGAATTGAATACTCTAAAAATTGTACTGTAAAAAATTGTAAAAATTGTATGCTGTAAAAATTGTAAAAATTGAATTTGCAAGCGTTTTCCTTTTCTTTCTTTTTCCATGCCTGTTTTGGTGTTTAATTTGCTTAGATGAATTAAATGCAAAAGGTAAATCACCAAATTTGGCCGCACGCTCGTGAATGGTTATTACGTATGTAAACATTTGGCTCAGTTTCGATTAAAAAGTAAAAAAAATTATTAAAATATAGAAAAAACGTAAAACATTTTCTGACATTGGATGTTAAAAGGTAAAATCTTAAAAAAGTTTGATGAAATTTTTCAGGCAAATGGCTTAGCTCTGGATTTATGGATTATATGGAAATTTTAAGCGACTATTAAAAAAAGATTTGTATGCGAATAAAACTTTTTACATTTTTTAATGTGAAGAAAACAAAAATGGCACAACTCACATTCAAGTCAAAGATGTTGTTTAAATATTTTTTGGACTTTTTACATGAATTAAAAACCCTCCAGAAATTCGAAGACTTCGGAAAATTGAAGTGGTTCGAATTTGTGAGCGTCTACTGTAACACCGAAAATTATGAATTCGTCAAACGGACTCTGCAGCAGTAGTACGAAGTAGAAAAAGACATCTGAGGGTCAATGAGGGTCCAATCTAGTCTGAGTGCTCCATATTCGAATCCATAATCCACAAATATTTAGACGTTGATTGGAGCAACAAATTTGCAAGATGAAAGAAATCTAGTTGTCGTTTAGCGCCTAAACTTCTAAACTTTAGCCACTTTAGGACCAAACCTACTTTTACATTTGAGATGAGAGATAATGTACGATTTCAGAAATTGAAAACGTTGATAAACTTCGTGGCCCCTTGAATGACTACTCTCGAAAGATGATAGAATCACGAACGCGGTCTCCGAGAAGTTATTTTTTAAAGCGCATAATAGATGTTTGAGGTTGGAATCCTACAAAATCAACGGATCACTTTGGACAGATCCGCGGACCTCTTAAACAGAGAACATAGAAATGTGGCGAGTCCTACTGCGGTTCTCAAGGGGCATTGGCCCTTTGGAGAATAAGCAGCCAATACCTACAAATCTTGCGGTCGTAGTTGAAGAAACCCGAAAGGGAAAGAAACTATCTTCTACTTCCTTTGTAACAGTTGAAGAAGAAAATTGAAAACATTTTGAAAACCATTGTTGACCTATTTCGAAGGCACACTACGTTCGCTTCTAGTCGGAGTGACTGTTAGTAGTAGATGACTGAGAAGATTAATCACCTATAACGATAACAACAACGACGACGAATCGCCACTTTTATAAACTTTGTACCTAGACTTTGGATTCTTTGAAAGAGGTTTTTATTTCCTTCCATTCTTTTCTATTCTGCGTTATTTTTTTCGGAGATTTTGGATGCTTCGAAAGAGGTTTCAATTTCTTTATATCCTTTTCTATTATGCGTTATTTTTTGTCTAGTAAGTTTTTTTTACTCTGAAGTAATAAAGCTGGAAGAAAAATGTTAGTATAAATATTTAAATAATTGTAAATAATATTATAAATATTTAAATATTTTAATATAAATATTTTTAGAGGTGTGATTCTTAAGATTGAAATTCAAAAGGTTTCTGGATACATTTTTTTAACATAGACTAACACTTTTGGTACATCTGACACACATAAAGTGCAAAGATTTCAGTCATAAAAAAGATATTTAAAGACGATTTGAAACCCTAAAACCCTCCTTGTGTGCGCCAGTCTAATAGCATCTTCCATTCTAAATTTTGTTATATAAAAGTGTATCTTATATTTTAAACTTTATAGTAGCAGAAAAAGGAAAGCCTATTTTTTAGCTGCATCTGTGAATTTCAATATTGCAATGATTCAAGCAGCTTTATTTCAATGATTTTTTAGATACATATATATATATTTTTAAATATATCAATTCAATTCAATTCAATTCATCTCAAAGCCACATCATCCAATTTTCTGCTCTATTAAGAAATAATAGAAAACTCCTAAAACAACAACACTCACAGTGCTTTTCTACTCACCTGTCATAATAACTTTCATACATCGTGAATGCCGCTCACATACATATGCTTATATGTACCAGCAAATGTGCAACTTTTAAAATTTATGGCACAAATTAAAATGTTGTTAAAAACGATTTATGGCACAATTTAGCAAAACTCAGCCGGAGAAACCTTTTTCCATGAATGCAGTTAATTTGCGCTTTGGACTGTAGACGCGTGTGAAGCGCTTAGCAGACATTAGCAACTCTAAAGCCAAAGGAGTCAAACATATCACACTTGCAACTCGAACACACATACAACAACATTTTCGCAATGAATTTGTGTTTGGTATCATCGTGCAATGTGCATAAACATGCAGTCGGCCATATTTCAAATGTGGCCAACAGCTAAAAGTAAACCTTTGGTAACTGAATTAAGTCGTTAAAACGCTGATAAGTATAAATCAACACAACGCGGCGAGTAGTTTTTTGAGGAGTCTATGATGTAGGCAACAAATTGTTTGGTGACGATGAGTGCATGTCTAATGCAAAGACGGATGATACGCGGCTGTGGTGGAAGAAGAAGCAGAGAAGAAGAGGAAATTGGTGTGGTGTTTCAATTGGGAACAAAGCGTAGAGTTAAAAGCGTCAAGGACAGTGGCGGATCCAGGGGGGGGTTTTGGGGGTTGAAACCCCCCCCCGAAATATGTGGATCGACTATAAAACTACATACAAATTAAAAGACATTTTATAAATTTTAAGGAATTACTTTTTAAAACCCCCCCCGAAATATTTTTCTGGATCCGCGCCTGGTCAAGGAGAAGTGTTAGACTTGCAGGAGTTTAAGGACTAAGAAATAGGGGAGCTTACAAGAAAAAGGGGAAGTAGACCCTAAAGTTGTTAACAATGAGGTGGTAATGGGATGTTTTCTTTGAGAATGGAGCACTTTACACTTTTAGGTTCAGATATTTCTCGATAATATTGGTTGCTTCATGGTCTGCGTAAAAGGTTAGAAAGTGGAATGATGGAATAAGAAGGATCAATTGAGGAAATAATAAGGAATGATCCTGAATAGTTTGACCCGGTATTAAGTCAAATAAACTGAGTTTTAAGAATTTCTGTAGTTGATGCACAGATTATTGTTCTATATAATTTCCACAAAAAGACCAAATGGTTCCCAAAAGATCACGTCCGGATCTACAGGAAACCCAACCGATAAGGAGGGCACTGTATTTCTTAAACAGAGGGAATTACAATGGACACAATAGGGTCTCTAAGTGGAAGTTCATGCCGCATACACATCTTTTAACTTAACCTAAGAATATCGACTTTGTTTACTGATTCTTTCGAGTATCGATTACTGACTGCTTTAGAATTTCATTGTGTCAGCACTACTGAATGATATTTAAGGAAGGCACTCCATGAAACGCTAAAAAAAATGACCATTTTTCTTTATTTTACTGTACAAAAAAAAAAAAGAGACAGGAAAAATCCGTTTGGAACATCTGTAGGTATTAGTTAAAAGTTAAAAAAAAAAGTTATACATAAAAAAAATTAAAAATGGCAAACATATTGAACATCTTCCGAGGCTTGGTTTAAAAAAGACGTCTTCCCGTCCACACGATGCCGTCTGAAGTTAAAGTCTGAAACATACAAGTTATATATCAAATTAATCAGCCGAGTTGTCGCAAGTGCGTGAACCTCAAAAACTATAAAAATTTTCAAAATTTTGCAACAAAGCCATATAAACTACAAAAAAGTTCGTTTTTTCTTACTTGTTTTTATTAAAAAAACAGTAACAAAAACTTTTTTAATAGATTTCAGAGGTTCATGTACTTCTCTGTTCAATATCCTACAAAACGAGTATACATATATTCGTGTAGATCGGTTCAGTAGTTTTTTGTTAATCATGTGGACGCACTACAAAAACGTGTTTATGAGGAAACGTGTTCCAAAGTTATTCGGAACACCTGGTGTGGCTGAGCGCGCGTCGATGAAAAGAACTGTGTCTCTGAAAGTTTTCAGAGTTCGACTTTGAAACTTTGCAATAATGTTCTCGGATAATATATCTTTCGATTAAACCAAAAAAAATCGATTTTTTGAAACTATTTCATGGAGTGCCCCCCTTAAATGACACGAAACTAAACAAAGAAAGGCTGTTGAACATTTTTAATATGGAATAACTTCAGAATTATAAGTTGGACAGCAATGTCCAAAATGTCGACGGAGTGTCGCCCCTTAGATGTGTCATTCTACTGTTAGAAATTTTATGGGCGTTGGACAAGGGGCGTGACACATTTTTTTTTACTCGAATTTTTCGCGTAAGTTTGGAACTGTGAGTCGCACATCAATGAAACTGGAACACGCCCTTCGATTGGAGGAAGGGTTTGGGCATAGCATAAATGGGGCACGGCACCGCCCACAGAACTAAAATCTATAAACACATAATTGTATCTGACTGACTGATTCATTATCGCCCAGGCCAAACTGTTGAAGCTACAAACATGAAATTTTAACTGTAGGTATATTTAAAAAAATGTACCTTTGTTAAGACGCGATTTTTTTGGAATTCAGGTTCTAAAGGGCAAAAACAAGGGTTAAAGTGTTTTATGAAAAAACTTGATTTATTGGGTCCATTGACTTCAAATTTGCGTGCAAAGCCGCGGCGACCTGCTAGTTTATTATAAATATTATAGAAAGTTGAAGTCAACCGATTTTTAATTGAAAATATACAAATTTAAACCAAAGTTTAAAATGATTAGGTTTGTGTCAGGTTCGATAGGCTTAAATATACTTAGACTTGTTCATTGTAATGCATTGCCTCCTAAAAGAAATGTTTCTTGAATTTTACTTTTTTTTGAGCTTAATTAAATACTAAAAATACAAATATTCTCACAAAAGCTATTTTGTATCGTGATTCCATATGAGTATTAAGGATAGATTAAAAAGATTGGCCGGACATTCTAGCGTTAAAGATCACGACTGACTTATCTTCCATTGAATCCAAAGGATCCAAAGGTTAAGTTGCAAAGAATGTGTGCAGTACTAGCGCACTTTCACTCAAAGGCCTGAAAAAATCTTTTCATTTGTATAATTCGGTGTTTCTTATTTTAATCTTTTAAGTATCTCAGTCGGAACCAACATAACTTCTTAATGAAATTTAGCAATTTCTGCAGTTTAGCATCCGTTCCCTCCCTCCCTTTCCCCATCCGTTTGAAATGTGTGTTGTATCACATGTTGGAAAAACAGTGTGGCACACACATTTCAAACGGGTGGAATTTGTGGTATCACAACGGGCCAATAGGCATAGGTTTCATACAGAGGCAGCCACTACAACCAACCAACCAACCAGCATCCGTTGTGTATCTCAGACTATATGGGAACTAGACCACAAATAAAAGTAACTACATTCCTGTTTAATTGATTAGCTTAGAGCCATTTAAGAAAGGATTCACAATGGGCCATTTTGGTCTTCGAGCGGAAGTGCGGTACCTGTGCCGTACACACCCTTTCCTAACCTAACCTAACCTAACCTAACCTAACCTAACTACATTTTTGTAGGGCTGAACAGTGGCATACGAAATATTCTATCGTTTCTGTTTCTTTTTTATTATTACAGCTTTTGCAGACAACACTGGACGAGAGGAGAGAAAAGAATAGATGACTAATTTGAACAGCCTGGTGGAAGTACGATTTAACGATAACATGTCTTTTGGATGCATAACCCCAGCAACATGTACCACAATCCCTAAAGTCCAGGACCCTACAGTTCTAGAAAGATTCAGATTCAGCTTTTGTGATCTATCTTTAATAAGGATAATACTTAATTATGTAGAACTTAGAATGTAGTTTCCTGGTAGATTTGAAACTAAGACCAGTAATGAAGCTGAATGTGCAAAGGAAGTTGGAAATTATATTGAAATTGTTCCAGTACCAGATGCCAAGAGCCAAAAACTTGCAATTGATGGAGTAGAAATCAAATTTTAGTAAAATAAAAAGTGGAATTAGAAAATTTAAAAGTAGAGAAAATTTGTAGAAGAATTTTTTAGAAATTTTTTTAAAAATACTTTTTTTTTAATTTTCAGCAAGAGTAATTAGAAGCTAAGCAGTTGACACAATGCCCTTTCTGTAGTCAGAGAATGGTATTTTTAATATCTTTGAAAAAGTAGCCAAAATTTTTGCAAATCAATTTCATTTCTATTTAAATTGTTTGCATTTCTTCGACTAAATAAGAAGGATTTTCTAAAAGGAGAACTAAACTAACTAAACTAGTCACATAGTCCACAGTACTACCGCATATGTCTGACCCATTCCTTATTTCTGGACTAAGTCCATTGTCACTGCATTAGTCTTATTCGGAAAGAGGAATTGAACTTGTTAATTCGCAAATTTAAAAATTAATTCCTAGCAAAAACAAAAACGAATTCATAAAAGTTTAACCAGTAAATTGTGCAATTTTTTCATGAAAATTTTTCGCAAATTAAAATCGATGGCTTGCGGATAAATGTATTCCGCGACTTAAGTGTTCATAGTAAATATTACAAAATAATCAAAAGAAAGTAAATAAAGTTTCAATTGTATGCCAGTTAAACATTTAATAAAGCATGGCAATGCACTCGGACTTGCTTTTGCTCTGTTCTGTTCTGTTCTATACTGGCCGTCAACTTGTTTATTATATTCACATTTTATCACTTAAATTGTAGACGTGGCTTTGACTTCTCATTAGGCGTTAATGCCAGTAAAGCTGAGCGTATACGGCTTGTTGTCCTTGAAGCGTTCAGTCACACTGACGGCAGCATCGCTCAGCTGCCGACAAGCATTAATGGAATCTCTACGGCTACATCTGAATTGCCGCACTTCCATTGCTGAGCTGTCAATGCCTTACTCCGTGTTACTCTAAGCGAAGTTAATGCTCGGCAGCTAAGGTTACCAGACGAAAAGCTGCACAGACACAGCACACCTGCTGCCGTAGGAGACGGCGCGCCGGCGTGCAGCCTGTCAGGCAGCATTAAATGCCAATCAGCGTCAGCCAATTTCGAGTTGAATGACTTGAATGGCGCCTCGGATGTGTTGAAGTTGAAGCTGAAAACAAAAACAACAATAACCACAATGAGAACAGCAAACACAACAACAACAATTAGCAGAGTCTTGGCGTCTCGTTATCAACGCCATTTATGGGTTAAAAGCAAATGCAGGTTTCGTACAAAATTTCAACTTCAACTTGAACACAGCAACTGCAGCAACAGTTCATCGCAGAGTTCCAATCCCGGCGGCAAAACGTCAGCCGACAGGGTGCACTGTCTGATCTGACTGTTCATCTGTCTGCTGTCTACCAGCAATAACAATTACAAATGGCAGACGTGAAACGGAAGCAGAGAACAAAGACAAAAATGAGGCAAAACACGAGCAGCCAAATGGCAGCAACACATCAACGAGTACAGCAAACACAACAAAACTGATGTGTGCATGGAATAGCCGATTTTCGGCCTGGCCCAGAGATGTCTGATAGACAGCTTTGATAGTCAAAATAATTACTGGAATGAAAGGCTACAAATGCTTTTAATTAGCTGGTAATTTTGAAGCACAACAACAACAATAGTGACAGTTCCACGCAGTGGCGCACGCAGGATTTTGTTTCGGAGGGGTTTTGTGTAACATTTTTGAGAACTTTGAAATAGAATACAATTTAGAGGTATGAATCTACAGACTGAGATCCAAAACATGTACATACATATGTTTTTCATTCCTGATATATTTTGGTCCTGAACGTTCAAAATAGAAAATTTAGTTAAAAGGAGACAATGTTTCTCTTTCATATGATACCAATATCTTCATCACTGCATAACCGCAAATATTAAAAAAAAATATTTGAAATGTGTATGTCCTTAAAATTTTAAAGTCTTTTAAAAGGGACTTTGGGCCGGAAAATGAAAAACTAACTATGCCAGGTTACTATAAATGACCTCTAGTTTCACGTCTATATCAACATTAGGATGGGTCTCAGAAAAAAAAAATTTTTTTTTTCGCCAATGTAAAGTTTGTGTTTTCACTCAGTGCATCATAACTTTGTCATTTTTCTTTCGATTCTATTGATGTTAGGCTTAACATTTGACCAAATAATATATCTTTCATCTTAGATTTTAGTACCAGAGGAGATAATTTATTTTATCTAGAAAAAAATCATTCGAAAATTCATAATATCTTAAAATGGTCGAAAAATTCACTGTTTTTAAACTTTCATCATCAGTAACTACACCAAATCTCACCTGATTTGGACCTTCTTTCGGGTGTTTTTTTTAGAGGTATAGAACTTCGAATTGAAATAAAACACAAGAAAATCGTTTTAATGTCCATCAATTTAGCTTTATTGGAAGGATAATTTTATGCCATTAATGTTCAAATATGATTTCGGGCATGTGGCCGCCGCGGCTGGCTCAAATAAAGCCAATTCTACAGGTCCAATTTTCAACCACTTTTTCGAGCATTTGGGGCCGTATGTCGGCAATAACGCCACGAATGTTGGCTTCCAAGTCCCCTAACGTTTCTGATTTGTTGGCGCAGACGAGCGATTTCACATATCCCCAAAGAAAATAATCCAATGGTGTCAAATCACACGATCTTGGTGGCCAATTGACAGGTCCATTCCGCGAAATTATGCGCTCATCGAATGTTTCCTTCAATAAATCGATTGTGACGTGCGCTGTGTGGCATGTAGCGCCGTCTTGTTGGAACCACAACTCATCCACATTCATGCCATCCAATTCGGGAACATAATAGTCGGTTATCATGGCTCTATACCGGTCTCCATTAACGGTAACTGACTCCTCTTCTGACTGGGTCCTCTTCAACATTTTGCTCTACAGCGGCAATTGTTTCTTCGGTGCGCACTGTTCGACGTCTCCGCGGATGCGTATTATCACATAGAGTAAACGTAGTGCGAAAACGACCCATGGTTAACCGAATTAATTGCTCTGATGGACGATTATGTTGACCATAAAATGGACGGAGCTTGCGGTAAACTTCGCGAACTGAACCATTATTTTCGAAATAAATTTGCACGATTTGCAAGCGTTGTTCTTTTGTCAACCTGTTCATGATAAAATGGCAAACCAAACTGAACATAAATGACATTAGAGTTGCCAGATTTGACCACAAAATGCCAGTTTTATCTCTATTCGAAAAACAAACCTCTAAAAAAAACACCCGATATATATAGCTGGAACGGCTAAGGTATTCTCTTTTGAACGTATTATCCTCATAACTGGGAACAGGGAAAAAACTGTTTTTTCGAAGATTTTTCGAAAACGCTTCTTAAAAAACGCTTTTTTGTATCTTCAGTTTTATGTTCAGCGACCCAAAGTTAGTCTAGAAAACACTTTTATTTTTAGGTGCATTTTTTTTGTCGAGTAGTGTTATTGATGATTGAATATACTTGTACATACATGCGACGGTTATAAATTAAATTTATGTACTAACGTAAAGATATTTCGGGGTTTTAAACCCCAAAAACCCTCCCCTGTGTGAGCCACTGGTTCCACAGCATATCGACTTCATCGCTGCATGCAAAACTTGCAGCGGAAATTCAAATTGACTGAGTTAAATTGCAATCACGAATAAGAGAAATGAAGAGAGAATTCACTTTATTTGATTCCAAATGAAGTGAAATGAAATGAAACTCTCTCGGAATGCGCAGACTGCTAGCAATTTTTAAGCGTGTGCAAAGCAAAAACCATGCTGATGAGCGCACAATAACAATGACAACAAAAATAACAATAAGCAGCCAAATTTTTATGGTTTTTGCAGGCTCATACAGGCTCATCGTTTCAGTTGTGTGAAAGGGTCGAAACGCCAAAGAAGGTGTTGAGATGACAGCGGAAGCTAGCAGAAAGGGTTGTTGAAATAAAAAAAAACAACAACAAAAATAGTAAGAAAAAAGTACGCACGGCATTGCACGCCTAAATTGAATGAATGAAAGACGTGCGAGCTGTGCCGAGTGCGCGCATGTGGCAACGCCAACAACGAGCGACGCTCGCTTGAATTCCATAAAAATTATTCAAGCTGAAGGATGTATGATAATTTCCGACGGAAGTGTAATCAAAAATCGCTTAGACAACTGCCACCTGGCGTGAGCAACGATGGGCGGGGAAGTGCGAGTGCGCGGGGGGGACTGAGTGACGCGAGGAATGGCAAGCAGCGAATGTGTCGAGGATTTTGCAACACCTGTGACAATTTTTATAAATTTTTATTTTTTTTTGTTTGTTTGTTTGTGTTGCAGTGAACGAATTTCTTGTGTTTGCTTTGGCATGGAGTGCTTCCTGCTGCCGCGGAAATGAGTCCTGAAGCCTGCACAACGAGTGTGAATTGCACACATATTCGCCGAGAATGTAATGCGCACACATTCGTGCCGGAAAATCAGCTGCAACTCTGATTCGTTTTTAATTTAATTTACGAGCGCGAGACGTTTGGTGCGATTTTGTTTTTCACGCAAGTAACGGGTTTTGCTTAATTATAATTTGAAATGACGCCGTTTCTGGTGGCAGCGGAGCGCGTTGCTATTAGTGTTTATTGCTGGCAAAAACAACAACAACAATGGTTTATAGTTGCTAAAAGAGCTGCGAAGGTAAAATAAGTCAGAGTTCTTGAATTCATGTTTTTGCTGCATTCTTTTATAATTTTATTGTATTATTTGAACAGTAAATTGCTTATGATCCTTTCTGTGTCCTTTCTTTGAGGATTAGAATGCTGGTGTATACATATTTTCGTTGATTTTGTAGGCTTTCCATCGAGAAAGCGACTGCATCGATCCATTTTTGAAAAGCTGGAGAGTTCTACTATAAAAACAAATAAAAAGAATCTACCTCTTCGGATTCAGGAACCACGCTCGAGAGATATGCAGCTACATATATCGACGCTAATGTGTACTTATCGCCGTTGATTTATGGGCGGATTGACCTATCTTTGGAAAGCTGAAAAGTTTTGTTTCAAGGACTGCAAATTAAAGTCAGCCAATTCTTCTTCAAGCTCGAGAGAATTGACTGATGCCTCTTTCGATTGGGCTGATAGAAACGTTGATGTCTACATATCATCGTCAGTTTTGGAGGCGTTTCGTAAAGATAGCAACCGAATTGACCCATCTTTAGAAAGCTGGAGAGTTCTTTTTCAAAATAGAGTGCAAACTTAGGGTAGCTATAGTTTTTGAAATAGGAACAAAGCTGAAGAGAAATGCTGGTTAATATTTCGATTACGCTGATAGAAACGCTGATGCCTACATAGCACCGTCGATTTTGTGGACTTTTATTTAAAATAGTAACCGGATTGACCCATATTTGGAAATCTGAAGAGTAAAGTGCAAACTTTACTCTCTCTTTACTCTCTTTACTCTCTCTCTTTCACAGTAAAGTGCAAACTTAGGGCAGCTATCGCCTCTGGTTTCAGAATCAAGCTCGAGAGAAATGCTGGTTCATATTTCGATTACGCTGATAGAAACGTTGATGTCTACATAGCACCTTCGATTTTGTGGACATTTTGTCAAGATAGCAACCGTATTGATACATATTTGGAGACCTGGAGAGTTCTTTGCTCAAATAGAGTGAACATGTAGGGCAGTTATTGGTTCTGGTTTCGGACCTAAGCTGATGCGTAATCTATCCAACTGACAATGATGTCTACATGCTGTCATACATTTTGTGAGTATTCTATTGAGATAGCAAGCAGATTAACCCACTCTTGGAAAACTGGAGAGTTCTAGTTAAAAAAATTGCAAAGGCAATTGTCGCTTCTGGTTTAGGAATGAAGCTCGAGAGAATTGCTAATGCGGGAGAGACTGCAAGATTTTTATTTTATTTTTCTGTTTTTGTGTTTTTTGCTTGTATTCCAGATTATGAATGGAACATACATATAAAAGAGCATATTTTGAGGCCCCTAATTTGTACAGGAAAAAAGCTGAAAAGTGTTGAAAATTACTATGGTACATTTTTGTTTTTATTTCATTGAGAATGGGAATCAAACCAAATAATTTGGCTGTGTTGTATTATTTCATATTTCCACTTTCGTTTTACACCTAACTCGTTAATTGATTTACGAAAAATTTGCATGTTTTTTCAAAATCAAAGAAAAAGCCTTGAAATTCCATATTTTTCGATTTTGAGGCCAAATTACCGCGGAAATTTAAAACTTATATAAATAAATTGCATTGGAAAAAAAGCCCTGAGTTGTCTTTAATTCCACAAAGTGAAAATCATGTCAACCAGTTTATTGGTTTAGAAATTGCAATCGAAACGTGAAAAAAGTCAAGGAAAATCCGAAAAACTGACACGAATATTTTTGCGAAAACGTAAACAAAGTTTTGAAAACGATTTGTGGATTCGAAATCAGCAGTCCCTAAGTACCCTAGAACTGATGTCAAAACTAGAAAAACCGACAAAAATTCGAAATTTGTTGCCGTGTGTAACCATTGGCGCACACAGGGGGAGGGGGTTAGAGAGTTAATATCCCCCAAATACAAAAATTTCTGGTACAAAATATGGTTTCAAATGTTATTGGGCTCACAAGTTATGCAAACAAAAAGCAAAAATTAAAATAAAGCAAAAATCAAAATGCTTGAAAATGGTTCAATTGAAATCTAAATTGTATATGTTTTAAAAATCTAAAAATTGAGTCACACATCACCAAACATTGGCTTGTCAATGTTGAGTCCTTCAAAGTAATTTGTAGTGGCATTTTTAGTTAAATCGATTTTATTTTATTTTTTGTTCTCATGTCACTGACTTAAAATTTACAGCAGCCATTGTCGAGACTCACTAAAGCACTGAAACATTGCCGAACAACACGTTGAACTTAATGAAATGTTTACTTGTAAATCATTGATTACATTTTGCTGCAAAGTGCTAAGAAAATAAAAATGTGTTTGTCTGCATAATTTGTCAGCCAGCTCGAATACAACTCAACTCTGTGTGAAAATGAAGCAAATCACAGTGAAAATGGAATTGAAAGTAAAATGCTGCAAAATGCCAGCATTAGAAAATGGCAACATCGGCCCGAATGACACTTCCGGCCATGCGTCGAAGCGCTTTTGAGCGCCGGCTCTGGCCATCTCGAGCGCGTCACTAATGCAGCGCACATTTTGCTGGTCACGTACGCAAGTAAATCAATTAAGTTGTCATAAATTTCTGTGCATTCAACTCGATTCATTTCATGCCATTTGATGTGCGCCGAGTGGCGTATTTGCTTTGGCCGCTGCGGCGGACGACAGCGGCACGAGGCGCCTTGAGCTGCCGCACGCTTTAAATACGCCGCAATTAATTTTGTGGCACTCAAAAATTTGCACAAACTTCAAGTTTTACTTAAGTCGGCCAGTAATTAATGTTGTGAATAATTGATTGGGCGGCTCGATGAAAGCAGCTGCTAACCGCTTTTCGCACGCGCCGCGCTTGGCTGCGTGTCGCTGTGAGCGGTGGTTGCGGGCGGCGATGAGGCGACGGTGCGTGTCGTCGCATTAGCAGCGACGACGCAGGCGGAGACAGCTGTAATTAGCTTTTAATTACGACATTCAGATTGTTTTATAATTTTCAACAGCGCCCGCCAGGGAAGACTTGAAATAATTCGCTGCGGCAGCAATGACACTTTGTTGTTGTTTGTTGAAATTTAAATATTTAGACAATATTTGCTCCAATTCCAGCATCAAAAAACGTCAAAGCAATAAAGCGTAACGCTTTTTACGAGTTGTTTTTAGTTGCTGTTCAATTCGCCTAAAAGGCAGCTAATTTTTTCAGCACTGGTGTCTGCTATGCAACATTCAACGGAAGTCACTTAAATAGCCACAATTTCTTGCCACTTTGTGTTGCAAGTAAAAACAAACGAAATGGCTTTCCTTGCAGAATAAGAAAAATCGAGTGTAAGGCGAAGGAGAATGGAATGAGATGGACGATTCTCAGTTTCAATTCAAAGTTGATCCGCTTAAGACATCAGCTAAGCAAAATAAACGTTGGCCACTTTTAATAAAACCCACAAAGAGTCGAGTGTCGAGTCGAGGGTGCAAAGAGTAGTGGAGTAATGAGAGGTGGGGTAAAGAGTGGAGTAGAGTAGCGTAAAGACTGCAAAGAACTTTGGTTAGCGACGAAAAATGTGTAGATAAGGAAAGCTGCTGATGGCAGAGCGCATAAAAATCATCATTGAGCAACAATGTCAAGATGTGTGAAAGGGATTGAGACAAACAACAAATATATAAACAGCATTGGAACAAAAACAAAGAGTAGAGGGAAAACAATAACAAAGAAATCAAGTAAAGCTTTGTACAATAATAATACAAAACAACAACAACAAATTACAACAAAAAAATACAAAAAATTAGTATAAAAAACATAAAAAAATTACAATAAAAACGCAAAAACAACAAAGGAAGAAACAAAAGCAACTCATTAAAATAACAAAAAATTGAACAACAACAAAAATATCAGCTACAAGAAAAACAACAACTTTCAACGAAAACAAAATACAATAAGAAATTGCAACAATAAAAATCAAACCTCAAATCAACGCCAACAAAATACAAGAACTTCAACAACAACAACAACAATACATTGTAGTAACTACGTTAAAACAACAACAATACATTACAACAGCAAATACAGCTATAACAAACTACAACAAGAAATGACAAAAAATGACAGCAATAACAATACATTACAACAATAACAAAACACAATTTCAGCAGCAAAAAAAATAACTTACGACAACCAAATAACTTGCAACAATGACAAATTGCTGCAATAAAAACACATTACAACAACAAAACATAACAGCATCATCAACAACAACATACAAAATGACAATAACAGCACAGTATAACCACAACACATTGTAAAAACAAAATTAAAAAAAACAAGAAAGTATAACAACAACTAAACACAAACAACAAAAATATATACAATAAAATAGAACAACCAAAAATTACAACTACAACAAATTACAAATTAACAAAATTTACAAGAAAGTATAACATCAACAACAACACATTCGACCAACAAAATACAAATACAAAACAACAACGCATCGCACCAACAAAATACAAGAACGACAACTTACGTATTACAACAACTAAACAAAAACCACAACAATACATTACAACAGCACAATACAACAATGACCAACTACAACAATATAATACAATAACAACAAATTGCAGCAGCCGCAACAGATTACAACAGCACCAAATCACAACAGCAGCAACAAAAACAACAAATTACAACAACTGTAAATACCAAAACATTGCAACAACCAGAAACTGAAGCAACAAGGACACCAAATCACAAAAGCACCGTCAACAACAACAACAAATTTTAATAAAAATAAAGTATAACAGCAGCAACACATTCGAACAAAAAAATACGACAACAACCACAGCAACATTGCATTAACAAAATGCAAGAACAACAACTAAACATTACAACAAACAGCAACAAATTGCAATAACAACAAAGTGCAACAACAACACATTCAAGCAACAAAATACAAAAACAATCGCAGCAACATTGCATCAACAAAATGCAAGAACAACAACTAAAAATGACAACAAACAACAACAAATTGCAATAACAACAAAGTACAACAACAACACATTGAAACAACAAAATACAAAAAAAAACAGCAACATTGAAAGAACAAAATGCAAGAAAAAAACAACTAAACATTACAACAACAACAAATTTCATTAGCATACAATTACAACAATATCAAATTACAACAACAACAAATTGAATTTAACATTCCACATTTCAAATTTCATAAAATGACAACAATATCAAATTAAAACAAAATCAAATTGTAGCAGGAAGTATCAGCAACAACAAATTACAACAACAATGAACTTTACTTACACATACAACAACAAGAAATTTTAAGAACGGAAAGAACAAAAAAAAATGTAACAACTACAGCAGCAGCAATAATTACAAATAAAACAACAACATAAGCAACAAAAAATAAATTAAATGAAATGACCAATAATACAACAACAATAGCAGCAACAAAATGTAAATTAAACAACAGCAAAAACAATCATAAATAAAACAACAATACAAATAACTAAAACAACAACAATAAATGAAACAACCACAACAAAAACAACCGTAATAACAATATCAGTCAACTTAAAGCATAAAAAATATCAACAAATGAATAACACCAGAGCTACTTCATTTCTCTCTCCCCGCTCTCCACTTCCGCTCATTCCATTCTTCTAACCCCAAATGCGCCATTCAACGTCCTCGCAAATGTCCTTAATATGGAGTGTTATAAATTTTGTGCCACAAAAACAATTTACTACCGCACTTTGTTAGACTGTTGGGCGCTGCTTTCGGGGGGAAATGTCGCACGCCAGCAACAGACCAGCCGAACGGCTGCTAGCGGCCACACTACAACTTGGCCAGAACGACGACTGCTTTCAACGCCTTTGGCTGCGGTCTGCGCTTGTGTAAAGCTCCCCAATTTCTCGCCTGATTCATTTCGACGCTCATTCATGCCACTTATGCCACTTATACAGTCAAGCATTATTCACTCGGCGTCCGTCTTCGCCCGACCTCCTCGAAAAAGATTCAATAACAATTGTCGGAATGGCGCATAATTTCACTAAGCGGCCCGAGCCGGTTAGACGGCTTAGCTGTCGGCTTAAATAGTCGCTGTTGTTGGATTTTGTTGTTGTTGTTGTTGTGTTTATTACGCCCACTGCGTTGCAGGCAGTTTTACGTTGCTGCCTGTGGCCAGTTTGGCCATCAAAGTGCCATTTGTTCTTGGTGCTTCGTTACTTATTGGTTTTTTTCAAGCAAAAAATTTAATTCAATTGATGTGCATTGCGCGGATTTTACTTTGTGGCGTAGTTGACGGCCACAAAACCGACACCAAAATCGCTGCCACTGCTTTTTCATGGATTATATAGAAATTTTCACCATGTGGCAGCAATGGCACTGGTTGGCTGAAAGCACTTTTAAACGCTGCATGTGAAATTATTTTCCGTTTCTTTAGACGTCTCATTAGACGACTCACGCTGCGTTGGCCAAATCTTCGACCCTAATCCTTTGCGACAATATTCGCACCTCTGCTGGCACACGTTGTGCTTCAGTGACACCCTAATTTCCAGTTATTAATGTCCCGTTGTTTTACGCTCATCAATTAAGCGCTCAGCGGGCGACGTTGCCTGCTCAAAAGCTACCAAATTCGCGCTTGCTGAGGAATTTATCAAATAGTTTGGCCAGAATGTCGGCTAATGTGTTCGGGTCGGGTTTAATTAGCGCCAACTAGCGGGTGTTCTCATTAAGTGTTGCGGTTCAAAGTGAACTGTGGCTACAAGTATTATTATTATTTTAATAAAAAAATTATTTGTTGCTTTAACTTGACTTGAAATCCAATCAATTAATTGACTTCAAAAACTATTTAACGTATTAGAGCCTAAACAAAGACAGTATAACTGTTAGTAATAAAACTATTTGAAATGTCCTTGGCCTGAACAATTTTTTTTCATGATTTTTTTCAGCATTGCTCTTCGCTACGAAATCGAAATAATTTCTGACATCAAATTGTGGGCATAAATGCAATATAGCGAACCCTCGTGAAAAAAATAAATGAGTATGCTTTTATATAGAGGGATGGCTCCTGAATTAAACAAACTAAAAATTTTGCCGGGGAAACGACCACAAAAGGCGTGGCTCGGGGTCAAAGTTCAAAGTTTTTATCAATAAAACTCAATTCATCTCCATCTGATTTACACGATATGGGTATCAAACGAAAGGTCTTTTTCATACCTTTCTACTAATGTACAACATTAGATACGTAAAATGCACTAATAACAAGTTTTAAGCAAACAAAAATTGTATATAAATTTTTTTAAAACGGATTTTTTCTCGAAAAAATCTATAAAAAAAATAAGTTTGTTACCATATTGTAGCCTGTGAAATTCCCTTTACAATGAAATATAAAAATGTATACTTTTGTTGTTTTTCAATATATATTTTTTAGTTTGTTAGATTCACAATATGGCCCAATTTTCAGGTTTTTTTCATGAGGGTTCGCTATACTGCATTTGTTCCAAATTGTGTGATCTAAAATGATAAAAATGTGAGCGGACATGCAAGGCAAACATTTTGTTTGTGTTCAACAAAACGAACGCCAGAATATTCCTTGTCTCTGTCCAATTCAAGTTGACACAAAGACTCCTTGTGGTCCTCCTGGATAGCGATCGATACTCGCTGCATAGTGAATTAATATGTAAATTTGCATATTGGTTACACAAAACAATTTAACTCTTACTTGCGGTTGCGCTAATAAAACACAACAACAACAACACCTGAAAAACGCATTGCTGAAAAATTACTTAAGCTCGCGCTAGTACAACAACAACAACACCTGAAAAATGCGTCACTTAAAAAGTACCATAGATCTGACAGACTCAGCAAATAAGTAAAAAAAGTTACTGGAAATAAAAATAAAAGATTTAGTGAAAATAAAAAGTGATATTAAAAGGTGAAAATACAAAAAAACTTAATTTGACTTGTACAATGTGTCTAATCCCCAAATTGGTTTTAGGGTTTCGGTGCCCACCGTCTAAAACCTGCATGACAATGAAAGCTTAACCTTCACCCCGACACCAATTTGTATATACAGAAATCGAAACTATTAAAGTAGGAGGAGAAGGCGGCACTTTTTCTTCTTCATCCAGAAGAAGAATGAACTAGAACCTATCCGATAAGATTATTTTCTGTCTACTAAGCTTCATAAGAAGCTCTTACTGGTTCAATGAGTAAGCGGTCTTTTATGAATACCAACAAAAATAGGCGAGTCATCGAACCGGAATTTTGGAATCAAATCTAGAGTCTATCTAATAATAATAATAATTGACTGGCACGACAGCCCGCTTACGCGAGACTAAGGCCTAGCTTCCCGCAACTACCCGTGTTGTGCGTGTGAATTTGTACGCGGGTTGAAGGGACCTACAGTTTAATGCCGGTTCCGAACGGCAGGTTGGTTTACTCTCAGAGGTTTGCCATTTCCAGCTGAGAGGACAGTCACCGAAAGAGAAAACGAGTTTTCCCCTTATTTTTTTAGGTGTTATTACAGGCAGTATTTGAACCTGAGGTTGCTGCCTTCGACTCGCGGTCCAACGCACTAACCAACTGAGCCACGGCGGCTGCCCTAGAGTCTATCTACTGAAAAAAAATATCGAGGCCGGCTGTATTATGTCAACTTTTGATAGATAAGCAGTTTCCCTATGTTGGTAAAAATAATAAACAGGGAAAGGATTTTGTGGAAATTGCCTTCTTTGTTTGCTGCTAGATAGAACATTTCTGATTGAAAATGAGAACGAATTAGGTCCTCCTGATTACAAATATACCACTTTTATTTTGACTTTTTTTGCCTTAAAAAGGCAGTTTGCCTTTTTCACCCATAAATGCCTTTTTTAGAGCCTATTTTACCTATAAATGCCACAAAATGCCTTTTTCAAGATTTGTCGCGCGCCTTTTTATTTTTCTTTCGTTTTTAATATTTCCCCCTTTTGTTTCGCCAAAATACTTTTAAACTGAAAAAAAATTAAGTGGCAACATTGCAATTTCGTTAACTTATCGATGCTTTTACATTGATTTGATCATTCCTAAGCCGTTATTTAATTAAAATTTAAAGAAAATTTAAAGAAAAAAACATGCCAAAATCAAAAAGTTCGGTTAGCGCAAAAATTTTATTTATTTTTTTGGGATACAAACGGATACGGCTTTTATGCTTTTATATGAGAAGTTAAAATATGAATTTAAAATATGTGCCAACATTTCAATTAAAATATCTCAGTTTTAGTTTTTAAACTATCTTTGAAAACCTTGATGTTCCTTTTCTTTTACAAAAAACGAGGTATAAATATTGTATGTTGCATACGTCAGAAGAAATAAAATTATTAAAAAATACATACCGTTTCCCCTTTCTTTAGATTTTCTAGTATTTTTTTCTTATTTTCAAATGCCTGTTTTTGCCTTTTTAACAGTTTTTAATGCCCTATTTTGCCTTTTGATGCAGTTTTTAGTGCCTTTTTGGCAGTTTTTAGTGCCTTTCCATGTCTCTTTTGCTATTTTAATTTGCCTTTTTTATAGGTTTTTAGGTCCTCAAAATCTTTCCCTGGTAATAAATATTAAAATCATCAGTGCACAAATGGTTAAAATCGTTAAAATCTAACAATGGTCAAAGAAGCCCAACTATGACAATTTATTTTAGAAGTATGGAAGTAGGAATAGGATTTCTCTTGAAAAGGTTTGTGTACTTTACACATATTGTACCTATGTAGTATACAAAATTTATTGTAATTTTAATGCGAAATCATTTATTCTTAAACCCGCCTTTATTCTTAAGGGTGGATGAAAGTGGAAAGAACAAAAATGGCACAATTTATATTCTTTTGCCTACGTAAGGAGTAAGCAATCTTAAGGGGTCATTCTCATGCGCGGACAGGAAAAATGGACATTTTTCAGAAATTATTTCCTTTGTGAATTTTTTCGAACACTTTTTTTCGATTAAAGACACGGCTTCTGCCGCGACATGGTCAGCTGGCGGGGATTGTTTTGAGTCACAGGATTATCTGAAACATAAATTTCAAAGAAATTCTTAATCAGTATGAACGTACCTCTCGCCCGTAGTAAATTTGAATTTTTTCATAAGAATCTCACAAAATGGCAGGCATTGGAAGTTAGAGCAGTAAAAAATGGTTGTTTTTGAAGATTTTATCAATGAAAAAAATATGAAATTTTTAAAGAGAAAAACACGTTTAAAATTTTGACTAACTGATTGAATCCTTGCTAGAAACCTTGACCGCTCGTTATATAAATGTCTGTAGAAGCCGAAATACTTGAAATTTTCCAATAAAATTTTGACAGCACCTTCTTCAAGGATGATACATTCCAAATATGTTAAAAAAACAATGAGTTTTACAAAATTTCACATGAGAATGACCGCTCGACTGTATGTGTGCACAATGAGCATTCATGGCCTAAGTAGTCTTCGCCTTAAAGGCAGCTCCTCCTTCCTATCTGAAAATCAAATTGGAAAACGCAGAGTGTTCAAACGAATTTAGATCTTCAACCTAGTATTAATTTCATGTGAATCGTAAGATAGCCAATGGAGCACTGAAGTGCCTCACAACACCCACACATACATACAGAAAGCGTTAAATGCAGTCACAGTCACAATATAAGCGCTGCTTTGACAATCGAAGCCCTGACCCCAAGCGCAGGCACCCCCCTTCCCTCCGTCCCACCTTTTATAAGCGCAATAATTGCAAAGTGAAGTAAAACAAACAGAACCATCCGAGCTGTCAAGCATCATTTGTGTCTGTCAGAGCGCGGTCCATTGGTGCGATGCGACGCAGCGGCAGCACTGACGAACGAGCGCCACTCGGTGCTCCGTTTCGCTGCACACGCGCCAGCAGACAATGCGACTAATTGGCTTAAGGACGAGGACAACTATTTTCCGGCGCTTTAATTTAATTGTTTTTGCGTTTTTTACGCTCGACAAGAGTGGTCGTCCTATGGCGCAGTTTTAATGACAAAGTTGTTTTTTTTTTAAGTTCAGACTTACGTTCAGCATTATTCATATTTTTTTTAATTTTTTGTAATTTATTTTTGTTGTTTTCCATTTCACTCATTTGTTTTGTCTTGCACTTTTCTCTTCGAAAACAAAAACAACAACGCAACAATCAAATTGGCTCAAAATGTGCAAAACTTGAAACATGTTACCGAAATATTGTTTTGTTAGTTCATTAAAATGCAACAACAATGCATTGAAGCACAGCGGCAAGCGGTGCCGTTTCGCGCTGCCATTTTCCGGCGTTTCTCGTTTTTCGTTTTTCGCACTGCTGCGCCGGCCAGTTTGCCGTTGTTGATTATTTACGGCATTTTCAGTCCAATAACTTTGCACATAACTCATCAGTTTTGAGCGCTCGGGCCGCCCCGCTCTAAATTACACAGCAACAACAACAATAACATCGGCAAATTTTGACTTTCCTGCCAGCACGTCGACGCCGACCATCGCCAGCGCCAAAGAAACTTGAGCGCATTCTGTTGCCATTTTTGCTCCTGTCAAAATATGAAACTCCGCCATAAGTTGAAGAAGAAGTGCGCGCCCTGCTCACTTCAAGCTGCTGCCGCCATTTTCGCTCGAATCGTTGCGCATTGTTGCTGGTGGCTTTTGTGCTGCGTTGCAAGTCGTGTCGAGTTACTTTGCCGTGCGGCTTGACTGCACAATAGACAATGCGGATTGTTGTTGTTGCTGTTGCTGGTAGCCTTTTTATTGTTATTGTTGTTGTTGCTATTATTTTGGTGTTATTGTTGCGCAATTTTTCTGCTAAACTTGGCGCGCCGGCAAACAGATTTTGCGCTAAGGGAACAGTAAAAGCGTATGACAACAACAACAAATTATGGCACTAAAAACAACAACAACAACAATGAAAACAGCAACAATGTCAGCCTATCGCAAGGCAAATGCACACAAACACACATACACACGCACACAGTGCAGCATTGCATGCCGTGTGGGACGAACTTTTGCCGCTTTCTTTGGCGTCGCTCGACGACTTCGACGTTTTGCTGCACTTTTCAGACGTTGCAATGAATGCGTCGAAGCGGAGTGTTAGCGCGGCAAGCGGCCGTTTGGAGCTTTTTATCTGCTGATGGTGTAAATTTCTTATGGAATTTTCGTCTTCATTTGCAATAAAGTTTTGCACAAAAAAAAGGTTGAAATTATTTTGGCTTTTGTTGTGTGTATTGTGGTTGTATTGGTTGTTTAGTTGCTTGGCAAAAAAAATTAAACTTTTTAACTCCTACTTCTTCGCCTTCGTGCTGCCTGCCGGCAGGTTCTTAGAATTTTTCACACGAATTTAATTGGATCTGTTAAATTAGCGACAAGAACATACAAATCTATTCTACTGATTTTCAATGCCTAAACAAGTAAATCTTCATTCAACTAAATTTTTTTTGGGACCCTTTTTTCGAAGAATACAATTTTATTTTATTCTATTTTACTTTATTTTATTTTATTTTATTTTATTTTAGTTTACTGTATTTTATTTTATTTTATTTTATTTTATTTTATTTTATTTTATTTTATTTTTTTATTTTATTTTATTTAATTGTAGATATTTTATTTTATTTTATTTCATTTTATTTTATTTTATTTTATTTTGTTTTATTTTATTTTATTTTATTTTATTTTATTTTATTTTATTTTATTTTATTTTATTTCATTTTATTTTAGTTTATTGTATTTTATTTTTTTATTTTTTTTTATTTTATTTTATTTAATTGTATTTTATTTTATTTCATTTTATTTTATTTTATTTTATTTTATTTTATTTTATTTTATTTTATTTTATTTTATTTTATTTTATTTTATTTTATTTTATTTTATTTTATTTTGTTTTATTTTATTTTATTTTATTTTATTTTATTTTGTTTTATTTTATTTTATTTTGTTTTATTTTATTTTATTTTATTTTATTTTATTTTATTTTATTTTATTTTATTTTATTTTGTTTTATTGTATTTTATTTTATTTTATTTATTTTATTATATTTTATTTTATTTTATTTTATTTTATTTTATTTTATTTTATTTTTTTTAATTTAATTTTATTTTATTTTATTTTATTTTATTTTATTTTATTATATTATATTATTTTCTATATTATTTAACTTTATTTTATTTTATATAAATAACAATCAGTGCTGAAAATTATAATATAAATAATTTTGAAAACAAAAATCTGTAGCGTTTAATACAAATTCATACATATGTACATCCATTTGAATGTCCTTTTTTGCAATAAATCCTTGCACTGGTTCTGTCTGCAATTTTTTCCATACTTCGACAAACGTTGCCAATAGAGTGAATCAGTTTTGGCAGCGATTCGTCTGAATTGCCTCACATTTCACTGCCAACAGAAGCGGCCGAATAGATTTCACGCCGCTCGTCGAGGAATGCCGCAAACTGGCCAACTGCTGCATCAATTGAACGCAAAACGGCTCAGCGAAACAGCCACCAATGGCTCACCCGACCGACTCACAACTGCAGGCATAACACCACTAAAAAACAACAACCGCAACAGCAACAATAACAAAAATATCGAAAAATATCTAACAGATTGGCAGGCATTAAAATGCGGCAATCTGTGATTTCGATTCATTCATTCGGCCGCATTTTCGGCGGCCGACAATGTTGGAGGCCATCAAAGTGTTGCAGAGGCGACAGCGAACGCGGGAATGTGTTGCACAAAAAAAAAACCAACCACACACAAAGTTCAATCACTGCCAATGAAGATTTTTGTTTTCCGTGTCCGCTGCCAGTGCGGCCCCATGGTCCCAATGAGGCGCTCAGTGGCGCTGCGTGGCAGGCGAACAGAGACAGCAGGCCGATGCGTTGGCGTGGGCGGGCCATGGTTCGGCGCAGCGCTGCATAAGTGGCACGCCGAGCTGTGCTGAGTGCCCGGCTTAGCGCATTTGATAGTTTGGCTTAGGCAACCTAACAAAACGCACACACACACACACACAGCCAAACAGAGCGTGCGAAAAAATGTGTGCGGCAAATAAGAGAAAAGAGCAAAGCGACTAATGAAAATGCCTTTTTGAGCGATGATGCGGACCGCACCGGACGAAGCGGCGGAGCGTACAACAGTGGGCCGCACAGTGGCCCTAATGCACTTTCAATTAACAAGCTTTGCAACGCAGCTGGTCGCGCATAAATGTGCGCAATTTTTGCACACTCCGGCCACGTTCAAGTAATCTCCATTTTGCTTCATATTTTTTCAAAAGCAAAAACAAAAAAAATTAAATATTTTTATTAGCATTTATGCGAGGCGAATTTTGCGCCACTGTTTGCTGCCGTAGGCAATCAGCAGCTGCATGAATTTTTAAATTTTTTTTTTTTGTTGGACTGACGGCTGTTAGAGGAAGGTGACCGAAACACATTTCATTTCATCATTTCTCCCTTTCTCGCTCAGTTTTGCCATCTC
This sequence comes from Melieria crassipennis, assembly GCA_963668005.1. Taxonomy (NCBI): domain Eukaryota; kingdom Metazoa; phylum Arthropoda; class Insecta; order Diptera; family Ulidiidae; genus Melieria; species Melieria crassipennis. The sequence goes on along the minus strand of OY764962.1, from coordinate 32,396,961 downwards.
GCTTTGGGCGGCATTCGACCAGAAAACAATTTGCCTCACGTGTGTCGCTGCGGCATCTCGACAGTTGTGCCGCACGCCTATAATTTCATTCACTTGCAACGAGTGCGAAGCGACACGCAATGAAAAAATGAGCACAATGAATGCAAACAAATGCCACCACGTGCCATTAGTTTCGCTGCGATTGCTGTGTGCTTTCGGCTTTCGGCATCCGTTCAGCCGTCTGCTCCAGCAATTCAAATGGTGTCTTTGTGGTGTCCAGCTTTCGGTGGAAAATTGCACTTGCAGCATTAGACAAGTTAGCAAATTAAACACAATCAAGTTTATGATTGTTGGCCTGATTTAGCAAATCGATTTTTGAGTATCTGAGTTTGAGATTTTTGATACCAAGGAAGTTGTTCTAAGCATTTTGGACTTTTCTATTATTATATTTAAACAAGTTTTCAGCGAAATGATTCAATTGGTTTGATTTGGCATTTCCTAAACTGAAACCATATTTTGTGGCTTCTCTGAAAATTTTCACTCGTACCGCAGTTTTTTGTTTAAGAAGCTTTATTTTTCTCAGGAATTGTGTAGGGTGCCCCAAGAGAAGTGTACGGTTTAAGGTTTGTGGCATATTTTCTCTCTGAAATTTGACAGCTGCAATCTACAGTTATATACAAAGAAGAAGTGTAAAAAAAATCGAATTATTGGAGTAAAGATTCCCGGACTAAGTCTAAACTACTTACTCAACTAACCATAACAACCCCTTATCGGGTTACGGCTTGTTACGAATCGGATCTCATGTTACGGTCATATCGAAATCTTTTATCTATGCGAATAAACCACAAACAATTCTTGCGCTCAAAGCCGAGGTGAGATCTTTATCAAAATGCCATCAAAAATCGAAAAGCGTCAACCGTCTGTAATCAGAACAGTCAGAGATCATTTGGTGAATAATTTAATCCAGACTTAAGCGGAATATTTCAATTTTATTTTTATGGAATGTAACGTATTCTGTTGAATCAAGGTCAATAAAAAGTTCAGAACCATTTGGACACTGCTAAGCAAACAAAGATCTTGGGGACATGTCAGTTTGACTAAGTTTATGCAATGAAGACGCAAAACCGATATTCCTTTGAAAAGACCGATCCAATTTGTAAGAATGAGAGTGGAAAGAAAATTTTTTCTTCGAAATCAGGAGACTACTCTCGTTTGAAAAATTGTTGGTGTATCTCTAGCATTGAGCTATAGAAAATTTTTGGTGTTTTCAAAAGAAAATCAAACATTTAAATAATGTAATCTTCACTCTCAAACTAAGTTGAAATTATCCGAATTAAATCCGCATTTCCCATCACCAAACTAGCTATCCAAACTAAGCTAACTAACTAACCAAAAATAACACCTTACGACAAAAAAAAACTCTTTTGTCGAGTGCCATCCAAAAGATTGTATAGGCGTGAATCTAGAGGTCATTCATAGTAACCTGGCACACGGTTTTTCATTCTTGGATCCGATGTCCTTTTTAAAGGATTTTAAAATTTTAAGAACAAACATATTTCAAACAATTTATTGAAATATTTTCAGTTGTTCAATGATGAAGAACTGGGCATCAAATGAAAGAAGAATATTATCGTCTTTAAACTACATTTCCTATTGGGAACTTGCAGAACCAAAATATGTGAGTAAGGTCCTTTCAAATATGTATTCTTCGATATTCTTGAATTTTTTTAACACCTTCTTTTTTTAGGGGGGTCAAAGTGTTCCCCCTTTTGTATATTCTTATGGTGAATCGGCATACGAAAACCATGTAACCTTACATTTTAGGTATATGATGGGTTCAGCAATTTGATGTAAAATACTACGAAGAATATTTAAGGAACATTTTAACCCTGTACCTACTATTTTTATGGGTCAATTTGACCCTTTTTTTCTAAAATGCCAAAAATGTCCTGTAAAACAGGACTTTTTAAGGAAAACATGTACCACGAAAATATTCGCCATCAAATTCTACTATAGGTCTCTGAATTCATTAAAGCTCAGAAATTAACTTGAACGCCAGAATTAAGCCGAAACTGAAAATGTGTTTAAGTGTTTATATCGTACTTATTCAAAATTGGTACTAAAATCTCCTAAAAATTTGATTTTGTTGTGCAGTGTAATCAGAAATAAAGAAATTGTCTATAAAATTAGTTAGAAAAATATAATTTTGTCGTGCTATGCTATATATAACTTACTATACTCACATACTTTGTACCTGAAAGTTCCATATAGATAATTTATTAAAAGAGCAACAAGCTTCCTCTTTCATTTCATACCCATAACTTCATCATTGCACAACCCAAAATATTTAATAAATATTTAAAATGTGTATATCCTTACAACTTTAAAGTTCTTTTAAAAGGACATCGGATCAGAAAATTAAAAACTGAGTATGAAAAGTTACTAAGGATGACCTCTATTTTCAATCCTATACCATGTTTTGGTTGGGACAAAAGTACTGTCGAACAGTGTAATCTGTAATAATGACGCCAGCCTATAGTCACTTGATCGTAAAATATGAAGCGCCCATAATTAGGTTTGTCTTTTAGATCATAGAAGGGTACGATGTGATCAGGTAAACTCGACATTCTTGTCTATCCATCCTCCGACTCTTACCCTGAAAAGAGCATAGATAACTTTACTAACTTAACTGGCTTCGGAGCTGAAAACGTAGAAAAATACGACCTTCTTTTAGAGGATGTCAGTAGTGAACAACACAACACAAGGAATTGATTTCTTTATTTGACTGATACATTCTTGAACTTGGCATTTCACTTGTGCAAGACTTCTTTCCCCTTTTTTCTGTCATCAATCGGAAACGTGGCAGCCCACTGCAATTTTTTAATCAACCTGCCCGCAAGTGTGATTCTCCTTCCAGAATGAATGAATGAAATGAATAAACTGGCAAAGAAAACTTTCCAAAAATGTTTTACAACACTAATTCGTTAAGAATAATCCTGGGGTTAGTCGACCTACATTTGGTTGCAGTGGCGCATACAGCACTTCATTTAGGAGGGGGTTTTGGGGACATCGGTTGAGCAAAATATCATTTCAAATCATATTTTGTACTAGCAATTTTGGTATATTGGGGTTTCAACCCCCAACGACACCCTTATGTGTGCGGCACTGTCTGCTTGTAACCATAAATAGAGCGAGGAGAATAATCTATAAGCCAAACCGTTGTTTAAATGAACGCAGAACCATTTTCAATGTGTACAATATGCAAAATTTTGAGGCGTTAACTCTTTCGTTACAACTTTCTTTCCAAGTAAATTTTATCAAATAAATGTTAAAAAAATCCTTCTTCAAGAAATTACAATACCATGCGAAAAAATATCAGTTGGAAAACTTTTACACTTCAATGATTTAAAATTAAACATTCAGAGAAACTATTGTAAAGACCACAGAAATGTCTGATTTCTGCAACCAAAGAGGGTTCAGGCGTTGACAAAATTGCACATTGTCATATGACGAAAGGGTAAAGAACTGCAGGAAACCCAACAAATTTGTGTGACACAAAGGATTTTAGTAAAATTTTAAATTTTACAATCAACAAAATTGCACAGTCCAGTTCACTGCGACTTAAATGCAGTTTTCTTATATTCAGAAGTGTTATTGTTCTTCTGCGACAAATTCACTTAGTTTGCGCCAAGCAAATGAATCAAAACTTGTAAGCGTTTGCCTGCTTTTAGCAATCACGTATTTGCGCAATGTGCATATCCAAGCAAAAACACACCCACACACACACAGAGACGCACGCACACATCTTCGTCCGCCCACCCCAACCAACTAGCGGCGGACACACAGCTTTCGGCTGCGATTAAAATTCAGCGAGCGCGTGTACAAATCTAATAATTCTTTTTCCCAACTGTCACTCCATTAGCGCCAAAATGCGCTGAAATGAGCAAAGTTGCAGGCGCACTGATGCCAGGCGGGGTGTGAGTAATAAGTTCTGCCAACTAACGGCGCAAACTTTAGGGCGCGCACACACACACACACACACCGAGCAAACATAAAACATTTCGAGCAGCAGTCGAATGCATTGCAGCAGGGCTGCGCTGAACGAGTGGCCAGGCAGCGAGTGCTGACGGCGGGAGGAGAAGGGACGAGGGCGAGGCGAAAGGACAACGGCCACTTCCGTGCATTCGTCAACATCTTCAGCGCGGCATGCGAAATGAGCCACTGTACGTGGCATACTTTCGGGCGCACAAACGTAGAAATACAACCAATGCAGAGTAGCGCCAGCAAATATGAATTCATGCACACAGAGTGGACTCGATGGTGATGTTGGTCGCTGCAGTTGGACCCTTACAAGTGTATTTTAATTTCCGGCAAATTTCCTAATGCAATTTCCGTGCGCAAAGCGGCCAACTCAAGACGAAAGGAGACGATGAAGAAGAAGAAGTGTTGAAATATGTTCAACGATCATTGAGCAAATACAAACACATGCATACATATACATACATACATATGTGGCATATGCATATGTAGACAACTTGCAGCCACTTAACCCTTGACCTCGTTTTGTTGGCCAAGCGTTGCTTTGGTGGCGCATTGGTAGCTTAAAATTGAATTCACGCCAATAAGCGCACTTATGCTAGTTTCCGTTACAATGTCCCGTTGTTGTTATTGTTGTTGTTGTTGTTGTTGTTTGAATACGAGTAGTTTGTTGTTGCTGTTATTGTTAGTGCAACTTTTGAAGCTACACTAATTTAATTTGTAATTTATGCACATTTGGTAGCCGCAAATTGTTTTTGGCTCAAACCAAAAATCTAATTTCCTGCAGTTCAAATGCAAAACAACAACAACTAGAGAGAGCGTGAGAAAAAACAATGGTATTGCAACAACAACAACAAAACCTAACATCAAATCGAATCAAAACGCAGAGTGCAGACTTCTCTGTGCCTCAGCGCTCGCAAATGGTTGTTGCCACTTCTTGTTGTTCCGATTTGCTGCAGTAATGTCGAGCACACATCAACCTGAGCTGATTTTACAACGTTTCGACAAGTCAACATGAGCCTATTTCGTCTACGCAGTGTCCACCTGTCCACATTTCCCCAACTCGCCGTTCGGGCTTTCATTGCCACACACAAACGCGTTCGTGCAACAGGCAAATGTGCAACAATCATGAAATTTTCAATTTCCCCACAACTGCCCAACAATTCACGCCAAATCTCCGTTTTGCTTCGGCACTGACACCTGGACAGGCACCTGGACAGTGCATCCTTCTCCCTGCAATACATTTCACCAGCCGAGCAATTCGAACATCAGCAACAAGTCGAATAACAAGTTGGATCGACCACGTTTTAGTTGAATTTTCATCAGCAACGCTTCTCGCATTGTCAGCTCGAATATTGTTGCATCACATTACATACTCGCACAATGAATTTGCAGCATTAGATCACCACCCACCCTCCCATCCACTTTCAGCAGTAAAATCCAAACAATCTGTAATTTGTTGACAGCCTTGTTGTTGTTGCATTGCAGGTGTTCTTAATGGCAGCAATAGTTGTTGTTGCTATTTTGTACATTGGTTCTAGTTGTTGACGTTGGTAGCGGTAATTGTTGTTGTTAATTATTTCATTAGTGATAGATACATTTTGTCTAGGGATTGCAATCTCGTGATCCCGAAACCCGAAATACCGGGATACTGGGCAGTTCGAGTTCTGAAAAATTCCGGTTATTGATGGTTATTCGATTCCGGCATTGAAACCTAAAAAAGCTTACTTTTTTGCTTTTGCCATCCTAGTGAACGATTTTTGAATCTTTTTTCTTCGACTTTTTGGAGTTTTCCGTGGGATATTTGAGTACTTTTAATATATTTTTGGGAAGCTGCAGAGTTTTAGTTTATGGCTTCTGATTTGAAACTTTTAACATATTTTTGACACATTTTTTGGTTCGAGACCAACGGGCAGCACATTTACTGAACTTGCAGTTTCTGCAGTGATGAGAAAAAACTTCTGAGTACAGGATATTCCGTTCGTATGTGTAATCTCCAAGCAAATGAAGCAATATTGGCTCGTTATAGGTTAGGTTGAAGTGTCAGTGTCCAAGAAGTTGGCTTGTCCTACTTGGGATCCGTTACTATAAAAATATGGTGCGTCATACTGTTGTGACTGATCGGGGCTCAAGTTTTCTGAGAGTCGTCACAGTTACAAGAGATTATCTGTGTCCAAGAACCCATATGAGGTACCTGTACGGCAGTGCGATCCTCATTGATGGGAGTCCTCACATTTGCCGTAGATTCTTAGTGTCCAGGAACCCATCTGAGGTACCTGTATGACAATGTGATTTTCATTCATGGGAGTCCTCACAGTTGTCGGAGTTTCTTTGTATCTATGAACTCATCTGAAGTACCGTTACGGTGATACGATCTGCATTGATGAGAGTCCTCACAGTTGCCAGAGTTTCTGTGTATCCATGAACTCATCTGAAGTACCGTTACGGTGATACGATCTCCATTGATGTGAGTCTTCACATTTCCCGGAGATTCTTTGTGTCCAGGAACACATCCGAGTTACCTATACTGCAATGCGATCTTTATTAATGGGAGTCCTCACAGTTGTCGGAGTTTTTTTGTATCTATGAACTCATCTGAAGTACCGTTACGGTGATACGATCTCTATTGATGTGAGTCCTCACATTTCCCGGAGATTCTTTGTGTCCAGGAACCCATCTGAGGTACCTATATGACAATATGATCTTCATTCATGGGAGTCCCCACAGTTTTCGGAGTTTCTTTGTATCTATGAACTCATCCGAAGTACCGTTGCGGTGATACGATCTCCATTGATGTGAGTCCTCACATTTCCCGGAGATTCTTTGTGTCCAGGAACTCATCCGAGTTACCTATACTGCAATGCGATCTTTATTGATGAGAGTCCTCACATTTCCCGGAAATTCTTTGTGTCCAGGAACTCATCCGAGTTACCTATACTGCAATCCGATCTTTATTAATGGGAGTCCTTACACTTGCTGGAGATTGTTCGTATCCATCAGCCCATCTGAGGTACCTATACGGTGATATGATTTTGATGGGATTGATGGGACGCACAGTTGCCGAGTAGCAATGCTCGCTGAGTACGTTTGGAATTTGCATCGCATTATTGACCCATCTTAGCATTCCCGTAAAGCGAAAGCGTCTTTTTTGAAATCAGAAAAATTGTTACTTTTATTAAGAGGCGACTTCTTAGGGTTTCATTGTTTGGAGACCGCTTGAAGTAATTTTCCTGAACATATCAGGCAGAGAAAGCAATTTATGAAAAAGAAAGTATTAACTCTTTCCGGAAATTTGTACGATATATCGTACAATTTTGCGACGATTTTTTATTTGACAGCGAACGCACATTTTATGCAACAGCTTTTTAATTTTCATTAAGTAGGCTGTGTTGTATTATTCTGTTTAAAAATATAAATTATTATAGCCGTGGCTTTACAGTGTGAGTGCGTTTTGTAAGCAGCTTTTTGCAAGAATTTGAAAAACCAGCAAATGACGGTACTTCTGCGTAGGAATTTTTAAATATGTAATACTTTTTGGTACCAGAAAGCGAAACAAATTCAAAGTTGGAATCTCAGTTGATTTATAGAACTTACTAAATTTAAAATTTGTTACGTCTAAATATTTTCCCCGAGCCTTTAAAAAAATTGTACGATATATCATACAAACGACCAAAAGGGTTGCAAAGCTTTGTACGATATATCGTACAAATGGAAAGCAAAGGTTGCAAGTTATGTTTGCAGTTTTTTTAAGTTATGGGTTTGGTAACAGATTTTTGGCGTTTGTTTGCCTGCCACGCCCATCTGTAAACCAAGTGGCTATATATTGATATTGAGAGGAAAAGGGCTCTGCAACAACAACAACGGTTATATAAGGCCGAATAAATGTGGATCAATTGTTTATATATATAATTTATATAACTTTCGATCAAAATTAAATAACGTTTTGATTTCTTGTTGTTATAATTTATGTTTTCTATCAAAAAAATCAATGAATTGTTCATAAAACTTAAAAAACCGAAACCAAAAATTCATGAATTTTTACTCCTTTGCGGACCATTGTACGATATATCGTAGAAATTTGATGAAGCTGTAATTCTCAACCAAAATGATTTTTTTTTAATTTTTTTATATTTTATTGGACATTGGACATTTTAGCGTCCAATAAGAGTCAATATTTTGAAGGAAAAATGTTTATCTCAAGAAATGTGGAAATTGACCGGAAAGGGTTAAATGAAGGTTTCGTGATCAAGGCGGGAGAGGTTTTGAGATAGTTTAGTTGTTTGAAAACCCCCCTTAATTTTTAATGAGGAATATTTTCCAAAAAGACAATATAGTATTTTTTGCCATATTTTACTAAATACAAGCTTTTTAAAAAAAAAAAAAACTTTTCCAAAAAACATAAAAAAGGGGGTAAGGAAAGAAGTGGGGGTTCATGTGTATACAAAAAATATTCACATTTTTAATGCAAACAACTTTGTCCTAGACATCGAAGTTCTGAGTCTTCAAGTTTTTATACTTTCCGTGTAAAAATGTATAGTATGTGCAAATTATATAAAAACTCAGACGTGCTGGACTATTATTTTGTTCGCCAAAAATTATCTTTACGACGTTCTCTTTCAGAAATATACGGTCGTTACTCTGTTGCACAGAAAAAATTTGAAATAGTTGTACTGTGTAATTAACGAAAATTCGAAATCAGTTGTATTTATACAATTTTCAATAATTATTATCATCAGTGGCTCGCAGCTCGAACTCTATAATTCAGTGCTTGTAAACTCACTGGACTTTTCATAATTGTTTGTACATATTTCAGTAAATACAACTTTATGAACAGACATTTTTTTGCTAACGGTGCTGAGCACATGTGCCGCCTTCACACATATCTACAGTATGCAAATTTGGCAGTGTCGACAACAACAACAACAACAACAACAACGTCAACACGGAAATGCAATAATGTTATTGCAAACGATTGCAGCACACACACACACACACATGCAGCCGCATAAGCTGTGGCACGTACAGCTGCACGAAGCGGTAAGTAAACACGACTTGCCGCAGGTAAACACTTAAACAAACAACTTGCTTGTTGTTGCTTCAGCTCCATGCAAAGTTATGGATGCAAAGTGCAAGCAGTATTAAGGCAAAAAGTCAGCAGCACAGTCAGAGACAATCAATAACAACAAAAACAAAAACATGGTGTTGCCAATTTGTGTGCTCGGCTGTGGTTGAACGCGTGCGATGCCATGTGGAAGGGTTGGCGAGGGGGGAGGGATGGGAATATTGAAATATGCTTTTGGGCAATTGCAATTCATTAAATCAAACAAGCACACACGCAGCCACACGTCGACACAACGACCAGCATGTGTTGCATGTTGCACGCAGCGCGAGTCCCACTGTTGCATTGAGTAACGGCACTTGGTGCCGCATGTGTGAATATCGGCTGCCTTTGTTGGTGTCTGTGCCGGCCATGCTGGCAAATATTTCCCGTCCGCTCACTGTGCACAAATATCCAAAATTCCATATTGCCACCTGTGTGGCGTTGGTTCGTGTGACGCGTTTGAAAAAAAAAATAAAATAAAAATAATAATTTTCCAATGCGAATGCAACGAACGCTGCTATCGTCGCTCGAACAGCTGCTTTGCGCTGAATTCCGGCTGCCAATAAAGTGGAATAAATTAAATGTAAACGTTCAAGGCAGCACATCAGTGGCCAATAATAACAACAACAACAACGATGTACATGTTGTACAAATATATTTTATTTTTTCCGGGCCGCTTGTTCGGCCGTGTTTTCGCAACGTTCGTTTTGTTTTGCTTTAATTGAAAACGATTAAATCAACAGGATAATTAAAATTATGATTACGCGGACTTATTAATTGCCTGACAAACAGTTGATTTACACTCCGACACTAACACATTTGCACGCGTGATTGCGTGTCGGTGTAAGTGGATTTTAAAGTCTTTGATGCAATGTTATCATTTATTTCAATGCTTATTTATTTATTTGGCTAATTGTTAATGGATTTTAATTGCGGTAAATAACTTTGTTTAGCTTAGTTGTGCTTAAACAAATTTAATAGCTAATGGCACATTTTCGCTTAAAGTTCTGCATTCAGTGTCGGGTATATTTGTTGACATTTATGCGCCAATTTCATGAAAATAATAAATTAAACAAAATTATAGGCAAACATTTGATTGGATTGCAAAGCAGTAGATTTATAGTTGTAAAATTACTGCAGTTTTGCCAACAAATCGCTTTGCTGTTCGCATTGAACTGGAATTGAAAAAAACATGATTTACGTTCTGGTCCCTCAGTCAGGTTGACTTCCTAATTGTGCTGACAACTCTGATAGCACAGCAACACGCTCGCTCCAAATTGCATTACAACAACTAATAGCGTCAAAAGCTCCGCATTACATTGCCACATATTCAAAATCAGCCATGACAGCCACAAATTTCAGCCATCACCTGCAGCTAACTGTGATTTGACACAACGCAAAAGTCAGCAAGAAAAATGAAGCGCCAAACAAGTCCAAAACCGAAATAAAGCATGGATTTTTAGCACTACACTCTCAAACACACACACACACACACACAGAGACAGAGATACTCACACATACGTGTGTACAAATTGAAATACCCAAACGCCAACAGGTAATTGAGTGGAAACGTGATCAGATTTCATTATTTATTGTGTCTCTAATGGAATAAAACTGCACAACTTTGGCTGGCGGCAAGAATGACTACAACAACAACAACGCCACAAAAGACAAGTGACTGCGAATCGCATAAAAATACACCCAAAGAGTGAACAGAAAAAAGTTCTGTGTTGCAGAGAACAGTGTCGTCCGTCGCTTTTTCGAGCAGTAAACTGTGGAAGCCTATTATTTCGGGGCCCTTATAACATTTGAATTTTTTATTTAGTTGTGAAAAAAATTCCAAAAAGTCGAGTTGAAAAGATTATGTTGGGTGTACCTTTTGCATTTAAACTATGGGTTTTCAAATCGTTGATCGAATTATAATACATAGATGATAAATAAATAAAGGATTAAAGGATTAAAGAGAGTTACTGTGTTTCTACTGCGTAAAAATCTCCATACAGCTATGAAATATATTTGATGACTTGGGCATGGTTTGTATCACGGAGGAGGACATTGCCAGGTTCGTTCGAGGCTCAGGTTGATTTCAGCCAACACCGAACGCAGGACGACAGGGGCTTGCCTACACTGTCTGCGGGCATCACAATGGGCCTTTAAGGCCTTCTGTGCTTGCTGAGAAACCAGCAAACTGCCAGTCGTACCTACTGTCCGATATTTCAGCAGCAGCTTTCAATTTGTAGGCACTGTATCAAATCTAAACTATGGAGCTGAGATATGTTAATATTAAGAAATCGTGCATATCTCAAACAAATTCTAAAAAAAACAAGTAAGTACTAAATAAAGTTTACCTAATAAACGTAATAAAAATACTAAAACCATTTTCTTTCTTCCCTCGTTCAGTATTTCAAAAGAAACTAACACCGACCAATTTTTTTTTACATCCCCCGACCAGACTTTTTAATTTGATCTTATTTCCCACCAAGCAAACAAACTTAAGACCGTTGATGTGATGAGATGTGCTGTGATGTGATGCGATGCGATGTGATGTGATGTGATGTGATGTGATGTGATGTGATGTGATGTGATGTGATGTGATGTGATTGATGTGATGTGATGTGATGTGATGTGATGTGATGTGATGTGATGTGATGTGATGTGATGTGATGTGATGTGATGTGATGTGATGTGATGTGATGTGATGTGATGTGATGAGATAAGATGTGGTATGATGTGATGTGAAGAGATGAGATGAGATGAGATGAGGTGTGATGCGATGTGATGAGATGTGATGTGAGGGTCGGCAGGAAAGCTACAAGCCTTCCATAGCACTCAGTCCATTTTGGACCATTGGAAGATAGGGAAGGAGAGGAAAGGGATATCTCATATTTCACCCGTTTTTTTTTAATGTGTATGCAACACTGTTTTTTTCCAACATATGTTACAGTACACATTTCAAGTGGTTCGCGAAAGTGGGAGGGAGAGGGGACCTACAGTTTAACGCCGAATCCGAACGGCAGTTGGCAATTTTTTCGTTCATACTTGGAGGTTTTTGCCTGCCAAGAGTGCACTGTTGCAACATTTGCAATTCTTATTTGCTTCATGTTGATAGCAATAGAAGTAGATGAGCCTTTCACCAGCTTGAGCTAGGAATCGAACCTAGGGCCTCGGTATGAGAAGCCATTGACCGTTCAGACCGTTGACTTACTGAACCAATTTGAGTTCCTATGAGTCTAGTATACTGTGAAAAGTTCTATCGGGTAGACCTGCTAGATTATCGAAGACTGAACCAATTTGAGTTCCTAATGAAGTTTAGTAGACTGTGAAAAGTTCTATCGGATAGATCCGCTAGATTATCGAAGAAGAAGTTGCCCAGGTGAGTCTTCTTTCTACCAGATAATGTTGGACAAGAGTATATAAGATGAAAGACCTATTCTTCCTCTTTGTTGTTCATATAGTTTCGGCAGAAGTCATTAGATAGCAAAGCCAACTTTCTTCTAAACGTGAGTACCAATTAACATATTGAACCAGTTTGAGTTCCTCACAAAGCCTAATAGACTGTGAATAGTCCTATCGGTTAGATTCCCTATATGGTTGAAGAAGTAGTTGCCCATGTGAGTCTTCCTTTTTCTAGATAATGCGATACAAGTGTATAGAAGATAAAGTGTACTGTCTTCCTCTTTCTTCTCCATACAACTCCAATGATATTTCAGACTGTTATTAGAAAGCAAACTTAACATTCCTGCGTGGGTGTCACTTTACATAGTAACTCGTCAAAACACCAATCATGGTTCTTGTCTGGTCTCCTTTAAGTGAGCTCTCTGAAATGAGGAAGGGAGCTTTCTAGAATGAGGGAAGTTTAAGGTTAGCCAAATTTGGCTTCTAGAAAATCTTGTGTTTCTTGTCTTTAGCTCTTTAGCTCATCTGTCTTTAGCTCATCTTACGTTAGTTTCTTGCATAGAGTTTTTATGAGTACCAAGTTTACAGGTTAAAAAAGGGATACCAAGCGTTGCCGTTGTCTTCATCAGATAGAATAAGTCTTTGCAACTAGTAGCAGGTACAATCGATCCAAATGTGTTCGGTATGCTCCGCTTTTTTCAGACACTAGTTTAGAGCAGTGATGACCATTCTGCTACTCGTGAGACTAGCTGCCGCATGGTCGCAAACGCACATCAGCGTCGCTGCGAATAGCAGAATGGTCATCACTGGGTTAGAGCCCAATTAAATGAAGGTATGCCTTAAGACTTTTAAAACAGGTAAACCAAGTATAATAACTGCTTCAAATCATAGATGCAATTTTTGGTAAATAGCCGCATTTGTAAGCTATTTTAAGATTTGTACTAAGAGATTTCTCCATCTCCGAATCAAAGGTACTCAAATTTACTGATTGAGCGAATCCTGCGGATGAAGTTTTTGCTATTCTATTCCAAACTCTGCTCTTATCCGCTTTTTAACTTTCAAAAACCAAAAATCTTCACTGCGGGTTTTTTCAATTTGTGCTATAAATTTTATATTTTCTATTTTACACTGTAGCCCTGTCGAATTCCTGGCCCTTACTTCTGATTACTAGTTGCTGGAAAAATTGTGATAAATGCAGAGCACATCCAAGGCGGGCAATTGGCACCGACAGCCGCCTTCATTCCAGCACCCAATGTTCGTTCGAAGTCAGCTCGCACCAATTTCGACTCACCCACTCTCCCTCTCTCTCTCATTCACGCTCAATTGTTGCCTCGGCCAAATGTTGCTCTGCCATACAGCGACAGTTGCGACAGTTGCACAGGACTAAAGCTTAATTCTTCGCCAATTGTGATTGAATTTCCGCTTTGTATCGCTTGCCGACTGACGACTGTCGGCATATCGCATCGGATGGATGCAAAGTTGTGATGGCATTTTTTTTTCGTTTGTTGCCACCATTTGTCGTTTTATTCATTGGTGTCGATTCTCTGTGCTGTTGCGGCAAATGTGTTGCTTTCGATTTTTATGACAGCAACTGCCGCATTTCTTCGGCTCACGCCGCATCCGACTGGGGGCCGTGACGAATGGTTGCTGTGGAAGTGCCTTAATTTCTCGGATTTTGCACAAATCGTTTGGAAGAATTGTTTAATGTTTTTAGTGTTTTTTTGTTCTAGTTTTTGTTGCTTTCATTCTTTTCACTGGGTTCTTCACTTCGCTTCAAATTAAGCACCAACAGTCGAATAAAAGCAATAAAAATAAAACTTGAAATATTGAAAAAGTTATTGGCACTTTTGGCTGCTGTCTGTTAATGTTTGTTTGTATTTTATTGTTGCCGGCATCCAGTTAGATTAGTCGACATGCAGACACCGTCGACAAATCGATAGAATTCAAGTTTAAAATTTGGCTGTCGTCATTTGCTGGTTTCATAAACCGCTGCTTGTTGAAATAATACAAAATTCATATGACAAACATTTAAACTAAAAGTTAAAAAAAATACTGCGCATTCATAGCCAGATAAACAAACAGACAACAGACAACAAGAACAAAAGTTGCTGCCTCATATTTGCCACTGCGGCTGAGGCTTTCAATAATGGCCGCATTTACGGCGAATGGCCGCAAGCGCTGCCGTGTCGCTGCCGCATGTCGGCCCCGCTCTCCCTCGCCGCTTAACCTGCAGCGCTTTGTTGTTGTAGTGCATTTTCATTTCGCATTTAGCCCACGGAGTTGTTTGCATAGCGTTGCATTTGTTTTTTTTTTTTTAGTTAAACCTTTTTGTGTGTTTGCCCGATTGTGTGTTTGTGCGTTTGTGGCCGTCGCATCCTGGCCCCCAACTGCACGCCGACACTTGCTGCCGGCACTCGGCATCATTGCTGCTCTGGTTCTTGTTGTTGTTGTTGTTATTGTTGTTGCTGTTGGCCTTTTTATATTTGTTCTATTTGCGAAGGCGTTTTCTTGGATGATTTTTTTTTCGTGCCGCCACTGCACCTGCCTGCACCTTTTGTGCGTTTTTAATTTTCCTGTTTTATTTCCGGTTTCACGATTCAGCTACCAACTTGATTGCAATGCTGCATTGTTGCTGCAACTAGCACCATTGCCGCTGTTGCCGTTGATTGTGTTGTTGATTTGGCAGCTGCTGTTGTTGTTACTGATGTCGACGACGATGACGATGACGACGACCTGATGAAGATATATGTGCCACATATCTCCATCAACTCAAATTTGTTTGGTGTGTCAGTTTTGTTTAAATATTCACCTTTAACAACTTTTGTTGGCCGCAAACTTAACCTCAAATTTGCCTTTAAACATATTTTACACAAATATGTACATTGCTGCTTTATATGCTAAGGTTGTGTGTGTGTAAACAGATGTTGTTGTTTTTGTTTTTGTCTTTTGTTGTCATCACAGGTCTATGCTACGCTACACTTAAGCCAGACAGTGCAATATTCCTTCGGCCTAAGGTGACCACACTTCACTTCTTCTGCGGAATCTATTTGCCAAATTTTTAAATATCTAAAAATTATTAATTTTTACTACTGAATTTGAAATTTTATCAATAACGATTTGAAATTTTATAAATTTTAAGGACTTGTGGCCTGTAGTTGTATTTTTCTAGTTAACCCTTTCGCTATTTTGTTGCCATATGGCAACATGCTACTTTGTGGACGTCTGCATCCTCTATGGTTGCAAGAATACTTTTTTGTTGGTCTTTAGAATAGTTTGAAGTTTTAGGAAAAATACGAAATCAATAAACTGAATATTTAAGTTTAAAGAAGAGAAGTATACACGTTTTTCTAATGGTATATATTGACTTATTAAAGGAAGAAGAAGCAGAAAATATTAGAGAACTTTTTAATTTGACGTTTTCTTTCAATTTAGATACTTTTTTTTTAATTTTGGCTGAAGTAAATGAAGAAATATTAAAATTTTCATTATGCGTAAAAAGTTGTATGTTTAAGTAATTATTACAGCCACAACGATGGGGTTGCTCTCATAGAAAAACACTCTAAAATACAGGGTCCGAGTATAAAAATTAAAAAATTTCTTATGGAATGTTTCTAATATAACCACATAGAAGCCTAAGACGTAAAATTTAAAATTTTAACTTTCCCCAGTAAAATCCTGTAGCGAAAGGGTTAAGCAGTTTGTAGTTGTAAGTTGGTATTGTAAGCAACTAAAAATTGTTCAAATAAGTATGTAGGTAGAAGCCCACTGAGGCCATGAAGACCCATTGTAATATCAAAATAAATGGGTCTTAAGTCCATTCATCCATTGAACCAGTTTGAACTACTTACGAAGTCCAGTGACTGCTTATAGTTCTATAGACTGAATCCTCTCGATTGTGTGAAGTCATGTATTAGGAAGCTTACCCAACCTTCTTGCCAACTACTTAGTGACATATTGAACCAATTTGAGTGCCCTACGAAGTCCAGTTGCCTGCGAACTGAAAATTCCTATAGGCTGAATTCCCTCGATTGTCAAAGTAGACGTGGCCCAGATGAGTCTTTCTTCTTCTAAACAATGCAGGACAAGTGTAAAGAAGTTGATTTGCGTTTTCTTTCTCTTTCTTGTCCATAAAACTACTAAAGAAGTCATTTGAAAGCAAACCCAACCCATTGAACCAGTTTGAGTTCTATACGAATCTTGGTAACCTATGAATAGTCCTATCCTAGATCCCCTAGATTGTCCAGAAAAAAGCCCAGTTGAGTCTTTCTTCTTCTGAATAATGGAGGACAAATGCATTAAAGGTGAAGTGAACTGCTACGAAGGAAGCAGTGTTGCCACATCAGGAGATTTCCTCTTGGATTTAGGAGATTCTTGGCCTTTTAGGAGAATTTTTTGGAGGAAGAATTGTTTAGGAGAAAGTTTGGGAGATTTAAGTATATTTTATGTTAAGGGATTTTTCGGATCCTTAGTGGATTTTTGGGGGATTTTTGGATAACGTAGTATGATGTATTGGAAACACTGGCAGCAAAACATACTTTGGCAACTACATACTTGTTCAAAATACTTTGTTCAAAATTTGTAAGCTTATAAAATTTAAGCTCGTTCTATCTCGTTCTCACTTAAGGCTTGATTACACGTAACGAGTAGAGTGGCGAGACATAAAAATCGTACTAGGCCGAGAGAATTGGGATGGCGAGCAAACGCGACGAGTTGTTCAAACGTATTTTCACACGTGGCGAGTCAGTTCGGTTTTACAATGCACAAAATGATCTAAGCAACTCGCGCAATTAAACTCAACCGAGCGGAAAGTGGTGTGTGACGCATTCCGCATGTTACGAGCGATTCCGCATGTGACGAGCGATTCCGCGAATCGCTGCGAAAAAGATAAAAATATAACGGTAAAGTAGTACTCGGCCTAGTCAACAAAATGTGATTCTAGTGACTCTCTCGCCACTCTACTCGGTCACTGACTCAATCAACAACTCGCCTTACTGTTTAGACGAAACGAGTACTCGTTCGAGTTGCTGTCTCGTCACTCTACTCGCCTTTAATGCTGTCACAATAAAATCCCGCCAAAAGTGGAAAGATTTTAGGAGATTTTTTTTAATTTGGGAGGAAATTTCAAAATTTTTTTTTAAGATTAAGGAGAAAGTCATTTCAGGTATCTGCCAGCACTGGAAGGAAGGTAGAAAGCAAACGCAACCTTCTTGGATTGGTGCCAAATACACAGTGAAACGTCAGAACATCAAACATTGTTCTCATTGAATTCCATTTAAGTTAGAGAAGCTCTCTAGAAAGACGGAAGTTTAAGGTTAGCGCCCTGTCTTGCCTTCAATCCATCTTAGGTTAGTTTCTTGTATGTATTCTTACTTACAGGTCTTGTATGAGTACTTAACTTACAGGTCAAAAGACGGATTCCAAAAGTTACCATTTCTTGACATACATAACTGTTCAGTTGTGTCCTGCCGACTGAGAGAGATCTGCTCTACAGTTTTCTGGAATGTCCCTAAGTCCCAGACCTCAGCATAGAAGAATATGAAGCCTCCTGGCAGTCTCGTTGAGAGATTTGCTGCAGCTCAGAATAGTCTTGGAGTCTTATTAAAATTGCATCTGGAGCCCTAAGAGGATATTTCGCGCCAATATTACTCTAGCTTACCCTAAGTTAGAAGATGAAACTAACTAATTTTTTGTAATCATATTTTATCTTATCAGTTATCACTCCAGCAATAACTCAGTACAACTGTGAAAAAGTCTCACTTATACAATACTCACTAATGAATTCCGTTTCTTATATTCTTTTGTTCCTGTAAGTGGAAGCGGGCATTAGTGTATAACAGTGCTCCAAACCGATCTTAGCCAAGTCCCCAACTATACTGCTGTCACCTCTTTTACACAACAGATGGCGCTATGAGCGGTAGCTAACAACATCGAACGCGTCGTTCCTAAGCGGCGATAGATGGCAGTCCCATCATTTAGGACTATCTGGCAGAAAAAACAATCGATTAAAGTAACCAACACAAGGCCATGTCTTCTGGAGGCCCTATGCTCCGTAGTGAACCAGGAAAATAAAAATTCTTTTTTTTTCGTTTATCACAAAAAGTTTTTCAATTTTTTTAAGTCATCTCTGAAAGAATCTTAAAATTTCAAAATTATGCTATTGATAAAATAATCTGAAAATTATGTAATCTAAACTTAAAGTTAAGCTAAATGGTCACCATATACCTTTCACAACAGCCCACGATAAGCATTTGCTTCCGTCCACGTGTTAAGCAAAAAAAACTTAAAAAAGCCGAGATGACTTTATGGACCCCGTGGCTGGGTTTCTTGTTGGGCAAATATTTGCATAAAAAGGTCACTAGCACCTTTCAATGGGCTGTTTGGTTGCATGATAGTCGCACATGTGCCATGTGTTCTCGATGTTCTCGGCATCTTTCATTTCAAAGTCCTGCCCTGTCCTTTCGATAGCTTTGTCCTGCACAAAGCTGGCCTTATCTTAAATTCTTGTGCTCCTCGGGTTTGCCTTTATTTACGGCATGTCAATTGCCATTTAAGCCCCAAAGGAGATTTTTGACATTTAATTGAAAATTGTTGTGCAGGTAGAGTTAACCAAAAACAACAAAAAAAAAGAACAAATTATAGAAAATGGAATGTGAAGGTTAAAGTTAATGTTTGGTGGTATAAAAAGCTTTTTTGAAGCAAGTTTTTAAATAAGTTGTTGAGAAAAATTTGTTGAGAAAGATTTGTTGAAACTTTGATGAATAATAAAAATTGGTGTTAGTACTACAAATCTGTGTATTTAATTAAAAATGAGTGTAGTTAGTGGAAGTACTGAGATGTGTGCATGCGTGTGTGCCTTATGTTGATTTAGTGCTGACAGCAAGATGATTCACTGTTTGAGTTAAATTATTACTCTGTTTTATGTGTGTGTCTATACCCTTTTTTATTAGGCAGTGTTCACAATTTCGAGAAAATTCACTCACCACAAATCTTACCGCATATAATTTACACTTTACAGTCGACCACACAAACAAACCAGCAAGAGCCCTCATTATGTCTTTTGTCAGACATGACATGACTCATTTAACGATAGTTACAGTTGGTAACAGTTGAATGAAAACTGGCCACTAAAATGCCTAAAACATGCCAGTCAACAGCAAAAGACAATAACAACCACAAACTGAAAATTGATTGACTAACGGCTGTACACGAAAAATGTTGCTCAGATAGTAATAATGGCTCTTCATAGCTTTATAAACTAATTCCAATTAATACTGAAAATTAGACGAATTTCTGTTTTACAAGAACTTGAAAATTATTGAGACTAGTGGGACCAGCCTAGAGCGTAAAAATTTGTATGGCTTATTTATTTTATTTATTTAGTGATTCGACTCCATACTATCGCGAGACAAATTTAGAAGGAGTGGTCTGTACTTAGTAAACTTTTGCATACTAGTTAATCATGGTCTGCTGAATTGCAATCTCCATTTTATTATTTTTTTAAACTTTTGTAGTTTGGCAATGCCTGAGATTTAAATTTGCAATTTTCGTCCTTTTTTGAAAGCTATAGCACGAAGGGTGTTGGCTAGATTTGACATTTAATCTGTTACGTCAACATTGATAATTGAAAGGAGCAATAGATATTGTATGAGGATCCATTTGTTTTGCAATAAAAACGACAAAAATAAATGTATATTTTGTATTTGTGCATTTTTTTAATTTTTCATGCTGATTGCATACATTTAGGGGTAATCAAAATATATTTTGTCGAAAAATAGGTGTTTAGACCACTTTTCAAATTAATTATTATTGGTTATTAATTATTTTCTGAGATCGGAAGATATTGAAGAATGTGTTTACATTATTCGACAAAGAAAGGATGCTTATTCAAATTTAAAAAATCCAGGAAAATAATTTTAAATACTTTTTAGATATTTTCCTCTAGCAATTTTCAGGTTTTTAATTTTGAAAAATATTTTAAATTAAATGTGAAGTAGAAACCTCAGCTTTACAAATTTTGAAAAATAGCTATAAGCGAATTTATATTAATCCATATTGAAAGTTTCAGCAACTTCTTATTAACAATGCGTTTTTACGATTTTTTTCATCAATAATTTTAAAAACAGAAAATATGTGATTAAATCTTTTTGTGAAAAAAGTTCCGACTTTGAGCTGCTATTGCACTTGTACTAATTAATTTTTTTTAATATTGTTACGAAAATTAGTTCTACTACTTATTGCAGGCGTATTCGTTTCTCTGAATTGTGCTCGAAAATAAAACACCAAATAATCCTTCAACGCAGTCCAAAACCAGTAGTCACCTTATTTATCAAAACCAAATACACCAATAAATAACTATGTATATAATCGGTAAAATTAAATGCCGCTACAGGAAAGTTTAGCGCAATATTTAGAACTTGAATTACTCTCTTATTTTAACTCAGTGTGACCAGATGCCTGAAATGACTTTCTCCTAAATTAAAAAAAAATACTGAAATTTCCTCCCAAAAGCTAAAAATCTCCTAAATTTTTTATAATTTGCATAATTTTAAAGGAATTAAACTTCTCTTAAAATATAAAAATATATACATATATTTTTTTTATGCAGCCTTTTTATTCATCTTTAGCATAACAACAAAAACTAAACAAAAACAAAATATATAACAAATTAATTAAACAAAAAGTGCCATTTTTGGCGGGATTTCATTGTGACTTACAAAGCTTACAAATTTTTAACACAATGGGGTGCTTTGACTAATCAAATAGTTGCCAAAATATGTTTTGTTGCCAATGTTCCCAACACATCATACTTCGTTATACAAAAATCTCCCAAAAATTCACTAAGGATCCGAAAAATCCCTTATTATAAAATAAAAATTTCCTTACCTTTCTCCTAAACAATTCTTCCTCCTAAAAATTCTCGTAAAAGACCAAGAATCTCCTAAATCTAGGAAGAAATTTTTTTGACTTGACGTTTTCAAATTGACTGTAAATTTTAGAAGAATTTTATTAATATTCGTAAACAAATTTTTTTCTGTACTGAGCCAATTATAAGACAAAACTTTTTTAAAAGATTGAAGATTGATACTTTTTGACTTTCATAGTCATCGATGATACATGTGACATGTTCATTGATGAAAACCATTCGTTCTGTCCATCAGTCAGCAAGGTCAGCGAAGTGTTTTATACCATTGACTAATCCTTTTACTGTTCTGTACAAGAAATCAGAACAGTTTCCCAGTGTTTCGATTATGATTTTCGATTCATGATTTCCTCATTATTTCCTGACACTAACGAAGGTGACTGCATTGCTGTGGCTGCCATCACTCAGTTCGCCACTGTGCTCCTAATTATTGCACTCCCAACAAATTAATCAAGTCCAACCGACGTAACACATTCTCACCCAATACTCGTACATCGCTTGCAATAACAACAATGCCACATGATTGACCACTGAACGTGTAAACAAACACACACAAGCGACCTTGTAATCGTTGTGGCCAGCTGCCGCTCGAACGGACGAATGTGGCTTGTAGCTGTGGCTGTTTTGGGGGTTGAATTATGGTCGAACTGTCAGAGTGCGGCACATTAGGCACGTCGACAGGAAAACCAAAATCATTGCTCAATCACACCCTAAGATGCCAATAAATATTTTCGATTGCCACACAACACAAACGATACAACCATATTTGGCAACAAATATTTATCAACCGGACTGTGGCGTTGGGCGTTTGCTCGACTGTTGAACTGCCAATTACTGTTTGGAGTGTTGGCGCATTAGTCAGAAATCAGTTGATAGTGTTGATTGAGCATGTACGGGCGACAGCAGTCTGGCAACGCTGTTGATCCATTGAACAGTGGCTAATTGCAGACCGCATACAATTTGGGCGTGTTGTTGTTATTGTTGACATTTGCCACACACTATTCATACGTGGCATAGTTGTGGGTAGAATTATTAACGTGTTTGGTTGTAATATTTTATGTGGTTACATGATGAAATGTGAAGTGGAGTCGAAATTGTTTTTAGTCAAAAATTTTAAATTACTTTTTATTATTTGTTCTCTTTTAAAATACAGCGTGATGTATGCGAAACACGTACCAGAACCTTATGTAGTCGGTGCAAGAACCATTCAATGGTGTGTTTGTATTTGGTTAGGTTAAGTTAGGTTAGATTAGGCACTTGCCAAAAGACACGCTTAGGCCACGGAATGGGCTCGTTGTGATTCGTATTTTGTGCGAATTAAATTTCAATTGTAGAAACTCTTAACCATTGAATCTGCCTCTGAGCTGAACTGTACCACTCATCTATATACAAATAATTGTTTGTCCTGACTGATTGACTGTCTAAATGATTCATCATCGCCCAGCCCAAACCGCTGAAGCTACAAGCATGCAATTTAAACTTGAAAAATAAACCTCCGCTAAAAGGGATTTTTTGAAATTCGGGTTCTTAAAGAGCAAAACATGGGTAAAGGTGTTGTATGAAGATTCGTGATTTAATGGGCCTATTGATTTCAAATTTGGTGAAAATACTTCAACTCAAAAATAATTCTATACATATTTTTTATTTTTTTCGAGAATCAAAATCTAACGGGGTTAACAATGGGTTAAGCTGCGTATACGGGAAGACTACGAAAAAACCATTAACCATGAGGCCTATTGACCTCAAGGTTGGTGAAAACACTTGAAATAAAAACAATTTTACACGTGTTTCTCATCTTTTTGAAAATCAAAACTGAATTCACCCCTTTAAAAAACTGAAAATGTGTTTAAGTGTTTATTTCGTACCTAATTATTCAAAATTTCATTTTTGAAGGTTAGTGTGAATGGGAAAAATGTTGAAAGCAAATATATCTTTTAGGTCTTTTCAGATTTGGCTTAATGCTGGTGTTGAAATTAATTTCTGAGCTTTGATGTATTCAGAGACCTATAGTCGAATTTTATGGCGAATATTTTCGTGGTACATTTTGCCCTTAAAAAGTCCTGTTTTACAGGACATTTTTGGCATTTTAGAAAAAAGGGTCAAATTGACCCATACAAATAGGAGCTACAGGGTTAAACTGCTCCACAAAAATGTTCTTCGTAGTATTTTACATTAAATTCCTGAACACATCATATACCTAAAATGTGAGGTTACATGGTTTTCGTATGCCTATTCACCATAAGAATGTGCAAAAGGAGGAAAACTTTGACCCCCTTAAAAAAAATTCAGATGTAAACTTTCAAAACGCCGATACACGTATATTTTTTTTGTCCCCTCTACCAGAAACCGTTGTCAGAACCTTGATATTTTTTTTTGTGTTGTGCAGTGTAATTAGATAATTATGTTTTTTTATAAAAATCTGACGGGATCAACAAAGGGTTAAGAAGAACTTGATTTATTGGCCCTGCTAGTAACGAAGAGATACGCATACAAAATAAAAAAAAAATTATTACAATTTGGAATGTAAATATGAACGGTAAAACTCTGACTTTTGAAAAACTTGACAAGGAAAATCGTATGAACTTCCCTAAATCTTCGAGTGAAATGGACCGTTCTTATAATATTTATGCACTAATTCGTTGCTTAACATATGTTAGTTAGAAATATTCGAATTCTAAAATTTTCAGGAGAGGCAAAAAATTATTGATCCCCAAAAACCAACGCAAGTAACATCAAAAAACAGTTAAAGAAAGTTTTAAAGTAGTTAGTTGCTTATCAAATAGCGTCTCTCGTCCAGTGATGTCTGCAGAAGCTGCGGAGATAAATAAGAAGTAGGAACGATATAACACTTCCTGTGCCACCAGCTCTGCAGGAACTCCGTACCCTGGGCTCGAAATTCTTAACGGATCGAACCGGTTCGCCTCAGATTGTGACTGTTGGTTGGCTCCAGAGGAAAACAAGAGGGGATTCAGAATGGGCCAATTTGGCCTCCGAGTGCAAGTGCGGTCTCTGTGCAACACACACCCTTCCCCACCTAACCTAACCTAACCCAACCAAGACATGTGTACTCTGCATTGATTTATGGAAAAAACTCGACTTTGAAAAATTTGAGTACTTATTGGTAATTTCATGGAAAACAAAATCTCTTCTCAAGCAGCTTAAGACATATTAATGCTTGCATATATAAAAAACTGTTTAACCGTAAATACAAAAACAAAAGACACTCTGTCCAAAAGTGAGCAGAAACGAACGAAATCCAAAGTACATAAAGTCAAAAAGACCAACCAGCCAAAAAACTTAAAGGCAAAAGCAAAGCTTAGCATCGAAATCTTTATTCATTGATTATTTAACGACTTCTTAAGTGGTTCCTTAAGTACACAGAAACTTGCTCCTTATATGCGATTAACCGAAGCTCAAAGAAACGCCAAAGAAAACCAAAACCACAAATGCACAAAAAAAGTGAAAAGAAAAGCCTGAAAGAAGTAAATGGGAAAAAAATTCGGAACGTTGCGTGCGCTGAAAAGTCGGTGGAAGCGTTTTAGGAAGTCAGACAAGAAGTAATCACGGCGCACAAAACAAAGAATGGAATACGAAAGTAAGCAGTGGGCGAGGCGGGCGGGCGGAGCAGGTCAGCAGGACTCTAATATGTGCGACAGTGGCTGACGAAAGATGGGCGCACAGACTTACAAGCGGCTGAGCATGAATGAATTCAACGGCGCCGCGCTTAAGTAACGCAAAGTGTGGCGGAAAAGTTAAAGTTGTCGAGCGGCTGCGATTACGCGCCTTCAACAGCTGTTTCCGCTGTTTGCTGTGGTGGCGTGTAAAAGGGTGATGCGACTTTATAATTTTTTTTAAGAGAGCCGAAAAGAGTTACTCAAAAGTTAAAAGGCAAATTAAGTGCATGTGGCAAAGTGCTTTCGAAAAAAAAAACAGTTGTTTGTAAAAACTTAATGCTCGCCGCAAATGCGTTGCCTACTGAAAACAACGCTCAACACTTTTTTGAAGGACTTTCACAGCTGCCTAAAAATCAGTGCAGCCTCGATTTGCATGTGAAAATATTCAATAATCCATTCACGAATCGTGCACTTTGGCCGGTTTTGGTGTTGTGCTGTGGGGTGTCGTTGTTGTTGTGGCTCATAAATTCATTGAAATTGTCAAATTGCATATGCAACGGTGGCAACACCTGCGGTGCGAAGGGTGGCACGAGTGTGAGTTTTTGTCTGGGGATAAACAAAAAAATTGCTGATGGCATGTATGTATGAATGTAGGTGTTTGTGTGTGTGCGTGTGAGTGAATGTTTGTGAGATAGGCAAAAAAATTATTGCTGCATTTTGTCGCAACTGTGATGCGTGGGAGTAGTGTGGTGGAATTTGGAGATGAAGGGAGGGGCGCATGAATGTGTGATTGCATTCTGGTGGTTATTGGAACAGAGGTGAGGAGATCAATGGCTGACTTAATGCACTTTTTGTTCACCCTTAATGTACTCGTAAATGTTGAATTGAAAATAAGAAAAAACATTGAAACAAAACTAATGAATAATTTACTTAACTTAATTAATTTACTTACGTACTTTCTTACCTTCTTACTTATTTACTTACTTACTTTCTTACTTACTTACTTACGTACATACTTTCTCACTTACTTACTTATTTACTTACTTACTTTCTCAATTACTTACTTATTTACCCACCTCTAACTTACTTACTTACTTACTTACTTACTTACTCACCTAGTTACTGACTTTCTTACTTACATACTTACTTACGTACTTATGTACTTACTTACTTACTTACTTTATTAATTTACTTTACTTAATTAATTTACTTACTTACTTACTCACTTACTTTCTTACTTACTTACTTACTTACTTACTTACTTACTTACTTACCTACTTACTTACTTACTTACTCACCAACTTACTCACTTACTTTCTTACTTACTGGCTTACTTACTTACTTACTTACTTATTACTTACTTACTTACTTACTTACTCACCTACTTACTTCCTTACTTGCTTACTTACTTTCTTTCTTATTTTCTTACTTACTCACCTACTTACATACTTTCTTACTTACTTACTTCCTTACTCACCTACTTACTGACTTACTTACTAACTTTCTTAGTTACGTTCTTACTTACTTATGTACTTACTTATTACTTACTCACTTTCTTACTTACCTACTTACTTACTTACTCACCTACTTAAACCTTCCGTTACAGGTTTTTAATGAGGAGAGTTACAATTTTAAATTTATCGATGTAGTCTTTTGTGTGGTTATTTCAACAATATCCAATACAGTTTTTTTTTTTAATATTTGTTATCGAACCCTGTTTTTTAGAGTGTTGTCATACGACAGCCAACATTTTGTTGTAGCTATAATACGTATTTAAAAATAAAATTTTTACACATAACTACAAATTTATTATTCTTCAATTACTTCAGCTAAAATTATTTTAAAAATTTATCTGAATTGAAATAAAAAGTCAACTTAAAAATATATCTTGCATATTTTTTCTGCTTCTTCTTTCATTGCTATGGAAAGATATAACATTTAAAAAAATTTATACTTATGTTTTTTAAACATAAAAATTCAGTTCGTTAATTTTGTATTATTCCTTAAACTTCAAACAATTCTAAGGACGAACAAGAAAATGTATTCTTAAAACCATAGAGTGTTCAGACGTCCACAAAGTATAAAATAAAAATAGCGAAAGGGTTAAAGTGCTGTTCAAAAATATAAAAAGAACTTAATACAAACATACATAAAATTACAGACAGAAACGAGAAAAGCGAGAATGAGAAAGAATCGAAGAAGATCCCCAAGGAATGAAACTCTCCAAATTGTCCAAAGATTCATCCAACCGCATCAAAACCTTAAAAAAACAAAACACATGACCAGTAAAAAAGAATAGCTCGAAGAAAATTTAAGGACTCAGCCGAAGACGTCTAGACAACAACTTTACAAAAGATGATAGAAGGGAAGTTTCGAAACGTTTTTTAGAAAACAAAAAGCAATTATTGGGTTGGCAAGAAAATAATTCCGGATCTCACTGTTTATGACGTTAGGTTTGTTTTGAAGGACGTTATGATTTTTTCCTTTTGACATTTTATAGTTGAAGACTTCGAACTCGAAGATATCAAATTTTTTGGTCGACTTACCGAAGTCAATAATTAGAGTAGTTGAGTCAGATGGTCATGGAACTGTGGGAGAGATTGCAGAAAAATTAAATATGTCACACATAATGTTTCAAAAAACTCAAAACGTCTTTAAGATCCGTAAAGAACCTCGATGTTTGGGTTCCACATGAATTGAAAGATATTCAGTCAATACAATGAATCAATGTTGGCCTCATGCATCTCAAACATAACAAAGTTGACTCTTGTTTAAAAGGAATCATCACTTATATGTAAAAGGGGTTTTCACACCGAGCTCGTTGCTTTATTAGTTCGGTACTCGATAGTTTTGTACGTGAATTTATTTAGTTTTTTGTTGGAATCCTTTACAAAAACAAAATACATGTGCAAAAGTACCGAGTACCGCACTAACAAAGTAACGAGTCTGGTGTGAATACCCCTAATGAAAACTGTGTCGTTTAGAATAACATCGAATAAAAAAAAATTCATGGTGCAAGCGCACCAACCACATCGAAATCTGAACTGCATAAAAAAATAATTCTTTAAATTTGATTACATTACATTTTGAGAATCTGAACGATCAATTCAGATGTTTTCTCTCAGCAACTAAGGAACCTGCAGGAAGCATCAAAGAAAAACGACCTAAATTGGCAAATATCAAAGGAATTGTATTCTGCATCGATAGATCCTCACACATATTTGGTGACTTGTGGAAAATTATAGGCCCCCCAAAATGAAATCCTGTGTGGGCCACTGCATCCATCGTTGGGCCATCAGATTAGCCTTTATTACGAAGTTTTTAAAACTTTTTGAATGATATAACTTTCACCAATGATGATGACCTGAAATCTCCTTGAACTCTTTGAATTGTGAAATTGTTGGTGGTAACAATGAGCTGAACTCAGACTTGGTTCAGTTTTTTGCTGATGAGGATCAAAAGTTCTATTTGCGAAGAATCTTAAATTTGCCATAAAAATGGAAAAAGATCATTGCACCAAATGAAAAATATATCATTGATTAAAGTTCATTCGTTGCATACAAAAATTTGAGTTCTATTTCACACTACAAAACTGAAATTACTGTCATGTCAACATCTTTCATACAAATCTTGCATATAATCTTACATACAAATGTATGTACAAATATATATACAAATCGTTCATATAATCGTACATAAAATTAGATGTAGTTAAATATAAAAAAATAGAGTTGAATTCATATATATTATCTTAAAAGATAAAGTTATGAGGAATAAATTTTTCTTGACAGTCCTTATAGATCTAAGAAAAAGAAAATGGAAAAGGAAACGAAACTGCAACGCCAGAAGTTCATACTCAGAAAAGTTTTTGGCAATGTGCTGAATGAAATGAATTGCGTTAGCATAAAGTGTGATATATATTTCTGTCATAATCTGCTCGCACCAGCAACAACAACAACAGGAATCTTCCTCATTCACCGCTCCACACCAGCGCAGTTATCATTAACGAATCGTATATCTTCTCGGCTAAAGTTACAAAAATCCATCGCTGGGTTCATGCGTCCTTACTGCAATGCTTCCACAGAGAGAGAGAGAGATCGACCCGAGCAAAGCTCGGAGCGGGCAAGGGTGCGTTGTGAAAAGGCAAAAATTAATTTCAAACGTAACGAAATGCCATGAATAATTCCACTTCAATACGGCGAAAGGCCATGCAATCGCAGAAGAGTGCGCGCTCTGCTCGTTTCTCCTCACTGCAGCCGTCCATCTCTGTCTGTCGCGTGCTGTCGTGATTTGCCGGCGCATGAAATGCAAGCGTTGGCCTTTCGTTGCAGCTGCACTGGATCGGGTCGAGCATAGCCGGCTGACATCAACTACCAAAGCAAAAACAACAAAAGCAACAATAACCATAATAAAAATTCGCAAAAAGTGCGCACGCAGTCGTTGTTGGTGCAATGGAATGCAAAACTGATGTTTTAGTTGACATTCTTTGGGCAGCCAAGTGAATGCAGTTCGTTGATGCACGTTGTTGTTGATAGTTGCTGGTGGAATGTTGGTGAGTTGATGTGGCCTGAGTGCACAATTGGCCGATGTGCATTTGCGTTGATGTTTGATGTCATCAGCGCGTGGCCGACTCGCTCTCCGCGGCCACTTTTCTGTTGCTGGGGATGGTCGATGTAGTCGTTTGGCGATGCTAAAAAATAATGAAAAAAGAAAAGGCAAAAATTATGTAAATTTTAATAAAAAGTTATTCTTGCACAAAAATTATTCCTGTTTGCTGTCAAAGTGCACTAATTCGAAATATTTTTTATTCACAATTTTTTTTTAAATTTGTGTTGTGTATTATTTTAAGAACTTTGGACAAAGATTACTTGGCCATATTGGCCACTTTAAAGCGACTCCCAACTCCCAGCGTGGATTATGGCTAAATGACTGCCAGTCGCTAGTTGCCAGTCGCAAGTCGTCTCTGACCTGCTCTCGCTCCCAATGCCTCTGGGCCACTGTTGGCCATCGCTTCGGCTGTCTGTAAATATTTTCATTGTCATTTGTACTTTGCTGTGTTGCAATTTTGCAGTGCTTTGCTGTTTGCTGTTTGCACAATTGACAAACTGCAGTGTCGCCGGCACTCGAAGCTTTGGCTTTGGCCACTGACCAAAGTTGCTGTGGCCAGTGCGGCGATTGTTGCACCGGTTGTTGTGCCTTATCGCGCCGGCCGTACGTGTCCACCATGCACAGGATTAGTTTTTGCTAAATTCTAGCTTCCTTGTATGTGTGTGTGTGTGTGCGTCTGCGTGTATTTCTGTGCGTTCATATGCGCGCGCGCGTGTGTGTGTGTGTGTAGCAGTGTGGGTGTGTACTTAGTGGTCAGTTATTTACAATTAATATTTTTGGCAAAACCAATTTAGATTTTGGGGATTTATGCGTTGGGCGAAATATTTTGGCGGCATGAAGTTTGCTGCCAGTGCAGCGTTTGTTAGCTTCGTGCATGCGGATGAGGTTGCAGCGATATTTTCCGTTAATATTTCGATTTTCAATTTAATTGGCTGCACATTTGAATTCAATTTAAATTAATTCAAGTCAATATAAACACATACAAACTACTTAGAGATGACATAATACTAAAGGAATAATTAAAGAGTAAAAAATAAAACTGATTCCAGCATTAATAGAATATGTGACAAATAAGGCTGAGTAATTAAAGAATCACTACATAGTATAAAGCAAAGTCGCTGTCGCTGTCTGTCCCTATGTATGCTTAAATCTTTAAAACTACTGGATCAACTTGGATACTTCCTTCGGCGGGTTTGTTTCATATTGTTACGTGAAGGTTTAGAAAAAAGAAAAGTCGGGAAAACGGGGCGTGGCACCACAAGAATACATTTTTAGGCAATAACTTTGGAACCATAAGTCACACATCAATTAAATTTGGTACAAACTTACTATTTAATCATGTCCTTCGTCCGAGGGAATGGGGTGCGTATTGAGCAAAGGGGTGTGGCACCGCCCATACAACTCAAATCTTTTAAATGGAATAGCTTCCGAATTGTTAGTCGCACAGCATTGAAATTTGGTATGACATTTTCCCACAGAAGTGTCATTCGACTGTTAAAATTATATGGGCGTTGGATAAGGGGCGTGGCACATTGTTTGTGACCCAATATTTCAGCAGA
This sequence comes from Melieria crassipennis, assembly GCA_963668005.1. Taxonomy (NCBI): domain Eukaryota; kingdom Metazoa; phylum Arthropoda; class Insecta; order Diptera; family Ulidiidae; genus Melieria; species Melieria crassipennis. The sequence goes on along the minus strand of OY764962.1, from coordinate 32,365,746 downwards.
ACTGTAAGTCGTACATAAATGAAACTTAGTATGAACCTACCATTTAGTCATATCTTTCGGCAGAGGGAATGAGGTGGGTATTTAAGAAGAGGGCGTGGCTCCGCCCATACAACTCAAATCTTTTATATGGAATAGCTTTGGAATTGTAAGTCGCACATCATTGAAATTTGGTATTACATCCTCCCACAGAAGTGTTAATCTACTGTTAAATTTTGATGGGCGTTGGAAAAGGGGCGTGGCACATTTGTTTGAATTTTGGAACTGTTAGTCGCACATCAATGAAACTTAGTACGAATTTACCATTTAGTCATATCTTTCCACAGAGGGAATTGGGCGGGTATTTACCAAGGGGGCGTGGCACCGCGCATACAACTCAAATCTGTTATATGGAATAGCTTCGGAATTGTAAGCCGCACAGTATTGAAATATAATAAGACATCGTCCCATAGATGTGTCATTCTACTGTTAAAATTTTATAGGCGTTGGATAAGGGGCGTGGCAAATTTTTTATGACCCAATATTTCAACAGAACTGTAAGTCGTACATCAATGAAACTTGGTATGAACCTACCATTTAGTCATATCTTTCGGCAGAGGGAATGAGGCGGGTATTTAAGAAGAGGGCGTGGCTCTGCCAATACAACTCAAATCTTTTAAATGGAATTGCTTTTGAATTGTAAGTCGCACAGCATTGAAATTTGGTATAACATCCTCCCACAGAAGTCTCATTCTACTGTTAAATTTTAATGAGCGTTAGACAAGGGGCGTGGCAAATTTGTTTGACCCAATATTTCAGCAGAACTCTAAGTCGTACATCAATGAAACTTGGTATGAACCTACCATTTAGTTATATCTGTCGGCAAAAGGAATGAGGCGAGTATTTAACAAGAGGGCGTGGCTCCGCCCATACGACTCAAATTTTTAATATAGAATATCTTTGAAATTGTAAGTCGTACAACACTGAAATTGAGTACCCCGTCGTCACACAGATGAGTCATTCTACTGGTAGGATTTGATGGGCGTTGGACAAGGGGCGTGGCACATTTTTTGTGATCCAAGTATTCCGCTGAACTATAGGTCGCACAGCAATAAAATTAAGTACGAACCTACCAGTTATTCATATCTTTCGACAGAGGGAATGATGAGGGTAGTGAACAAGGGGGCGTGGCACTGCCCATACAAACCAAATGTTTAATAGAGAATATCTTTGAAATTGTTAGTCGTACAACACTGAAATTTAGTGCACCGTCGTCCCATAGATGGGTCATTCTACTGGTAAGTTTTTATAAGCGTTGGACAAGGGGCGTGGCACATTTGTTGTGACCCAAATATTTCGCTGAACTATAAGTCGCTCAGCAATGACACTTAGTACGAACCTACCATTTTCTCTTTCGACAGAGGGCATTGTGCGGATATTGAATAAGGGGCCGTGGCCCTGCCAATATAACTTAAATATGGTTCAAGCGCTATCCATTTCTTTACTGAAACTTAGCAGCACCATTGCTTATTTACGGGCCTCGATTGCGTTAATCAGTAGCTCCCTCCCCTTCCTTTAGTTGGTTTTCTTCGTCAATTTGCCATTTGCCACATCGCCATTGATTCGCCATCTCGCGTATTTCATTATAAAAAAACAACAAATGTCGTGCGGGACGAAGTTCGCCGGGTCAGCTAGTATTATATAAAACCTGCAGTCTTAGTCTGTTCGACTAACATCGAGAACGGTTTTGTGATCAGTGTGACCAGTTTACCTTCCTTGAAGCTAAATCGAATCCTTTTTGGTCACTTTCCCTGAGTTATAACTTTTATAGATATTTGTCCAGCATTGTGTGATTACTATTAAACTATGATATATTAATTTTTTTTTATAAATTTTTATATTAAATATATTAAATGAAATAAATACCTAAAATGTGTAGTAAAAGGAAATCCCTAATTTTTTCAATAGATAGGCTTTAGTAATTTGTATCTTGCTTTGTACAAGTGCAAACGGGCTATGCTGGATTGCATTAGACAGAGAAGATTTCATGGTAAGAAAACTTGTCAGACAGTTTTGTTTTTACTTGACTCAGTTTGGTTTGATCGACCGTAAAAAATGTACACCAGAAAAGAGAAAATACCCCATATTTTGCAATATTTTTCAATTAGGGCTGAAATGAAAACCAGACGGATGCAAATGTGAATAGAGTTTATACTCCTGATTAGTGACGCACACAGGTTTTTACTTTACTTGTATTCCGTTCATAACTTTTGAGCCCAAAAGCACTTGGAACCATATTCACCACACTCAATTTTTGTAACAAATCAATATTTTGAGAGTTTAAATACGCAAAATCCTGATACTCAAACATCCATGATCTGGATGGCTGGATTGATTGTCGAAAATTTCGATGAAATCATGAAATAGTCAAGTGTCATAAAATTTTAAAAGTTAAAGAAAAAAAAACATTCTGAACCTATTTTTCATCTGCGAATCGGTGCTGATTTGATACAAATTTTTCTCATTTCTCGGAAGCGAATTTTGATTGGTAATGAAAACAGTGTATCGACGTCAAGTAAACACGGTTGTGGTCGAAACGCGGTAAACTGGCACAAACGGTACCCAAGCCAGGATTGGCGGTCAGGAAGTTTTTGCAGTATGGTCGGTGAGATTAGCAGGGAATAATCCACTATGAACTACTTCCTACTACTTCCACTATGAACTACTTACTTTGAATTCGAACCTGTACTGTCAACGATTCCACCGTCTGAAAGAAGCAATCGCCCAGAAGCGGTCGATTTTGATCAAAAAGAGAGGAATTGTGTTCTATCAGGACAACGCCTGTTGACTCGCGTGAATGTCTGGGAGCTTTGCTGGGGGGGGACCTCAGGCATTCTTCTTATAGTGAACCAAGTGATTACCACCGGTTCCTTCCTATGGAAAATGATTTGAATGGCGAAAATTTTCTTCAGAGAAGTTTGGGAAAATCGACTGTCCCATTTATGTGCCAATAGGGACGAAGTTTATATGAGAATGGAAAGGAAAAGGTATTGGAATTACCTTAAAAATAGCAACAAGTTATCGTACAAAATGGTGCATATTTGGTCCAAATAAAATCATTCTAACTATACTAAAAGTATTCAATATCATTGCAAAAATAGTGGATGTTTTACTACACTTTTTATATTAAATAAAAAAAATTATTGTAAAAAGTTGGTTTTTAATTTTTAAATATCGGTATTTTCTTTGGTATTTTTGAGTACTTTTGTTTTAGTGACTTTTATTTTTGTATCGCAGAAAATTTTTGTTTTTTACATTTTACTTTGTATGTACTTTATTTTATTATTTATTTTATTATAATTATTATATTATATTATTATTTTTTTATTATATTTTTTTTTGTTTTATTATATTATTTTATTTGATATGTACTTTTCGAGATATCAGCGGATATATTATGTAGTCTTTGTAGGTATCGAAAACTTGCGGCCTTTCTAGTGTTAAAAATTAAAACTATGTAAACCGATTTCAGCATTTATCTTTTATTGAGGGTTGATCTGTTTACTCTCTATACGATCTTAGCTCCAATTCTTCCCAATATTTTCTTTTTCTTTTCTCTACTTTTCCCTTCTATTTCATTGACATTTTCATATTTTGTTCCTTTGTTTTTACTGATTTCAATTTTCTAATATATTTTTTCTGCTAATTTTCTACATTCCCCCCTTCCTCTCCAATTCCACTTTAATATTTCATAGCTCTTCTTCTTCTACATTGATTTGTTTTATCCTAATGTGCTATCTACATGCCAACAAATCGCTCAAATGCGATTTTGTTGCTCGTTGCTCTCTCGAAGGAATTCAATTATTGCAGATTACGCTAATTCCGTTCACCGTTAGCTAACCTCATAAATAATTGCACATCGCTCGTCTACCTGATGCGACAGCTGCGGCCGTTGCTGTTGCTGACATTTAAGCAATCATAAAAATATCAGGCCAACAAGACAGCGGCAACAACAACAACTGCACAACAACAATAACAGCAACAACAAACACATACCAACAGCAACAAGATGGCAAAAAATTCCCCATCACTTGGCGTGACACTCGACCGCAAAACGTTACACAACAAAAGACTACGTGACGTTGTCATTCCCGGTGTGCTGATTGCACTACATGGACAAAAACAACAACAACAACAACAATAACAACAACAACCACCACCACGACGAGCGCATCATTTGTGCCGCAGCCAAGTGCTGCACAATTTGCAATCAGAACTTGCATGTTGTTGTTGTTGTTGCTTGTCCTTTGAGATCACGTAAAGAATTGAAATACGTTTTTGTGCAATGTTGTTTGTTCATTTGTTGGCCTTCCGCCGCGCCCGTTCAGTGTCCGGCACTCAAGTGTTGCCAACGTGCGCGCACCGAACACGAAGCCAACAAAAACTACATAGCAGCAAAAAATCACAACAACTCGACACACTGCAGCTGGTCAACTTTCTCGAGCCGACGTTTTTTTCGTATCAACTGTCGGTGCTGCAACTTGCTGCTAATGTGCTGGAACAAGTCACGACAATTGCTGGCAATGAACAGCGACAGCAAACTGAACTCAAGCAACAACACAAACATACCAACAAACATACCAACAAACAAAAAAAAACAAAACGAGAGGCACATTCGTTGCTTCAGCGTCAGCTCATCCTCGTTGTTATTGTTCCGCGTCGAGGACCGAAGCGTCGGCTGCGCGCTGCGCTGGCCAACGGTTCCTGCTTTGAGGTTTACAGTTATGACGGTATTTATGTGTCGTAATGAAAATTAGATTAAAAATTCTAAAATGCAGCAATTTATGAAGATTGAGTTGTAAAACGGAAATGGAAATGTGAGCTGCAATTAGCCGAACTTGTGCTGGCGCCAGCGGTGGTCACAGTTGTTGTTTTTTCTTAGTGGTGGTCATGCATAAGAAATGAAGTTAATGATGTGCTCTGGCGTATTTTTTAGTGGGAAAGCGAAGACGAATTGTTGAATGCAATGCAATGTTTGCGATCTTGATTTTTTTAATTTATCTATCTATCTATCTATCTATCTATCTATCTATCTATCTATCTATCTATCTATCTATCTATCTATCTATCTATCTATCTATCTATCTATCTATCTATCTATCTATCTATCTATCTATCTATCTATCTATCTATCTATCTATCTATCTATCTATCTATCTATCTATCTATCTATCTATCTATCTATCTATCTATCTATCTATCTATCTATCTATCTATCTATCTATCTATCTATCTATCTATCTATCTATCTATCTATCTATCTATCTATCTATCTATCTATCTATCTATCTATCTATCTATCTATCTATCTATCTATCTATCTATCTATCTATCTATCTATCTATCTATCTATCTATCTATCTATCTATCTATCTATCTATCTATCTATCTATCTATCTATCTATCTATCTATCTATCTATCTATCTATCTATCTATCTATCTATCTATCCATCTATCTGTAATGTTTCTTTCCAACACTTCAAACAAAACTTCCTTCCAACTTTCAAACACTTTCCTTATATGGAACACTTGAAATCACGAAATCACAATTTTGTTCCATATTTTGTTTCATATGTTTTGGATTATCGTTAACCAAAAAACTAAACCACGAACTCTTTAATTGTTCATGTTTTTCAGTCCCTCACATTCCCTGAACTGTTCCTTTCCATTCCTTTTTGCTTTCTTAGTTCAAGAAGCATTCGATTAAGACATCTCTTATACTAATTTGCTGGTTTTGTGTACATGCGTTAATTTTTCTTAAGATTATCTGCCTCCAAACAACAACAATAACTGGTGCTAACGCCATCAGTAATAACCCTACCCCACCCCCTTGCAATTAAATTTCACCAACACGAGAAACCATTAGAACACCGCCACCGACTTCGCCACTCAGACTGCAGTCAGCGGTGGCTGGTGGCTGGCAACTGGCGGCCACAGGTGAAGCCGGGAGTCAACTTCATGAATTGCTGCTTACTTAACTTATGCGCTAAAAACTTCATTTAGCTTATTGTTCTTCGGCTGCAGCTGCTGATCCGCTGCGCAGCACACCTGCACCCGGCATCCACCCGCCGTCACACATATGGCCGTCTGTTGCTGTGTGGGTCTGTGTGAGTTCACAAGGATTGTGAGCTGCGCATGTGTGTGTGTGTCGCACTATGGTTGTGGCCGTTGTTGTTGTTGTTGTTGTTGTTTTTGGCTGCTGTATGCGCCGCTTGTAATAAAGTGAAAAGTTGATTAAAGTTTTGTACGGTTTAAATTATTCATTGCCGAATGCGGCTGTTGGCAGTCGGCGCGTTCTGTGCGCAGTCGAGGCGGCAGATTGCGTCGACTGTCGGCCGGATAGTGCAGATGGTGTTTTAAGTAAGGCAGCCGAGTGTTTATAAATTAAAAGCATTTTCGTCTTTGGTAAAAGTTCATAATTTTTGCGCTTTCCATGCGCTCGCGTGCGTTCGTCTCTGTGTGTGTGTGTATGTGTATGTCGCATATGTGAATCCTTTTCGTAATTGTCCTTTTTGTGCTGCCATTGCCGCTTCCGCTGTTGTGCTTGCTTATTGTAGTGGCTGTTAGTGTTGGTGGTGTTGTTGTTGTTGTTGTTGCTGTTGTTGGCAACTGCAGCGTAATGAGAATGAACTGCAGCCGTCTGTATTGCGCGGCGTGTTGCTGCTAAGCTCTCAATTGTTCCCTCGGCGAGCATTCGTGCGAGGTTTCATTCGCTCTTTTATGCATTTATAATTTGTAATTTTAAAACTTAAGTCAAACTGGATTTGGCAGCACTCACACACATACATCTGCACCCACACACACACACGCACACAATCAAACAGTTGGCGTGGCCGTCTTTTCTGTGCAGTCGGCGGGTTGTGTTGTTTTAAAACCTTTTCTAGCTGACAATGAAAAAGTTTGTGGTTTATTTTGCCAAAAATAAACATGTAATTGCGGTTAAGTCAAAAGTTTTGCGTATAATTTTCCTCTTAAGCTGTGAAATGTTGAATAATGACAATGAAACGGTGTTGGCAACACTGGTAGAGTTGGTACGAATATTTTGCAGCATGAAGTGAGGGATTGAAGAAAACTAATGAGGATAAAAATTAGAAAAGTAGATCACAAATGTTCACAGATGGGTTGTCCTGAGAGTCCGCAATTTTACCGGATCTAGAAGGTGGACTGGACTCAAGACTTAGTAGATCCCAAAGTAAAAACTAGATTATGAGATTTTTTCCTGAAATTGGGAGATGCTCCAAAATATATAAAAAATACTGCACTCCGAACTCAGTTGATTCGAAAATAATGGATACATTATCAGATTTTCGCCCACATTTGTGAGATTCTTCCAAGCCTAGGAGGAACACTGGACTCAGAACTCAATTGGTTGAAAAACTAATGAATAGATTTTGAGATTTCCTCATAGAATTGAGAGATTCTGCCATATGAGGACTATTGCTCTCAGGACTCGAAAATAATGGATAGAATATGAGATTTCCTCATAGAATTGGGAGATGCTCTAAAAAGTATTAAAAATACTGAACTCGGGACTCAGTTGTAAAAATAATGGATAGATTTTGGGATTTTCTCTTAGAATTGAGATACATATGCTCGAAATTATATGGGAAATACTGGACTCAAGACTCAGGTGATCCGAAAATAATGGATAGATTATGAGATTTTCGCCTTCATTTGTGAGATTCTCCCAAACCTAGGAAGAACACTGGACTCAGGACTCAGTTGGATGGGAAACTAATGGATAGATTTTGGGATCTTCTCCTAGAATTGAGAGATGCTTCAAATTATATGAGGGATACTGAACTCGGGACTCAGATGATTGGAAAATGTGGATAGATTATAAAATGTTCGCTTACATTCGTGAGATTCTCTCAAAAAATAGGAGAATCACTGGAGTCAGAACTCAGTTGGTAGGGAAACTAGTAAATAGATTTTTGGATCTTCTCCTAGAATTGAGAGATGCTTCAAATTATATTTAATTATATTAAATTATGTGAGGAATACTTGTCTCAGGACTCGGATAGAGTATGAGATTTCCTCATAGAATTGGGAGATGCTCCAAAATATATGAAGGGAGATGCTTCAAAATATATGAGGAATAGAGGACTCACCACTCAGTTGATTTAAAAAAATGCATAGATTGTGAGATTTTCTCGTAGGATTGGGAAATGCTCCGAAATATATGAAGAATACCGGACCCAGGACTCTGTTGATTCAAAAATAATGGATATGTTATGAGATTTCCTCCTAGAATTGGGAAATGCTCCAAAATATATGAGAAATACTGGGATCCGCACTCAGTTAATTCGAAAATAATGCATAGACTAGGAAATTTACGCTCACATTTGTGAAATTCTCCCAAACCTAGAAGGCACACTGGACTCAGAACTTAGTCAGTTGGAAAACGAATGGATACATTTTTAGATATTCTCTTAGAATTGAGAGATGCTTCAAATTATATGAGGAATACTAGACTCAGGACTCAGATGATTCGAAAATAATGGATAAAGTATCAAATTTCCGCACAAAATTGGGAGATGCTCCAAAAAGTATGAAGAATACTGGACTCAAGACTTATTTGATTGGAAAATAATGGAGATATTTTGAGATTTCCTCCTAAAATTGGAAAATTCTCCTTAATCTAGGAAAAACACTTCATTCAGTTGATTTAAAATGCTTCAAAATATGTATATAAAAATGACTGAACTCATCTGATTCAAAAGTAACGGATATTTTATGATATTTCTTCATAGAAATGGGAGAATCTCAGCGTTTTGTCAGGAATTTTACGAGGAAGTATTGTTTAAGAAAACGTTTAGGAGATTTCAGCTTTGTATTGGTGGATTTTTCGGGTCTCTGGTGTATCTCTGGGAGATGTTTTGATAACTTAGTGACTTCAATTCAACCGATATTACAAATTATGAATGTTTCTGTGAGTGAGAAAGATAACAGATGTGATTTTGTTAGCGAATCGTTTGAATTTTTGATTATTGGGAGCTAAATTGCCATGTCTGAGACTGTCTGACATTGAAAGATACTGATGACCTTTCATGGTGATGACTATATTTTTTAAATTCTTTTTATGGGTCCATATGTTCGTTGGTTTCTTCTTATATACTTTGCCATAGAAAGTGTTTTTTTTAATTGTTACTCGTAATTTGTCAATTAGTGATCTTATGAAACTATGGATTCGGCTTTCTTCGTATCACATAGGTAGGTTATTTATCGGCGTATCTCATTGGTTTGCTAGGAAGACTAATATTTTATTAAATAGAAAAATAATTTCTTCCTAACAACAAATAAAAAACCTTTCTTTGACTGGAACCGCAATGTTTTCTCTCGAACACCAAAAGATCTCCCACTAATTGCACGTAAAAATGTTGTCAAGCAGGACACTGATCTATAATGATTCCAAGAGCGAGATGAAAGCTAATTCATAGGAAATTTCTAACTGAGGTTATTTGTTGCTAAAAGAACAACTACGGATTGAGGCTATTTCTCAAACAGGAGGCTCAAACAGTTTTGTAGCTGTGTATTTAGTTCTAACATTTAAGCAGCCAGCTTACTAGAGAAGTAATCTATTGGATTCTATAGCCAAGGTGGCCGAGACCAGTTTGAGTAACATTTTCTTAGCGACATAGAGAAGAAGCAGCCACAAAACTTTGCTGATGTGCTACATGAACCATTCGGAGTTTCATAACTGCATTTATCTGCATCCAAGTCTAAGAATCATCTCGAGGGTCAGAAGAAGATTTATTTCAAGTTGTGCTACTAGAACCCAAATTTGATTACATCGCAGCCTAGTCAGAGTTCAATATGAGATATCAAGTTGTGATCATAGAATTTCTGCAACTTTCCCTATTTTCCGAATCACTAAACGGTGCACCGCCGGGACCACAATTTAACGAAATTATTTAAAAAAAAAAACGACTAATTTCTGTTAATATTTTCAAACCACCAACATTTCAATTTCATTTCAAATTCAACCTCCAACTGTTTGCAGTACGTTTTGGAACGTCGCAGCATTTCTTCATTTTCAAAACCACTGCATTCAAAACCACTAAATGTCCTTTCACAACTACACAGTTCGCTCCTTTTGCTGCCAACAGCTTAAAAAGCGCAGCAAAACGCTCGCTGCGTCGGCGTTTTGTTTTTGAGTTAAATGCGCTCAACTTGCTGGTGTCGTAATTTTTCGCCGGCACTAATGAAGGGTTTTTATGGTAAACGCACAACAACGACAAAAACTCGACGCTGTGCACTTTGTCGACGCGGCGCACCGCCCTCCGTTGCGCCATTGTGTTTATTTGCCGTTTTATTTGCGCAATGTTGAATGTTTGTTCGCTGGCAGTCGTGCTGGCGTTGGCGTTGTGGCATAGCCGCTATTGTGGTGTTGTTTTAATGAATGGATTATGAAAATTTTATGTGCACTTTTCGCTGCTTATATTTCCCTCTATAGAAATTTTCGTTGTTGTTGCTGTTGTTGTTGTGTTGTTTTGTTTCGATGTTAGTCCATATACGCTCGAGGTGTTGATTTTAATACACAAACATGGCGTGGCATAAATCGCCACTAATTTTTCTGCGTGTGAAACAATTAAAATGAATTATCGCATTTAAATCGGTCGCCGTAGAAGCAAAAGTTTAATGATTTAATATTTTAATTTGGATTTGGTGGAATATGGTGTCAAATGTGTGTCAAGGCAGATGAGCTTTCCAGAGCTGGATCTGCGGTTCGTTTCATAGGACCTGAATCAGCGGTTGACTGTGGCTTATTTGGGGCTATGGATTTAAAACTTAGTGAAAATTTTGCAAATAAAAAATTATTGGATACATGTTTTAAAATTTTTCGAAAATCAAAATCTGACGGGATCAACAATCGGTTAAGGTTTGTATACAGGAAGACCATACAGAAACCTGAACCGATGGGTCTATTGCCTTCAAGATGGGTGAAAACAATTAGAATGAAAACATTCCAAATTAAAAATTTTCCGATATGTATTCTAAAATGTTTCAAAAATAAAAATCTGACGGGGTCAACAATGGGCTAAGTTTTGTATACAAGAAAACCTTACAGAAACCTGAACCGATGGGCCTATTGACCTCAAAATTGGTGAAAACAATTAAAATGGAAAAACGACAATTAAGCGTTTGTATAGAGAAACAAGATTTTATGGGCTTTGCGACTTCAAACTTGGTGAAATCACTTCACAGGGCAAATAAGTCAATACGTGTTTTTAATTTTTTTGAAAAGCAAAATCTGACGGGGTCAAAATTGGGTTAACAGTTTATATGGAAAAAGATTAATTAATGTTCCAATTTATTTCAAACTCGGTACAGGTGTTCCGATTCCATACGCGTTTTCAATTTTTTTCAAAATCAAAATTCAACGGGCTCAACAAAGTTAAAACTTTGTATGGTGAAAGATAATTTAAGAGCCTATTGACTTCAAATATTATGAAAGTACTTGAAATGAGAAATAATTATAATTAGACAATGATTTTTCTTTTTCATCAAAATCTGACGGGGTCAACAAAGTGTTAAGACATTGACCTCAAAGCAAAGTGGCCGGGCCCTGCTAATAGTTTTCTGTAATTTTTTATACTTACTAAGAGAATAACCTTCGAAAAAGGGGACTTTCCTGGACCCATATTTTCGTTCCACTGCACCTGCACAGGGAGTCGCATTTACTGTGCTGGTTCTGAAAGGATGTCAAACTCAGAAGACAGAGTTTTTTAGGAAGAATTTGAGGGCATTCGACTTGAAAGCATAAAAGTCATTAGGTGCTGAAAAAATTGGAAGCGTGCGGTACGAGCAGTTGGTTGGGATTCGTAGTGTGTTCGTGCAAGATGAGTTTTCTACGTTCGTATTCGTTTGCCATTTTCTTACTAATAAAACGGGTTCTGCAAATTGGTTTTAATTGAATATTGAAAACCAAGTCATGGAGTACTTACATCTAAAATTTTAGTTTTCAAAGAGTTTTATTTTAAAAGATACAGGGGTTGTAAAGTGTCCCGAATGTACCTCAGATTGCTTATGATTGCAGAGAAATTGCCAAAAACGTATCAGCGAAATAAAGTTAAGACAGCAATGGTATTCTGAGCCTTGTGACATCCGTCTGGTAGGTAAAAATGTATTGCAGAAAACCATAAAATCAAATGAGTAACGGCTATGAAAGAGTTCAGCAAGTGATTTCCAAATTTTGAAGGAAATATTTAGGTTTACAGTCTCTGTCTGATAGAAGAACAGACCTTTCAATTTTGATTACTTATGATACCTCAAATTGTTAGATAAACTTCAAGATAAGAGATTTTATTCACTAAGATTTTTAATTTTTGTAATATATTTTCTTTCCGGACTTACAATTTCCAGTGCATTTTTCTTGAAACAAAACGGTGGAATTAACGTTATTTTAAAATTATTTACTAAGCTATATATGTCCATATGTTGGTTCGGTTATATTAGCTGGCACAAGACTACCACTAAACCAGTTAAGACCTTAGAGACACTAAATGGAATTATTTGAATTTTATTGCTTTAGAAATATTTGGACACTACTGGCGAACTTAAGTAAGTACATCGATGATAGAAAGACCATAGCCGGATAAGGAAGGGTGTAATAGGTTTTTTTTTATTATTAGTGATAATCAGGGAAAGGATTTTGTGGAAATTGCCTTTTTTGTTTGCTGCTAAATAAAACATTTCTGATTGAAAATGAGCACGAATTAGGTCCTCCTGATTAGAAATATACCACTTTAACTTTGCCTTTTTTGCCTTAAAAAAGTAGTTTGCGTTTTTCACCCATAAATGCCGTTTTTTAGTGCCTATTTTACCTATAAATGCCACAAAATGCATTTTTCAAGATTTGTCGAGCGCCTTTTTATTTTTTCTTTCGTTTTTAATATTTTCCACCCTTTGTTTCGCAAAAATACCTTGAAACTCAAAAAAAATTAAGTGGCAACATTGCATTTTCGTTAACTTATCGATGTTTTACATTGATTTGATCATTCCTAAGCCGTTATTTTTTGTTGTGCAGTGAAAAATTTAAAGAAAAACATGCCAACATCAAAAAGTTCGGTTAGCGCAAAAATTGTATTTATTTTTTTGGGATACAAACGGATACGGCTTTTATGCTTTTATATGAGAAGTTAAAATATGAATTTAAAATATGTGCCAACATTTCAATAAAAATATCTCAGTTTTAGTTTTTAAACTATCTTTGAAAGCCTTGATGTTCCTTTTTTTTTACAAAAAACGAGGTATAAATATTGTTTGTTGGATACGTCAGATGAAATAAAATTATTAAAAAATAACGGTACCCTTTTTTAGATTTTCTAGTATTTTTTCTTATTTTTAAATGCCTGTTTTTGCCTTTTTAACAGTTTTTAATGCCCTATTTTGCCTTTTTAGGCAGGGTTTTTCTGCCTTTTTGACAGTTTTTAGTGCCTTTTCCGTGCCTTTTTTGCTATTTTATTTTGCCTTTTTTATAGGTTTTTAGGTCCTCAAAATGCTTTCCCCGGTGATACTATAAGTAACAATTTAGCAGAATTCCAGGCTTTAATGGTTATTCCCCGATCTGGAAGAATTCAGTTAATAAATATAACTAAATATTAATAACATTTAAACTAATTATCCGATTTATTTATTTACTTATTTATTTTGAGGCTAGGCTAGAATTAATTACCAATTCATTTATTAAGATGAGATTATGATATATTGTGGATAATCTAAAAAAATTTTTTTTTTTAAATTTGTTTTTCAAGTTAGAATTTTGGTACAATCACAAAAATTTTGTATTTTTCCAAATTTTTTCAACCGTGTGATACTTAAAAAAATAAAATTGAATTTTTAAACATAATTTTTAATTAATTCTTGAGTTACACAATATTTTTTGTGAGTTTCTGGCATAAGGTTTAACAATATGTATTGTTTTCTCAGATTTTTTATTCACTTTCGTGTTATTTAGAAAAAATCAAATGTAAGATTTTCCTCTTTTTAGATTATGTTTTTTATATAGTAAATTAAAAAATATTGGAAAAAATATATGCATCACAGAACAATTTTGATGATTTTATGTTATGTAGAGGTCTTGGTGAGTTCAATATGTTTTGCAACGCCTAAGAAAACCAAGACACAGACACAGTTGCCTCTGTCGACACGCCTCGTCATGTAGATTATTCCTAATAAAAAACTCAAAAAGAGCAACAGATTTCGGCTTCGCAATCGGATACCGAAAATGTAACTTGGGTAGTAAAGCTTTCAGTTGTGACATATTATATCTCATTAGTTGTGATAGGGTTAAGATCGCTTATAAATTTTTTAGTCATCAGAAACCTTTAGGAGCTTGAAATATTTATGTCAATAACGACGCTCGATTTTAAAATGCAAATGGATTAATTTCCATGTTAGATATCTTCTCAATTTTTGAAATTTCGTATTTAAGTGGGCCCCGTTGGCAACACTGTGCGACACGTGTTGCGCGCAATTTCCCACGCGGACAAGCGCCAAGTGTAAATAAAACTTTGCAGCGACTGCAAACTGGCTTTTTGGCGGCTGCGCAGCACACAGCCACGTGTTGCATATTGGGGCCAAGACCGCACAACTCGGCGACGATGTAAACAAACCGGCACGGCCGGAGTGCGACGGCTGTGTGCAGCGACGAGAGCTTTTCGGGCACTCGCTGCAAAGCGTTTTCACTGGACGAGCCACGGCCAAAGTTCTCCACGGCGGCTGGCAGCCAGCCGAAGTGACGACAATCGGCTGCCAAACTGTGGCCGTTCAGTGTTTGGCAAAGCGTTCGCGGGTACAGTTCAGTGTGTGGTCAGCGGCGCCACGTAGCAATAAATGCGTAAAAAAACGCGCTGAAAGCGAAAAAAACTCGGCCGTTTTAGAAACTCAACAGTCGGAAATTGTTTAAATTTGATTTGATTTTTTTCAACTCACTTTGGTGGCAAGTGCGGAATTCGATGCAAGTGAAAACAAAAGACATTTTTTTTTTACAAAAATTATTTCGAAACGCCAATTACAAATTCAGCGAGGTGTAAAAATACGCAGCTGCTTTTGGCGCTTATCAGCTTGTGGCTTTTGTGCGATTTCAACGCAGCGCAGCAGACGTGTGCGCGTGTGTGTGTGTGTGTCTGTGCGCTTTTTGGCGGCACTCGGCATCGTTTTACGCGCAATTAAATCGCTGCAATTGCCGCCACTCGCTTTTAGTTGCCGGTCGCCACGGCCAGCGCAGTTGCGCGTTTAATTGATTGGAAAATCGCATAATTTGACGCGTGTGCGCGGCCGTGTTTGCGCTCGTCAAACAGCACGTCGCGCCGCCTGCCAGCTGCCAGTGACATTCGCTCGCTCGCTGGTTGCTGTTTACCTGGAAATTAGTCAATTAATTAATTCATTAAATGCAAGTTTCGTGCATCGGCTGCTTTCGCCCTCAATTGCCCACTAAAAACGCAATAACAACTATTTGGCTTTGTAAAAAACGAGTGCAATTTCGCTTCGACTGCCGCGCTGCCACTTTGCCATGGTGAATGAAACCCTCGACATTGCTGTGCAAATTTTAGATTTTAATTTGGACACCCTAACACAACACGCGCAGCTGCAGCGATCCTACAGTGGCAGCTGTTGTACGGAAAATTACGCGCCGCAACAACAGCAACAGCAACACACACAACCCGATCCGCAGCCGAGTAGTCAGCAACAGCCGGCACACGATCTGTTGAGCGTCTCGCTGCACACACAGCCGCTGCCCAGCAGCCCCGAGAACTTGAGTTGGAAATTCTTCGAGCACGTCTCCACCTTGGACAATCAGCTGCGCGTTGGAGAAGAGGTGAGATGGCTAAAGCTAAACTGTTATGGGCTCAGAGATGCACCTAATAGGAAAAAAAGCAAGGAAAAAATTGCTTAAAATTTTCTGATTTCTTGATTTTGCACTTTGAATAATGTCATCGTTTACTGCAAAGTTATATCAATACACGATTTTATGGGATGATTTTTTTGGAAATTCTCAGAGCTTTAGAATTAATATACATCATTATTCTGCAAGCAAGAATCCAAATATTTTCTGTTGAGATAATCAAATAAAAAATTAATCAGCAATCAAATTCTTCTTAGAAAGAATTCAAATGTTTTCTGTAGCGATTTTCCAAAGTTTTGGGTACAATTTTTTATGACAAAAAAAAAAATCTTGGTCTAAGTAGTCAAAGTATTTCTAAGTAGAACTCTTAGGCTCATTTTTGTAGTACTTGTTTAATCGAATTTTAATCAAATAAAAAATTAATGAACAATCAAATTCTTCTTAGAAAGAATTCAAATGTTTTCTGTAGCGATTTTCCAAAGTTTTGGGTAAAATTTTTGATGACAAAAAAAAATTCTTGGTCTAAGTAGTCAAAGTATTTCGCAGTAGAAGCTTTAGACACATTTTTGTAGTGATAATTTAATCAAAATTTAAACAAATCAAAAATTTATCAACAATCAAATTCTTTTCAGAAAGAATTTAAATCTTTTCTGTGGAGATTTTCTAAACTTTGGTTGAATCTTTTTCTAACAAAAACAATTTTGCTGGTCTATGAATTCAAAGTATTTCGAAGTAAAACCTTAAGGCTAATTTTCTTAGTAGTGTTTTAATCAAAATTTAATCAAATCAAAAATTTATCAGCCATCAAATTCTTTTCAGAAATAATTCAAGTCTTTTCTTTGGAGATTTTCTAAACTTTGGTTGAATCTTTTTGTAACAAAAACAAGTTTTCTGGTCTATGTAGTCAAAGTATTTTGAAGTAAAATTTTTGGGCTTATTTTCTTAGTAGTGTTTTAATCAAAATTAATTGAAATCAAAAATTTATAAGCAATCAATTTCTTTTCAGAAAGAATTCAAATCTTTTCTGTGGATATGTTCAAAATTTTAGTTGAATCTTTTTTTAACAAAAACAATTTTGCTGGTCTATGAAGTCAAAGTATTTCGAAGTAAAACATTTAGACTAACTTTCTTATTGATATTTTAATCAGAATTTAATGAAATAAAAAATTTTACAGCAATTGAATTCAACTTAGAAAGAATTAAAATCTTTTCGGTGTAAATTTTCTAAACTTTGGTTGAATATTTTTCTAAAACCAGTTTTCTGGCCTACGAAGTCAAAGTATTTCTAAGTAGAATATTTAAGCTCATTTTTTCAGTAAACGTTTAATCAAATTTTAATCAAATAAAAAATTAATAAGCAATACAATTTTTTCTGTAGGGATTTTTCAAAGTTTTGGGCAACATTTTTTATTTTTAAATTTAATCCAATCAAATATTTATCAGCAATAAAATTCCTTTTAGAAAGAATTTAAATTTTTTCTCTGGAGAATGTAAGTCTTTTCTGTGACGATTTTCCAAGCTTTGGTTAAATGTTTTTGTGACAAAAACAATTTTGCCGGTCTATCAAGTCAAAGTATTTCTAAGTAGAACATTTAAGCTCATTTTTTTGTATTACTTCAATCAAATTTTAATCAAATAAAAAATTTATCAGCAATACAATTTTTCTTTGAAAGAATTCAAATCTTTTCTGTAGGGATTTTTCAAAGTTTTGGGCAATATTTGTTATGACAAAAAAGATATTTGGTCTAAGTAGTCAAAGTATTTCGAAGTAAAACGTTTAAGCTTATTTTCTTAGTAATAATTTAAGGAAAATTTAATTAAAAAAAATTATCAATTTCTTCTCAGAAAGAATTTAAATCTTTTTTGTAGAGATTTTCCAATTTTTGGTGAAATCTTTTTATGGAAAAAACAAAATTTACTGGTCTATGTGGTGAAAGTATTTCGAAGTAAAACATTAAGGCTATTTTTCTTAGTAATTATTTAATCAAAATTGAATCAAATCAAAAATTTATTAGCAATCGAATTCTTCTTAGGAAAAATTGAAGTCTTTGCTGTAGAGAATTATATTATTTTCTGTAAAAATTTTACAAGCTTTGGTTGAATGTTTTTCTTACAAAAACAAATTTAGTCAGAATATTTGGACTCACTTTTATAGTGATAAATTAAGTGAAGACATTTACTGTGATTAGTTAATCCCTGCTCGTCAAAAAATTTTCGATTTCGCAGTTACGAGTTTACTCTGAAAACTTTATAGACAATTTTTCAAATCTGATTGAAAGAAATTTTTGTAAAATTCATTGTGAAATAATACTTACAAGTGAAACAAGGAGAGGTCGAAGAGACATTTATGTAATGACAAATAATTTTTCAAATTTAATGCTAAAGAAAATTTAACCCTACGTAACAGTTTGAATAATTTTAATACTTTTAAACTTAGTGCGGTTTCAAGGACAATTTTTCAAACATTTTCAATTTCTACGAAATCGTTTTATGTTGGCGGCAGCACATCAAACATGACAACTTTTATAGAATCCAACACAGTATTCTGAAAGAGTTGAGCTGCAAAAACTGATGGAATCGAATATCAGCTGCACTCTAATCAATCAGATATCAATTTGAGCGTAGTGGGGTTAATACAATGAAGAAACTTTTTGACAAAATAATTGCCATGTTGTTTTCTATATATGAAGCGATATGAAGTCATGTCCAAATCTGGTCCACTTTTACTGTTTGACCACAGCAAATGTTTTTCAAAATGTTTTAAAAAATTAATTGCTTTTGTTTGTTTGAAATATCTTCTATTAACTTCTCAATATTGAACCATTATCTTCTAAAAAACTTGCTACTATGAAACGGAAATTCGAAACTTTTTTTTCAAAACGATTCTTTATCAATTGTAGCTATATAAAGATTCAGTTTATTTTGATTTTGGTTTTTCAAATCCTACTTATTTCTCCTACAATTGAATTCTAATAAGTTGAAGCATATATTAAAAAAAATTGTTTAAAGAAATTAACTTTTAACTTTTCTTTACTACAATATTTTACATAACTCGATTGAATAGTCATTAGTAATATTTTCATAATTTTCTGGCCACAAAATAACTTCGGTGTGGGTCCCTTAATATGAACACATTTTTAATAATACATTGGAATATTTTTTTCATTCAATTTTTTTCAATCGTAATTTTTTTGTTTTTAAATCGCAACAAATTTGTCTCGCGTCGCGAAAAGTTGCATAAATCTGTCATTAAAATTACACTGGCTGGCTGACTGCGTTGTCATAATTAATCGCATGAATTTAGTTAATTCAAATATTTTTTTTCACCTTTGCACAGTTTTTTTCATGTATCACATATTTGAACAAATTTAGAATGATCTAAAATTATTAACAACATTTACTTTGTTAAAGACAATTTTTTTAAATCTTGCTATAAATACATAAAGGACTTTTAAAACCTTTTGAGCAGTTATTTAATGTTGCTAAAAAATTGATGTTAAATTTTAAAATATTTGAAAATAGCAAAAAAAGTCCTGACTTATTCAAAAGGCACCATGTATCACAATTTTTAAGAACACTTCGGCCGACATAGATTTTTTAGATCGCACAAATACTATCCTTGTTCAATACATACATTTTTTAATAAAATAAGTTAAAAATTTATCAGCCATCAAATTCTTTTCAGAAATAATTCAAGTCTTTTCTTTGGAGATTTTCTAAACTTTGGTTGAATCTTTTTGTAACAAAAACAAGTTTTCTGGTCTATGTAGTCAAAGTATTTTGAAGTAAAATTTTTGGGCTTATTTTCTTAGTAGTGTTTTAATCAAAATTAATTGAAATCAAAAATTTATAAGCAATCAATTTCTTTTCAGAAAGAATTCAAATCTTTTCTGTGGATATGTTCAAAATTTTAGTTGAATCTTTTTTTAACAAAAACAATTTTGCTGGTCTATGAAGTCAAAGTATTTCGAAGTAAAACATTTAGACTAACTTTCTTATTGATATTTTAATCAGAATTTAATGAAATAAAAAATTTTACAGCAATTGAATTCAACTTAGAAAGAATTAAAATCTTTTCGGTGTAAATTTTCTAAACTTTGGTTGAATATTTTTCTAAAACCAGTTTTCTGGCCTACGAAGTCAAAGTATTTCTAAGTAGAATATTTAAGCTCATTTTTTCAGTAAACGTTTAATCAAATTTTAATCAAATAAAAAATTAATAAGCAATACAATTTTTTCTGTAGGGATTTTTCAAAGTTTTGGGCAACATTTTTTATTTTTAAATTTAATCCAATCAAATATTTATCAGCAATAAAATTCCTTTTAGAAAGAATTTAAATTTTTTCTCTGGAGAATGTAAGTCTTTTCTGTGACGATTTTCCAAGCTTTGGTTAAATGTTTTTGTGACAAAAACAATTTTGCCGGTCTATCAAGTCAAAGTATTTCTAAGTAGAACATTTAAGCTCATTTTTTTGTATTACTTCAATCAAATTTTAATCAAATAAAAAATTTATCAGCAATACAATTTTTCTTTGAAAGAATTCAAATCTTTTCTGTAGGGATTTTTCAAAGTTTTGGGCAATATTTGTTATGACAAAAAAGATATTTGGTCTAAGTAGTCAAAGTATTTCGAAGTAAAACGTTTAAGCTTATTTTCTTAGTAATAATTTAAGGAAAATTTAATTAAAAAAAATTATCAATTTCTTCTCAGAAAGAATTTAAATCTTTTTTGTAGAGATTTTCCAATTTTTGGTGAAATCTTTTTATGGAAAAAACAAAATTTACTGGTCTATGTGGTGAAAGTATTTCGAAGTAAAACATTAAGGCTATTTTTCTTAGTAATTATTTAATCAAAATTGAATCAAATCAAAAATTTATTAGCAATCGAATTCTTCTTAGGAAAAATTGAAGTCTTTGCTGTAGAGAATTATATTATTTTCTGTAAAAATTTTACAAGCTTTGGTTGAATGTTTTTCTTACAAAAACAAATTTAGTCAGAATATTTGGACTCACTTTTATAGTGATAAATTAAGTGAAGACATTTACTGTGATTAGTTAATCCCTGCTCGTCAAAAAATTTTCGATTTCGCAGTTACGAGTTTACTCTGAAAACTTTATAGACAATTTTTCAAATCTGATTGAAAGAAATTTTTGTAAAATTCATTGTGAAATAATACTTACAAGTGAAACAAGGAGAGGTCGAAGAGACATTTATGTAATGACAAATAATTTTTCAAATTTAATGCTAAAGAAAATTTAACCCTACGTAACAGTTTGAATAATTTTAATACTTTTAAACTTAGTGCGGTTTCAAGGACAATTTTTCAAACATTTTCAATTTCTACGAAATCGTTTTATGTTGGCGGCAGCACATCAAACATGACAACTTTTATAGAATCCAACACAGTATTCTGAAAGAGTTGAGCTGCAAAAACTGATGGAATCGAATATCAGCTGCACTCTAATCAATCAGATATCAATTTGAGCGTAGTGGGGTTAATACAATGAAGAAGGTAGGTAGGTAGGTAGATGTGGCGGCCCTTACGAGAGCGCACGTAGGCCAAAATTAGGCCCATTGTGATGCCACTGGATCGTTGTCCCCTTCACCTTAGTAGGTCTCAAACCAACCTGAACAGTTAATGAAGCGTATTAGGCCTTTGGTGTCGACATTTGATATATCGGCTAGGTTGGCGGTGTAGTAAAAACCTAAGTGTTTTTTGCGAGTCCTGCAAAGAGCAGGACAGGTGCAAAGGAAGTGTAGGATGGTTTCTTCCTCTTCTACGTCTCTGCAGCTACGGCAGAAATCGTTGGCTAGATGGCCCAGCCCTAGCCTTCTTGCGTGGCTACCCAGGATGCAGTGCCCAGTGATTACCCCGACAACAACCCTGAGCGCGCCCCTTTTGAGGTTTAGCAGACTTCTGGTGCGCATCCAGTCCAATTTTGGCCAGATTTGCTGCGCTGTCTTGCCTGTCTCCGAGGCCGCCCAGGCGATGTTGGCGGCCTTAGTCACGGCATCCTCCAGCATCAGCTTGCAAGTGCTTAGTGGGACACCCAAGCCAGCAAATTCTGCGGATAGCCTTTTAGTTGTGCCTAGTCTGGCCAGTTCGTCCGCCCTACAGTTCCCCGGGATGTCTCTGTGACCTGGGACCCATAATAGGTGTATTTTAAGCTGCTCAGCCATCTCGTCAAGAGATCTGCGGCAGCTGATCACTGTTTTTGATGTTAGGACATGAGACCCTAGGGCCCTGATAGCCGCTTGGCTGTCAGAGAGTATGCTAACATCTCGTACTGAGATGTTGCGCTCGTTGATCAGCTTCAGGGCGGCTTCAATGGCCGTCACTTCTGCCTGGAACACACTGCAGTGGTCCGGTAGTCTAAAGGAGTAGTCTATACCCAATGAGTCCGAAAAGACGCCTCCGCCGACCGCTCCATTTAGCTTGGAGCCGTCGGTGAAGACCTGACATGAGCTACCTGTTAGTGGTGTTGAGCCGTCCTCCCAGCTGCTTCTATCTGGGATGGTACAGAGGAACTTCTTGTTGAAGAGAAGTTGAGGAGGAGAGTAATCGAGTTCTCCAGTTTGTCCTAAGAGAGAGAGAATCCTGCTATGACCCGTATTTGATTCCGACCAATGGCCGAAAGCACGAAGTCTTCGGCTTGTAATTGCCGCCGACTTTTTGCAATGGAGGTCTAGTGGGATGAGGTGAAGTAAAGCTTCTAAGGCTGAGGTTGGGGTAGTTCTTAGAGCGCCTGAGATAATGACACAGGCTGCCCTTTGAACTTTCTGAAGGTGTTGGAGAAGTGTGACCTTTTCTAAGGCTTCCCACCAAACCAAACACCCATACGTTAGGATAGGCCTGACTACGGCGGTATAGACCCAGTATGTTAGATTTGGTCTTAGACCCCAGGTTTTACCCAGTGCCTTCTTGCAGGTGTATAAGGCAACCCTTGCCTTTTCAACCCTATGGAGGATATTTGGTTTCCAACTTAATTTCTTGTCGAGAATGACTCCTAAGAAACGAGCCTCATTCTTATATGGGATTGCTGTGTTGTTAAGTTTTAGAGGGGGTATGGAAGGTGGCTTGTACCTCCTCGTAAAGAGGACCACTTCTGTTTTCCCGGGGTTGATGCCTAGCCCACGACAGGTTGCCCAGTCGTTGACCTTGTTTAGCAGTGCTTGCATGAGGTCTCTGATCGAGTGAGGAAACTTTCCTGAGACGGCGAGAACTATATCGTCGGCGTAAGCAGTCACCTTGCATCCACCCCCTCCTAAGGACTGAAGTAGTTCATTGACCACAAGGTTCCAAAGGAGAGGGGAGAGGACCCCACCCTGTGGGGTACCCCTACTCACCGCTCTTGAGATGGACGATTCACCCAGTTCAGCGCAGATAACTCTGCTACGCAGAAGCTTATCCACCCAGTTCACCAGGCCACGCTCCACCCCAAGCCCGGCTAGTGCGCCAGTGATAGCCAACGGTTCGACGTTATTAAAAGCTCCCTCTATATCCAGGAAAGTTGCTAACGTGTATTCTTTGTAATCAAGAGACTTCTGGATCGTCTGAGTCAGAGAGTGTAGAGCAGTGTCTACGGATTTACCCTTGATGTAGGCATGCTGGTTGTTTGAGATGAGGTCATGCCTTATAGTTAGACGTAGGTGTAGATCCAGTAGTCTTTCCAGTGTTTTCAATAGAAAAGAGGAAAGACTAATGGGTCTGAAGTCCTTAGGATTAGTGTGAGAGTTCTTACCCGCTTTCGGGATGAACACCACCCGAACTCTGCGCCAGTTTGCTGGAATGTAGTTCAAGCTTATACTGGCTGAAAATATTAAATTGAGGAGCCTAAAGGTTGACGGTCCAGCCCTTTGTAGCTGTGCTGGGAATATGCCATCTGGTCCCGGTGATTTAAATGGAAGGAACCCTGTGATAGCCCATTTTATTTTGTCCTCCGATATGAGGTTGTCTACATTAGCGACCCTATTCGTGTCTATCTGGTCTTCTGCCAGCGAGTTGAGGCTGGTCGGAAAGTGAGTATTTGTGAGAAGCTCGAGTGCTTCAGCTTCTGAAGATGTCCAAGAGCCATCTGGTTTTTGTAGAGCGCTTGGAACAAATGGTGATGAGGCTAGTATTTTCCTAAGCCTAGAAGTCTCGGACACACTTTCAATGTTACCACAAAAGTCACTCCAAGAGCTTCTCTTAGCATCCCTAAGACATTTCTTGTAGGACCTGAGGGAGTCTTTGTAAAGGTCCCAATCTGTTGCAGTTTTGGTCCTCCTCGCTCTGTTAAAGAGTTTCCTGGAGGTTTTTCTGAGCCCCCCAAGTTCTTGGTTCCACCAGGGGGGTTTGTATTTCCCCCTTGGAACAAACAAGGGGCAGGCAAGGTTTTGTGCCTTTGAAAAGGCCGATGTTAAGTGATCAACAGCCGTCTCTAACATCGCGTGACTGTTGATTTCAGTGATTTGAGTCGCATTGATGTGTCTGTCTACTGTGCGAACGAACAGATCCCAGTTCGTTTTTCTAGGGTTGAGGACAGGTTTGGTCCTCTGAGCGTTGCTTCCCAGAGCAAATTCAATGTACCTATGGTCAGAAAAGGAGTGTTCACTAGACACTCTCCAATTCCTAACCCTATCGGCTATAGTAACAGAGGCAAGGGTGAGATCTAGGACCTCTTCTCTGTTTCTAGTAACGAAGGTTGGTGTACGCCCTATATTGCATACTAAAAGGTTGGTGGTAGATAAGTATTCAAAGAGAGACTCACCTCTATCGTTAGTATCCGTGCTGCCCCATATACTATGGTGAGCGTTTGCGTCGCATCCAATAATCAGATCGATGCTGGATTTTGCGGCTTCTTTTGCCAGCTCCTTGAGAGGATTTGGCGGTGGAGGCTCTGGGTCGTCGTGAGCCATGTAGCAGGAAGCGATCCAGTGGCACTTGCCCTTTAGTACCAGGGAGATGGAAACGAGATCATCGTTACTGAAATTTGGGAGCAGATATGCATTTAGTGATTTTTTCACAAGGATACAGGATCTGGGTCTACCTGCATTATGAGCATGGACCAGCCTGTAGTTGGTCGCTCCCAATCCACAAACCTTGTTGGCTACAAGCCAGGGTTCTTGGATGAGAGCGATGTCGTCGCCCCCCTTAGAGAGGCGTAGGAGTAGTGCGGCCGAAGCCGCTTTAGAGTGGTGGAGGTTTACTTGAACTACTCGGACCATGGTCTTTTTCGCTCAGCTTCGCTTCCACCACAGTGGCGTCAAGATCGTCATCGGTTTCGAGAAGCTCGGACTCTCTCCAGAAATTCCCAAAAGCCGTGGCCATTTCCGATCCCGAAGAGGAGATCGAAACTGTTCGGGACAGGCGACGTAACGGCTTAGGGGAAGATGGCTGGTCGTCCATTGCCTCTTCTGTGCTGTTTGTGCTGGCCGGCAGCCCCTGCAGGCCACCTTCGCCGGAAATGTTCGTGGCTAGTAACCCCTGTGGGCCGCTTTCGCCAGAGTCGGTGCTTGCGTTGGTCTCGGTTTGCTCGTCCTTCTTGTACACTTTTAGTTTAATGTGTCCAAACCCGAAGGCCACAACACCATTGGACTTCGCTAGGTGCTCGAGGGATTCTTTGTTCACGATAATGGTGGCACAACGAGATCCCCTGAGCTCCTCCAGTTTGGCGATTTTCCAATTGTGCGTTGGAAGTGCCGGGTTGGACAACTGTAGTGTCTCGAGGACTCTTGCCGGATCCGCAGGTTTCATTGGGATCCAGGCTCTGGTCCTAGGTCTGCTAGGGATAGATTCCCTGGGCACCACTTCAAGTTTGGCACCCGGCCAGATTTCTCCCGTCCTGGAGATTGCCAAGCAAAAGAGATCCAGAGCCCTTTTGTCTGTGCACGCGACCAGTTTTACGTGGCCTTGATGCCACCCGCACATTTGGTACTTGGGCACCGGGCCTGGATGCTCCTTTATGACATCCAGGAAGATATCGGCTAGGAAATCCTCCACCAGCTTCCAGTTGGTAGGGGATATGCTACCGTCGGGGTCAGAGCGGTCAACGACCGCCATGACGAGACTGTCCTTAAGGATTTCGCTGTAGGACGCTGTCGTTCTATGTGAACTGCGTACCTTCTTGGCGTGTGGAGCCTCCTCATCTGTGGATCGCTGTCGTTTGGCTGCGGTCTCGATGCTCGAGCCATTTTCGAGCTCCTCTAACCTGGCAGTAGCCCAGGTGAAGGAGGCTTTTTCGCGCTGAGTCCTGCGGTTTTCCGGGATACCTTGTATCCGTTCAATTACACGCTTGGCACTCTGGCGCTCTCTATAGCGGATTTTTGAATCCTTTATGTGTCGCGTGCTCTCTGTACCCATAGCTTCACCGTGTTTGTTGCTCTTGCTGGACGAAGGTCCGGCTTTGGCAACCATGGCGTTGCTGCGGTCAGGTATGGCACTTGTGTCAGTTTTTAAATTTGCGGGCGCAGAGCCTTGGCATTGGATCTTCTGATCAACCAAGGATGCATCCTTATTGGCGGTGGGCGCTGGCTTACTTGCTTCACCCATCCCCGGCTTTTTAAGAGGGCCGGCCTCTGGTTCCGTCTTTCTGTATACGTCAGTTTGTTTTGTTGTTTTTGTTTTTGTTGTTGATTTGTCCATGTTTGAGTCCCACGAGTGGCGGAGAAGGGGTGGTCCACCTGTGCAGAGATCCGCAATGCACAGGCAAGGCTATGTAATCCGGAGGGCGCCAGGTATCCGGATACTCCGTTCGCGACTGGGCTATTTGTGAGGGCCCCCAGCCAGGCTGACCATCGGCACGGGTCGTATTACACCTTGGTCCGGCCCCCTACCTCGATCCTATGGAAGGAGCCACAACTCATGCGTCCTCACTATTGAAGAGTGAGGTCACACGAGCGAGACTCAACCCTTGGCTGGCTATCACTAAAGTGAGCTTAAGTGAACTGTTTAGCCATTACCGGCCGGCACCCACGTGGAGGGTTTGGAGGAGGAATTTTTGCCAGACAATGAAGAAACTTTTTGACAAAATAATTGCCATGTTGTTTTCTATATATGAAGCGATATGAAGTCATGTCCAAATCTGGTCCACTTTTACTGTTTGACCACAGCAAATGTTTTTCAAAATGTTTTAAAAAATTAATTGCTTTTGTTTGTTTGAAATATCTTCTATTAACTTCTCAATATTGAACCATTATCTTCTAAAAAACTTGCTACTATGAAACGGAAATTCGAAACTTTTTTTTCAAAACGATTCTTTATCAATTGTAGCTATATAAAGATTCAGTTTATTTTGATTTTGGTTTTTCAAATCCTACTTATTTCTCCTACAATTGAATTCTAATAAGTTGAAGCATATATTAAAAAAAATTGTTTAAAGAAATTAACTTTTAACTTTTCTTTACTACAATATTTTACATAACTCGATTGAATAGTCATTAGTAATATTTTCATAATTTTCTGGCCACAAAATAACTTCGGTGTGGGTCCCTTAATATGAACACATTTTTAATAATACATTGGAATATTTTTTTCATTCAATTTTTTTCAATCGTAATTTTTTTGTTTTTAAATCGCAACAAATTTGTCTCGCGTCGCGAAAAGTTGCATAAATCTGTCATTAAAATTACACTGGCTGGCTGACTGCGTTGTCATAATTAATCGCATGAATTTAGTTAATTCAAATATTTTTTTTCACCTTTGCACAGTTTTTTTCATGTATCACATATTTGAACAAATTTAGAATGATCTAAAATTATTAACAACATTTACTTTGTTAAAGACAATTTTTTTAAATCTTGCTATAAATACATAAAGGACTTTTAAAACCTTTTGAGCAGTTATTTAATGTTGCTAAAAAATTGATGTTAAATTTTAAAATATTTGAAAATAGCAAAAAAAGTCCTGACTTATTCAAAAGGCACCATGTATCACAATTTTTAAGAACACTTCGGCCGACATAGATTTTTTAGATCGCACAAATACTATCCTTGTTCAATACATACATTTTTTAATAAAATAAGTTAGATTTGCTGAAAGAAATGTGTAATTATTTTTGTGGAAAGTCCTGTTTACATTGAAATTGACCTTGTATAAGTATGTATCAGACACGATTTGGAAACCTCTTATTTTATGCAGTTTGATGACAAAGTGCATGAGCCAAAAACTGGGGGCTGGTATGGGGTTAAATGGTGTCGAATCAAGCTCAAAGTTCGCAAAAGTGCTTGGAAATTCGACAACTTGCTGCACAGCTGCTCTGAAGTTGCTCTTAGAGGATTAAAATCTATGACTGACCCCCTCTAATTTTTCCTACTGAACATTCCTTTCGAACACACTTACCCCCTGCCACCAATCCTTAACGGGGCTCCCATACAAAATGATGATTTTTATAAAATGGGTTCCCATTGCTCTCAGGTTGCTCCTAGACGTATCAAATGTAAGACTGACCCTAATTTATTTTTCGTTCTAAATGTTTTTTTCATACATACCTAATCACTATCTCTAACTTTTAAGGGAGCTGCCATACGAAACTAATCATTTTCTAAGGAATTAGCTCCCCAATTGTAAATTTAGTAATCGGAGAGTTATCGTATGTCGGAAACTACTGAACCGATTTGAATGATTTCTTCAACAATCGTTAACACTCTTGAGTGCAAAAAATACAAAATTAATTAAAGTTCCAAAATTCAACACCAGAGGGCACCTCCCATACAAACGAAGTTGTGAGGTTGTCAACTTTTGGGTTTCTACGAAGTAAAAATCAAAATGTATTGTCGAAATGTCATTAAAAAATCGTGTACAAAATCATGTCTAGCATGTACTATACTTATGCAGGTATAGATATATACAAAAATTGCCCATATTACATATTACACGTAAAACCAAAGCAACTTTTATTAATTTGATACGGTGACCGCAATTACATCAATTCCAAAGTATCTACTAAATTTAAACAATAAATTACGAAGAAATGGCAGAGCGTGTAGGCTTTGTTTCGGGTTGGGTTTCTAAGCAAAACTTTACTTGAGTAGAAAAATTGGACAGGGACAGGGACAGGGCAAGTACATAAAGGGTGGCCCAAGTGTTCGCAAAAATATATATAAATTTCAAACAATAACAACAACAGCCAACATTGCACCCAAATAACAAAAACAACAATAACAACAACAACAGTAGCAACACTACGAACAACAATAGAGTAGCAACATTAAATTACATGGATGTTGTAAGGACACTTGCCGCCAACGCCAACGACAACGCCATATGTGCAGGAGCGACCCAGGCGGCGGCTCATATTGGCGTCGATATCTTAATGGCAGGACAATGCAGCAACAAACAATGGGCCAACAGCAACGACCGCTAGTGGCGCTGGTTGCAAAACGTGTTGCTGGCACGACTGAAGCAACTACGGTGCGGCGACACCGCAAAACGCCGCTGCAATGAGCGCAGCAGTTGCCCACACAGCCATTTGCTTTGAAATTACCCAACGTCAAGGACTCTTAAACAACTTTATGATCGTTGCCCCCCTACTGTCCCGCTTCTACTTACTAGCACAACTGCCTGCAACACGTTTGCTGTTTTCAAAGCACGCTCGCACGTGTGTGTGTGTGTGTGAGTGTGCCTGTGTGTGTCGGCACGTTGTCGGCAAAAGGATATTCATTTTGGTGCGCAAATGTTTTCCAACAATATTCCCCCCTACACACACACACACACACACGCACATACGAGTATATGTAAGTGTGTTGCCAAAAATTACCGTATGTTGCACAAATGTCTGCCCCCTCCGCCCACCTTTTGCTGTCTGCTGCTGACTGGCTGCGTGCGAATGAGCGGCGCGCGACACTTTACGTGGCTGCTTGCATGCTGCTGTTGTTGTTGTTGTTGCTGTGCGTGTAATAACCGCTTGTCTGCAGATACTAAATCAACTCAATCGCATTTGCATTCATTTCATTACACGTTCCACTGTCCCCCTGTTGCCCTTCCACCGGCGCTGCTCCCTTTCGCCGCCTATTAGAGCCACGAACACACACACAAACACACATACACACATACTCACACATGGCGTCGCACATGCAGCAGCCCCACCAACATTTGCCGCAGTCTATGCCGGATTATGGCTTACATTCGTGTAATAATAAAAACGTTTTCATTCAGTCGTGCAATATCCTTGAATATCCTTGTGCGCATACAATTTTAGTTGTTGCCGTTTTATTGCTGCCAGACGGCCAAATAGACAGCAACGCAATGGACGGACACATCGACAGCGGCACCACTGCCAGCTGAAATGTTGGCAACATTTGCCCGCTAACAAGTTAACTGAACGCTGCACTTTCACAAACTTACACACACACACATACGCCCAAGTGATGCTTTCAATGTCATGCCCGCTGGTAGCTTCCCCCCGCATCAACTTCACCACAGTAATTGCGGCTTTCACCTTCGCTCCGCTCGCATTTCGTCTCACATTTGCCAGTTGCCGTTTGTGTCTTTCATTCACGCATTTTAATTCGTTTTTGTTTTACTTGCAGTGAAACAAAAAGTTAAAATCCTTAAATACAAAATAATGTTTGCAAAATGTATGCCTTTTCACCGAGAAACTGAACGTTTTTGCCCCCGCAGCCCGTTTTTTTGCTGCCACTGCCATGTTGCATGCTCCACATGCCGCAGCGCAGATTGGCTTTGGTTGCAACGCTGCCAAAGTGCCATATCCTGTTGCACAGTTTGTAATTGAATTTTTCGTTAAATTTTTAAATGCAATCAAACGAATTTGTGTGCGTTGTAGGGAGCGTCACTTAAATTAATAAGGACAGCTTTTACTCGGTTTTTTTTTTGTATTTAAACGTAGACAAGAGTTTATTTATTTAAAACACAGAATTTTGAAGGTTTAGTTTTTCTAAAATGTTCGAGTTGGCTTTTCTAAGGTCAGCGGTGAAGAATCAGTAGTGGACTGTCTTTTGTAAAGAACTAAAAGATTACATTATTTTCAAATACAAAAACACACAAACAGAGACTAGCAGTCAGTAGTGAACAGTGAAAAGCTTTTCTCTTTGGAAGTTCTGTAAGCTACTTTCGAGCTCAAACCCATTTGAAACTTTATTTATCACCCACATCTTTTGCAACAAACAAATATTTGCGTAGAAGAAATCTTTGGAATACTGGAATTTATGCTATTTTTGCCGGATAAAAACATCTCTCCGGTTGGAAAATTTCCAAAACAGGCTACTTGATCGGATTTTTTCGTTCCCTTTTTTAAAAAAAAAAGTAGTCCATAGGACTGCCTTAGTCATCGACCTCTTTTTTGATTACTATATCTTTGGTCAACTCGAGTATTTATGTAGTTTCTTGTGCTTTGTAGTTCACAACTTCTCCTGTATGGATGCCATAGCATTTTCCTCAGCGAGATTTAATCATGTTAAGTGAAGCCTGATGTTCCCATCTTCCACTATAATTTTAGTCAGTCATCTGTATCAGTCCTGTATGGATGCCATAGCCTCTTCCTCAGCGAGATTTAATCATGTGAAGTGAAGCCTGAAGTTCCCATCTTCCACTATAATTTCAGTCAGTCATCTCAAGCCACTTCGGCTTCAGATATGAACTTTTCTGACTTTCCCTGCCCAACAGCTTTCGAAGATTAACCCAAGAAGATCTGCAATTGGTTGCCTTCCCTCATCTTCTCAAATAGACCGAATCCATCTAGTTGCTGATCATCTTTTTCACCATAGAATTGTTGAATCCGTCGCTACGTTCTGGTCCGCAGAAGTAATTTTTATACTCTCAAAAAATAGCACTTTTTCTCTTTAATCAAAATGAAAAAGGATAAAAACTTAATGGTTTAAAGCGTCAGCTGTAGTCACCGAAAATCATGCGAAGCGTCATATTGATGCTACTAACTTAACAGGTTTTTACTGGGGTTTTACTGGGGAGAGTTACAATTTTAAATGTATCGATTTCGTTTTTCATTTGTTTGTATCGACAACATCCCATACTAATTTTTTATATTTGTTAACGAACGCGGTTTTTTTTGTTGTTATTTAACAGCAATTATATTTTTCTGGCTTTAATAACACTGTGCATGAAATTTACCCTAACAAATTGAGACATGGGGGGACCTACTGAGCGACTTTTCTATAGGTATCCTGAGTTTAGATCCACCAGCCGTTTGGCTGGATTGGCTCTAGTTTAAGAGAAATCCGACTTTGAAGTTTGCTCATTTTAGTCGAGTTCGTCGCTAAAGTCTTCGAACGTTTAAATGCTAATAGGTCCTAAATCGTTCCGAATATCGCTTTACTATCTTCGGCAAGTTTGTAGATATTTCAACGACCAACAAATTTGCTTAAGACACCAATCCAAAAAAATTACATTCAAACTGTGTAATTGCGATATGAGCATTTTTTGCGCAGCGCAACGCAAAAAAATTTAAATTAAGGGCAATGATAGTTTTTAACTATTATAACACACAATCAACTGAGAAACGCATACGAAATACGTTTTTATTTGCAAAAACCCGTTTTGTAATCGTACTTCCCCAGAATTTGTTATTTTAGCTTAAGACAAGCTATTGTGTATTAAAATAAATAGGGTTGCCAGACTAACGAATATTCTAAAATGTACATTTTTTATAAGATCTTTTTTTGCCCTTTCTCAGAGAAAACAAATTACAGTTGATTCGTTGAATATTAATACGAATGCGATTTTTTTTTTCTTCACGACGAGTATACTCGACATTATGCGAAAATTTTTCGTTTCGCTCTGTCGAGTATACTCGACATAAAAAGTTAAAGGGTTAAATATAAAATTGTTTACGCATAATCCAAAAAACAAATTTTAACTGAAGTAAATGAAGAAATATTCAATTCAAAAATATTTAAAAAATGTATCTGAATTGAAATAAAATGTGAAATTAAATATTTTTCTTATTTTCTTCTGCTACTTCTTTCTTTACTATGTAAATATATAACTTTCGAAAACGTATATACTCATGTTTTCGAAACTCAAATATTCAGTTCATTAATTTTGTATTATTCCTAAAACTTCAAACTAACTAAGGACCAACAAAAAAAATTTATTCTTAAAACCATAGAGTGCTCAGACGTCCACAAAGTAGCAAGTTGCCATATGGCAACAAAATAGAGAAAATAAGGAAACTGGATTTTTTATAAAATATTAGTCAGTGGCTTTTAGGCAAGGCATGAATTTCTTTTTTTGTTAATAATTTTGAATTTGACTGCTATTTCTTTTGTCTTTTGTCTTTTTTCCACAGCTGACCTACAAATTGTTTGATACAAAAATTGTATTGAAAATTTAATTTTAAATTTGTAACCCCAGCAAAGCTCAACAAAAATAGACATGCATATGTTACAACAACAACAACACCTAAAATCATAAAAACATTGTAGCAGCTTACTTAATCCTTTCGGAATTATACTTTACAAGTCATAAAAAATGGTGCGCTCTATTTTCATTCATTCGGCTTTGTGCACTGCAGCTACTACACACACACTCACACAGCCATACACAAATTATAATTAGCAGCAGTAAGGTACCGTTAGCTTGCAAAAGTGCAAAACTATGTAAATATTTACTTTTAGGTGGCGTAATAAAAATTTTCCACGTAAGAATTTGACCGAAATGCCAGAAAAAAAACAACGATTTGATGGTCAAATTTAATTTAAATAAAACGCAACGCAACTAAGCAACAACAAAAACAGAAACATTCAACTGATGTTTTCATAAAACATATTGCAGAAATATGTGTGTAGAGGTGAAATGCTGAAATAGCAAGAACTGATTACTTAAAAATTGCGTCTAGACACAAAAAATTTATTAAATGAATCAACAATTTCAAATACTCACACAGCACAACGGTGATGGAACAGCGGGGATCATCTTTGAACTAAATCAGCGACGAGAATCATAAATCTAGCGTCGTCATCATTCAGTTCACAGCAGCGGATAATTTTTTTTGCGGAAACATTAAAAAGACTACAAAAAAATTGTGTAATTAATAATATATTTTATTGGCTTAAGCGAGACAGGATGATGCATAGATTGTGTTGGTGTGGGAGGTGTGTAAAGAATTTTGGTTTGTCTGAAGAATCTGGCTGGGTGTAGCTAGTTCTTCATTTTTCAGTAATGTTTTGTATTGCAATAACCGACAGCGTCTGCCTCTATCAGTTCCACTTCCTCTTTCATCTATACAAATCCACACAAACATACACACACACACACATACAGTTGGCATGCCTTTCAGTTGACGTCTTTCGAATTCCCCGAGCCTCAACAGTCGTTAACCGATGCATTCTAAAGCAACATCAGCCGCATCGCCATTGCTCATAATCTGAACAACAACAACAACAACAACAACAACAATAAAGTCAAACTAAAGTGCAACATGAAGTCAACTCGGCAACACGGCGCGCCGCACGCAACGCGCAGCTCACAAAACTTTTCGCTTCATCACATTTTGCTGTTTTTTGCAGTCACGACACGCTGCTCCAGCGCGTCAACAGTCTGTCAACGCAGCTGTCCCATCTTGTCGGTTTTGCTTTTGTTGTTGTTGTTATTGTGTCATTGCTGTCGCTTGCACCTTGAAATTGCTGCGCGCTGCTATCATCAATGTTTGCTTTTGCTGCACTTGAGTTTTGCTTTCGCGCAGCCTTTCGCTTTGTTTTTTGTTTTCATTTTTGTTGTTGCTTTTTACTTGAAGCACAACGTGCGCAATTTGCATGCGGCCTTCTTTTGTTGCCATTGTTGTTATAGTTGTTGTTCAACTCCTTGCAGACGGCAGCGTTTATTAATCGCTTCTCTTATTGGTTGCGTGGTGGTGAAAATAGTTGTTTGCGCCAACTTTTCCTCGTGCCGCAACACAAAGAGGAAACGGAAGTGAAATGGAGAGTTTTTGAAGACAGTTCAAGTTGAAGTCGCGTTAAAGTTGTTGTTGGCTTGTTGATTGTTGATTTTTATAGATTAAGAGAGAGTAAAGTGCTTTAAAAAGAAAACTGAATGTCTTCAAAATTTCAGTTGAACTTTTAAATGGCCCATATTGTTTCGTTGTTGTTGAATTTGGGAATTTTTTTATATAAAAAATTAAAAAAGATACAAAAAATATATTAAAATATTAAAAAAATAAAAAGTAAAAAAAAATACTTTTTCATCATTTTAAATTTTTACTTTATATGAAAAATTTTTTTTTTATTTTTTTTTAAGTTCTGTTTAATATATCTAATATATTAATACAATATTTTGTATAATTTTACTTGTTTCATTGAAAAATTGTTTTTTAATTTTTTGTTTAACATGTTTTTCTTATTTTTTATTTTTACTTTTTTAAGAAAAAAATTATTTTATATTATTTTTTTTTAATTTCTTTATAATTTTCTTATTATTTTAATAAAATTTTTAAAAAATTTTATTTTTAATAAAAAAAGAAAAATTCAAAATAATATATTAATTTAAATAATAAAGTAATTTTTAAGTTGCTGTTTATGTTTTTAATATTTTAATAAAATATTTTTTATTAAAAAAATCAAAAAATAACAAATATTTTGATATTTTTTTATTTTTATTTTATTTTTATTGTTTATTTATCACAAAATAAAAATTTGGAAGAGAAATTTTTTTTAAATAAAATAGATTGTTTTTATAAAACCAAACAATAATTAAAAATAATTATTTAATAATGTTTTCTGCTGAAATCTTTACTAGCATCTTTAAAAATATTTAAAAATAATATTTTGTGATTAAATCTGTACTAACGGATGTTGTCAGTTTGTCTCCTTGGCTTCGCAAATTGTCTTAAGAATAAACTGTATAAAATGTTTGGTAGATCTACCGATCACAATTAATTTTTTTTTATACAAATTTAATTATTTTTTTTAATTAATTTAATTTTTCAATTTACATTTTTTATTTTTTTCTACGATTTTGTTTTGTTATATTTTAAATACTAACGACTTTTGGAAAATAAATTTGAAATTTGGGACTAGTTATTGCCGCAGTTTCCAAAATGAAGAGAAAGAAGAGAATATAAGTCACCTTCTCTGTCTCTGCTCGGCTTTAGCTCTCTTGACGAAAATTATAATCCCTACACTCGTCTTTAAAAGCGCAATGTTAAACATTTGAGTGTAAACATGCCCTAACAATTCAACGTATTGCATACAAATTTTGCCACTCGTTGGAGCCAATTGACTTGCAAACATATTTTGAATAAAATCAAAGTGCAACTGTCAAAAGCAAAATTCAACATAACTATTTTAATTATGTATACAATTTTTTGTTGTGTGGTGTTTGCGAAAAAATTAAAATATTACAAAAAACCTCCAAAAAAAAAGAACAAATTTAAGGATAACATGCAAAAATATTTACAGCAAATACTAAAAAAAGAGTGTGTATACAAATAAAAGCAAAAACAAATTGCAAGAAAAGCAAATGAAAAAATAAAATAAAATATAAAACAAAAATTAAAAAAAAATATGTTTGGCTGTTGCATTTTTAAAGCTAATTGAATTCGTGCAGTGATTTTAAGCGCGCACACATACACACGCACAGCGTCACGCGGACGTTGACTGACATGCCAGCAGATGTGAAATGCATTTGTGTGTGTGTGTGTGTGCAATGGCAGGTGTGAAGGTGAGAACTCCACCGCTGTCGTCTGATGCACCCAGCTGCCCAGCAATTCACTTAACGCGCGCTGCGAACGAAACACGTGCGATGTGAGTGAGAAGGGCGAAGGGGGAATGCGAGGTGCCACTTACAGATGCAAATGTATGCATCGCTGTACCGTTACATATGCGAACGCACTACGTCCGAACATTGCTTTGCTTTGTCAGTGCACTCAGTTGTCTGTCTGTCTGACTGTCTCCCTGTTCATTTGTCTGTCTGTCTGCCTGTGCATTTGTTTGTATGTTTGTCTGTCTGTATGTCTGTGGCCCACTGTACGCTGCCAAGTGGCCGCCACTGAGTGGGCGTGTGTATTCACACTCAATTACAGGAAACAAAACATACACAAAATTGCAAAGAGCGCACAAAAATCGAACAACAACAATAAATACAACAGATACAGCAAAAACAACAACAATAAAAACTTATTTCGACATGTTTGCTCCAAATTCAAACATTCGGCCGCCAAACACAGACACGCACACGCACATTATGTAGTGCCGCAACAATGGTTGTTGTTGTTGTTATTGCCATTATTTTTTTTGTTGTTGTTGTTGCTATTGCTGCTGATGGCTGCGATCCAAAAAAAACGAAAGAAATGAGTTGAAAATAAATTCTAGTGGCAGCATTCAACTCAATTTTCAAGGCTATGCCAGAGCAACAGTGGCGCATAGAAGAAGGGTTTTGGGGGAAGAGGGGTTTAACCCCCTTAATATTTGCTTATTTGTGACGAATATGGTTACAAATTATTTGTATTTAGCTTCAAAGTTGTACACGTAATGGGTCCAAAATTAAATCCACTGTGCACCACTGCAGTGACAAATGTGTGTTTGTGTGTATATGTGTGTGTGTGTGGTGTCTGCAGCGTTAATTTTATTTACTTATTTTCGTTTTCTGATGCTTTTTAATTCACCAATCTGTTTATTTTCAATTTGGCCAACTGTCTGCTTGTCAGTCTGGTTTTTCTGTCTGTTGCAACTGCCTCCCTCCCAACGCCCTCTGGCCACCAATCGAAATCCAAATCAAATCCAGTTAAGCTATTTGCTTATGACCTTGTCCATACATCTGTTTGCCAGTTTTTTATCCATCTATATCACTCAATTTCTATCTAATCCTTTCATCAGTAAACCATCTATTTTACTCACACATAATTCTCGCACAATTTGTCGCCAAATCAAATAAGTCTTTCACTTCCCTCGCTAACTGCAAAAACAAAAAACACAAACGTCGCACAATAACCTCAAAAATAGCCACAAAAAAAGTTGATTTTTTTTTTCATATTTTCTAAATTTTCTATTGTTTTATTTTCGTTCGCTGCTCAGTTCTATAAATATTAATATTTCAATTTGTACTAAATGTGCCTTTTGAGTTGTTTTGTTGTTAAAATAGCCACAAGTGACGTGTCGATTCATTTTGTCCATAAATATTGTTTTTGCCGTTTTGTTAAATTTGTCATTTATTTGGCTTGGAACAGCCACAATTTGTGTAAAAAATTATGTTATTGACAAAATAAATTCATTCAAAAATAATGCAAAATATTTGTGTATGCTGAAAGTCAAATTCATATGAATTTCTACATAATTTACTCGATTGTAGTCTGTTGAGTTGATGTACTCGACATTTTATACAGCAGCCACTTCCAAAAAATCTGTAAAAATCTTTGATCATTTTCAATAATTACAAGCAAATCCAAGCAGTTCGTCCATTGTGCAGAGTCAAAGCAACTCTTCACCAGAGTTCGCTTCATTCGTCTCAATAGATCTCAACTCGCCCTACAAACGACTATAAAACTTAGACTCATAAAAAACGGAATCGTTACGCTATTTTGCATATTTTTCTGAATTAAAATTTTCAAAATTTTTTAAATTTAAATAGAATTTAATTTAATACTTTTCCACCTGCCGTTTTTTGGAATTTGCGCGCCGTAAGCTAGAAGCGACACAACCATTAGCCCAGCCCCCGTTCTTGCGCCGCAACATAATAAACACTCTTCAATATGGGTTTGTGTTTATTTATGCTTTATTTATTTTTGCCTTGCACACTCATTTAAGGAACATTGCGTATTAGTGTAACGGCGCCGAATTGCCTCATAAATGTGCTAACGCCAATGAAGCGCGTGGCGTGGGTCTATTTAAAGTTTTCATGGACAAATTCACCTCCACAGCAGTTTGGATATGTTGTAATTTTTCAAGGTGATTATTTCCAAATCAACTTGTACAAAAAACTCACTGGAACTTAGACTCGTAATGCTTTGAATAAGTAGATACGTTTTTTAGAATGCCTGGTCAGTCTAATCTTCCTAAAACCATCATATGGAATCATGCTACAAAAAGGTGACAAACATTTTGCTAGTAATAATTTCAGTTTTTTCTAGTTTTTTTTGGCTTTAAAGAATAGTCAAAGCTATGCAAGATTTTCTTTTTGAAAATAGTGAAAATAAATCATAAAAGACATCAATGGATCAAAGGACATCGCTGTGTTAAAACTAGTGTCCGACCGAAACCACTTTTTTGGGCCGAAACCGAAACCGAATATTCGGTTTTTTTTTAATATTCGGCCGAAACCGAAACCGAAACTTTCTAGTTGATGTAAAAATAACCATATCAAGCACTTTTTTCAACAAACTAATTTTACATTAAGTAAATAAAGAACAAACAAACAAACATAGCATAAATAAATAAATACTTATTAATAAAAACTATTTATTCATTTTTAAAAAACGTAAACAAGAAGAAATCACCCTTTCGTACCTTACTCGATAATATTCAAAATTAAATAATTTAATATTATATGCTAAAAAAATAAGTTTGTTTACATTGCTGGCATCTAAATTACTCCTCCTTTTACTATATATCTGCTACACAATAAAATGTAAAAAATATTCTAGAAAGTTTCGGTTTCGGCTATTCGGCCATTTTTTGGCCGAAACCGAAACCGAAACCGAAACCACTTATTTGGGCCGAAACCGAAACCGAAACCGAATATTCGGTCGGACACTAGTTAAAACTAATGAGCGCCACCTACCGTTGTATCTGCTGAAGTATATTTTCTTACCATATAGAGATATATACATATAACAAAATTTGAGTAACCATATGTAAGCAAACAAAATATAAAATCTAGTAGAAAATATGAAGTTAGCGCGTAGCCACAGAAGCGAACGTTTGGTTTGCAATGAGAGTTCATTAGACTAAGATTGAGATCAAAAAGACCCGAACAGACCTTCGAAAATACTTCTCCAAAGTCTGTTGAAAGGAGAACCAAACGTAGGACCAACCTTACAAAAACTGAGATATCCTCAAATTTTAAATTCAATTCAAATTCAAATTTAAATTCAATTAAATTCGTTGCCAAAGTTGAAGGTTTTTCTATGCGAGTTTAGTAGTCCAAAGTTCCAAGGAAAGCTCTATTCGAGATCAAAAAGACCTTTGAGAATTCCTTTTTTCAGAGTCTGTTCATTGAATACCAAAAGTGAGATCAACCTTACAAAGTCTAAGCGATTTTCACATTTAAAATTTAAGTTTTATATTCATTTGCAAAGTTGGGGGTTTTGCAAAGCGAGTTCAGTAGTTCAAGGACCCAAGGAAAAGCTCTTTTTAAGTTCAAAAGACCTTCGAAAATTACTTCTCCTGAGTCTGTGCACAGCATAACAAAAGTCTGATTAACCTTACTAAATATGAGAGTGGATACCTGAAAGTTAAAATTTAAGTCCCTAATTGCTTACCAAAAAGGCATTTGAAAATTTTTTCTGTAGAGTCTAAAAGCTTGTAATTACACTGTGCGACAAAAATCAAAACATCAACAAACACGAACAAATCGATATAGGTACTCGCAAAACTAGTGGTCAAACATAGCAAAACTGTTTCTA
Source organism: Melieria crassipennis (assembly GCA_963668005.1). NCBI lineage: Eukaryota > Metazoa > Arthropoda > Insecta > Diptera > Ulidiidae > Melieria > Melieria crassipennis. The sequence continues at coordinate 32,325,352 of OY764962.1, read as the reverse complement.
GTTTTTCTATCTGATGTCCAGATTTAAAAGACATGCAGTATAAAAAGAATTATTTAAAAAATTTAGCGCAATTTAGAATGTCAATATGGATGTTAAATGAAACACAAAATTCCTTTGAATTGAAAAATATTAAGTTTTTTGAGCGCAAGCACGAATAGGTATTGAAAATGTTTTTTTAAATACTTTATTCGTGAGTATTCTTGAAAACTTTTAATCACTTTTTTTTTAAATATGTCTTTAAGACCATGTCTACACATACATATATCTTATGTAGAAGAGAGATGTGTGACCCGTAAACAACTAAGAGAATTTTACATAATAAAAACAGTTCATGAAAACTATTTGATAATTTTAGCTTAAATTGGGCCAAATTACGTGCTGAGGCTGAACAAACGTGAATTGCGAATTGCAATTGCGAATTGCATTGTGGGACTCATCACGGTTTTGGTCCCTCTTAATGAATAGGTCAACTTTGGGGGACCTTGGCGCTGCAATAAAAAGCAGTAGTGATGTCAGCACGGTTGCCACTTTTGGTCCATTTAAACCAAAAGTGAGCCTTTTTATTTCATTTGGGCCGCTTTTGTGTAATTTGGGCCTTTTTCGTACAAAAGTATGTAAACTAGAAAAAAAAACTAATGATGTAATGATGATGTAATGTGATATGATGATAGCGTCCTCAACTTAGCCCTTTTACTGGATACATGGTCTCCCTCTGCGCCGAGCTTCATCGTCCATACGAGAGACATGGACCAGTCGCTTTATGTTGTTAAATCAAAGATTAATATTAGTAAAAAGTTAAGAATGCTCTGTAAAGTTGTTGTTGTTGCTACACCACTGGTTGATTCAACAACTTTATTACTTACTTCCACCTTTACATGTCTAACTAAGCCTCATGAAAAGTTTCATAGAGCCCTTTGGTCGAGATAAATCGGGTTTCCATTGTCTGGCAAAGCTTTTTCCCAAAAATTCCAATGCCGAAATCAAAGAAGGTATAATTTTTGAACTAGACATGAACAAAATTAATGGACCGCTACAACTTTACCAAATGTTTATCATCAACGAAAGTAAACGCAAAGTAGTGCATTGTGAATCTTTTGCAAAATTATTCAAAATTATTGCAAAATGCGTGTCCAAATGTTTTTAAAAATTAATTTTATGTATTGAATTTAATTCCCTAAAAACTTGAGCACCACTAGTGAGGTACAAGAAGAAGGAATTCATCAAGATTTTAGAAAGAATTGAGAGAAAGTATCAAAGTTTCGTACCAAACTGCCAACGTTTTTTCAGAAAATATTTAAAAACAGTCTTGTACTACACTCTATACTTAAAAATTTTGGATTTTTGCTAAAAATTAACGATTATTTGAATATTTTAAAATAGCAAAAGTTCCTTATTCAATTATATAAAAAACCTGACCTGAAAAAAAATGGACAACTTATAAGCAATCAGCGGTGAAAAATACCTTAAAAATACCTTAATACCTGTGTAATTAATTATTTTAAAAATTTAAATAAAACATAAACAAAATATATTTTCTTCTCTATGATAAAAATGTGTTCAAAGTTTTTTAAAAATACTTAAAAAAAAAATCAGTAAACAAGAATCAAATGTCGCTTTACATGAAAATATAAAGCAACCTACCTACCAGAGGACATAAAAAAAATACACATGAAAACACTGTTTCTAATTTTAGTGAAGAAAAACGTGTGGCCAATATTTTTAGGTCATCAATTGTTCAATAAGCCAACAATACTCATATTATTATTTAGTAGTTTAGGTATTAAGAAGCCAACCAAATCGCTTTTATTGCGCGTTCGCTTAGATAAATAATTCGCCAATTTCGCAAGTAGGCGATCCATTCAAATGCCATCACAATTTGGACGCGTTCCAGTAAATCATTGCAGGCAGTAATTAAAATATTTCTGCATTTGCCCATTAATCTCTGTCGCTGTCTGTCGCTGCATTATTGCCAAGAATATCTAATGTCTTATTTTGCCGCCTTTCAAATGCGTTTTTCACCTCTAATATTTTTACATTTGTTTTTATTTTCTTGCAGTCGAGTGCAGTCGTTCACGCTAATGGCGGTCATTTAATAGGCAACGTTACAACAACAACAACAACTGCAGCAGCGTCAACATACGAACCGACAGTGGCCGCTGACAGACAGCCTAAGGAGACAATTGCACGGTAAATATGTCAGTCACTCGTTGGGGCTGCACCACATTAGCCAATTTTCATTTCTCATTTTAATGGACGCGCCGCACTTTTCAGCTAAAAGCCAATTTTGGCTCATTAAAAAGTTACGATTTGGCCAAAGTTGAAAATAGAAAAACCCATAAATTCACATTGCAATTTTAGTATGATGAGAGGGGGTAGGATGCATGAAATCAGCCAAATTGCTGATTTACATTGCAGTTTCGGTGGCAAGTGAAACTGTAAAAAATACATAAAATTAAGTAATAAAAAATTGGATGAAATGCAGACAAATTATTTTTATTATTTATGGTCACAGACGAAAAATGAATGGTTTATATTTTGTTTACATTTATTGTTTTCTTATGTCGTTCTTTATATAGTTTATTGTTCTAAATATATTATTTTATTTTTACCATTTAACACTAGAATGCTCAAGGTAGTAATTTTGACTACATTGAGGTTTTTTATTGTAAATAACTTTTGTTGCATCGCTTTCTAAAAAATATCTTACGTGGCTTTTATTAATTTTTAAAGCTTAATGGAATAAGTAAATTTAACATATTGTAAAAAAATTGTTTACCCCAATTTTGCACAATTTACCTTAAATGCCCAAAAGGAGTCATTTTAACTACCTATAAAACATTTTCAGCAAATCTTACTGATAAATAGACAAATATACATCTTCAATTGCGAAATATGAAAATTTCAAATAATTGCAAATATTTAAAAAATAAATATCATAGTAGGCAGGACAATTCCCAAATTTGTCAATCCAAAATTCACTCAAATTCCAAATTTCATTCCATTTTACCCCTTTTAGGTGTAAAGTACGCCATTATATTTAAATTAATTTACTTTGTAAACCATAAAAAATTAAAAACTAAATACTTATTTTATTTTAATCTTGTGTACATTTATTCTTATTTTCTACTTAAAAATAAATAAAATAAAAAAGTATGGGGCATTTTAGGTAGGTCACATTGTCGGGCATTCTAGTGTTAATTTGCATAACCTCACTTAGAGATTAACATAACCTCAGTTTTAAAATTTCTAGCATGAATTAATCAATAAATCGTTTTTATTGTTGTAAAACTTTTTAATCATGATTGCTTTCACCAACATCACTAACACCTCCATACGATTTCATCAAATCATCGCAATGTCATGCACTCGCACGTCCAGTCAGTCCAACGGAATTGTCAACAATCTGGCCAGCAATACATCTGATGATATTCTTTCACAGCAATCGCCGGATTTAATACAAACAAAACGGGAGCAACTGCCAACGCAGCAATCAACATTTCGATTTACATCACCGACATCCACTTTCAAACGTAAGAAGAAACAACAACAACAACAACAACAGCAACAATTGTATCACCAATCGCACACCAACAACAATCAAAGCAATATAACACAGAATGCAGTACTCGCAACTACAACAACAACAACACCATTAATAAATAATCAATTGCCATTACCGACAACGGTTGCCGTAACTCAACGACCAGTTAGCGTTAACTTGTCTGCAATAACACAAGCACAAGCACCAACAACACCACCACCACCAACAACAACCGCAAAGCAACACAATGCCACACTGCCGCCGATGATGTTAAGTGGTGCAGGTGCAAGCAATTCGACAGCAACAACGGCAACGGCCACACCAGCGACAGCGCCAACAACAGCCGGCAGCATCATTGGCATTGGCATTGGCACTCGTGTGCCGCTCAAGACACGCGCCCTGCCCGCCATTGCCGCAGCGACTGCGCCAGCGCTAACAGCATCGCGACAGGCTTATGCTGCCGACGGCGTGGATCTGGTGGGCGGTCACACAAAGGCGACGACCGCAGGCGCCGTCGGCGCGGTAACTGACCACCATTTGGCCAGAATGGGTGCCAAGCTGACGGCAAGCGGTGGCGGTGCCGCTGCCGGTGCCGGCAACCATAGCAACAGCAGTGGCAACAGCAACAATAACAACACTAGCCATCACAAGGAGCACTGTGCCTTCATCGATGGCATCGAGACGCATTTGGCGCTGGTCGGCTGGCGCAAAAAGTGCCTGTACACGCTGCTGCTGCTGCTCATGTTGCTCATCATAACGAATTTGGTGCTAACGCTGTGGATACTGAAAGTGATGGAGTTCTCAACGGTGAGTGTAAAAGTGCTACAACAGCAACAAAGAACATTCGAGTAGAGACGATAAAGTCTGAGCGAAAATAATACAATTTGAATTTGAATCATATTAAAACCCTTTTCGACCAATGGGGCGTATGAGTGATATTGAAAAAATTAATTTCAGTTTATTGTGTAACTATTTTGTTGAAAGCAAAATTTTGAATGTATTGCATTATTTCTGGAGTCCGTGAAAGGGTCCTTCAGGATGCATGTTGTAGGATAATCTGAAACATGAAAATCAAAAAGATTCTTAGGGCCAGAACACATTGGCAACGGCAGCGTCATGGACACAAAATAATAAAAAAGCTACTACTTGATTAGAATGAAAGCGGCAGCAATAGCATCACATATCTTTAGTTTTTCTGCACCAAAATTGGAGGCCTTTAGGCAGTGTTGACCATTCTGCTACTCGCAAGTAGCAGCAACGCCAACGCACGTCGCAAGGTAGCGAGTCTCGAATCTCTCACTGGCTTAATTAAGCTTTTCTTCTATATCCATTTGATTGTTCTGCCATCAACTTGAAACAAATGCCAATGACAAATGTAATAACTTGTCATAAATTTTAACTGAAATAAAAACAAATTTCTAATTGTTGTTCAAAGCACAGAGAAAAAGTAACAAAAAGTCCTTAAAAAATCTGTTTTGAAGCAGTGATGCCAATTGATTTTATTGTGTAACCGGCAACGTAGAAATAGTTCTAAATTTAGCGATAGCAACAATTGTGGTGAGTGGTCGTGAAGTCATTCAAGTATTCTTCTCCATAAGAACATTGTAGTTCCATTCTTTAAAAGAGTTGAACGTGTTGCTGCCGTTTTCAATGTGTTCGATACATTAATCTCCACTAATAAGGCTTCGCTTCAATCAAGTTTGCTTTGAAAAAGATTGGTGAAATGACTCAATTTGGTTCAATGAATTTCTAGTTTGACAAAATTTAATAAAAGCTTCTACAAATCTAAAATAGAAAATTTTTTAAATAAGGAAGGTTCGAAGTTCACTGCAATCAGTTCGAAGTTTGTGAAATTTAAGATTAATGGTTGAATGGTTCCAAGTTCGTAGCAAATAGATCGAAGTGTGTCTTGAATATCATATTTCAAATCAAATTATCAAATCGTTCATGTCTTCAAAATCTGGGCAAAATTTCAGATCAACCGTTTGATTAGTTTGAACTAGACCGAAGTTCATTGCAAATCGTATCATGTCTTGAAAATGTGGGTGAAATTTCAGATCAACCGTCTGAACATTTTGAAGTTCATAGCAAACAGATGGAACTTCATTGCAAATCGTATCAAGTCTTCAAAATCTGGGTGAAATTTCCGATCAACTGTCTGATTAATTCGAACTAGACCGAAGTTCATTGCAAATCGTATCATGTCTTGAAAATCTGGATCAAATTTCAGATCAACCGTCTGAATAGTTCGAAATTCATACCAAACAGGTGGAACTTCATTGCAAATCCTATCATGTCTTCAAAATTTGGGTGAAATTTCAGATCAATCGTCTGAACAGTTTCAAGTTCATAGCAAACAGATCGAATCGATCGATTGCAAATCGTATCTGGGTGAAAGTTCAGATCAATCGTCTGAACATTTTGAAGTTCATTGCAAATCGTGTCATCTCTTCAAAATTTGGGTTAAATTTTCTGATCAACAAATAGACTGAAGTTCATTACAAATCGTATCATATCTTACAAATTTGGGTGAAGTTTCAGATCAACCGTCTGAATATTTTCTTTTTTTAATTTATAAAAAAAAATTAAAATGTATGTAGAACATTGTCTCATTGGTCATGAAAATTAAAAAGCCACACCCTCAACTTTTACGTCTAATTTGCCATTAATTGACTTTAAGCAACTTTCCTTCTCTCTTATTCTTACACACACTCGCTCACTGTGGCGCAGGAAGGTATGGGCCAGCTGAAAATTGTGCCCGGCGGCATACAGCTGAGCGGACAGGCGCTGATCATGGACATGCTGCGCGCCTCCACCATTCGCTCCAGGCACGGCCAGCCGATAGCGATAGGTAAGTTGTACAAAAACCCAAAACCACAACCTTGGCTTGTACGCTACGCAGCCAGAAGGGATGGGTGGCTTGTTTGTGCCCCGTAAGCATGACAACGCCTCCAATCCTGTGTGTGTGTGTGTGACTGTTTGTGTGTGTGTTTGTGTTTGCGCGCGATAACAACTCAGATAAGCTGTGCGTAATTTATTGTGCCGCTCTTCCTGTTAATATTCATTTTGCATAAATTTATGTTTGCCATTTGATTGTGTTGCGTCCTTCTGGCTTTGTCTATGATTGCTCCTTCTTGTAGTTCTAACTGTTGTTGTTGCGGTTGTCTGCTTCCTGCATTCGGATGCGATGTGATTGCCAACCGGAGGCAACACATTGACCGCATTTTCTATTCATATGTGTGGAAAAGTCCCAAGTCATATGTCCTTTGGTGACAACAGTTTCCACACACACACACGCACACACTGATGATTTGCAACTTTTCATACTTTGTTATGTAGATTAGTGGCACCAGTGTTGATTAGAGTGATTCGGCGCTCATGTGTCCACATGCTGACTTATGAATAGTTAAATATATTTAATGACATATTAATAAAGCTGCTCGCTCTTTATTTGCGACAAATTTTGTGACTTTGACTACTGATTTTATGCAGCTACATTGATGACTGTAAGACTTAAGGGGGTCAATACGTGTAAACGGTATATTTTTGTAATCGCGCATACGGCGGAAAAAATTAATGCAATGTACAATTCTTTTTCATTCTTTTATTAAAAGATAGCAGTACAAGAAAAAAAATTTGTTTGTTTGGCGTGCTCAAAATGACGGCGGTGGTGGAGGTCCAACGTTGGGCCCAAATAGTAGAAGTTGTGCCGGCGCCTCAAAAATCATCTGAAAAAATATTGCTATTAGTTATTATGAGAAAATATATATGTATGTACCTTCTAAAGGAACTAGCAAAAAAAATATTTTCTCGGAAATACAAAAATACGCTCCAACCGAAAAAAATGACCTTTTTTTCTTAATTTCCCGAAAATGGCGCCGCGGATTTCGCCAAAAACAATGAAATTTTTAGTTACCTACTTTAGAAGTTCTATGTTTCAAAAAGTTGCTGCCCAAATTTTATATCAGTGGGACTAAAACTTGCCGAGATATTCTACTTCCACAATCAAAAGCCAGTGTTTCGAAATAATTCGGTTTAAACTTTGCGTTACCGATATCATGCGGAACGAATTGATCATCAATAAAGCGCTGCTGCAGGGAAACGGGTCATCGGAATTAAAAACCACTTGAGGGGATATTCTTAAGACCCCGTGGAGTCTATTTCACAAAAAAAAAAATGTTAAACATTTTGTAAATTTACACGTATTGACCCCCTTAAGCAATTCTTAAGTTTTCTAGAACATCAGTGTTAAAGTTACTGTAAGAAGCCATTAGTGATAGAAAAATCTGACAAGTTTTCTGAAACATCGCACAGTGATTCGTTCCATAGACAGAATTCAAAAAATTTATGGTCTCAGAATTTAACGATTTTGATGTCATTTGAAAGAAAAAACTCCAATTAAGAAAACCCCATAAAATCTGAGCAAAAAATTAATTAGTGTCTGTGCAAAAGCGGCTCAAAGTTGAAACTTTTTTCACAAAAAAATTGAAACTCATATTTTCTGTTTTTTAGTCTATTTTAAAAATAATTGGTTGGCACGAAGTTTCTTAAACTTTCAATATAGAATAAGAAATGATGTGGCCATTTTCGCTTATAATGTTTTCCCAAAATTTGCAAAGCGTAGACTTTTACTTCACTTTTAATTCAAAATATTTTTCTAAGTTAAAAATCTGAAAATTGGCAAAACTTAGACGAAAATATCTAAAAAGTATGTTCCTGGATTTTTTTAAAATAATTCAATTTGAAAAGTGGTCTAAACACGTATTTTTCGACAAAATTTATTTTATTTATGCCTAAAAGTATGCAATTAGCACGAAAAATTATAAAATCTGCAAAAATGCAAAACATACATCTATATTATGGTTTTTATTGCAAAACCAGAGGGTCCGGATACAATTTCTGTTACTCTTTGGAATGATCAATGTTGACGTTACCGATTAAATGTAAAATGTGAAAAATCTAGCCAACACATTTGGTGCTAAAGCTTTCCAAAAATGACGAAATTTGCAAAATTAAGCCTCAGGCATTGCCAAACTACAACAGTTTAAGAAAAACCAAATGGATATTTCAATTCAGCAGACCATGATTAACTAGTATACCAAAATTCATGAAGAACGGACCACTCCTTCTAATTTTGTCCCGCGGTTGTATGGAATCGAATCACTGTGCATCGGTGTGAAAGTTACAGTAAGAAGTGGAAAAACGAAAAGGATTTTTTACAAGGAAAAGGATTTTTTACAAGGGCATAGCTCAATTTACAAGTCCAATTTAGTGTCTAAATTTATTGCGTATGAAGTCATTAACAACTTTGCACATTGGACTACGAACCCTTTGTCAAAGTTTTATTCAAGGTGAATTATTTTAGGTGGTGCTGTCTCAGACTGTCTTCACTGATGATAAAGCGCCACAGGAGCTCGATCTTTTTCCCCAATTATACTCTGTATTTCATTCTCCTCCTCCTCGAAGCCGCACCCTCGACAGAAGTCATTAGATTGCGGTCCTAGTCTCTCCGCATGTTTACTCAAAAGACAGTGAACCGTGAGCAGCGAGACCGTTGTGCTTATTAAGCATCTTGTTAGTCCATTTCATGTTATAGGAATGCCAAGTTAATCGGGAAATATTGCAGGTCTGTTCCTCCGACCACAATTAATTTGCTTCTTTTTGATAGAATTGTTTGAGCATCAATTTAACTGATGCAATTGGAGCTCCCATTGGAAGGAAGGACGAGGCCTCGTCAAGCAACATGCCCGCTCTGGCTAGTTCGTCCGCCTCGCAGTTGCCTACGATACCCTCTGTGCCCTGGCACCCAGAGTAATGAGACGTTGGAGCCTCTAGTTAGGGTTTTTAAGGATTTTCGCCAGTTCAAGACCAGTCCAAGACTCGCCCCAGCGAGCGCCACACAGCCAACCTTCTTCGTCAATTAGGAGCCATCGATGTAGCTGGTGATGGAGATTGCGGTGGATAACTTGCCACTGGTCCATTCTTCTCTACTAGGAATACGGACAGTGAATTCGTGTTCAAACTGAATGGGGGTGCAGATGTGATCGATAACGATTGGCGTCGAATAGTCTTGAATAAGAATCCTGGAACGACTGCAGAGCATTTCCCATGACATGAATTTGACCCGCTGCGCAGCTGGGAACCAGTGAAAAAGGGCGAACAATGCTTTCGTTGGTGTAGTGCGGAGAGATCCTGTAACCAAGATGGCCGCCGTTCTCCTGACCTTATAAAGAGGTATCAGTTTGATCGCCTTACTAATGGCAGTTGCTCTTACCATACAAGAAAAGGACGACCCAGGTGCCAACAGGGGTTCTCTTGTCTTCTTTCTTTCTTGTAAAGTTGGTTCACCGACAACGTTTTTTGACCCACCGAGCGATGAAATGGGAGCAAACGTAATTATGGTATTGGGTGTCTGATAAAGGAGTCACAATGGCTGCTCGGATATATTTTGTGGTCTTTCTTCTTTCTTTGTGAGACACTTTTGGCTTATGTGGGTACCTTCGGCGGCCTCCTTAACCCTTTCGACCCCAAAGTTGCCTTTGAGCAACTTCACCTAATTGTCATCTTATAGCAAAAGCTACAATTGATTTATTAGTTTAATTTAAGTAGGCACCAACAAATTAATATTTTTAGAAGTGAATTCAAAGCAAATTACAAACATTTTACTGTTATCCCCAAAATAATTTCCAATAACTTGCAGCGATATCAGGAAAAGTTTGTGTTCTAATTAAAGTCTCCGAATTGGGCGCGTTTGATGAAAACCCTGTTTCCTTAATAATAGTTAAATAAAATCAAAAAGTGATAATTTTGTATTTTTCCATAAATATTAAATAATTTTTCTGTAACTAAAAAATTTTTATACAAAATTTATTTAACCCGTTTTAAGCTAAAATTGTTTTAAAGTAAACTAGCTCAAGAACTCTAACAAAAAGGCGTGGCGACTTCAAATGTCGTGTGCATACTTCTTAGGCAAGTTTTTCATGATTTAAATACCAAAAAGGATAATAGTAAAACTGGGTAAAACAATTCAGGGGTCGAAAGAGTTAATCTAACCTAATTTAAACAAGTCGAAATGGCTTCCAGGCACTACGTACTTTAGAATCGTTCGTCTTTTTGTGTGATCCTATAAAGGGTTACTATTGGCTTATGTAGACACTGAGTTGCCACCTGAACCTAACCTACATTTACATAGGATTCCCGGTTCTAAAACGACCCTCAAGCCTGGCCACTGTCCACATTCAATTAAAAAAAACTATTTCCATTTGCAATTAGACTAAGCGAGGAATACACATTTCAACTCGTCTTGTAGAGTTACAAATTTGTTCAATTCAAATTGTTCAAACTTTAAATTAAAACAAATTTAAGCTTAAATATTGAACATCAATTTAAGAGTGCAACATTTTTCATTCAAAAACCTTCAACTTCTTGGCACCGTACCGCACTTCGTGCATTTTCAAGTAGACCAAACCAATTCGGCCGCTTAAAACAAGATCAACATTTTTGTTGGCAGCGCCGTCTTACTGCCCGCAAATATTCACATTCACCTTGACTAATAGTTGAGGAAAACGTAAGAAAATTTATGCTCACATAAATCTACACTCAACACGGCAGCGGTCGGCGGGCTCGTGCTCGTCGAGCACGGCGTGATGCACAATTACAGATAAAAACGAGCCAAAGACAGATGGGTTTTCCCAATGAGTCGCCGTGCGTCGCTGATAAGCGAGACAACACAGCCCTGAGCCGCGTCATGACAGGCGCAGCCAGCGGCCAAGACGGCCGCGCTTCCCACAAGCAATTTTGCAATGTTGCCGTTGCTCTCCCAGGACCAACACGTTAATATTATGGCAAGAATTTTATTTCCGTTTCCGCTATCATGTCGCACTAATCTTGAGGTTTCCTGTGCATTTGTAGTGGTGTATGTTTTATTTGTGTTTGTGCTTGTGCTTGTGCGTTGTTGTAGTGGTTACGTGTTAAGATATTTGTTGTGTGTGTGTATGGGTGTGTCTGATATCGGTGCTAACAAATCTCATATTTATTTTCGTTATATTTCTTTGCATTGCAACGGCTGATGGTCGCCAACGTTCTCGTAATTCACCTTGACATCAACAATAACAACAACAACAACAATAACAACGTTGTCATTGCTGCTATGCGCTGCTGCCCGACCATGTCACATCAACAACAACAACAACATCGCCATTGCCATCGACATCGACATCATCAACAGAATCATCACGTAATTTTTCAATCAATACACGTGACACGAATGGCCTGTTGGAGAACCATTTATTCCTGGGCCACGATAAGCTCGAATGCCTTTCGACGGGATTTCGCATCAATGACACCGCCGGACGAAATTTATTTTCCGTAAATCGAAATGAAGTCACAATCGGCGCACACGCGCTCCGAATTGATGGCGAAGGCGGCGCCATATTTCGGGAGTCCATCCAGACGCCGCACGTACGCGCCGAACCGGGAAGCGAGCTCAGGTAAGTGCGACCAAACGTGCGACGCGAGAAAGTTGCAGCGAGCGAAAGTTGCACAAAAAGGAAATAGAAATGCTGCAGCAACAACAATCGTTGCAAATAAAAACAACGAGACACACAGCCAGACGGACAGACAGACGCGCGCCCGAACCTATATGCATGATGCAGTCAGTTCGCAGCTGCAGTGACACGAATCGCACGAACGGCTGCTGCACGCCAACCGGCGAGTATATTAAAAAACGCTTAAGGCCACACAGACGACGAACCGCACACACAAAGACCGACCACACATACAGCCAAATGCACAAACTGGCCGGCAAATAAATCGTCCGTCCGGTTGCGCGGCAAATTGTGCTGGACATATTGGCCGAGCGGCATAGACGGTCGGCACCAAATTGACTCGACTTGATTTACAGATGTCTGCGCCGCTCTGTGCATTTGGCACTTTGTGTGTGACTATCTGTCTGTATGTGTGAGTGTGCCGCCGGCGTGTGAATTCAATATTGAAATGATTTGCAAAAATAGGCTGGAGGGAAATATGCACATTTCAGGCTGCATAAAAAATGCACCAACTGAGTGAAGACCCGACAACGAATGGAGAGAATAAAAGGAGAAGTTTTTCTTGTGCGAAAAAAATCTTCAAAGTGGGTGTGCAATTGCACAAAGAGCCAGGAAATTGCAAATCAAAACTCAACTCTTGAATTACCAAGTCAAACCGCAAGCCCCGCACTAAGCGTTGTATAGTCCGACTATCACTTAAGTACATACATAACCTGAGGCCTTGAGGAATCGCCTCATTCGAAGTTACTGCTTTGTTTTTCCTCAAATTCGACGCCTGTGTTTTATTTACTCAGGCAGCACCTGCTGCATGAAGAGTTTAACCCTTTCGCTATTTTGTTGCCATATGGAAACATGCTACTTTGTGGACAAGAACAAATTTTTTTTGTCTTTAGAATAGTTTGAAGTATTAGGAAAAATACGAAATTAATAAACTGTATATTTAAGTTTAAAGAAGAGAAGTATACACGTTTTTTCAATGGTATATCTTGACATAGTAAAGTAAGAATAATCAGAAAAAATTAGAGAACTTTTTAATTTGAAGTTTTCTTTCAATTTAGATACTTTTTTTTTAATTTTGGCTGAAGTAAATGAAGAGATAACCAAATTTTCGTTATGCGTAAAAAGTTTTATGTTTAAGTAATTATTACAGCCACAACAATGTGGTTGCTCCCATAGAAAAACACTCTAAAATACAGGGTCCGAGTATAAAAATTAAAAAATTTCTTATGGAATGTTGCTAATATAACCAAATAGAAGCCTAAAACGTAAAATTTAAAATTTCAACTTTCCCCAGTAAAAATCTGTAGCGAAAGGGTTAACAAAGACAATACAACAGCACCAACCACCAACAAGTAATCATTCGATTGTCAATCAGTCAGACATGGTCGACAGCAGAGATTGACAGGAGAGACAGAACGATGACGGTAACAAGTTGAGAGAGTAATCAAGCAGAAATATTATAGAAAGATGCAAAAGTGAAAAGACCTCTCATCCACTTTTAAAGATTTTCGAGCATAAAAAACCACCTTAAATTCTTTTTAGGCACCGATTTCGGGTAATTTCGACTTTAAGTTAAGTTAGGAAAAACTCCAAAAGCTGCCATAAGTTATGACGATATACTTCACAAATTTTAAGTGTGAAAAGTTCCATAGTTTTACTCACATATTTCTTATGATCTCAACATAAGTTGAAAGTTAAATCCATCGACCATAGAGAGACCTGTTAGATTTCTTTTAGCACCAGTCAGAGGTCTACATGGACGAGATGTTATTGATCCATAAACATGCGAACGCTGTTGAAAAAAACTAAAGACGAGACTTTCTAGTTTGGATACTTACTTCCTTCAATCAATACTTCTTTCAACTAATGCAACTAATGCAACTATTTTCAAATTTTTGCAATGAACTTTTGGTATCCTTTTGGCAACTTCATAAATCCGTACTCATAGAATTTCTGGTCCTTATAAGCAAAATACTGAACCAAGTCCAATTTTAGGTCATAATTTTTAGATAAAGAATTCTGCAAACTTTGGTGTAAATGTTTATCTTATGATGTAAATGTAAATTATTTAAATAGAAAATTTAGTTAAAAGAAGACAATTTTCCTCTTCCATTTGAAATCCATATCTTCATCACTGCACAACCGCAAATATTTAAAAATATATTTGAAATGTGTATGTCCTTAAAATTATAAGTCCTTTAAAAAGGTTTTTGGGTCAGAAAATGAAAAACTGAATATGCAAGGATATTATAAATTACCTCTAGTTTCACGTCTATATTAACATTTTGATGGGTCTCGGGAAAAAAAAATTGTTTCGCACAGTGTAATAAATGTAAAGTTGGTGTTTTCACTAAGTGCATCATAACTTTGTCATTTTTCTTTCAATTATATTGATGTTCGGCTTAATATTTGCTCAAATAATATATCTTTACTCTTAGATTTTAAAACCAGAGGAGATAATTTATTGTATCTATAGAAAAAACATTCGAAAATTTATGATTTTTAAAATTGGTCGAAAAATTCACTTTTTTTCAACATTCACCGTCAGTAACTTTCCCAAATCTCATCTGATTAGGACAATCTGTATATCGTTGGAAAGGCTAAGGTATTGTCTTCTGACCGACGGACAGTTTGTGTTACTCGGATGATTCGATTATGAGATATATGCTCATAACTGAAACAACAGGGAAAAAAACTGGTTTTTCGAAGATTTTTCGAAAACGCTTTCTAAACAAATTTTTTGATTCTCAATTTCGTGTTCAGCGGCCCAAAGTTAGTCTAGAAAACATTTTTATTTTTAGGTGCATTTTTTGTGTCGAGTATGTAGTGTAATCAGTCCACTGCTGTGGTTAGAGCTATGGGAAAATTAATATTCTATTCTATGAAATATTTGAGTAGGCAGAGTCTAACCTAACATCCAACTAGGTAAAGTTTCAGTTACATAGATTTTTGTTCCAGATTTTTCATCAGGAGTTCAACATATTATTTTTATAAATTCCATATATATGCAATGCTTCAGAAATTAGATTTTTTGTAGACTTAAAACCTGCTTTCTAACTATGAGCGTATAACTTTTCAGCTATTTGAGGATTCGCAGTCTAACCGCGCATCTGACCTGATGACTCTTCCTTTACTTCGATTATTCCCTCATACTGTCGTCATTTAGTAGAGTTCTCTAGATTGTTTCATAAGTTATCGAAGTATGTATACTTCGAATTATTCGAATGATCACACCTGTCCCTAACGATTAGCGTATAACCTTTCATGATGACTCTTTCGTTGGTTAGATTATTCCTTCAGACTTTGATTGCTCTCCTCATACCGTAGTAGTAGAGTTCTCTAGATTGTTTCATAAGTTATCGAAGTATGTATACTTTGAATTATTCAAAAGATCACACTATGTAATGAGTCACAGCCTAACCCAACAACTGACCTGATGACTCTTCCATTGGTTAGATTATTCCTCCAGATTTGATTGGCCTCCTCATGCCGTCATCTAGTAGAGTTCGCTAGATTTTTCATTTGGTATTTTATTTGGTATTTTGATGTTTTCATTCATTTATCTAATTGAGTATACTTACTTCGAATTATTTAATAGATCACACCTGTTCCCTAACAGTGAGCATGCAATTGCATACCAATACATTTTTAGTTTCAAAGTAAAATGAGCTAATGCACTCTTTATTGAAGTCACAGTTAAAACGTGTTTAAATTCATACGAAACAATAGTTAGTTATGTAAGTTATGTGAGTGCTCAGTGTTGGGTGATACGAACTAATGCGCCTTGGTAGTAGGATCCTTGACTAGACTGGTATTGTCTTGGGACCTGCAAGCTTCCAAGTGAGTGTTTCATAAAAATGGCTCTCTTCTGGCTGAGAGATGTTAGTCGTTAGCGGAAGTTACCCCTTTTGCAAGAAGATTTATGGAGACAGATTTATGGACGCTCTCTACCCTTTAATAATAATAATAATTACACCGTGCGACAACAAATTTTACACACGAAAAAGTCGATGTTCTTGCGAAACAAGGGGGCCAAATGTAGTAAAACTGCGTTTTTAGTTTTTCTCTCTGATGTCAGCTTTTTTTTTAAAGGACTTTGAAATTTCAAGGACATGTTTATTTCAAAAAATTATTTAAGAAATTGAACGAATTCTAAAATAAGAATATGGGTATCAAATGAAAGAGAAAAATCCTTAGAATCTTAGAAAATTTAATGTTTTGGTGAAAAGGACGAAGACGTATTGAAAATGTCCTTTTAAAACTTTATCCTTGAATATCCTTGCAAATTACCAATAATTTTTTTTTTTAAATATATCTTAAGGACTAATATGTACACTACTACATCCTTGAATTTCGTCCTTCTAACTTTATTAGTTTAAGATATCAAAAATGTAATACTTCTAATGTGTTCATACGCAGAGTTCAAGTTGTGCTAAACGCATTTGCACAACTTTTCTACGATGCAGCAAGCCTCCACAGTATCACTAGTCGGCTCAATGAACTTTGGCTGGTGAAATTGTGGCATTCGGTGCTGTGTTCACGTTTATTAAAATCTCACATTTTTGTGCTTTCAATTATTTGTTTACTCACTTTGTGTTTTTTTTTCTTCTTGGTTTCGTTTTTGTGTGTTCTACACCTGCAAAGATTGGAATCGCCCACACGTCAATTGGAGCTGACAGCAGCCAGAGATATAAATTTGCAATCGCGTGCCGGTGGCATTGAATTGTCCGCACTGGGCGATGTCAAATTAAGTGCACTGGATGGCAGCGTAAGTGTGGTTGCATGCGCGCACACACACACATACACATGCATGCAAGCATGAATGCATATGCATGCATGTGTATGTGTGTGTGTTCGCTATTCACAGCGAATGAATGGAATTTTTTTCACATTCGGCCTGGAGTTTCTATGGCAGAAATATTGCGCCCGCTGTGCCTGGCGCTGCATTTGCTGCGTCCAGGGATTTTGTGTCTCCACTGAGCCAATGTTGTTGTTTTTTTTCTCTGCCATATAAACGTCAGTATGGCATTTTGTACCGTGGAAAAATGGAATGGAATGGAATGCAATGGAAAAATTTCACATTTTCGCTGCTAAATATTTGTCTGATTTTATCGAATCTCATTTTTAACACCACTAAAGTTGACGTTTGTTTGTTGTTGTGTTTGTTTTTTTTGTCATTTTTTTAGCTGCGTTTGGAATCGGCAAAAATTCTGATGCCCAACTTGCGCACCGCACAGCCGCCCACGCTGGGCGCGCCCCAAAGCCGCGACCACCTGCATCGGGTCTTTCAGCTGTGCGCCTGTTCGAATGGGAAACTTTTTCTGGCTGCGCCGCATTCGATATGCGCGGGCGACGACAGCACCGTCTGCAGATGATTGCCGCAACGCTCGGGACACTAAACGGGCAGAAACTAGACTGCAGCACACGCACACACCGACACACAGACTGTTGCAACACTAATGCATGTTGTTGTTGTTTAGAGAATGAAAGCCGCCGATGGGAATGAGTCGCCTATGAAATTAAGCGAATAATCACAACAAGAACATATAGACTCGTTCGCAAAACATACTATATATAGTATATATATATATCGACATAGTTTGTATGTAAATGTGCTGTAGCAGTAAAGTAAATAACTGAAAGTGTACATAATACAATAAATAGGAGACTAGAGTAACATTAGTGCTTAGTTGTGTAGGTTGAATGGGTGCAATGTGTGCACACAACTGGCAGGACGACAGGACTTGCAGCAGAACACGCATAGCTAGTACTGCAATACCTACCAACCCACACACACACACACACACATTGGCCATTGGACGCATTACGAACATCATTACAAACATACGTTTGACGTTGATGAGATTCTATTAGCTATAGATTTAAGCTATAAACAGAGGCCTATTAGCAGTTAAGTGTGGGTCAAGTAGCCCCAAGCAAAAAAACTGAGTTGAATCACAAATTTCGATGCGCCTTGCTGTGCGCACTGAAGCGTTCAGAGCTTAGAATTGTTTGAAACGAACATGTTTGCTTAGCCCAAAACCATCATTAAGCCAGCATTAGTGAGTTGTCTATCATAATCCACTGTGTATATTCGCTTTATTGACTAAATAGCTAAATACCAAAAACACGCTACACACACAAACATATAACACCGTGCGACAAAAATTAAAAAAAATTTTCACACCGGAAAAAATCCATATGGGCGTGAAACTAAGACCAAACATAGTAATACTGCGTACTCAGTTTTTTATTTCTACATCTCTTGTTCTTTTAAAAGGACTTCAAAATTTTGAAGGGGATACAAAATAAAAAATATTTTAAAAATACTTAACCTTGTTCAAATATGGCGATATGTATATCAAATGAAAGAGGAAATGCTCAAAAATTTAAATAAAGTTGACTTTTTATCTATTTGTAAAAAAAGTATATGAAAAAGGTCCTTTGAAAATTTTAATCCTTTATATCCTTGAAAATTTATATAGAATTTTCTTGAAAAGTAAGTATGTTAAAACTCAAAATCTCCTTAATCACGTGTCAAAATTTCATTATTCTCGCTTCATTGATTTTGTATCTATTTATTATTTAAAATACTGATACTCAAATAAATTAGAATTTTTGTACTTCATTAGACTTCCAGCTTCCGCCTTTTTTTTAATAACTTTCGAACCAATAAAGCTAGAGTAATGAAATTTTGACATGACATTAAGGAGATTTTGGGTTTTAACATACTTACTTTTCAAGAAAAGTCTATATAAAGTTTCAAGGATATAAAGGACTAAAGTTTTCAAAGGACCTTTTTCATATCCTTTTTTACAAATAGATAAAAAATTAATTTTGTTTAAATTCTTGAGCCTTTCCTCTTTCATTTGATATACATATCGCTATATTTGAACGAGGTTAAGTATTTTTTATATATTTTTTATTTTGTATCCCCTTCAAAATTTTGAAGTCCTTTTAAAAGGACAAAGTATGTAGAAATGAAAAACTAAGTACGCAGTATTACTATACATGGTCTCTAGTTTCACGCACATATGGATTTTTCCCGGCGTGAAAAATACGGTCATACGGTGTAACGTGACAACAAAAAAAGCTTAAATGTGTAGTTTGCTATTTCTAAATCAGCGAGCAAAAATTCACCAAAGACGCTACGGTAATGACATCACAACAAAATCAAGAGCTTCTTATACTCACACACGCACACACATACAAACGCGAATATATCGAAATTATCATACAGGTATATGAATTAGAATGTTGCATCGGTACTCACTAAGTCATACAGTAACTAGTGAATTGTTTAGTGTTTGCTAAACAAAATGTATTAAAGCAATTATTGAAAAAAGAAAAATAAAAGTCGCTATACATATGAAATCTGTGAAGTATCTGCGAGCAAGGAGCCAGAAACGCCGCCACATGGATATTTTTTTACGAGCAAGTGTAATTTTTTTATATGAATTTCCATCCATTGAGTTATTTTGACTTGGGCATAAAAATCGTTTGATTAAAAGTTGATTTAAAGTACTTAAGGCCTTGTTTTCATAATACTTTTTCATCTTCAAGTGTTTTTCAATCCATAAACCAATTGAAAAAACCTTTAGGTCCCCTATTTTCATTTGAAATGTTTGCTGAAAAAACAATGTTCAAAATGGGTTCAATTGTGGTATCACAATGGGCCATATATGCCGGACATAAGTGTGTCTCATACAGAGGAAGCCAACCTATTCTAACCGAACCTGACTCTACAATATCTAAAATATTTTATTTTCTACATTTAAAATATTGTATTTTAAAATATCTAAAATATTTTATTTGAGAGGCGGTTCAAGAAGAAACTTTCAAAATATATGATAGAAAAAGTCTTTATTCAAAAAAGTAAATCTAAAGTTAGAAAAAAAATTACTTAGTAGAATGTATCGGCCTTAGAGGTCTGTTTGAAACGAGAACAGAGAAAAGGTTCTGTTGCGTCAAATTTTATTTATTTTATTTTTACATATTTACTATTATAACTAAAATTTATTTTAATTACATTAATGATTATTTGTAAAAAACCAACCAATTATAAAATAATAAATTATTTTGAGTTATTTTGAGTTATTTTTTTTACTAGTTTTGAACGTACTTCTCTACTTTGTTTTTGGGACTTTCTTAAACTATTTTAACCTATGAATGTGTTAGAAGATCAGATCAGATGTGTTGAAAATTCATAATTTACCATGAAAATGTAAGTATTTTTTTAATTATATGATTTTTTCAACAGCCTTTTTTAGCAGTTTTCTTATTATTTTAATCCAACATTGAGACGACGGGTTTCACCACTTTAATGCTTTGAGGACCAGAAGATTCTCTGTCGTTTAGAACGGAAAACGCAGTCAGGTTAGTATGGAACGGATTGTCAAGAATTTTTCGAGTTTTACAGGTCAGCAACGCCACTTGGCGTTAGTGAGGTCCTTGAGAAAACTTTCTGTTAGAACTTTTTCTTATTCACTAAAAGCCTAAGCATAATTTTTTTTATCGTGATATGTTAAAATCTTTATTAATGCTAATTTTTTTTATATTAGTTTCTATTACAAGGTTTTTAAAAACCTGTTGGAAGATGTTTTCCTCGAGGTACTAAGTCAAATTTTTTTTGTAGCACTCAGGTTTTTATTTGATCTTTGGTTTTTGGTACTAAAATTAAAAAAAAAACATTTCAGAAAATGGTTCTCAGCATTTTGAGAACTACCTGTCAGGAACCTTTTTCCTTTCACCAAAAAGCTTGACATAATTTCCTTTGTCATGGGATTTGAATTGTTTTATAATTAAATTTTATTTACATTATTTCTCAAGCTACCAAGTTAAGTTTGTTACTAATGCACAGATTTTTATTTGATTTTTAAAAATCATTTCAGAAGACAATAGCATTGTAGTCATTACAAAATTTTATTGATTTATGGTGGAGAAAATTGAACAATTCCGAAGGATAATTTCAATTAATTCGTAACAGTTGACATTTTATTTATATGGAAAAAGGAAGATTTTTCAATGCTTTCGAATTCGAAATATTTATGCAAAAATCGTACTATATTTTAATACCTTAAATGTGGCAATGTTAATTAAAAGAAGAAGAATTATAGTGCGAACACTTTAATGCTAGTTGGAACTTAGTTGTGTTAAAAATTGGTTAGTTTCGCTTTAATTCTGAATAAAAGAAGAAGATTATATTCCAAAAGATCATTTAGACGAAGAAAAGAAGAAGTCAGACAGTATCTTCTAGAGCATGTCTAGATATGAATAGAAGAAGATATCCAGATATTTTCGAGAACATACTTCTGATCAATCTTCTGATCAAATTTTCTTCCAGAAGATAAATAGAAGATATCTTCTTCTTATCTTATCCTTTTTGCAGAAGCTATTTTCTAAAGATAGAAGAAGATATATGTCTTCTACAAGTCCCTGAAAAAGAAGAAGATAAAAAGAAGATATCTTCCAGAAGTTAAGAAAATATCTCTAAAAGCTAAGATATCTTAGATATCTTCTAGTTACTTTCTCCTAATATTATAATCAATTTCTTCTTTCAGAAAATTTTATTTATCTTCTAAAAGCTGATATATTTTCTTAAGGGAGTGTTCCCGTCTAGAATGCCGATTTTAGGCTGTTTTTCAAAAAATTATTTTGGAGCTACAAGGCAACATGCAATATTCTGGTTTTTTGCTTGTTGTTCCTTATTATTTGGAGAACAGAAACTCATATTTGTGTCAAAAAATTTTATTTTCTAAGTATAAATTTTCAGTGGTCAATGTGACCTTGTCACGCTGATTTTCACTGCTGGCCGATAAGAAATTTCGGGAACCAGTAATGTGAAACAGAAATGGGTATGCAATTATTAATCTGCAATAAATTCCGCGGATGCTGAACCACAGTTTTAGTCAAAATGTTGATTAGAAACAAAATGGCGGCCATATGAAAAAAAATTGTCCAGTTTTGCCACCTTTTTTTACCTTTAGAGTGCTTGAAAATATATTTAACAATAATTTTTTGATGAAAACTTTAGTTTAGCATCCAACGAAAACTATCTAGAACATTTTCCCAAAATTTCAAGTCGATACCTCTCATAGTTGCTGAGAAAAGTTATCGGCCAGTACAAAAAATGTGGTTTCGAGAAAAACGCGTTTAAAGTATCATGCGCTATGTATCAGCGGAGCAAAAAGAGCTGAGATTACTTCAATTAACATGCAAAAAAGTGGGTACTGAGTTTGCGGATTGAAAAACGACTTTGGGGGGTGATAGTATATAGTATAAGGTACAATAAAACGCCAAAAAAAAAAAATCGATTTTTTCAAACTTCTACCCGGGAACACTCCCTTAAAGATACTTTCTACTAATTTTCTAAACAATTTCTTCTTTCAGAAAATAAATAGAAGATATCTTCTAGAAGTTAAGATATCTTCTGGTTGAGTTAAAATAAAATCTTCTTGAAGACGTTTTCTTCTTATCCTCTTCTTTTTCCAGAAGATATTTTCTAGAGATAGAAGAAGATATCTTTTAAAAGTTCTGGAGAAGGATACAACAGAAGATATCTTTGAGAAGTTAAGGAGAAGATGAAACAAAAGATATCTTCTAGAAGTTAAGAAAATATATTCCAGAGGCTGAGATATCTTCTTAAAAATACTTTCTCTCATCTTCTGATCTATTTTTTTATCCAGAAGATAAATAGAAGATATCTTCTATAAGTTAAGCAATCTTTTAGTTAAGCTAAAATAAACTCTTCAAGAAGATATCTTCTTCTTTTCCTCTTTTCCCCTTTTCCAGAAGCTTCTTCTACAGATAGAAGAAGATATCTTTCAGAAGTTCTGGATAAAGAAGAAGATAAAACAAAAAAATATCTTTTAAAAGTTAAGAAGCTGAAAGATCTTTCTGAATATACTTTCTTCTAATAAATTTCTTCTTCCAGAATGTTATATTAATCTTCTAGACTCTGAGATATATTCTTGAAGATACTTTTTCTAATCTTCTGATGAATTTCTTCTTTCAGATCATAAAAAGGAGATATCTTGCAGAAGTTAAGATATCTTCTAGTTAAGTTAAAATAAAAAAAATAAAATAAAGATATCTTCTAGGTATCTATTTATCTTATTGAATATTCTTTCTTTCCATCTTCCGATCAATTTTTTTTCCAGAAGATAAAAAGAAGATATCTTCTACGAGATAATATCTTCTAGATATTCCAGAAAAAAAGAAGATATCTTCTAGGAGATAATATCCTTTCGAAGATAATATCTTCTTTTCAACTTCTAGAAGATAAGATCTTCTTCTTATCTTCTTCGATAAGATCTTCTTCTTATCTTCTCCTTCCAGTGGTTCCAGAAGATAACCTTCTTCTTGCAGAAGGTTATCTACCAGAATCTTTGGCAGAACCTTGTTATTTTGTTTGTGTTGTACAGTGAAATCTAACCTAGTTTTATCACAGTTTAAATTTGTTTAAAGAAATAATATTTCAAATATATTAAAAGTCTTAACTTATTGATCTTTATTAGTACATTTATTTGACCTAAATTGTGTCAAAATCGTATTATTTCATTTTGAATGACACTTCAATTCCATGTTTGGCTCTCGGATACATATAGAACATATATTCTATAGTTAGTTAGTTTAAGTAGTAAAGGGAAATGCGACAAGACACGCCAGAGACAACTAGCGCTTCACTCCCCTTTTGATCCCACGAAAACTTTGTTAACCTTTAAAAGATGAAGGAAATTGGGTTATTTTCTGGAGTTATATTCATTTCGTTTTCTTCAGATCGGAGTCTATATAGTACATAGTTTCATTAACTAAATATTTAAAATTAGATTCACACCACTTGGAAGATGTTTAGCTCCTTGCTCAAATATATTTCATGAACCTGATATAAAAACTAACTCTGGTTCTTGTGTAATTTAATTTCACCTGCTTGTTGTTTGTAAAGTTCTGTATGATCCATAAAACTTTGGCAAAGACTTAACTATTATATAACAAAATACTTTGCTTTATATTTAAGCGAACAATGCAGCGCAGAACAATGAATGAGGAAACTTGTATGTAATAGCGAAATAAATAGGCGATTATGTAATGATTGTGACATGTGTATAGGAGAGTGTTGTAGTGGTGCAGATAAATAGTCAAATTAACAATAACAACAACAACAACAGACACCTTCGAGCGCATTAAACCAATTCAAATCGAATTTTTCATTGTTATCATTGGCCACAACAGACAACAAACGTGAAATATTGAAATGCAAACGAGTTTATGAAATTTTGTTGAATATTTGGAATTTATTTTCCTATTTGAAAAAGCATAGCAAAACAAAAATTAAATACGAAATAAACGAAAATCTGATATGAAATAATAAAATCATAAGTAATAAATTGTTATAAATAAATACCAACAAACGAAGAACAAGCAAATTCTTTTGATACAAACGCAAATGATTTGCAAAAGAAAAAAATAAATGCAGAGAATAGTGTAAAACAAAACAAAAACAACATTGAATGTTATACAAATATATGCAAAATAAATGAAGTAAATAAATGAATAAATAAATTGCAAACAAAGACAAAGCAGCGATTCTTACTATTTTTGCAGCATGCGAGACGAATGATGTCTTCTAACTTTTCGTCGTTTTCTTTAGCAACAAAAATTTGTGTTCAGTTTGGGCCCAATGGTATTGACGGTTTTAGGATTTTGCGCAGTTTCTACTTACGTTCGGTGCCCTTTGCAGCGCCCATCGATGCGTTATTTATGTGGCACATACCAATATATATCAGTATATAGCTCAATTTCAGCGCATCGTCGTGGGTGTGTTTAGCTGCAGCGCCACGCTGTCGTCGTTGTTGTCCCACTCTGACCTCACCGCCTCGCCACCAACTCAAGCAGCGAGCAAACATCGCTGCCAGAGTGAAATTCGTGCCATAAATTGAGTTACTTCTGTGCCGCTTGTCAGCTGCTGGCTCGTTGGTTTTTGTTGTTTGCTTTGCAGCTACTTTGAGTTTTTACAGTTAGCGAGTTACTGTGTTGTTATTGCTGTGGCTGGAGGGGCTGGACGCAAACAGCGAAAGCTTTTTATGGCTGAAATTCAATCTGGCTGTAGTTTAGTGGCCACTTGAATGGCCAAGTTTTTTATTTTTATTGTGTGTGTGTTTGTGTGTGTGTGTGTGTGTGTGTGTGTGTGGTTTATTGTACAACTCGACGTCTGCAAATTCATTGCAAATTTCATTTTAATGTGCGGTGGCATTTTTTCTTTTATCAATTTGGCATTTATTTTCGCTTTATTCGATTTGTCGCGAGCGCCAGCAAAAGAAGGAGATAAATAATTGCTTCTGTCTCGCAAATCGTTTCCTTTGTTGCGCATGTTTTTTTTAGTTTATTCTGATAAAATATGACTCAATGCTATTTTTATTAACTTTTGCTATTAGTTAAACAAACAAAACTGCTGCAATTTATTTCACAATTTGTAGTCAGAATTTTGTTTGAGAGCAGAAAAGATGAATTGAAGCAAACAACTCGCCAAGCCTGCTTACTTTTACACTCTTTAGGATGCTTTCTGGTAGCTTCAAGATGTGTTCTTTGAACAAAAACCACCAGTGTTTTTTATAATTAAACAAAAATTTAGAAATTTGAGTGTTTTCATGATGCGTTTGAGCCAGTTCGCTTTGATGGCTTGAGCGAGTTGAATAAACGAGAAAGCTGTGGCGAAAATATTTTCAATGCGCAAGTTGAAAGTAGGGTTGAGATTTGGGCAACTTTAAACTATTCACAGGAAGCCGAGTTGCCAAAAATATATCAGGAATTCACAACATATTTAAATTTGTATATATATTTTTCAGAGACCTAAAATAATTACAGTATAATCTCGATAATCCGGACAATTAAAAAACTGGACACTGGTGTCCGGATTACAGAGTCTACAATAGAAATGAGTGTCCGGATTACCGCGTTGTCCGTATTAGCGAGTGTCCGAATTATCGAGATTATACTGTACTATCCATATTTTTGGAAATAAAAAAATTGCCCTTATTTAAGAAATTTCTAAAAATATTGCTTTATAATAATTATTTCCGATAAGAAATTTTTTACGTGACCTATAACTATTATCATGTAATAAATATTTTTTAGTTGCATAATAACTATTATAAGAAAGAAGTATACATAGTTTTCGTTGTCGATAATTACACTGTGCGTGAAATTTACCCTCAAAAATTGCAACAAGCGGGGGTCCTACTGAGCGACTTTTCTGGATTTCATTGTAAAGGGAATTCCACAGGGTACAATATGGTAACAAACTTATTGTGCCTTAGTAATGGATTTTTTCGAGAAAAAAATCCGTTAAAAATAAAAATTTTATAAAAAAATTTTGTTTTCGCTTAAAAATTTTTATTAGTACATTTTACGTATCTAATGTCTTAAATTAATAGAAAGGTAAGAAAAAGACCTTTCGTTTGATACCCATACCGTGTAAATCAGTTTGAGATTAATTGAGTTTTTTTAATAAAAAAATTTGAATTTTAATCCCGAGCCACTCCTTTTATGGGCGTTTCCCAGAAAAAATTTTTAGTTTGTTAGATGCAGGAGCCAACCTTTTATATAAAAGCATACTCATTTACTTTTTTACGAGGGTGCGCTATACTACTTTTATGCCTCGACGAAAGTGGGGTTTTTGGGACATTTTTGTCGAAAAGACAGTTTGAATGTATTTTTTTTGGACTGGTGTCTTAAGCAAATTTGTTGTTCGTTAAAATATCTAGAAACTTGCCGAAGACAGTAAGGCGATATTCAGAACGATTTAGGACCAATTAGCATTTAAACGTTCGAAGACTTAAGCGACGAACTCGACTAAAATGAGCAAAATGCAAAGTCGGATTTCAATTAAACTAGAGCCAATCCAGCCAAACGCCTGGTGGATCTCAACTCAGTATACTTATAGAAAAGTCGCTCAGTAGGTCCCTCGCTTGTTGTAATTTTCGACTTGCGCAGTGTTGTTATTTTGGGATTTTTTTTACGTGCCTTCATAACTTTTATTTATGATTTTTTTTTATTTACGTTGCCGATAAGTATTATTTAAAACAACAAATTTTTTACATTGAATTACCACATTTTGCGTATGAATTGATTTTGAATTGTTTCAAATTTACAAACGCAAATTAAATGCAGAAACCCAATTTCCACCAACAACTAAACACTTAAAAATTAATTCATACTCAAAATCTGATAAGGCAACGTAAAACAAATTCTTTCATAAAAATTATGAAACAACGCAAAAAAAGATTCTTTCAAATAATAGTTATCGGCAACGTAAATAACAAAAAATCATAAATAAAAGTTATGAAGCAACGTAAAAAAAAATTGATCAAAATAATAGTTATCGGTAATGTCCTTAAATAAAAAAAGTCATAAATAAAAGATATGGAGCAACGAAAAAACTATCCCAAAATATTAATTATCCAGAACGGAAAAAAAAAATTAATAAAAAAAAATAATTAATTATATATTTTAATCATAGTTTTTTAATCATAATCAATTTCTTTATTAATCTACATAAATTATGGTTGCCAATTCGTCTGTTCCCCGGAAATTCAGCGGAATTCATATGATTCTCCAGGGTTCGAGATTGGCAAAACGCCAGAAAATGTTTTAGTTTATTACTTTAACAAAATAAACCTATGCAGGTTTTTAAAGATTTTTTCAGAAATCTGTTTCTCTCTGCGTTACGATGGTTGGTTTTCAACTCAATGTTTTGTTTGTTTGTGAAATGTTTATAGAAAGGTAAATATTTTAATACATATTATAAATGTTCTCATTTTGAGTCTCCGGCTCTATATAATCGAAAAGGTAGCTATCCCAGTTGAGTGAGGAAGAAACTGCGCTTCCCCTTCTATGCACTTATCCTGCTTTTTCCAGAAGATGTAAGAATCTCCTGAGCAACTTCTTCTTCGAGAATCTAGCGGATTTCGACGATAGGACTATTCATAGTCTTCTACATTTCGTAAAAAGCTCAAACTGGTTCAATAA
The DNA here is from genome assembly GCA_963668005.1 of Melieria crassipennis. Taxonomy (NCBI): domain Eukaryota; kingdom Metazoa; phylum Arthropoda; class Insecta; order Diptera; family Ulidiidae; genus Melieria; species Melieria crassipennis. The sequence goes on along the minus strand of OY764962.1, from coordinate 32,297,239 downwards.
GTGAGAAATCTTATGCTCGACTGTTTGGGGTATAACAATCATCAATCAATCAATCAAACCTTCAACCTACCTATCGACCTGTCTATCCCTGTGTGGAAGTCAACGGTGAAGAGAGAGACCGTGTCTCTGCTGAAAGGATCAAGTCGAAGCAGCTCAAACATCATAAAACGACGACTCTCATTCATTGATATCTACTGAAACTATCTACCATAGAAAAAGTATGCAAAATATGTCATGGAAGCAAATTCATTTATACTTGGAATTTATTTATACCGAACCAGAAGTTGAGTCAACCAGAACCTAATCGATTATTTCCCAAAAGAATGCATCAAACACACAGACTGATACCTAAAAAAAATTAAACTTTAAAACGTCAAACATCTTTGCACCCAATCTGCATGTCGCCGACAGTCTTTTAAAGCGCCCAAAGGTTGTTGTTGTTGTTGTTGTCGCTGTCACACACCGCAATTTACAACAATTATTTAGCACTCGACAACACAGCGCAACCGTTTAAAATGCCAACCCGTCTAAACATAAAAACAACACCTCCAAAAATTTCGCCACTTTGTCAGGGTGAATTTTTTATTATGTATGTGTGTGTGTGTGTGTGTGTAAGTGTTGTGTCGCCTTTGCTGTAATTCCATTTCATGTTGCAAATTCTTGGCGGCGTTTTTCTGCTTTGCTTGTCGGCTCTAGTTGAAGTGCATAAACTGTTGCTGCTGTAGTTGTTGTTGTTGTTGTTGTCGTGCTGCATATCGCACCAGCACTGGTGCTTTGTACACTCAACGACCGTCGCGGCTGGCTGAGTTAGTAAGTGGCACGTCGACGTTGGCGTTGCAAGTAGCTTTGCGACTGAAACTGTGACTATGACTGTGCACAGTGATACTGCATGCTTAATTGCCCACTTAAAAGTCAAGTTGGCTTAAATAACTCACTTTAAAATTATGCACGCCGCGCGCTCAATGTGAGCACACGACTCGCATGTGGCGTGTCCTTGAACGTGTACAAAGGTCTGCTGGCAGTGTGTGTGTGTGAGTGTGTGTGAAAGTTCGCTTGAAGTGGCGCTAAAGTGTTGTGTGCCACGAGAATGCAATATGGCTGGAAGGTGAAGGTGACGTGTTAAATGTTGACAAGCGAAAATATTGGCGGAATTTGTAGTTTTTTTTTATGAAGCGAGCGCATAAATTCGTTGAGGTAAACAATTATTAAAAATATTTATGTATTTATGAGTATTTATGGGAGTGTTCAAATGTATGTATTACAGCTTTGGGAGCGTGTTCGAGAAGGTTCTGAAAATACAGAATGAAAAATATTGGAGCTGTGCAGTACAGAAACTAAAAACTTGTAGAACCTTAGTTACTTTAATCCTTATAACTATTTCGCCATACGTGGCTTTTTCGCTTGGAGTGGTTTTTGATCAGAAAAACATCTACACCTTTTCAAGTTGTATATCAGAAAATTCAAATTGTATTTCAGCGCTTAAAATTGTATTTCAGATTTTCAAATTGAATTTTAGATTTTCAAAGTGAATTTCAAATTTTTAAAATTGTATTTACAATTTTTCAAATTGTATTTCAGATTTTTCAAATTGTATTTCAGATTTTTCAAATTGCATTTCAAATTTTTCAAATTGCATTTTAAATTTTTCAAATTGTATTTCAGATTTTTCAAATTGTATTTCAGGCTATAATATTGAGATATTTCAAGCTGTATCTGCAACTGTATTCGTATCGAGACTTGAAATAACCCCCCCTAATATTAATTACTATTTGCATTAAAAAGAGCTGTTAAAATAATTATTTGTATTAATTTTATATAATTTTTATTTCTCAAGATGAAATTGCAAATGATTGTAAAAGTGTATGTAGTGAATTCAAATCTGAAATACAATTTCAGAAATCTGAATTACAATTTGAAAAATTTGAAATTCAATTTGAAAAATTTGAATTTCAATTTGAAAATCTGAAATTCATTTGAAAATCTGAAATACAATTTTAAACGCTGAAATACAATTTGAATTTTCTGATATACAACTTGAAAAGGTTTAGAATCAGTTCAATGCTACAGTTTAAAAGAGTTGCCGAGTCGTCTATTTCTTCCGAAAATATACGTTAATTTAGACGGTTCTCAGGGATCCAGGTTTGTAAAAACTATCTCTGGGTTTCAGAAAATATTAAGTGTTTTTTACATATTTAGATATGTTCTTAAATCTAATAATTCTTGATTATTATTTGAAGATCGCCAGATCGTCTACTTCACCTAGAAATGCAGCAAAATTTAGACGCGTCTCTGGGGTCCGGGTTTGCTAAGAATTTCAAAAAATATATTATTGTTAGCAAATAAAATACAGAAAAATTTCTAGAATCTAGATGTCAGTAGTTAAAGCTCTCCAATGAGATCGAACGATTTATAATCTTAATTTTTAATTTGGAGTTTGCGAGTGTCTGGCTCTGACAAGTAGAGGGAGGAATTTTCTATTGTTTTTTTTGTTTTTTTTTTTTAAACAGGAACAAACGCGCAGGGGATGACCCCTATTAATGCGAAGCATTGCGTTGGTTCAGGAATCAGGGATCAAGGCAATCCTGAGCTGACATTCTTTGCTAAATATGCATAAAGCGCGACTGGGAATCACAGATAGAAAACTTACTTTACAGATTCTGTATGTAAGATGAAGAAACATATCATAATAAAATGTTCTATCCAAAAATCTTCATAGGGTCGAAAAGAAACCCACTAAATGGTCTGCTTCGGCAAATGTCCGAACAGAGAAGGTTTTTAGTTGGTAAGAAATCGTCAGCCTTGATTATTGTTGCAGTCTCTATGAAGATGAATGAAGATTTTCTTCTTCGCTCATGAAAAGTTTCATCATTTACGATGCCAGTTCAACTGATATTAGATTTGGTTAACTGTGGAAAGACCATTGGGGTAATTTTGAAGGTTATTTTTTTTAAATATCTGTATTTTCTTTAGTATTTCTGTTAACTTTTACTTTGGTGACTTTCATATTGTTCATATTTCATATTTTTTAAAATTGTATTTTGTGAAAAATTAGGCAAGTCCGATGTGTCCTTTTCGAAATATCAGCGGATATTAGACTAGACTATATAGACTACACAGTCTTTGTAGGTATGAAAAACTTGCGGTCTTTCTAGTGTTAAGAAGAGTGCGTGTGAGTTATTTATTGTTCCTTTACCAGAAAATCTCACGAAAATTCACTTAAGATCAGAAAAATTCCTTCAACCACAAATAAAAATCTCCTAAATTAATGTCCAAACAATTCTTTGTACAAATTACTTCTAAGATCCCGAGGTTTTTCCAATTCTAGGAGGTAATTTCACAATATGACAAGACTGGTCTATCTAACTATCCACTGAAATCTGCCATTGCACCAACCAAAAATTAAAAATTCTGAAAATTGCTTCTAAACAATTCTTCTTTCAAACATTTCTGTCAAGAGGCCAAAATTCTCCCAAATGCATTAGAAAATCTCCTAATCTGGCAACACTACACAATAGATAGTCCACTAATTATTCACTGAAATCCGTCATTGCACCAACCAAAAACTTAAAACTCTCAAAACTGCTACCAAATAATTCTTCCTTCAAAAATTCCTGTCCAGAGACCAAAATTCTCGCAAATCCATTAGAAAATCTCTCATTCTGGCAACACTGTACTATCTAACTATGCACGTATGTTGGCTGCTTTTCGTTAACCCTTTCAAAACTTGTTTTCAAAAAATTTCATAAAACTCACTCAGCTATGCACAATTTCCACAATTTAATTATTAAAATCTCAATTTGCAAGGCTGAGCTCATACAACACAATCGTCTAAATATCATCCATATATGTACAAGTATCACATATGTAAATAAGTATGTGTGTTGTTGGTTGGCTGTGAGCACATATTTGTTGGAAATTTAATTTCGTCCTGCACTTCGTTACCTGCAATTAATAAAAATCGTCCTAAATGTTGTCGTAAAAGAATAGTTAATAGCAAAATCCGACCGCTCCAAAACAGCCAAAGAAACCCAGGAAGGAAACGAAACTTGTGCGCCTCGTTTGGTGTTTGGGCCCTTTTCGCTGTGTCACCGTGCGACAAAGTGTCACAGGGGCGGTTAGTGCTTGTAAAGTTGGGTAATTAGAAAATTGTATGGCACTGCCAACCGTTTCCTTGTTAAACATAACAACAGCAACAACACTTAACAGCAACACCAACGACACATTGCTGCAAAAAGACGAGCAGAAACACACACACACACACACACAGACACACACACACATACGAGTACAAATAGTATCATGTGTGCTGCGTTACGTGTACGAATGGCCCCCACAATGCGCCAATGACGTGAAATAAAGCACAAAAGCGCCTTTTTGAATATTAATGGAATGCTGAATATTTTACAGTGGCAGCGCACGAGAGCCAAAAGTGGCGCCACCATGAATTGGAACGTTGATAGCGCGCAGAAAGCCCAACGCTGCTGTGGCGCGAATCGTACAACAACAGCTGACAACTGTGAACTGTGATATTGATGTCTGGCTGTGTGTGTGTGTGTGTGTGTGTGAGTGTGAGTGTGTTTTCGAGTATATTTCCGGCATATTTATTAATAGAGCGCAACAATGCTGACAAAGTGACTGTGTAAAGGGGAACTTTAACGACAATCTGTCGCAACACGAGCAACAACAATAACAGCAATAACTCCAACAATAATTGGGATACCACTTACGCAGGCTTTCAGTAGTTTGGCTGCTGGGCATAAATCTGTATAAGTCTAGAATTTTTATAGAGTAATTGAAAACAACAAAGACACAAAGGTTTCGCTTCGTTATATGAATTAACAGGTTTGGGTTGGAAATGATGCGATTGGAACTTATGAACTGGGTAAATGACACCTCGAACCCATATCGTGAAGTATTCTATGAAACGGTTTGTAAAATTTGAACCAGTCGCGCAAGCAATAATAAATCTTAGGGTATAAAATAATGATTAATCAAAAAGTTTCCAACCTGTTGTTTGATATTTCAATAGGTTAAGATAGGTAGAGAGGAATGTTTGTAGAAAAAGTTTGGAGGTCAAGGTGATCCATTGTTGCACCTCATAAAGAATAAGTTTTACCAGAAGAAAAACCTGGGATCATAAAAAAGAAGTGGAGGAATAAAAAAGATACATCGGTGTGTAAATTGGCTTGGCTTGCTTGCACAACTCTTCAGCTAAATTAAGTGCAGACACTGTTGCTGTTCCAACTACGAATTGACGCTCTTATGATCAGTATTCACTTTAAGTAAGTAGTGCAAAAGTTTTGTATGAAACATGAAAATTTAAATATTGAATAAATAAATAAATACAAAGGCAAATATAAAGATTTAATAGAGCTTAAATAAAAATTATTATTTTTTGTTTAGTTAAACAAAAATTGCCAATTAGTTGTTTTTAAAAACTTGGAAATATTTTAAATACTTAAACTAGACTTTATTACTTTTCGTGTTACGGAAATATAATTTTTCAGAAAGTCCTATGGCATTTTAGTTATATACAAATTGGGGATGTTTCATTATGAAGATTGAAGTTTGATAATGCAAGAAATGGAATACTGACGGTCCAGCCATCCAAGATATTCTAGAACAATTATACGATTAGAAAATAGTTTTAGTTTTTTATATATTGAAAAATTATTTTTAAACTTCTCAAGAGAAATAAATTACGATTTAAGTTAATTAAAGTGTGGTAAGTCACGATCTTCCTCTGTTTCTTAGACTGGCGCACACAAGGGCTATTTTGAGGGTCTAACCCCCTAAATATCTGCGTTTTACAAACATTTTTCATGGCAAATATGGTTTCAGATCTCCTCCCCAAATCAAATTTTATTTATTTATAATTTTTTATTTGATTATATTTTTTGTGTAAATTGTATTACTTATATGTTGTGCCTTCAAATGATGAACCAGCATCTTGTTAGGAGCCTGTAGAATATTTTTGCAGCACGTAGTGACTATATATCTTTAAAATTCCAAAAAATATTTACAATAACGTGCAATGCGGACCATGCAACGAGGTTGTCTCAGATATTTTATGAACTAAGATAACACAGCACAACAAAAAACACTTTTTCTGTTGCATGGAGTTTTTCTACTGTTTCTTACTAATTTGGGTGCGCTGATTTCGAATCTACCCTCAGATTTTTTTCTAGCAGCTCTAGTTAGTGAGATATAGGTACCGTGCCATTTTTTCAGTTTTTCCTCTACTTTTTCCATATTTTTGATTGTAATTTCTAAACCAAAAAACTGATAGACATGATTTACCTTATCGCATTAACAACACCGCACGGCTTCTTTTCTGATGCAACTTATTTTTATAAGTTTTAAAATGCCGCGGTACTTGGACCTCAAAGTCGGAAAATATGGAATGTTAAGGCGTTTTCTTTGATGGTCAAAAACATACACAATTTTCGTAAATCAACTAACGAGTTAGGTGTATAATGAAAGCCGACACATCAAGCATTACCACACAGCCAAATTATTTGCCGGAATACACATTCGCATCAAAATAATAGCAAAAATGTACCATAGTCATTTTCATCTTTTTTGATACTTCTTCCTTAAAAAATTAGGGGCCTCTAAATATGCTCTTTTATATGTTCCATTTATAGTCTGAAATTCAAGCATAAAACAAAAAGATTTTGAATTGCTCGAAACAAAAAAAAATTAAAAACTTTGCATATTTTTAGGCCCCTAATTTTTTAAGGAAAAAGTATGACAAATTATGAAAATGACTATGGTACATTTTTGCTATTATTTCCATGCGAATGTGTATTCGGCCATATAATTTGGCTGTGTTGTATTGCTTGATGTTTCTTCTTAAGATATTCATATACTTCGTAACTTGATTTATGAAAGATCTGTACAATTTTCGCCATCAGAAAAAACGCCTTGAAATTCAATATTTTCCTACTCTGAAACCTTATTACAATGCCAATTTAGAACGCATAAAATTGATTAATGTCAGAAAAGATGGCGTGAGATGTTGTTAGTGCAACTGTATAAAATGTCGATAGGATTATTGGTTCAGAAATTACAGTCGAAAACGAGAAAAAAGCCGAGGAAAATTCGAAAAAGTGACCCGCCAATTTTTTGCGAAAACTAGAGCTATTACATAAAAACGGAGTATGGTTTTGAAAACAGCGTGGAAAAACGATTCAGATTCATGTAAAAAACTCCATGCAACAGACATACTGTTGTGCAGTGTAATTTATGTTCATTTCATGCTTCAGTTCTCAATACAAAATACAATACAATTTATTTGTTACTACTTAAAATTATAGGTAATAAATATATTCATAAATTGTAATTATTTACTTAATAGTATCATGTAAAAAGCACTTTTTTTTTGCATTTACACAAAAGCATAGATTTCTTAAAAAGGAAAATATTTCCACTTATTTGATATATCAAACTGGGGTAAAGGCAATGCATTAAATGTATTCAAAACCATAAGAAAACCAAATAAATTCCCCTCATGTGAATTTACTATTATGAACTAAATATTTGTACAACATTTTCATACAAAACTATGAATGAACAGCCTACTGAAATATTTATTTGTCTGCAAAGTCATGACTACATGACTACGACTACGACGACTACATAAATCCGTAACTATGTCCTTGCAAACATTGTATTGCTTGTCAACAGAGCGAATAGCTGCAAGCATTGGCTCCACCCAAGCGAGTGCAAATTTTATTAGCCGATTGCGCCCCATGGCCCGTAATTTGTGTTTCGTAATGAGATCGAAAGATAGAGCAACAATCTTTATGGCTTGACCCCCCCCCCCCTACTGCTCCTTGTTGGTTCGTATGGTGCACAAAAAATTGCTTATAGAACATAGAGGTGACCCAATGTTCAATAAATACCTCGACGAATGGCAAATTGCTCATACGAAGCGCCATTGGTGACTTGGCAATTCCCTTTGACCGACGCCCGCCCGCCGCGTGTTCATGTGTTGTGGCCATTTAGCGCATTAGAGCAACCGGAGCCGGGTGCGCTCTGGCGTAAAAATAACGCAATGCACTAAAATTGACTTATCAGCAGCGCCAAAGACGCCCTCCGCACGACCGACGCGACGGTTGGAGGGGCGGCCACATTGTTTCGCTTTCGTTTAAGCTGATTAAATGCTGGCAATTGTTGCTGATACGCATTAATTAAATAATATAGTGGATGATGCAGCCAATGAGCTGCAGTCGACTGAATTTTAATTAATGCACAGCTGACGCAGCAAACAACGTGCGGTTAATTTTCATGTCGAACTAACGAACGGCGAAAACTTTTCACTCTCTCGCTTTGGTGCTGCGAAATTTCGCAATTTTATTTGTTGCCCCAATGGCAAAACTTATTCACCCCCCCTTTGCTTCCCAAAACTGTCGTTAATTAGGCGCAATTTCTGGTAGCTGCTAATGGCAGCCAAATACTGCACATTTTTTTTGCGCTGCGGTCAACTACTTTTAGCAACAACAATAACAAAAGTAAAATGCAAGGGAACAGTTTCTGCCGGTGACGTCATCAAATGCAGTGCACCAAAGAGTAGAGAAGAAGAAGCAGCTGCGGACAAGTTGGCAGCTACGTAAACAATGCCAGTCGAAACAAAAGCGACAACTGAGTTGAGGTCGCATGAGCCTTGCACGCGCACGGGGCGTATACGTAACATTAAATATTTCCAGATATTTGCCCCGCTAAAACGAGTGCCGGCAGCATCTCAGTTACTGGCACAGTGCTGTCGACTGCGGTTGCGTCCACATTGTTCCCACTCGCTGCCCGGCTGCCGCTTTGTCCGCTGCATCGGCTGCTGCCAGCGAGCGGCATTGTTGAAACTCGGGCGTTACATTTGCAAACAAATGTGCTCAAAACTTACTGCATACCCATTGTCCATTACTACTTTCGTTATTATTGTTGTTGCAATAACAACAAACAACTACAATAACAACAAAAGACAAAACGTCTATGTAGGGAAAAAATTTGCAGCATGCAAAACTATGTATGACCAACTTTTTTGAGGGGAGCAAAACACTTTTTGCCAACATGTGCGTTGTTGTATTTGTTGTTGTTTGCTAACTGCGGCTGCATTGGACTGCCCATGAGTTTTCGATTTGATTTCGCTTTATTTTTGTCGCAAGGGGCTTAAGTTGGTGTGCTGTGTTGTTGTTATTGTAATGTTTGTGCGAATATTTTTCGCAAGCTTTTGTGTGTGTGTGTGTGTGTGTGTGTATTTTGCCTACAAAATGACTTCATTTGCGTTTCCTAATGATGTCAGCATTGGTGCTTCTGTTTGCTGTACTTTTTAGAATTTTTTCTGCAGGCCCGTTCTAAGCGACATAATGCTTTGTTGTTTTGAGGGCGCCGAGAAGAGGATTCCAGGAATTGTTTATATGAATCGAATATTTTTCAAGTTGATCAATGATAAGACTTCCATAGCGCTTGAAAGGTGACTAATTCCAAATTGCCAAGAATTATAGAAGAAAACTTTAATAGAAATTGTTTCACTTGTTGATCCCGTATGGCATTTTAAAAAGAAAGTTATACAAAAAGAAAAAATTAAAAAAAAAATCAAGTAATATTGTACATATGAATACAATCCGTTTCAATTGTTACAATATTTATGATCGCCATGAATCGAAAACTATTTATGAGTCTAAGTGATATCACTTGACAGTAATTATTATTAGAAAACCATTGAAGCCTTTAACAAAAATATTTTAAATTAACCCTTTCGCTACAGGTTTTTACTGGGGAAAGTTAAAATTTTAAATATATCGATTTAGTGTTTTGTGTGGCTTTATCAACATTCCAAAAAAAACTGGGTCGTTAACAAAAATTTAAGAACTTAATATAGGAATTAAGTTTTTCAAACTGGGTTCGGTAATAAAAATTAAAAACTTAATATTGGAATTAAGTTTTTTAAATGTTTGCTACCGAACCCAGTTTTTATAGAATATTGTCATATGACAGCAACCGCATCGTTGTGGCTGTAATAATTGTTTCAAAATACAGTACCAAAAATGTTATATTCTTCAGTTAAAATTATTTAAAAAATGTATCTAAATTGAAGTAAGTAAACAAATTAAAAATGTCTCTTATTTTTTGTCTCCTTTTTCATTTTTACTATGCAAAGGCATAACACTAAAAAAACGTGAATACTTTTACTTAAATGTTTAGTTTATTAATTTTGTATTATTTATAAAATTTCAAACTATTTTAAGGGCCAACAAAAACAAACATTTTTTTTAAAACATAGAGGGTTCAGACGTTCACAAAGCAGCATGTTGCCATATGGCAACAAAATAGCGAAAGAGTTAACGTTCAGTCAATTTTGTGTGTAAGAGAAAAACATATATCAGAAGAGTTCTAGTTCCTTGTAATGCATCAAATTACCCTTTTCAGTCAAAGCATTTACAATCATTGAGCACATTTTTGAGTGCAGAGTCGCAAACAATAAGTTTATGGCCGACTTTCTTTGCTTTACACTTTTTAATATTTTTTGTCTTATTTTTTTCTATATAGAAGAAGATCACAAAAAAGGTCTAGTCCTTTTTATGACTTAAAATCTTCTTCTGTTCAGTCAAAACCTTCACGACTATTTTGTGCTATTTTGAGTCATTAAATTGAAAAACCCACAACGCACTTCAGAGTAGATTTTATTCAGTAAACATTTACCCTCTAAAATTAATACCAAATCGTTTTTAGGTGATGGTCGCTTAACTATGATTGGCGATCTGAACAATTGGACTCTTCCATAGATATCAACACAAAGAGGTAGATACCGTTTTGAAATGATTTCTGCAGAAGTTGCATGTGCAAAGAAGTGCGAGAAAATGTGCTTCATCTTCTATGCTTTGTTCCTGCACTCTCTATTTAATAGAAAAATTTCTTATTTGAGTAACTCTTTAAAATTTAAATTACAAAAATTGCAAATTTAAAGCCCAAAACAATTTGAATACGTCCCTGGTGCGCATTAAGTTGTTATTGTTGTTGCTTGTGGTTTGCCATTTATTTAAGTCACCAATAATTCAATTGAATAACTTTTTTGCAGTTTATAGGGAAATTTTCATTTAGGTTGAGTTTTGTGACGTTTGTGTATTTTTGGTTTCATTCATTTCGATTTTTCTATGTTTGAGAAAATTTCGATTAGCATCAAATGCAAATTAGGAGCGGATTTGGTTAATACTTTTAAGTTACATACATAAAACATTGAAGAAAAGTAAATAATAAAGAAAAATTTAAGTGCCGTTGAATTGGCCAACTGTGGTCTAAGTAATAGAACTTTGGGACAAGAGCCAATAATCGAAATCAACTTGGCTGTTAATTTGGTCTGAATGAAATCGCGTCTTATACTCGTAGTTATGTGATTTAGTGTGTTGGAAGGATCATTCTTTCCCAATTTTCGGTTGAAATTTTATTATATTTAGTTCACTAGAAGCGAAGTTCCTGCATCTAAAGTCACAGCATGCTTCTGTCATCGGTACAAAAATGGGCATCGAACAAAGAGCCGGTAAGGAGTTTTGCTTTAAACTTTGTAAAAGTGTTACCAAAATGTTTCGATTGAGGAACCAAGTTTAGTGCTGATGATTGTTTATTCCATGCCAACGTGCATGAGTCGTATGCCCAATTAAAAAAACAGTCGTAAGGACTAAGGAAAGAATAATGATGACCCACATGTTGGAGAAACCGATATCTGTGATCACCGCAGATTACAGCAAAACTGTGCATGAATTCATTAAAAATCAACAAAAATCTTAGCAATGAAATCGTGGATTGAACTTGCGCCTCACCTCTTTTTATCTCACCTTGTTTCGAATCTCCTAACCCTTCTCTGATGTTATATGTTCTTCAAAGCCTAAGTACTTTTTGTTAGGTTTTGGGGGCAGCAAAGGTTAGGTTAGGTAGCAGTAGGTTGTTACCAAAAAATGGAAATAACATCAAACTAGACACCGCTGCTTTCCCGGGCGGAAGTCGAAATCCATTGAGATGATTATCTTTCTTCAACTATATGAAACTTAAAATGGAAGATTGGTCATCACATGACATAATGGCAGCCATCACATTAATTGTTCCAAGCCGATTTCATTTCATCTTCTTCGCAGGATATGCTTTAAAGGATATTTACATACTGTAACGATGAAGCACTCTGTCGCTGTGCTATGCATGAATGCTTTAACGGGCATACTTTTAGGCACGCACTTTAGAGTACGGCAGACTTGCTATAATTTCGATACGGCAAGGATGGCTCGCGATGGTAATGGGATGTGCGAGAACGATCGGGAGATAGTCCAACTGGAATGTGCAAGAACAATCGGCGCGATAAGCAGACAAGTATAAAAGGCAGCCGGGTGCAGCGCAAAGGACGAGTCTGATTTGAGCAAGTAAAGGGAAAACATGCAATAGTCCAATAAGTAGTAGCAAGTGTAAAGATAAGCAAAATGTAAATTTGTAAATAAAGTGATTGCTGGTTTTGGAATGCGTTTTGCGTTGAGTAATTGAAGTAGTTTTATTTTTCAAGCACAATCCAAAGAGACGAAATCCTATAGAGAACTAAATTTCGTAATAATACTTTTCTTAACATGCCATAAATACCCGTTATAGGGTTATGGTCTGCCGCAAAACTTCCTTTAACCCTTGTAAGACGGAGTTTAATTTCGAAAACCAACATACTCTTAGTTGAAACGTTCCCATGCTACGCAAGTTGGGGCTAGAAGACTATGTTGCATACTCGCAAATTCTGAAATCGTCCTTTTAGCCAGGATAATATATTTTGAATAAATATTTAACGTGGGTAATAGTACTTATCTAAATAATTGTTCAGTAGGGTATTAAAAACTTGGTGGGTCGTATTGTCTCAGTAGTCCTGAAAGGATTAAAGGCTCCAAGTGAGCATCATATAAATTCCTCCTAATTTTTGTGCAAAAATAAAACTGTATAGGGAGCTCACTTATACCAGACTTGGCCCGTTTTATGAACAAGAAGAAGGGTAAAGCCTTTGAGTGTCCCTCCTGCTCCTCTGCAAGGGAATTACCTTATTGCAGTTGTGCACACAGGATTTTAGTTTGGGGGGCTAGGGGGTTTACACACAATTTTTGAGCCGAATACCATTCCAAACCATATTTTGTACCAGAAATTTGAAAAAATGAATTTGAAAATTTGAATATCCGTTTTTTTGCAACATTTTCGAGGATGGAAGGATATGAGAAAAAGCCAAAAATAAGTTACATTCATAGTTAGTATTTAAGATATTTCGAATCTTACAATTTTTAATTTTAATTTGAATTTTATGAATGTTGCTTTTATTTCACTCAATAAATGAAGTGGGCTTATAATAAATTTACAACTGAGTACAACTGAATTTTGTCAAAATTAAATCGATAACAAAGTTTGGTATTTCATCACATTTGGACTTGTTAAGCCACCTGCCACATTGTCTTTTACGCTAAAATATCATCAGTTCAGAACGCTCCCAACATTGGCCAATCAATTAGTGCGACTGCACCCAGCCACGCGACCACTCGAATCAGCCACAATTGGCCATTTAGTGCGACTCGTGCTGCGTTTAATAAAGCGCTTATCGCACCAACCAAATCGCGCCCTTTTCAATAAATTGTGTACATAAATCCTCATTCGGCAGCAATTAAAAATTATCGCCAATTACCGCGTGCAGCATTGCGCACTTTGCCGTCGCCAGTCGAAACGAAAAAAAAGTTACGAAATTCTGCTGAAGTGGCAAAGTGGCATGTGGCGTGTTTTGGGCAGCTGCTTCTTTAGTGCGGCATGGCTATAAAGCGCACCTGCAATTGTGGCGCAACAACAACAACCACAATGACAGTCAAAAGCCAAAGCAGCAGCAACAGCAGCGCCCAAGTTGCCACCGAAAGCTGCGCCCAATCGCACAATCGCCAAGACAAAGCGAACAGTGGCGTTTAGGGCAAAAAATATAAACTTGTACTTAATTGCTGGTTAACACGCAGCACAAACAGGACAGCAACAGTGGCAGTGAAACATTCACAACTGAACAGCAAATGCTTTGCACTGAGCCTGTTTTGCCTGTTTGCCTGCAGGCAAAGTTCAACTGCTTCTGTTGTTGTAGTTGTTTTTGTTGCAATAAAGAGCGCCAACTATGCATAACTTTGTGCATTTTTGTGTTTTTGTGGCGGCGTTCGTTGTCAGTTGGCCGATGATAAACGGCGCGCTCGACTGCGAACCAGCCGAGCAGTTAACTGCATGCGAAATCAGTTTCCGACTGCATCGGAACTTATTAGCGGTGCAATTTTTAATCGACGTGTGAAAAGCGCGAACAAGTGATAAATCCGCAGCTCCGAGCCTTAGTTCGAAATACTTTTCGTTGGTAAATTTAAAATCGTTCGTGCATTTGGGCAATTAAGACAAACATTCTAAACGATAAATTAGCTGCAAAATGTGATAAGCGGAATGCCCAGCGAAACAAGAAAACATTAAGTTGACTTGTGATACGTGAAGTTAAGTTAAGTTTACAGATAGTAAAACGTTTTTAATTTGGGTGCAAAATAATTTAAAAAAAAAAAACATTTCAATAGAAAGTCAAAGTGTGTATAACATTTGTTTTATTTATTTATTTATTTGTTTTTTTCATAAGGCTTAAGTTTACAGATAGTAAAACGTTTTTAATTTGGTTGCAAAATAATTTAAAAAAAAAACATTTCAATAGAAAGTCTAAGTGTGTATAAAATTTTTTTTATTTATTTATTTATTTATTTGTTTTTTTATAAGGCTTAAGTTTACAGATAGTAAAACGATTTTAATTTGGTTGCAAAATAATTAAAACAAAAAACATTTCAATAGAAAGTCTAAGTGTGTATGCAATTTTTATAATTTATTTATTTATTTGTTTTTTTACAAGTCTTAAGTTTACAGATAGTAAAACGTTTTTAATTTGGTTGCAAAAAAAAATATTTCAATAGGAAGTCTAAGTGTGTATAAAATTTTTTTTATTTATTTTTTTTTTGTGTTTTTTTTTTATAAGGCTTAAGTTTACGGATAGTAAAACGTTTTTAATTTGGTTGCAACATAATTAAAAAAACATTTCAATAGAAAGTCTAAGTGTGTATGAAATTTTTTTTAATTATTTATTTATTTTTTTTTTATAAGGCTTAAGTTTAGAGATAGTAAAACGTTTTTAATTTGGTTGCAAAATAATTAAAAAAAAAACACTTTAATAGAAAGTTTAAGTGTGAATAAACTTTTTTATTTTGTTATTTCAATAGAAAGTCTAAGTGTGTATAAATTTTTTTTAATTATTTATTTATTTATTTGTTTATTTTGTAAGGCTTAAGTTTACAGATAGTAAAACTTTTTTCATTTGGTTGCAAAAAAAATTAAAAAAAAACATTTAAAAAATGTATCAATTTATGTTTCAATAAAGCTAAGAATTTTATTACATATTTTTTACATTTTTTTAACATTACATTTTATTTTCCTTCCATCACACCCACCCGCCCACAACCAACGTGTGGCTAGTTGCCTTTTCAAATTTATTTGCATTTGTGCGCGTTCAGCTATCAGCGCCAAAGTATCGCATTGCATGGCTACTAGAAAAAAAAAATGAACTACTGGCGCTTCAGAGCATAGACGACAGCAACAACAACAACAGCAACAGCAACATAAGCAGTAACAAGAAATCGGAAGTGACTGCAAAGCCGCCAACGCACAGCTCACAGCGTCGCTCAACCACATAAAGTGGCCTTAAAAATAGCTGAAAAACAACTGCAACAAGCAAATTTCCACTTTTGCAACAAGCAACAACAACAACTTCAACTGCCACGAAAGACGCAACAACAACGAAAAGCGGACGCAAGTGTGACGGCCCGGCTAACATAATAACGTGTGGTAATAAAACACGCCGGACGTGTGTGCTAAGCGAATTTATGGCCAAATGAGTAAATGTCAGTTGGCCTACACACACACACGCACACTCACACTCCCAAGTGCAATTGTGTGTGTGTGTATATTCGCGCCGTCAAGAACATAACCCAAAATATTGCAGATGCCGCCGCTATCGTCGTGTCTATCTATGAGCTGTGCACTTTAGCATTTCGCTGCTGTGTTTATTATTGTTGTGCGTTGCGTTGTTGTGCTGTTGGCAATTTACAATTTCCCCTGCCGCAGGATATTTGATTCGGTTGCATATGAGCGTGACGGTAAGTAAAGTGGAAGTGTGAAAAACCGCACCAAACTTTGACTGGAATATTTTAAACGCAGCGCATGTGTGAGTATTTGTGTGTGTGTGTGTAAGGTTGGAGTGATGGGCACAATACGAATACACAGACACACACACACCGCATAATACTTATGTAAGACTTATGTGCGGGTGGTAGAAGAGGAAATTAAATTTGCAAACGATGGGACTCAAGTTGAGAGTTGTTGTTTATGATACGAGAAGGAGAATCTGCTTAGATGGGTCTGACGATAGATGATGGTATAATGTGGTCTATGGAACTGAATTACCCGTTTAGGTCTAGCGGTCGACTGCTGCTTGAAGACTGGCCAGGTATAGGTTAGGTAGATAAGGATCATCTTATGAAAGCTTATGGCCACGAAGAGATAGAGAGAACAACTCAAAAACAAATCATCTGTTGATGCTATTGAACCCTGATGGTTCCAAACCACACGTTCAATTGTTTTTGTAAACTTTTTTGTAGCCGCCTCACAGGAATCTTTTTGATCCTTTTGTAATCAAGTTGTTTAACCTTGAGTTACGTTTTCGTTGCTGGCCTCGATAGTCAACCGTGCTGGCTTCTCATATCAGAGGCGCTAGGTTCGATTCTTAGCTCGAGTTGGTGAAACACTCGTCTATTTCTATCGCTATCCACATGAAGCAGATATGAAGCAGGCAATTCAAACGGATGGAATGTGTGACATCACAATGGGCCCTTATAGAGGCCTAAGTGTGTCTCATACAGAGGCAGCCACTACATTTTACCTACCTACATTTCTGTGGGTCTGCGAGATTGACAAAGATGAAGAAATGTTTTTTTATTTTTTCACTTTGGCTAAATGTGTTGTGTTGAGTGATCTGTTGATCCCTTTTCCAATACCATCTTCCTCCTTACGTCTTGCATTTATGGTTCCCATATTTCTTATCGATTTGCCTCGTCGGTTCGTGCCGTCTCACAGTGATTCGTCTCCATACAACCGCGGGACAAAATTAGAAGGATTCGTCCGTTCTTCATAAAATTTGGTATACTAGTTAATCATGGTCTGCTGAATTGAATTCTCCATTTGGTTTTTCTTAAACTTTTGTAGTTTGGCAATGCCTGAGGCTTAATTTTGCAAATTTCGTCATTTTTGGAAAGCTATAGCACCAAATGTGTTAGATTGTGATTGTGATTGAGATTGTGCTAGATTTTTCAGATTTTAGATTTAATCGGTAACGTCAACATTGATTATTCCAAAAAGTAACAGAAATTGTATCGGGACCCTCTGGTTTTGCAATAAAAACGATAATAATAGATGTATGTTTTGCATTTTTGCAGATTTTATCATTTTTCGTGCTAATTGCATACTTTTAGGCATAAATAAAACAAATTTTGTCGAAAACTACGTGTTTAGACCACTTTTCAAATTGAATTGTTTTCTGAGATCGGAAGATATCGGAGAATATAATTACATAATCCGACAAAGAAAGAATGCTTCTTAAAATTAAAAAAAATTTCAGGAACATACTTTCACATACTTTTTAGATATTTTCTTCTAAGTTTTGCCAATTTTCAGATTTTTAACTTACAAAAATATTTTGAATTAAAAGTGAAGTAAAAGCCTACGCTTTGCAAATTTTGGGAAAACATTAAAAGCGAAAATGGCCACATAATTTCTTATTCTATATTGAAAGTTTAAGCAACTTCTTGGTAACCATGTATTTTTAAAATTTTTTTTACTCAATAGACTAAAAAACAGAAAATATGAGTTTAAATTTTTTTGTGAAAAAAGTTTCAACTTTGAGCCGCTTTTGCACAGACACTAATTGATGTTTTGCACAGATTTTTTGGGGTTTCCTTAGTTGGAGTTTTTTCTTTCAAATGACATCAAAATCGTTAAATTCTGAGACAATAAATTTTTTGAATTTTGTCTATGGAACGAATCACTGTGCGTCGTAAAGTGTAAACTTTTCTTGTATTTTAACTTCATAACTAAGTATTCTCGCTTCATTGATTTCATAGTTACTAAAATTGGTAAAAATTGGGTAAATAAATGAATTAGAATTTTTTGCATCATTTCAGCTTCCGTTTTTTTATAATAACTTTCGAACCAATAACGTTAGAGTAATGAAATTTTGACACGTGATCAAGGAGATTTTGGGTTTCAACATACTTGCTTTTCAAGAAACTTTTATATAAATTTTCAAGGATATAAAGGATTACAATTTTCAAAGGACCTTTTTCATATCAATTTTTTACAAATAGATAAAAAATTTTATTTAAATTCTTGAGCCTTTCTTCTTTCATTTGATATACATATCGCCATATTCTTACGAATTTAAGTATTTTTAAAATTTGGTTTATTTTGTATGCCCTTCAAAATTTTGAAGTCCTTTTAAAAGGACAAATGATGTAGAACTGAAAAACTGAGTACGCAATATTACTATGTTTGGTCTCTAGTTTCACGCCCATATAGATTTTTTGCGGTGTGAAAAATGCTGTCGCATGCCACTATATCATTCGATATCTTCGCTAACCGCGTCTTTAATTTCAATTGCTGATGGTATACGAATTTTCGTATTTACGTTATTTACTCTATATTTATATATATTTACTATATATTTACATAATTTTTTTTTGATAATTAACTTTTATATATTTAGTTCACTTGAACAAATAAATTGAGATCTTTGAATTTCTTGAAAAATTGCATTAATGTCTTTAAAAAGAATTTATGTATCTGTTCTCGCAGTTTAGGCAAAAATGTGTCAGTAACAGAAAAAAACTATAGCTAGAAAATATTTTTCTGCTCTCTTCACATATTTTCGTTATTTTTTTAATTTATTTTCATTAAAAAGAATACTCAATAGCTCCATGGTTGAATGTTCTCTGCTACAAACTAACCAGCATCTCTCGACTTTGTGAATGTTGTGTGTGCGGGTGTGGGATCACACGCAGCTTCTTGTCCCGAGTGACTTGTCCTGACTTGCTTCAACTTGATGGCTCTTTAATTACACGTCGATTAGATGACGCAAGACAATTAATTAAAAGCGTGTTATGCAATACTTCCACGCACCGAATGCCGCTTGACCAGAGCCGTCATTAAAAAATAAATAAGAACAAAAAATAGAAAACATGAAGAGAAGAAATGAAAATGAAGCAAAGTTTTCTTTTTTATTATTTTAATTGCACGCAAAAGTAAACGACTGCCTTCATTGGAATTTTTGTGTACTAGATAAAGTAAAGTTCCTTTTTTCATTCACAACCTCCCCGCTCCCAATCTCACCACCCCGCACAATTCTAATTTTTCTCATTAACTACTCGAGCGTTGATCCTTTTTATTTCAATTTCTGCCATTTCTTGACGTTTGTTTTTGTTGTTGTGCGCTAATGAAACGTATAATTCCGCGTTATTAGAATTGACGTGACAAGTCGAAATTGCCAGCGCTGACAGCACAGCGCACCGAAACGCCACGCGGCCGTGGGAACGAACGCCGAAGTGCGACGTGTTCGGCGAGCTCGTCAAGCGTTTAATTTGCGTTCGGAATTTGCCAGCACGGCTTGAGCGGCGCGGTTGCGGCGCGCCAAGACGCAGGTAAGTGAAAAAGCATAGCCGAATGCGGATAATGTCGGTGCGGAAGGCGACGCGCTGCCGGCCTGCGCTTTTGCCCCTTTCACCAGCTGCCGCTGAAATTCCTTCTTCACCGTCGTCGTCGCTATCCGCGTCAGCGTGATTGTCGTGGTTTTAATTGCTTTGCTGATATTTAGCAATTCTACAATTTCGCCATCATCCCCCGCGCAGCCGCCACGGCCACCACTTGGCATTACTTTGTGTTTGCTTAAGCTTTTTTAATTAAATTCCGCTTCGTAAATTATGCGAGCGCGCAAAGTGGCGCGACGCGCAACTTCAATCGCCGCAATCAGCGCTTTACATGCCGGCACTTCATTGCCGTGGCTTATGCTCACTTAAGTTGCTCCACTAAGCAGCAACGTTACTTGTTGTTCTGCTTAGGCCAAACTCAGCTCTTAACTTATGGCAACTTATGTCGATTGGGCCAAGTTGTTTAGTTGTGTTTGTAGCGATGCCAACATTTGGGCAACACCTGCTGTCAATATTTAATGCTATTGTTGTTGCTTTTGTTGTTGTTACTATAGTTATTCTTGCTGCTTGTGTTGTTGCAGTACAAGCAACTGTTGCAATTGGCCGCAAAACTGCAGCAGACAAACATGTGTCTGTATGTAAATGTCGCCGGCAACAACAACAACAACAACAAAAGCTCTAAATAACAACACTAACTAGCAACCAACAACAACAACAACAGGTGCTTGACAATAACAACAATAAGTGTGTGGCTATAGTAACAGCTGTCAGTGATGGCATTGTCTGTGAACAACAACAATAACAGTAAACAGAGTTGAAGGCACTTTTAGGTTGCAGAAAAGTTGAAGCGACCTAAGCAGCGTTGAGTTGAGGTTAGGAACTTTTAAAAGTACTAAAGTTTATTTAACCCATTAGGGCTTGGGCAGACTTTAAAAAGTCGGAAGAAATAGTAAAAATAAAAAAGTAGCTGAAAACAGTTTCTGTAAACTTTTTTTAGTATACAATCGAAAGTCAAAACGTTTGAAACTTTGTAAGTGGAACAAGTTTTTCACCAGAAGAAGATTGTTGACGTTGCCTACTCTAGACGCCCCAACACGTCAAGAACTGATAACAAGTTGAAGTAGTTAAGGAAATCGTTGAACAGAATAGTCAAATCACTATAAAAGAAGTTGCTAAGCATGTTGACATGTCAGTTGGCTTATGCCAGGCAACTTTTTCAGATATTTTGATCATGGAATGTGTGGAAAAAAAGATTGTCCCAAAAATTGTCAAATTTTGACCAACAAAATCGCTCGAACAAAGCTCAGAAACTGTTGAATGATGTGAACGATGATTCAGCTTTGTTCAAAACGTTCACAAGATTCATAACTGTTGATGAAATGTGGCTCTGATGTCACAACCTAAGCCCACTCATCCCAAAACCAAAAACAAACATGCTAAGTTCGGTCAAATCTAAATGACATGCTCACTGTTTTCTCCGATTACATTGAAGTCATGCATTATAAGTTCTTATCAGAAGGTCCTACAATCAATAAGGAGTATTTCCAAGAAGTTAGATGCCGTTTCTGTGAGGCAATAAAAAAAAACTCGAATTTTTGGAAAAATAATGCGTGGTAATTCACCATAATTCATCTCTTCACCCATGGTTGCTTGTTGGTGATTTTTTAGACAAAAACAACACAGTAATCATGTCTCAGCCACCGCATTCATCGCACTTGGCTCCCTGTGACTTTTTTCGGTTCCCAAAACTAAAAAGACCCATGAACGGCCGAAGATTTTACACGACTAGAAGAGCTTAAATCCAGACCAAAAAACGCATATCAGAAGTGCTTTGAGAGAGATTACTTTGAAAGGTCATAACACTAGAAAGACCGGTGGCTATGTTATACCTAAAAAGACCGCAGCCGTCAATTTGACGGTATGCAAGAAATAAGAGAATATATACGGTAATTGTTATGATGATGGTATGTTTTATTCACATTAAGTATGTTTTCAGTTCATTTAACATTTTGAACAAATTATTAACCACACACAGGCTTATTGCAGTTATCGCACATGTCACTCGAGCGGTTCTCAGGCATCGATTTTTCCCAATATCAGGTCTAGTTTTCAGATATTCTTCCCGTAGCTCAGAAACAAGTTGAAGGATAAAATAATGACGACTGATATTCTTCCCTGTTACTGCTCTGTATACAATCAATGCATTTATTCCGGCTAGATCTAGCACATTATAGAACACACGAATCGACCATCTTCCACTTCCAGGTCTTATCGAGTACTTTCGAGCCATTTGGTTAAGTATATCTACACCAAATTTTGTTCTATTGTAAAATGCTACGGTCTCGGGAAGTTTTTTCATATCGGTGCCAACGTCAACAGTGGGATGAAGGGTACTCAACAACATTACGTTGTTGGGAAAAAGGTGTTCATCACCAACAACATTTTGACCAGGAGTGTAGCAAAGATGACAGCTTTCAATAAAGTTGTTGCAAAAAGTTGACACTAGCGCAAACTTATCAGTTGCAAGTCGTGTAGATCTTGTACTTCGCAATTAAAAGCGTAAAAACTTCATAATCTCTTTGATGCGGTTCTTACACATTGTTTTTCTGAACATTGGTGCGCCCCATAATTTTGACCATAAGTTATCAGCATCCAACTGGCAGGATCCATAGGCGCCGCGAGCATATAGAATAGCAATAAATGCATCAAGTTCATATAAAGACATAGTCCAACTATCATTTTCCAACTGGCGTCTAGCTTCTGTTTCAGTGCACAATTTTATATCCCGTTGAGTTCGTTTATCCAAAAACAATGCCTGTTATAACTTTATTGGTGTCGACATATCGTTTTGCATGCGGAGTGGGCCTGGATTTTATTTTATCTTTTTTTTCGTCCCACTGGCATAATTGAAGAGCTCTAACTTTTTGAAATGCAAATCCATTCGGTGCCGCCACTCGCAATTTGAACATTTCCAATTTCGGGAAGTGCAGATCGCTTTGCAGCAGATCGACCGGTTGCTCGTGCCAACTTCAAACACCATTTTTGGAGATGTATTTACCTCAAGCTCTTCTTCTAGGCCTGTATTGTCCGATGAAAAGACAACTGGATCCGGTACGAAATCGCTGTCACCGTTGTTACCATTTTCCAAAACTTCACAATCAATTTGAAAATCAGACAAATCCTTTGTTATGTCAGTCAGGCGCACGAATTCAAGCGATATTTCGTCGCTGTTGAGTGTTTTATGCACCTTCATTTTGTGCACTCAAAATACAAATATAAAAATTTCGCGTAAAATGTAAAGAATGAACTTTCTTTCTTCGTTACCAAAAAACCAGTGATAATCACTGCAGAAAACAAATGTACCTTTCAAATTTTTATGACGCCTACTTCGTTGAGTGTATAAAATACACCACAGCTAGTGTTTTTGGTTACTGCCGCCAAATTGACGGCTATGGTCTTTCTAGGTATAACATTGCATATCTCAAAAACTATAAAAGATGAGGCCCCTAAACTTGAAAAATAGTTAAAACGTTGTAAAATATTAAAAGTCACGAGAGATAATTTTTTTTAAAATATTATTAAGCGAAAAATTTCAACTTTATCATGCTTTGCCGTCAAAATGACGGCATTTGTCTTTCTAGTGATAATAAACATTTTTTGAGAAAATTAAGAATCACTTTTTTTTAACAGATTTTTTATAAGATGCACTTTATAAGATGAATTTAACCCGAAGATAATTTTTCAAAGGCCAAATATATCCAAAGTATTTTTTTTAGTGCTTGATAGATATTTTTTGTGACTAATTTGTCTTCAAAAACAAAACAAAACTTTTAATTAAAAAAAAATTTAATTAATAAAGCTTTTAATTAAAAATACCAATTCACACATTTGAGTTAAGTTAAGTGTTAAGTTTAATTAAAAAAAACCAATCCACACATTTGAGTGGCTAAGTTATAAAGTTAATTTTTTTTTGGTTTACAAGACATTGAATATTGATTCTAATACGATTTTTATAGTACATGATAACTCGTATTTCTATTATTTGCAAGCTTACGTGGATTTTTTACTTTCACCAAAAAAAAATTGCAAACAAATTATTTGCCTTGCAACAAAAATTCTATGTTAAAAAAAAGTTCTATATTCTTTTCGCATTCTACAAGGTGCAACCCAAAGTAAACAGGACTTTTATAAAATAAAGAAAACGGATGATTATTTTTGTATAATTCTTTTTATTTATTCAAAATACTCTCCTTCTGCTTCGATACAACGTTTTGCACGGTCCAAAAGCATTTGGAATGAGTGTTTTAGGTCATCGGCCGGCATCGCCTTCAGAATGTTGGTAGAAGCCTTTTGGATGTCCTCAACGTCCTTATAACGGTTTCCTTTCATCGGCAAATGCAACTGACCGAATAAGTAGAAGTCACAGGGAGCCATATCAGGCGAATACGGTGAATGATTGATGGTAAAAATGCGATTTTTGGTCAAATAATCGGTCGTAACTAGGGCTCTGTGAGCCGGTGCATTATCATGCAATAAACGCCAACTTCCTTCCTCATGATATTCTGGCCGAATACGACGAATGCGATGCACCAAACGCTTCAAAACTTCAACATAAAACAAAGCGTTAATTGTTTTTCCCGGTGGAACAAACTCTCGATGAATTATTCCCTTTGAATCGTAGAAACAAATGAGATGAGTTTTGATTTTTGACTTCTCACGGCGGGTTTTTTTCGGATTTGGCTCATCTGGGTGCTTCCATTCGGCACTTTGACGCTTTGTTTCGGGATCATATTGAAAGCACCACGTTTCGTCACCGGTTACGATGTTGAACAAGAAATTTGGATCACGTCTGGCTTCCCGAACGATGTCTTTTGCGTGCTCAATTCTCTGCGCTTTTTGGTCGTCGGTTAAAGTGTGCGGAATGAAGCGAGAACACACTTTACGGAGACCCAAATGTTCGGTTAAAATGCGATCAATTGATGTTTTGGAGATGTTCAATTCCATTTCCATCAATTCCAATGATGATTTTGGCTGCATTTTGATAAAATCACGCACAGTTTTGATGGCATCGTCAGTAATCACAAATTTCGACTGGCCGACGTGTTCGTCGTCATTCAAGTCTTCACGACCATTCTTGAATCGATTCAACCACTCATTAACACGGCCACGGGATAAACAATCATCACCATAAACTTGCTTTAACAATTTAAACGTTTCGGTAAAAGTTTTACCAAGTTTAAAACAGAACTTAATATTAGCTCTTTGTTCGATCGACATTCTCTAACCAAAGTTAAAAACATACTGTCACATTGAGCGGGATATTTCGGCGTCTACTAGACCAAATGTCATGAAATTTAGACAGTATGTGAATGAAAGATGTGCCTTTCCAACGCATGTCCTCACACATAGATGGCGCCACCAGAAACGTCCCTATTGCAAAAGTCCTGTTTACTTTGGGACGCACCTTGTATATTTTGAATTTCGTAATGTAATTATTTCTTGCCCCCCTTAAATGTGTTCCTGCGTTCCTGGGTGTTCCTTTTAACCCTTTCGCTACAGGTTTTTACTGGGGGAAGTAACAATTTTAAATTTTACGTCTTAGGCTTCTATGTGGTTCTATTAGAAACATTCCATAAGAAATTTTTTAATTTTTATACTCGGACCCTCTATTTTAGAGTATTTTTCTATTTCTAGAGCAACCACATCGTTGTGGCTGTAATAATTACTTAAGCATACAACTTTTTACGCATACCGAAAATTTGAATATTTCTTCCTTTACTTCAGCCAAACTTAAAAAAAAGTATCTAAATTGAAAGAAAACGTCAAATTAAAAAGTTATCTAATTTTTCTGCTTTTTCTTCCTTTACTATGTCAAGATATACCATTAAAAAAACGTGTATAGTTCTCTTCTTTAAACTTAAATATTCAGTTTATTCATTTCCTATTTTTCCTAAAACTTCAAACTATTCTAAAGACCAACCAAAAAATGTATTCGTGCAACCATAGAGGCTGCAGACGTCCACAAAGTAGCATGCTGCCATATGGCAACAAAAAAGCGAAAGGGTTAACTAGAAAAATACAGCTACGGGCCACAAGTCCTTAAAATTTATAAAATTTCAAATCGTTATTGATAACATTTCAAATTCAGTAGTAAAAATTAGAAATTTTTAGATATTTAAAAATTTGGTAAATAGATTCCGCAGAAGAATTATAAAGTCAAATTTAAAAGTCAAATTAAAAAGTTCTCTAATTTTTTTCTGCTTCTTCTTCCTTTACTATGTCAAGATATACCATTAAAAAAACGTGTATACTTCTCTTCTTTAAACTTAAACATTCAGTTTATTAATTTCGTATTTTTCCTAAAACTTCAAACTATTCTAAAGACCAACAAAAAAATGTATTCTTGCAACTATAGAGGCTGCAGACGTCCACAAAGTAGCATGTTGCCATATGGCAACAAAATAGCGAAAGGGTTAAGAAGCAAACTAAATAGATGGCATACAGACGTAGTTGATGTCTTATGTTCTGTTTGGGATTCCAGAAAGTGTTGATGATAATAACTAAATAAATAAAGTTTCTTAAATTAAAGTTAAAAACCATAATTAAAGAAGTTGTATGCACCACTATGGGTTTCTTTGCACTTTTTTAAACAATTGCAAAAAAATTATTTTATCTAACCTCAAAACTAGTCTAACCTCAAATCCCTCATCATTATTTGATTTTTATTATTATCTTAGTGATGCTTTGCAGCGAATTGAGGGCAAAAGTGCAAGTCTGCCTTATGTGAACCCATTTCGCGCTCTCCAACTTCAGTGGCAAAGCAATGAAGGACAATGTTGATTTTTTGCCGTTTCTTTTGCTTCGCATTATGTATACGGCAACACAGCTCTCAGTTATGTACATATATTGTTGTTGTTGTTGTTATTTTCATTATTATTACTGCTGTGATATTGCGCCGCCATTTCATTAATAAACAAAATTCCATGCTCATTAAGTCGCCCGTTTCAGTTTCAGTTTCACCTTCAGCGTTCGCGCAGCGTGCTTTTTCACATTCAAAACAACAACAACAAACAATATATAAAAATCGCAACCCAAAGGAAAGAGTGCACCTCCGTTGGGCCGCTTCCGTTGTTTTCTTTTCGCACCTGCACAGTGGGCGCTGTGCTAATAAAAGTTGTCTATGTACAGCACCGCCAAACGGATATCATTAAAAAATGTCCCATGGCTATTTTTGCGCTGACATTATTTGTTAGTGCTGGGCGCACCCGCTGGCACTGAACTGCGCTGCGTTGCTTTGCATTAATCCCGCACAATGCAACGCAGTTGTGTTTGGTTTGATTGCGCTTCTCGCGCCGCGGCCCGACTGGGCAAATTAATATGCGGCTTGTTGCACATTAAATATGTCGCACATTGGTATGTTTGTTCTGTTTGTTATTGTTGTTGTTGTCTCAGTGTCAGCTTGCAAGCAGAAGGCGGCCGCACTGAGCGCTGAAAAGTGTCGCGCATTCATTAAGTTGCACAGCAGCAGCAGGTGACGCTGCGTGTTGCAGCTGCGATTTTGTTGCTTTCCAAAATTGAAATATGATTTTTTTTTTTTTGGTTGGCTTTTTTGTGCTATTTCTGCACTTTGGCGCTTTAATCTTGATTCGTTTTCCTGTTCACATGTTGCGCGCAGGGAAGCGGCAGCGCAATGCAAATGAAAAAAAGAAGAAGAAGAAAATGCGACAGCACAAACGGAAAAGCATTGAAATGCGAAAAGGCCAAAAGCTGGCAGCGTAAAATAATGAACGCGCGCGCCACGAAATTAATTTCGCGGGCGGCGCAAGCGAGGGACGCAAGGCGCCGTGTGATTTTGATTAAGAATTCGTTGTGTGCTTTTAGGCGCCTACCTACACAGACACACCTACGTTGACTACACAGTGGCGTTAGAGTCATACGCCAACAACAATAAGAATGGCACAGTTGGCGCGTAGCGGCGACACTGAGACAAAGACCGAAATTGGAGCAAAGTCAACATTACAGAAGAATGCAAATCGAAATGTGAGCAAAGCGTGAAGTGAGTACGAGTATGTGTGTGTGTATGAGCGTGTATGTGTTTCAAGTGTTTTAATAACGATTAAAGTTCAATGTTGGTTGTTACACATTTAAATGAAAGGAAAATGCGTAAAGTTAAAATGTTGAGTTGGCAATTTTGGAGCAAAGGTAAAAATTGCGCCTAAAAGGCAACTTTATTATTTTAAATGCAAAAATCTAAAGCTGCAGGCGACTACCATTGTGTTGCGGAAGTCGGGAGCCATTTTAAAAAACGGTATAAATTTGTTGAATATTTAAATGGAAATATTAGAAAATAGTTTTAGAACTTTTAGATAGTTTCTGATAGAGATTTGCCGACTTAATTTAAACTTTTTCGATATTGCATACTTCTAGGATGAATTTAAATATTCAGCCTTTTAAAATATGAGGTGCATATTAAATTCATATTTTTAATAAATACATTAAATAAATTAAATTAAATTAATTTAAATTATCTAAATTAAATGAAATTAAATTAAATAAATTCATTATTTTTGTATGATATGGAAGACTTTATTTAGCATAATTAAACCCATTCGACCCGAATCTTACCCTGTGTCTCGATATTACTTTTTGGTATTTAAATCATGAAACACTTGCCTAAGAAGTCTGCACACAACATTTGAAGTCGCCACGCCCCTTTGTTAGAGTTCTAGAGCTAGTTTATTTACTTTTAATTTTCAATTTTAATTTTGAATTGTTTTAATTTAATTTTAAACAATTTTAGCACAAAACGGGTTAAATACATTTTGTATAAAAATTTTTTAATTACAGAAAAATTATCTAATATTTATGGAAAAATACAAAATTATCACTATTTGATGTTATTTAACCATTATTAATGAAACAGGGTTTTGATCAAACGCGCCCAATTCATAGACTTCAATTAGACCACAAACTTTCCCTGATATCGCTGCAAATTATTGGAAATTATTTTGGGGATAACAGTAAAATTTTTATAATTTGCATTGAATTCACTTCTAAAAATATTAATTTGTTGGTGCGTACTTAAATTAAACCCATAAATTAATCGTAGCTTTTGCTATAAGATGACAAATAGGTGCAGTTGCTCTCAGGCAACTTTGCGGTCGAAAGGGTTAAATTATCCGATTTGGTCAAGTATGCAGCGGTTTGTTTGAGAATTTGTTGCCATTTAAAGGTAATTCCTATTGGCAAAAAACTGAAACAGTCGATTTTCATTCATTTCATATTTCAAGCTTCTTTTGGGACAAATGCCTCACCACAAAAATTATTTTTAATTTAGATGGGAATAAGTGGCAGTCCTTTGGTACCATGTCCTGGCTATATGTTGATTGCATTCGAATCTCTACACCCAGATTCAGGATCTTCTGGCGAGTCACTTTCGATGTGCGTGGCCTGAAGTTGTCCAGTTGAAGAAGAATTGTGTTCCAATTCTTCTTCAGTTGGCCAAAGCTGGCCGCTTCTGGGCAATGGATTCCTTCAGATGGTTCAATTGCTGACAGTACAGGTGCGAATGAAGAATTTGCTTATAGGGTAGAATCTCCTAGTAGATGATTCCCTACCAATCCCACCAAAGACATAGCACAACCTTCCTGACCATCAATCTTGGCTTGACCATTGTTTGTGTCGTCTAACGGCCATTCGACCACAAAATTTTTCCCTTGACTTTGTTTTAAGTTAATCACTTTTCATCACCAATCACCATTCGCTTAAGGAAATTGTTAGGTTTGTTGTTTTATGACAAAAAAAAATTACTTTAAAACTAAAAAAAAAACGCCCTCGTTGTTCTTGTCAAATTCATTGACAGTCACAGTTGAGCCACAACCATAAAACCAGAACAACAAAAATAAAAAAATTAATAATTGCCTCATCTGTTATGTTAGAGTGATCAGTTTTCAAGATTTTTGTTACACAAAAGTTTGTATTCTACTTTATGTTTTAAGGATTTTTTGTGTACAATTTTTTATATTACACTTTGTTTTTGTATTTTTTTTTTAACACCACAAACATCAACACGTACATAATCGACACATTATTCGTACATTGGCAGTCAAAAAATAAACCTCTTGGTCCTTCACATTCATGCGCCACCAATAAACACACACACACACACACACATATCCGCATTGTGTGTACGGGAAAGGTTATAAAAACGTATGAGCACATTATCTGCGTGTTTACATCCACAATTTGATCCCCCAATGATTTCATTTCCCCGCGTTTGCTTTTCAATCATTGCCCTTTCGGCTCGTATTCCCTGACCCCAACCCAACTAATGAAAGCTGCCGTGCTCGAAGGGACGTGTGTGCAGTCCTCGCACTCGCAACTGCCCGTTCGATTTCCTTTAGTCGTTCAATTTTATGTCTTTATTTCCACAATTCGCTTACTTGAGCGCGTCGGGCCACGTGCCGCGCCCGCCGACAACGCAACACATGAGCCACGCACAGCAGTCGCTGGCTGCTGCTTTGTCCTTTCGTTTCGATTTTTGGCTGTCTTAAAATATTGAAAAGCTATTTGGCTTGGCTTCTATTTGCTTTCGAACGCCCTCATGCTTTGCTTTGCTTTAGTTTTGTTTTCTTCTCTGCGCTCTTCAAATGCCGTCATTCGCTAATAACTGCCGAATGTGCTTTTCCTTGCCGTCAATTCTGTGGCTGTGCGGGTGCATGTTTGTTCGGTGGTTGGCCGCCTGTCGCTGCACGATGGAAACGACACACACACGCCAACACGAGTAACCGCATCCTTGGGGACTGCGAACGCCCACACACTCATAAATGTCTTTCAATCATGATATTTCAATAAGTCAAAATCGATTACGAACTTCATAAGAAATTTATTGCCCTTGCGTTGTGTTTTGTTGTTGTTGTTGTTGTTGTGCCAATACAAATGACATTGACTGCTTAACTCATTCTCAGTCCTTTCGTTATTTCACCATTTTCGATGAAGTGTGCTTGTCGGGGGAGACTGCGTGGGTGTTGTTGTTGTGGTATGAGATGTTGAGGTAAGTGTGTGCAGGTTTGTTTGAAGGGCCGAAATTGGTTCCTACAACTATTTCTTTTTTTTGCGTCGATAGTTGGCTGAAAAAAATCAACACGCAAAAACAATGAATTCTTTCCAGTCTCATCCTTTTGCTGTTCCTTGACTTTTTATATCTATTCATAGTTTCTTTTGTGTTCTTTTTTACATTACTTTTCCTACTTCTCTTTTCAACTTCTTTCATATTGCACCTACTTTCTTTCTCTTTAGTTTTCCTATTACTTGGTTTTCTTTTCTTCCATTTTCAATCCCATTTCATTTCCGACTTTTGTTTTACTCTTTTAACTTTGCTTGTCTTTCTTAATTTTTTTCCTTCCCGCTACCTTTTAAGTTCATACTTACTATTATGTTCTTCTTTTACATTACTTTTCCTTATTCTCGATATATATTTTTCATGCTGTACCTATTTTCTTCTTCTATTTACCTATTTTTTAATTTTTTTTTCTTTTTTCCCTTTTTAATCTCATTTATCTTCCCACTTTTGTTTTACTTTAACTTTGCTTGTCTTTCTTATGTCTTCTTTTTCTTTCTTCTCTCTACTCTTTGAGTTCATACTTCCTTTTGTGTTTTTCTTTTGCATTACTTTGACTCTTTCTCGTTTTAATTGTTTTCATATTTAGTTTTCCCCCTTTTTAATCACATTTATCTTCCCACTTTTGTTTTACTTTAACTTTGCTTGTCTTTCTACATTTTTCCCTTCCTTTCCCTTTACACTTTGAGTACATCCTGGCTCTTTTATTTTCATTCCATTTCATTTTTCCGTTTGTCCGTTTCATTCAAATTCATTCTTCATGTTTTACTCTCATCTTTTTTGCTTCTATTTACTTATCATCTCCTTCAACTTTTCTATTTTATTTTTCCACTGTACCTAGTTCGGAATTCTTGATTAACAATCCTTGATTTCTTTTAATACATCTAAATCTTTTTATCTTTACTTTTTTTATTTTACTTTAGTTTATCTTCTCTTGTTTTCCCGCTCTCTCTTTACTTCACGTTCTTCATGACTTCTTTGTTTAACTTTTCCTTTTTTTGTTGTGTATCTGTTTTCATTACATTCATCCTTTTTTTAGTCTTCCTTTATCTTTGCTTTTTCTCTCTTCTTATGTCTCATCACCTTTCGCATTAAAAGTCTTTTTTTAACTGTACCTATAGACTTCTTTCCTCTTGTACCTATGTACTTCTTTCCTCTTCTTCCTTTGTACTTCTTTCCTCTTTTTCTTTTGTACTGATTTCAGGTTTTTATTTTAAACCCTATTTATCTTCACCTCTTTATTTCATTTGAATTTTTCTTGCCATGTGTTCCTTCCTTCTTCACCTCAGTTGCATTCTGACTCTTCTATTTCTATTTCCTTCTTTCTTTCTTTTCTTTATCCATTTTACCCATATAGTCTTTTACTTCTCTTTCTTCTTTTTTATTTTCCTTTATCTTTGTTTTTATTTCCATTTCTTTCCTGCACTAATTCTATTTTATTTTCTGTTTTACTTTACTTACCAATTTATCTTTGTTTATCTTTTTTGTTTTACTTTATTTCCAAGCATTTTTATCTCATTCCGCTCATTCGTCCTCTTCCTCCTTTCTTTAGCACAGTGGGTGGAAAACCTCTTCTTTTATTTTTTCTTTATTTTTTTTCCATCTTTATTGTTTTCCATATTTCCTCTTCCTGCTGCTTAGTTGTCCTTTTTCGTTACTTTTCTTTGTTTTTTTGCCGCCAAGTTCACTCTTTCTCTCTATTGTTTATTTTCTTCTTTAGTAATTCTTACCTGTGTATACTTCATATCCTGTTTTTTTATTGTTTTTAATTTTATTTTTTTAATTTTATTTTTTTTTATTTTTTTCTTGAAACCTTTTTTTCTTGAAGCCCTTTTCTATCACCGTCACATTTTCTCTCTTACCCCCTTTTTTCATCTTATCATTTTTCTTTTTAATTTACTTTTGGTTTTTATTCTCTTCCTTTGCTATTCTATCCTAATTTTCATATATTCTTCTTCATTCCTTCTCCCATTCATATTTATTTTATTTTCCCCTCTTTGGCTTATAATTTCTTTTGCACCACATCTCACCGTTCTTTTATTCTCTTTCTGCGCTTTTCAACTTTGTGTATTCGTCGTTTTTATTTATTTTTTTCCTTTTTCCTGAATTTCTTTTCACCTCCTCCCTTTTTTCATCGTACGTTCCTTCTTTTTCTGTATTTTCCTCCTATCTCATTTATTTTATCCTTCGCTTTGTTTTTTGTAGTTCTTTTTCTTCACTATTCAATTCTGGGTATCCTTTCCTTTCTGCTTTTTTGTGAATTCCCTTTCTTATTCCCGTTCATATTTTCTCTAAAGTTTCATCGTGTTTCTTTATTTTTTTGTCATCCTTTTTCCTTCACCCTTTCTTTTCGTTTTTATAATTTATTTACTTCGCTATTCAACTTCAACTTCAACGTTTCAACTATATTCTTTTTCTAAGTATCTATCTATTTATTTTATTTTATTTTATTTTATTTTATTTTATATTATTTTATTTTATTTTATTTAAATTCATCTATCCTTCCCCTTCTGTTGTTGTTGTTCTTTTTCTCATTTCTTTCTCCTTCTTTCTTTCTTTCTTTCTTATGCTTTATTCCTCTTTTGAGTCTTTCTATCTCCTATCATCTCCTTTCCTTCCTGTTTGTCTCTTCCACCTCTTGCCCCTCTTTCCTATTTCCTAACTACTTATATCCCCTTTTCACCTTCTCCCTTCTCTTCTCTTCCTTTTCTGATTTCTTTCCATGTTCTATATCCTACACTATCTATTCTATATTATTCATTCTTCCTCTTCTATTGTTTCTTAGTTCATTTTCTACCTTCCCTTTTTATTCCTTTTAACTTTTTGCACTTGTTTTAAAAAATCTTTTTTATTATATCCCTTCGAGGCATTTCTCCTATTCCATGTATTTATTTTAATTTGTTTTCGATTGCACGTTTCCTTTTCATTCGCACCTGTTTTTATTTCTCTCCTTCTTTAATCTAATTTCTATTTCATTTTTTCTCTATTTTTAATAGCTTTTTCATAACTTTACTATCGTTGTATTTACTTTATTATTCTTTCTTTTCTTTTGATTTCATATTTTTGCTATGTTTTTATTAAGGAATTTTTATCCGATATCCCCTTTTCCAATTCCCTTTCAATATTTTCAATTGTCCTTTGACCCATTCGGTTAACTTTACATTTTCTTCAATCATTTCTTTTAATTGTTTATTGCAAATTATCATAAATTCCACTGAATTAAATCCCAATTAATAACACTGTTGTTGTTGTCCACGCAATGCTGTCCCAATGTGACATTTATGTTTGTCACATTTACCGTAATGTTATTTGACAAATAATCCGCGCAAATATTGTCTTAACGACACATAAATAAACAACACACACGCACAAACAAATCAAACCCAAACAGCGGCGGCTGTCAATGCAGTCAGCGGTAACTACACTACACAGCGCTGCCGACGTTGACATGAGACACAAATAGTTTATTCATGTGCGACATGTCATTTAGTAAACAATTTGAACTCGTCTGTCTCTCTCTCGGGGGGTGGCAAAGTGTCAAATTGAAAGTTTGACTTACGCGCATTCGTCATGTCAAAGAGTCACATTGGCGCTCGGGGCACAGTTGTGCGGCGATTGTTGAAAGTTGCTCGCATCGATCGTTTCAATTTGTTGTTTCAGTTTTCGTTTCTCTTTTGCAAACAAAAAATAAACACAACAACTGACACAGCTGATTGCTCAATCGCGGTGGCAAGTGAAGTGTAAACAATGACTTATTGTCTGAGTATTCGTATGTGTGAGTGTTTATATGGTGAATGTTGTATGAATTAATATTTGCGGCGACTTAGGCTGACCAGTTCATTGGGCTTTGTGTGTCTTTAATCAAATAATCAACGCATAGGAAACACTAAAATCCAAGTGAATTATTTTTTAGTAAAAAGAACTAAAATGTTTCCTGATGTTTTGTTGCTTCACATTGCATCAGTTGAATTGCACTGGTCACCTTAAAGTGCACAAAATCACATGCGGCAACAATCAGACTGCATGTTGCCACTCGGCTTCGACCACTCAATGCCACTCACTGGTGCATGCAACCGCACATTGCCAAATAAGCTCACATTTGGCGCCGATAACAACGCCAACGCAGTTAAATATTTGTGCAACAATAACAAAATACAAGCGCCAGAATGTGCGGCTAAACTGGTTGGCTGCGCGCAAGCAACAAAAACACAAAAAAATACGCATTCAGCAGCAGCAACATTCAGTCAGCTCTGTCGAATGGCGGCGCGATAACAACGCATTGCTGTACCAAAAACGGCTGGTGGGGTAACCGCACGTGGTGTGAATGCGCGAGTGAAATATAAATTAAATCAATTCGAATGCAGCACAAAACGAAGTACGCCAACCAAAAAGTGCGGTGAGTGATAACCAAATGAATAGGCATCGACAATGGACTATGGTAGCTGCAAAAACAACAACAACAACAATGCACACAGTCTGCACTGCTGGTGATGATTGAAAGCTACACTAAATGCTGCTGTCACAGCAACAACAACAACTGTGCCAGTTAATATAAAAACAAAAAAACAAAAACAGAAACAATAGTAATGGCTTTGTTTTTCTTATAGTAAATGTATGTGATATATTTTTAACTGACTACTTATGTGTGTGTGTGTTAGTGAGTTGTATACAAACATACGAACACATTGGCAACGCAGTCAAAAGAAGGTGACCATGTGTGCCGTTGCGTTATGTAATCAACGATTATTTCCTTCTCTTTCAAGTGTGTTCTCCCTGTTTTGTTGAGACTATAAACAGTGGCGCACGCTAGGAAGGCTTCTAGGGGTTTCAAACTGCCTGAATTTCTGCTTGTTACATATCTTTTTGGTTACAAATATGAATCCAAATGATATTTGCCTCAAAAGTTGTGTGAAAACTCCGCAACCAAAATTAAATGCATAGTAGGGATTCAAACCCCCTTCTCAAATACAAAAATTGGTGGCAGAAAATATAGTTTCAAATAGTATTTGCCTCAAAAGTTGTGCGAAAACAGCCCAACCAAAATAAAATCCTGTTTGAGTATAGACTTATAAAAGTTTGTTCTCCCCGAAGCCGAGCTTGAACCACTGAAGTTAGGTACATGAAAAGCCATAGACGGATAAGGTAGAATTACACTGAACAACAAAATTAAATGTTTTCCAAAAGAACAAAGTTCTGACAACGCACTCTTGGCAAAAGGCGTCAAAACGAATGTGCAGGTATCGGCATTTTAAAAGTTTACATTTGAATTTTTTTAGGGGCGCTCAAAGTTTCACCCCTTTTGCACATTCTTATGGTGAATCGGCATACGAAAGCCGTGGGATCTTACATTTTAGGTATTGAATGTGTTCAGCAATTTGATATAAAATACTATGAGAAACATTTTTGTGGAACATTTTAACCCTCTATCTCCTATTTGTATGGGTCAATTTGACCCTTCTTCCTCAAATACTAAAAAATATTTTTTGATACAGCACTTTTAAGGAAGAAATGTACCAGGAAAATATTTTCTATACAATTCTACTATAGGTCTCTGAATGCAACAAAGCACAAAATATAACTTGAACCCCAGAAATAAGTCGAAATTGAGAAAGAGTTCAAGGATTAACTTCGTACTTATTAAAAACTGATGCCTAGTAAAAGCAGGACTCAGGCGTGTCAAATGTGTGCATTGTACTACGACTTGAGGCTTCCTGTTATTTTACTTTTAGTGTAACCTCTGTAACCTCTGCAGAAATCTGAGTAGAACCCATGGTGCTAAGGAGCCCATGCACAGTGATTCAACTCCATACAACCGCGGGACAAAATTAGAAGGAGTGATCTGTACTCAATAAAACTTTGTATACTAGTTAATCATGGTCTGCTGAATTGAAATCTCCATTTTGTTTTTCTTAAACTTATGTAGTTTGGCAATGCCTCAGACTTTAATTTGAAATTTTCGTCATTTTTGGAAAGCTAGAGCACCAAGGCTAGATTTTTCAGATTTTACCAGGGACCGGAAATAACCGTTATTTATGAAAACTATAATTGAAAATTTTAATATTGAGGATATGTCATACAAGTAGATTAAATATACCAATACATTTCTTTTCGCACGGAGAATCAAACGTGGCAATACATTTTTTTTTTGTAATTTTTACGGAAAAATTAAAAAATAAAAATTTTTGATTTTTTTCATATTAGTCCACAAATAATAATTTTATTTCGATTTTTATTTTAGTTGCCCTATGATAACAATTATTGGTGACTTTTATTTTTTAAGTCATCAATAAAAATCATTCAGTGACTTTTATTTATAAGAAAAAAATCAGAAATAATTGTTATTATAGGATTTTAAAAATATAAATAAAAAATAACTTTTATTTGTTGAGTCATTAAATAAAAGTTAAAGACTAACTCATAAACATTGTTTTTTATAATAAAACTTATAACTGTTACGATCCCTGGATTTTACATTTAATAAGTTACGTCAACATTGATAATTGCAAAGAGCAACAGAAATTCTATGAGGACCCTTTAGGTTTGCAATAAAAATGATAATAATAGATGTATGTTTTGTATTTGTGCAGTTGTTTAATTTTTCATGCTGATTACATACTTTTAGGGATAATTAAAATATATTTTGTCAAAAAATAAGTGTTTCAAATTGAATTATTTTCTGAGATCGAAAGATATCGGAGGATGTAATTACATTATCCGACAATGAAATAATGCTTCTTAAAATAAAAAAAATTCAGGAACATGCTTTCACATACTTTTTAGATATTTTCCTCTGTTTTTGCAATTTTTAGGTTTTTAATTTTGAAAAATATTTTAAATTAAATTTACAAATTTACAAATTTTGAAAAAAAGTGAAAAGCGAAAATGCCCACCATTTTTTTTAATCTATATTAAAATGCTTAGCAACTTCTTGCTAACCATGTATTTGTACGATTTTTTTTACTCAATAGACTAAAAAACAAAAAAACATGTGCTCAAATTTTTTTGTGAAACAAGTTCCGACTTTGAGCACTGGCACTAATTATTGTTTCGAACCGATTTTTTGGGATTTTCTTAGTTGGAGTTTTACCTTTCAAATGATATCAAAATCGTTTAATTCTGAGACTATAAATGTTTGAAATTTTGTATATGGAGCGAATCACTGTGCAATGTGCCAAATGTCTCAAACCTGATTCGGACGTACGCGGGACAGACGCACAGGACACACAGAACGTTGCTGGCTATGCAGAATTTCAATTTGGGGCCATTTTTTAGCAATGGTTTTGATGGCCGCAGATGGGAGAGACCGAAGAGGTTTAGAGATATTTTATGTTATGCCCTTTGACCACGGAATCGATGAAATTACCCCAAGCTCAACGCATGGTTTTCAGTTTTGAAATCCACATCTAAAAAAGTTTGAAAGTGGTTAAAAGATTGTTTGTTTGTTTTCTTTTCCAAAATGAACCTCTGACGGGTGAAACGAGTCAAGAATCTTTATGAAGAAACATGATTTAATAGATAAATGAGATCTTAGTTTGATTAAACCTTATTTAAAAATTATAAAAATCATGCAGCCAACTACTAACTTACAACATTTTTATTAAAAACAAAACAACAAATTGTTCTTACTAAAAATAGCGACTGACAGTGCTGGACATGTGAGTCGTCAGCCCACAGCAGCGATTTGCCAACAATTTGTGTTTTATGTTGCATTTTAATTGATTTTGTATTCAACCTTTTGGCATTTCCTGGCATTTCTTTGCACAAACGAGTAATTTGGCTTTTGCGCTGACCTTACACGTTGCTCTCCCCGCTCGCTCGACACATTCACATTCACACTCACTCTCGCACGCACCGCAACTCACTATGGCGACTGCAGTCGGGCGCAGTGAAATTCGGCTTAAATATGCAGCAAATTGAATGTGAAATGCAGCTAAAAAAAAATTAAATTTTTTCATCGGCTTTGAATCGACGGAATATTGGCTGGCAATAAGCTTCACTTTGATGTTTAACTGTGGGCACCATTGCGTTGGCGCATCATTTGGTGAATTGGTTGGCGAAGTTGATTTCCAGTGTATAGTTGCTGATACATTTATCTCGCCGATTTTTATGTGGTATTGCAATTACAGCAACAAAGGTGGCCAAACAATTACAAAATAAATAAATAAAATTGTATTGCACCGATTAAATTCCACTTTTTTTTTGTTTTGGGTGGAAATGAAATCACAACAATCATATTGCAACAACAATTAATAAATATTTTGCATTAAATATGGAATACTTGTTGCACTAAATACGAATGTAATTACTCAAATTTTTATGGTTGTTGCATAGAATATGAATACAGCAATTCTTTCTTATTTGATACACAAACTTTGAATTGACATATATAGTTGTTGCACAGCATATAAAACAACCATTGGCATTTAGTACAACAACCAACAATTTTCAACAGTTGTATTTGTGGCAACAATCAATAAATATTCTGCATTTAATATGGATCGGTTACTGCAATGAATACGAATGTAATCGCTCAAATTTTCATGGTTGTTACATAGAATATTAAAACAGCAATAATTATTTTGTACACGAACCATGTATTGTTTCTTATGGTTGTTGCATAGAATACAAAAACAGCAATTCTTTCTTATTTGATACACAAACCATTCATTTTCATTTATAGTTGTTGCACAGCATATAAAACAACCATTGGGATTTAGTACAACATCCAACAATTTTCGACAGTTGTATTAGTTTCAACAATTGAAAAATATTGTGCATTAAATATGGAATACTTGTTGCACTAAATACGAATGAAAACTCAAATTTGCATAGTTGTTGCCTAGACTGTGAAAACAGATTATAAAAACAGATATTATTTGGTACACAAACCATGTATTATTGGTTATGGTTGTTGCATAGAATATGAAAACAGTAATTCTTATTTGGTACACGCACCATTAATTGTTATTCTTATTTTTCGCGGAGCATAAAAAACAACCATTGGCATTTAGCAGTCACGCCAACCATTCAATTGTTGCCACAATAATCACCATCCATGGATTTCAATAAATTCTAGCACTATCTGAGGTTGTATTTTTCAGATGATTGATGGTGATAAGTAGTGTTATCTGAATAAATTGGAGAAATCTGTTTCAGCTGGGTGCAGGACATCCACATAGAACAAGGAACGTTGTCTCTTGTTCCTACTTTTACATCCTGCACACATCCGAAGAAGATATTCTCATAGTGATGAGGTGGTATCCAAGTGGGCAATGCTCTGTTGGGTACCCAGTGGGGATAAAAGGACCCTTCAGGTTGAGGTCACCATCTGTCTGAAGCCAGGAACTGTTGAGAATTTTGTTTTGTTTTGTTCGCTTTTCTATTGGACCATTGACCTGCAAATTCCTATTAAGAATCCAAGCAAGAATACGAAGATCCTTCCGGTTTGGCAGAAGAAATTTGCGGTACATCTGTCAGTCTGGGACCATGAACTGTTGATACTGACGTTATACTTTTGTATTGGAATATTGGTCAACAAATTCAATATTCATTCATTTCTTAGCCATTTCTGTAGCTACTTTTTTGTGTTTAATTTTAGTTATCCCCACAATTCTAAGGTTAATTTGCAACAATATATTCACTTTCATCTTTAACTTTGAAATGTTTATGCATTTATTACTTACCTCTACTTAGTTAAAATTATTTACAAAAACATTTAAATATTTCCCGCTCAAAATTTCACTCAATCTCTTAACGTAGATCCCTCAGAAGTGAACGATAACAAACACATTAAATTATCGAAAATCCACAGATTGAACGCTTAAAAGACTTTCAAATATTAACCAACCAAGAGTGAAAAAATGTCAGCCAGCAAGAAAGCGTAAGACAAATTTAATTCCACTTATTGAACACTTCGAGTTGGAGTAGAATGCCGCAACCACTGCGCTGCGTTCACTTAACAGATGAGCTTGGGCTCTGTCGCGCTCCTCAATAATTTCAACCAAACTCTCGCACACCAGCCGAGGCTTAAGCAGCCCGGCGATGAAAAGGAGCAACGAAGGAACAAGCGAATGAAAGTAATACCACTAATAGGATTCATAAAAAGGATAACACGCTGTAAATAACTGCCAGAGTGCCACCGCTACTGCTGCTGCTGCGGTCGGCCTACGAGCGTCTTCGTTGTCATTTTCGTTTGCGTCGTGATTTTCGATTGTGCACAATTGAAAATCCCGGCACGTACGTATTCAATTACTTGTTGAACTCGGGCGCACACATCGGAAAGCGAAGGGAAATCATATTTTGCTGTTATGCGCCGTCTGAATGAGATTATTAAATGCGAAGTGGGCGCAACAGGAGGGAAGCGAGCAACCACGTCTGTCGAGCAGACAGTGCGGTGTGCTAAATAAACAAAATGTCAAAGGACCCGATACAGACAAGCACACAAACAAACAAATTCCATAAAGCATTGAAAAGACAACCGCACGTTTATTGCTCAAAGCTGCTACAAAACGTTGCTCTAATTGAGACCTTCATCCGGGCTTAAGTATGAGACTGCGTGCGTGTGTGTGTGTGTGTGTGTGGTTCCCTGGCTGGTTGGTGTGGCAGTGTTGGTTTCTGTTTGCTTTAAGGTGCTATTTGTGTTGATTTGTTACATATTTTTTTTTAATTTTTTAAACTTAATTGCTGCTTCTTGTTGCATTGTAGGTAGAATCGATGTCAAGATGTGGTAGTGGGTAGGTTTATTATTATTTTTTTGATGTTTTTAGACGAACACGTAAGAATGTGTCTACTTGAAGCAAAGCTAAACGAAAGAAGCTGCGAAATATTGTGCTGGTATTTTGCCCCAAATGGAGTCATTAAATTTATTGTTTATAGCTGATGAATTGAAGTAAGTATAAGTATTACTTTTGTTAATTATTTGAATGATTTTGCAGCTTCCTGTCGAAATCCTCCTCTTCCTTCTAACTCCGAACTCCGTATTCCTTCTTCTATTATTCAAGGATACCAGTTGAAATACCTCTTAATTTTCTTCGACGAAGGGGTACCGAGTAGCAGAACCTTTTTCTGTTTTTCTACCATTCGAAACCCCTTCTCTCTACTGATTAGACGAAGTCTATTCTGTTTTTCTACCATTCGGAACCCCTTCCTCTCTATCGATTAGAAGAACCCTTTTCTGTTTTCCTACCATTCGGAACCCCTTCCTCTCTACCGATTAGACGAACCCTTTCCTGTCCTCTACCATTCGGAACCTCTTCTTCTACCGATTAGAAGAACCCTTTCCTTTTTTCTACTATTCGGAACCTCCTTCTTTCTACCGATTAGAAGAATCCTTAAACTGTTTTTCTTTCATTTGGAACCTTCATCTCTCTACCAATTAAAATAATCCTTTCCTGTTTTCTACCATTTGGAACCTTTTGCTCTCTATCGATTAGAAGAACCCTTTCCTGTTTTTCTAATATTCGGAACCTCTCTACCAATTCGAAGAATTCTTTCTTGTCTTTCTACCATTCGGAACCACCTTCTCTCTACCAATTGGAAGAATTCTTTCTTGTCTTTCTACCATTCGAAACCTATTCCTCTATACTGATTAGAAGGATCCTTTCCCTGTTTTTCTTCCATTCGGAACTTCTTTCCCTCAATCGGTTAGAAGAACGCTTTCCTGTCTTCTACCATTCGAAACCTCTTCCTCTCTACTGATTAGAAGAACCCTTTCCTGTTTTTCTACCACTCGGAACCTCCTTCTCTCTACCGATTAGAAGAATCCTTTCCTGTCTTTCTACCATTTGGAACCTTCTTCTCATTACCGATTAGAAGAATACTTTCCTGTTTTTCTACCATTCGGAACCTCCTTCTCTCTACCGATTAGAAGAATCCTTTCCTGTCTTTCTACCATTTGGAACCTTTTCCTCCCTATCGATTTTGAAGAACCCTTACCTGTTTTTCTAATATTCGGAACCTCTTCCTCTCTACCAATTGGAAGAATCCTTTCTTGTCTTTCAACCATTCGGAACCTCCTTCTCTCTACCAATTGGAAGAATTCTTTCTTTTCTTGCTACCATTCGGAACCTCCTTCTCTCTACCGACTAAAAGAATCCTTTCCCTGTTTTTCTTTCATTCGGAACCTTCATCTCTTTACCGACTAGAAGAATCCTTTCTTGTCTTTCTGCCATTCGGAATCTTTTCCTCTCTATCGATTTGAAGAACCCTTTCCTGTTTTTGTAATATTCGGAACCTCTTCTTCTCTACCAATTGGAAGAATCCTTTCTTGTCTTTCTACCATTCGGAACCTCCTTCTCTCTACCGATTAGAAGAATCCTTTCCCTGTTTTTCTTCCATTCGGAACCTCCTTCTCTCTACCGATTAGAAGAATCCTTTCCCTGTTTTTCTTCCATTCGGAACCACCTTCTCTCTACCAATTGGAAGAATTCTTTCTTGTCTTTCTACCATTCGAAACCTATTCCTCTATACTGATTAGAAGGATCCTTTCCCTGTTTTTCTTCCATTCGGAACTTCTTTCCCTCAATCGGTTAGAAGAACGCTTTCCTGTCTTCTACCATTCGAAACCTCTTCCTCTCTACTGATTAGAAGAACCCTTTCCTGTTTTTCTACCATTCGGAACCTCCTTCTCTCTACCGATTAGAAGAATCCTTTCCTGTCTTTCTACCATTTGGAACCTTCTTCTCTTTACCGATTAGAAGAATACTTTCCTGTTTTTCTACCATTCGGAACCTCCTTCTCTCTACCGATTAGAAGAATCCTTTCCTGTCTTTCTACCATTTGGAACCTTTTCCTCCCTATCGATTTTGAAGAACCCTTACCTGTTTTTCTAATATTCGGAACCTCTTCCTCTCTACCAATTGGAAGAATCCTTTCTTGTCTTTCAACCATTCGGAACCTCCTTCTCTCTACCAATTGGAAGAATTCTTTCTTTTCTTGCTACCATTCGGAACCTCCTTCTCTCTACCGACTAAAAGAATCCTTTCCCTGTTTTTCTTTCATTCGGAACCTTCATCTCTTTACCGACTAGAAGAATCCTTTCTTGTCTTTCTGCCATTCGGAATCTTTTCCTCTCTATCGATTTGAAGAACCCTTTCCTGTTTTTGTAATATTCGGAACCTCTTCTTCTCTACCAATTGGAAGAATCCTTTCTTGTCTTTCTACCATTCGGAACCTCCTTCTCTCTACCGATTAGAAGAATCCTTTCCCTGTTTTTCTTCCATTCGGAACCTCCTTCTCTTTACCGATTAGAAGAATCCTTTCTTGTGTTTCCCCCATTCGGAACCTCTTCCCCTCTACCAATTAGAAGAATCCTTCCTTATTTTTCTGCCATTCGGAACTCTTCCTCTTTTTCCCCTTTGAAGACTTTCTTCTCTTTGTTCTCCGAGGGGTAACGATTATTCTCGACCCTTCTTCCTGTTTGTCTTCGAGTAACAGAAAATTAATTAACAAAATATGTTTGGAAAATGCTGTCCCTCTGGTTCTCAATTGCACGTTCGA
Source organism: Melieria crassipennis (assembly GCA_963668005.1). Classification (NCBI taxonomy): domain Eukaryota; kingdom Metazoa; phylum Arthropoda; class Insecta; order Diptera; family Ulidiidae; genus Melieria; species Melieria crassipennis. The sequence continues at coordinate 32,252,818 of OY764962.1, read as the reverse complement.
TGCTTCATTTGGCAACAATTTAGTCTTGATATATTTTTTGTTCTCCGTTTGTCGTTGTGTTATTGCACAAATACAAAACTTTTTCATCTGACACGTTACTGACACTTATTGCCAAAGTTTTGCATCTCTGAAAGAATTTCTGTGCCAATATTTATGACATTCGCCGAGTTAGAGGAAGAGACAGCAAAAAAAAATAGTCAACAAGAAATGGTTGACACTTTGACACGCGCACGTTAAAACCTCGTAGGCGCTAATCCTTTTAGTGCGTTTCAATTTTTTCAAATATTTACGCAAAATTACTTGAGCCAAATGAAAACGCGCACATAATGAACGTTAATTGAATTAAGCGAATTAACGCAAGCTTTGCCGTTGCTTGAGTAATTTTCATTTTAACCAAATGACCAACAATATTAAAAAAACCCCAACGGCAATAACAACAACAATGCCCCAACAGCATACAAGCAATAATTGCGAACATAAAACAGAGAGACAGAGAGCGAACAGCGAACAACAAACCTGAATACGCAAATTAACGACAAAGTTGAAAAGTGCACGTGACCTCATTGGGCCCGCGGCGCATTCTCGCTCTCCGCGCTGTGCATATTTATACACATTTATTTGTGTATTTGTTGTTATTGTTGGCGCAACGATGTTGTGTGTGTGTGTGTGTCTGTTTGTGTAGCGCGCATTTTTAAATACATAAAAACGTAATAAATTAAATTGAATTAAAAACGTATTAATTAAATCTGCGCCGGCGCTGGTAATAAAATTTTCGAAAAAATCCAAGCAATTTCGTCGAGTGCGTGCCGACGCCGCATTTGTCGTGGCTTGCCGCTTTCGCTTTTCGTTTTGTGTCCGACTTGCGCCTTGATGCGCGCATTTACGGCCGCAACTTATGCAAATTTGCTCAAAAATGCCGCACTCGCTGCGCAAACATTGCTCGACTGCCTTCGCCCAATGGCGGCCAATGCAATTGCACATCCTTTGCCCGTACACCGACATTAATCCGGCCAAATTAAATTTTCACTTAATTTGTAATAAAAATTAACATATTTTTGGCATTTGAGCCAAATGCGGCATTAGCATATTTTCGCATTTTGACCGCAAACGTTGGTGAATGAGTGCGGTTGGGGATGGCAAACGCAGGCTTTGGCTGGTGGCTGTGGCTTTAATGTGATGGTTGAGGTTATGTTGAGGCATCGCTTGGCTGAGCCAAAGGATTCTGTGAAGATGAGTTCAGATAATTGACGTTTTATGACTCGCAGAATTATTTGCAGCACTCAACTTGCATTTTAACGCCGCATTTGGTATTTTGCAAAGCTGCGAAGAGTCTTAATTTTCGACTCTAAACTTTAGAGTTCAAGGCTTTACGTTTAATACGAATGCGTTTAGAATAAACAAAACCAGACGATTAACGTTCACGACGTACAAAAACTGCAACCACTGACTATAACTTTGCTCAGTTTGTTTGGGAATAGAAGATCTTTGTCGTTCTCTTTGTCCAGGTCTGATTCATTGCGGTCATTTTGATGTTTTTCATTTTTAAATATATGTGTTTTCTTTAGTATTTCTGTCAACTTTTGCTTTAGTGACTTTTATTTTTTTATTTTGGAAAATTTTACATACATATTTTTTCAATTTTACTTTATGAAAAATTAGCGAAATCCCATGTGTACTTTTTGAGATATCAGCGGATATGATACGTAATCATTGTAGGTATGCAAAACTTGCGGTCTTTCTAGTGTTAATAAAATTACGTCAAATTTTTACTTTACAAGTTGTTTTTGTATCCTCGGTCCTCTACCCAAATGGATCCATTTTTGTTTGGCGCAACCAAAACTATTTATTTTTAAGTCTTTCAGGATTTATGGGTATTTGACTCAATTTTGACTTCCTCTAGTCTCTTTGAATGAATTTCTTGAATTTTCTTCAGATTAGTTCATTTGAAACTAACCCGTTTGCTGTCCAATTAGGGTAAATTTTTCAAGTAGAAACGCATAAAATTAAAGTTTGTTATAAAAAAGAAAGTAAAATATGTTAAGATGTGTTTTTGTTTCGATGTTCCTTAACCCATTAAAACCTGACCCCAGAAAGGCTTGTGCGATTTCCATAAAATTTTACGAAATCTTATTAATTGAACTAATCAAGAAAAAAATCAAGCAATAAATGCATACCCCCACCCCCTGAACCAGGAGGGTACGTTGCGCAAACGCAACATTGGGCCTTAGTCATATACCAAACATAAAATTTCAGTAAACTTTCAGTTTTTATTGTGCATATTTATAACTTCTTTAGGAATGGCTTCCGCTTGATCCGATTTCGTCATCGTCTTCCATGTCACTAATTTGGTCAACTTCATCGGGAGATAGCACAACCATCTACGACATTAGCGTATTTGAAGTTTCTAACTGATTCGTCCTCCTCGTCCGAATCATTCAGGATATTTTCTATTTCCTTTTTGTTCAAATACTTCTTTGCAAACATTACACAAATAAACAAAATCAAACATTTGCGGAAAATAAGTTGTGCCAATAAAATATCAGCTGCTTGGATTTTGACATTTTCACTCGATGCGTTGTATGAAAATTGGCAGTTTAGGCCCAACGTTGCATTCGCGCAACACAAAACTTAAAACATATTTTTTGTTTAAAAAATAAAAAAAAAACATTTTTGAAAACTTATATTTAAATAGTCTAGCATTGCAAAATGCAGCCCACTAAGGGATTTTGATAGGTTTGAAGAATAAGTATTTTTGATTGAATTTCAAAAATTCCCCAAAAAAAACCTTTGACTTTGGATCGAAAAAAATGTATGAATATTTAAATAATTTTGAAATTTGAGTATGGCAGAATCTAAAACGATCAATTCTAATCCAATTCTACCCATTTTCAAGTCTTATGTCTTTATGAATTACTTATTATAGCGAAATTCCCAAACGTTGCGCAAACGCAACGCTCAGGGCTTAATGGGTTAAAAAGAAAGTAAAATAGTTATGTTAAGATGTGTTTTTGTTTCGATGTTCCTTAATACTGCTTCGTAATTTCGTTGTGGCACTGCGGTGCGTATGAGTAATTTTTTTCTGCAGACATTTCATGGCATCAGTTGTGTGACTAAAAATATCGAATTTTCTATGAAAATTAGAACGAAATCGGCATGAAAATCATGGGAACTCTACCTAAATTATGTGATGAAAATGAGAATGAAAATTAGGATAAGAATGAGAATGAGCGTTGAATAGAAGCCGCTAAAAATTGGTTTGACTTCACAGTTCCTGCTGTTGTCAACACAAAGCAACAAACCAACCAACGCCAACACCAAATGACGGTTCACTAAAACAATACAAAACACGTACCAACTGTGAAAAAGGTATGACACAAAACAACAACAAGAGCTTGTAAAATAGCAGCAACAAAGTAGCAGGTAACAAGCAGCAAAAGCCACAACGACGGTCAACACTGTCACAACCTGTAATCCAGCTGCCGCTGCCGCTGCTGCTGAAGTCACTGCAGCCAACCAATGATTTTGCACTCACCGCCAATGTTGTTGCTGTTTAGCGGTGACGCGTTGCCAGTGCCTGGTTCGCTAGTCGTTAGCACTCTTATTTGCCGTTTAATTAGAGACGAGCCCATGCGCTCCAAGCCACACAAACACACACACACACAAACATATATGTTGTATATCAACACTCATTCCCAGTCATTGGCGGCGCACAAAAGCCGAGAGCGGCTGACACGGCTGCCAGCCAACGAGCACCGATGAGGAGCGCAACGACGATGGTAATCAGAAACTGCTTTAATTATTCAATTCATTCTGATGAATGACAACAACAACAATAAGAACAGCAAGCATAACAACGCCACTGACAGCAGCGCACAACAGCAGAACAACAGCAGCAGCTATAACAACAACAACAACAGCTTAAAACCACCCATCATTCGGACGGCCAAGTGTAACGGCGAGAAGTCCAGCGAAAGGATTAAAATTCACAGCTAACAATGTGCCCACCAGCAATGCAGCTCACGAGGCGACACAAACACAGACACGGAAAAAAAATACGCATTTGCCCTCGTAACAAAAAACTTGAGTGGTCCGCGCGTGGCATGGAGGCACCGAAAAAAGTTAACTGAAATTAACACAAGAGCCGCACATGAAACCACTAACCTGTCGCTGGCGCTGGCACACGAACGATGCGCTGATTGTGTCTGCGCCTTCTTGCGCTGCCGGCAAAGGTGCGCCAGTGCTGCCAAATAGTGCTCGAGCGGCCAGAACACATGTTGTGCGCAGCAGCAGCCGGCGACGTTGGCTTTTTCATGCAGTCGCGTGTTTTTGTGCGTAAGAACGTGTCGACGACAGCCAACAACACCATTCACCAAACTGACACGCAGCGAAATGACAACGTCCAACAATGCGTTGCGTTGCGCTTAAAGTGTTGACGCAGTTGCTGTGCAAATATTTGCGTTGGCTGCGTAAATGCGTAAGGCCGCGGACGGGTTAATGTGTTTGCCTTGACGTGACCGACGTGCGTTGGGACTTCAATATAAATTGCGGTGGCGGAGCTCGAAAATGTGTGAGTGCGCTCGCAAAAAGCTGCATTCATTTTTTAAGCAAATGCTGCTGCTTCTACTGTTGTTGTTTTTGTTGTTGTTGTTGTCGTTGCCGCATGTGACAATATCTGCGGCTGAATTGCTTGAGCGAAAATCGATAAAACAACCACTGCGGCCAGACGAGGATTTTCCGCTCTTAAGCCAATATTAAACACATTTAAGAATGCAGCTGAGAGTCGAAAGTTCGACGCCGTAAAATATGCCCTCACCTCAATCACTGCAAGCACCTAATCAGAAGTGAATGCGTCAACTTTCTTCCATCAAACCGACACTTGCTGCTGCCACTCGCCGATCTATCATCATTCCGTTGATGACATTTTCTGTGAGTTGTTTCGCATTTGTTCTGATTGAGGTCAAGCGAAATGGTGTCATTAATCAGCGTTGCGTGTGCAACACAACCAAAGTCATAGCCGAAATTGCTCATGTTGAGTGGTCGGAAATGAAGTCATGTAGAGGAAATGTGACTGTGGTACTGCAGTGCGTATGAGTGTTATTTGTCTGCAGACATTTTGTCACAATCAGGCAAATGCCAGAAAATATCGACTTAAGCATGTGAATCGGCATGAAAATCATGGGAATTATCTATACATATATAAAAAATTAATGTATGTTTGTTTGTTTGTTTCTTTGTTGATCACACGACACTAAAACTCAAAAACTAGTCGGCCAATTGAGCTGAATCTTTCACGGAATGTTCATCTTGACTACGTCTCGGTAAACCATATAAAGCAAATATGACTCCACAGATGGGCGTGGCACCTCCCATACAACCTAAATTCTTAATATGGAATATCTTCGGAATTATAGGTCGAACAGCATTGAAATTTCGAATAGGACCATAATTTAAGTGTGCCGTTTCACTGCTAAATTTTCTTAAGGATTGGACAAGGAGCGTGGCACTTTTCGAGCGACCCAAATTTTTTGAATAACTTTGGAACCACAAGTCACACATCAATGACATTTGGCAGAGACTTAAAATTTGGACGTGCCCTTCAACAGGGCGAATGGAGTCGGTATTGGACGAGAGGGCATGGCATCGCCCATACTACCCAAATTTTTTATGTAGAATAGCTTTGGAGTTATGTATATGTCACACATCATTGGAAAATTTTCTTTTTGAGCCACAGAAGTATTATTTTTTATTTATTTATAAATTTTGTATATCGTCATAAAACAGATTCATCATCATTCCCATAGAATCATGTCATTCTACTGGTAAAAGTTTATGGGCGTTCGATAAGAGGCGTGGCATAGGTTTTGTGACTCAAACCTTCCACGTAACTTGTAAGTCTGTCTGGAACTGCAAGTCGCACATGAATGAAATTGGGTCACACCCTTCGACTGGAGGAATGGATTGGGCATTACATAAAAGAGGCGTGGCACTGCCCATACAGTGTTCTATGATGAAATTTGATTTATTGGGCCTATTGACTTTAAACTTGTAAAGCCGCTGGACTCTGCTATTATTTAATAATTATGTAGATCAACAGTGCGTATGAGTGATTTATTTTTGTCTCAACAAAGCCACCAAACGGAAACCGACCTGAAAATCATGAAAGAAATATGAAAAGAAGCACAAGAAAGAGAATAAAAACAACAAGAAAAACATCAGAAAAATAACAACAACAAGTGACACAGAAAATAACAAGAGGAAGAGGAATTGGGAGATGAAAAATAAAAAGAAACAAGAAAATTGTAAAGACAAAGAAAAATAAAAACGAAAACGAAAAAGAAAAAAAGACAAAACGAAAGGAAAAAAGTCGTAAAAAATAAAAAGGGAACCCCATAAGAAGAAGAAAAGGAATACAATTTACTTGTGATGGAACAGTAAGAAAAATATAATTCGTGTTTCAAAAAAGACAAACAAACTACAAAAAGACGATAAAAATTAAGCAAAAGTGAAATACGAAAAAAATATAAGAAGAGGTGAGACACTAAAGACGAAAAAGAAAAGAACTGAGGGGAAAAGGAAAGTACAAGGAGTAAAAAAGCTGAAGAGAAAGAAGCAGGACGGACGAAAAGACAAGAGAAGAAAAAAAGAAGAAACGCTCTACAAGAAGGCGAAGACAAGAACTAAAAGAATCAGAATTTTTACAGCAAGAAAAACTGTAAAAAGCAGCAACAACGAGCAAAGTGCTACAAGAACACGAAGATGAACTAAAAAAACTACAGAACTACTAATTAAGAACTATAAAATTTAAAACTGTAAGAAGAACTTTATATAAAAGGAATATTTAACCCTTTCCGGTCAATTTCCACATTTCATGAGATACAATTTTTTCCTTCAAAATAATCACTCTTATTGAAGATTTTGGCAATAAAATACAAAAAAAATTTCAAAAAATCATTTTGGTTGAGAATTACAGCTTCATCAATTTTGTACGATATATCGTACAATGGTCCGCAAAGGAGTGAAAATTCATGAAATTTTAATTTCGGTTTTTTAAGTTTTATGAACAATTCATTGATTTTTTTGATAGAAAACATAAATTATAACAACAAAGAATCAAAACGTGATTTCATTCTGATCGAAAGTTATATAAATTATATGTAAATATAAACAATTCATTCACATTTATTCGGCCTTATATAACCGTTGTTGTTGTTTTCTCTTCTTCTTCTTGCAAAAAAAGCTGCTCACAAAACGCACTCATACTGTGTAGCCACGGCTACTATGATTTATATTTTTAAACAGAATGATACAACACAGCCTACTTAATTAAAAAGCTGTTGTGCAACTGAAAAGTGCGTTCGCTGTCAAATAAAAAATCGTCTAAAAAATTGTACGATATATCGTACAAATTTCCGGAAAGAGTTAAGAACTTAAAAAATTATGAAAAAAAAAGAAGCAAACGGATATAAATGAAGAAAGAATATAAAAATAAAGAAGAAAAGGAGCAAAGAAGAACAGAAAATAGAAGAAAAAAGTAAATAATAAGTAAAAGAATATGAAGAGTAGAACTAAGAACCAAGAGACCGACAGCAGGAAGAAAAGAAAGACATCCAAAAGGAAAACAAATCCAACAAACGACATCCTCTGTTCCTGCTTTTCTTCCTTAAGAGTATATATATAAGTATATTCGGTATTATGACTCAAGGCGCATTAAGATTTCAGCTATTAGGATTCGAAGAACTTCAAGGAGAACTACAAAATAGTGACCTTCCATAAGACGAAGAGTTAACAAATAATTTACAACTTGAAATATAATTGAGGCAACACATTTCAACTTTCTTACTTTATTACAGTACGATCTTTACTAGATGATAGTATAATCCCTACTGGATCATATTATGATCCTTAATAGATCATAGTATATCCTTACTGAATCACACTCCGTTCCTTACTGAATCGCATGAAATTAAACTTTGTAATTTTCTAAACTAAAATTCCTTCAAAAATGTTCTCAATGCTGTGTAATATTTTGAACTAATAGTAATTATTATTTTCATGTTTCTATATAGATTTTTATTTACAAACCCTACACCACACATTCTGCGGCAAATGTGCATTGCCATCTTATCGGAAACCCACACACGCTGCTGCGCAACTTTAACACTTTTGTTATTGTCTCACAGTTTATTGGATATGAGAATCTCATAACGGCGCCCATAAAGCACTTTTGCTGCGGCAATTTCCCCTTCCGTTCGCAGCTATCATTACACACATTTACGAGCACTGTTGCGCGCTGCTGCAAAACATAAACGACATGCAACATTCGCAGGAACGACGCTGACAAAATGCTGCAACAAGACGATGCGCGCCGCCAGCAGTGAAGTTGAAGCGTTGACGTTGATACCAACTGCCACACGCTCACACACTCACACGTACGTTGATGACATTTTCAACAAGCTTGTGAGTCATTACTTGTGCATTTGTTGTGTTGTTATTGTTGTTTTTATTTGGCAAATAACCGAAATGCAGCAAGGAGCAGCGCAAGGAGTCCCTGTGCGCGTGTGTGTGTGTGTGTGTATTTGTGTGAGTGCGTCTGAGTGTTCGTATGTGTTGCCTGAGCGGATTAAGTTAAGAAGATGTGCAAATAAAAATGCAACAACAAAATTGAATTTTTGCACTCATCATAACTTGACAAACTGTCACAACAGTGTAAAAGGCTGCAGAGCCGGTGAGGGCGCGCCGAAATTTGATTAAGTATAAATAAATGAATGAATGGAATGTGTCGCCCATGCGGCACTCAAATATTTACAGTGCGCACATTTTCGAGCGGCAGCAAGCAGACCGTATGGTAAGCACAGTGCTCAGTGTGAGTGTGTGTGTGTGTGTGTGCGCTTATGTGTGCATTACTTATGCACCCCTGTGCCGCTCAACGCCCTCTGTTGCAGTGACCAGTTGGCGAAGTTCATTGCTGCAGCAGCTGCTTGCGGTGACAGTTTTATGTTGTCATCGTTGCTGCTGTTGTTGTTGTTGTATCGTTTGCGGCGCTTGTTAATGTTGTCCCAGGGCCGCAGCCGCCTGCTCTGACTGGCCGCACGACAGACCGGCTGACTGGTAGCTGTGTGCGTTGTATGCTTCGCTTTCAATTCGATTTCGATTTCGATTTCGCATGCAATTTGCGGTTCATTGAATTGGAAGTTTTCCCATTTAACTTAAGCCTCTTTAACACAACAATTCTATTCAAAATTATTGCAGCCATACGCAGACAAATATTCATACACACACACACACACACACACACAGACAGACGACCAGCCAGTGTTTACCTGTTCACTTGTGCGCCGAACTTGTGTCGCCTGCGACGGAACCTTGTTGTCTTTGTGCAATTTCTTACTATGCAACCTGCCAAAGTTCTAAGGAAATAGTAACAGGTAAATATTTAATCATAAGCAAATAATGCAATAATAAGTAGTAATGGAGAATAAGCTTAATTTTCAGCGCCACAAAACCGTTAACGAATAAATCTTACTTAAGCTGAGACCGGCAGCAGCTGAAGTGAATAATTTCAATCGCACCATACAACTTGTTGTAACTGCTAATCTGTCAATTATAGAGCAGCGACATACTCAATTTAAATATAAGTTGTGATGACCATAAGAAGGGGTAACCGATGTGGAAGGGAATATAAGGCAGCGGGGAAATTTTTGCAGTGGCCGTGAAAGGGAAAATCCGGTCTCGAAAGGCGAAGAGGCTCAGACACATCCTTGTACAGCACTGATTTTATAAGGTAAACAAAATTACATGTTTGAAGCTATATTCTTCGGCAGTGGCGCACACAGGATTTCATTTAGGGGGAGGGGTTTTGCGTATATTTTGTACGAGCAATTTTTGTGTTTTTGGGGAGGTTGGGGGTTCAAACCCCCAATGTTCCCGTGTCAAAACTTTTTAATCTTACGCCCCCTTCAGCGCTGATTGTATCTCATTCCTGTGAATGTTAGACAGCCAACTTGATGGGCTTGATTGCCCTCTAGGATAGTTGTTCTTCTTCTGTTGTTGTTGTTGTGCAAGAGTAGAACTTAAAGGTTTAGGTTGTTGAGGTTATCTTTAAAGTACATAGGGGGGGTCAGTTCCAAGGCGGAGTCCACCAAGGCTATGAAGGCCCATAATACCAAAAGCAATCAGGCTGAAGACTGCTCACAAATTGAACCAATTTAAACTTCTCACGAAGCCTAGTAGACTGTGAATAATTCTGTCAGCTAGATCCCCTAGATTGTCGAAGAAAAAATCACCTAAGAATGTAATTATTCTTCTTCTGGATAAAGCAGAACAAGTGCGTAGAAGGTGAAGTTCAGTTTCTTTCTCTTTCTGGTTCATACAACTATAACAGAAATCGTTCGAGAACAGCCCAAACCTACTGTTTCTTTAAATCTATGCGACCTTCACAGGAATCTGAATTGATTCTGTGATGCCAAGGTGCTGGCTTCTTAGCAAATTAGTCCAAAATCAGTGTTGCCAGATCAGAAATGGTCCTCTTACAATTAGGAGAGTCTTGGCCTTTTAGACGGATTTTAAGGAGGAAGAATTATTTAGAAGAAAGTTTAAGAGATTTTTATGATTATACATTTGACATCATTAGTGGCACTGAAGCCTTGAATATTGAAAGCTAAAGTGTTTAATTTAATTTAATAAAATTTTATGATTCAAAGTGTTTAATTTATGCAATGGAAGTTTACAAAAGCGAATTTTATACCGATCTAATTTTTTACATGTTTTGTTTGTTTTTACTAGTGTCCGACCGAATATTCTGTTTCGGTTTCGGCCCAAATAAGTGGTTTCGGTTTCGGTTTCAGTTTCAGTTTCGGCCAAAAAATGCCCGAACGGCCGAAAACGAAACTTTCTGGAATATATATAGCACAGATATATAGCGAAAGGAGGTGTAATTTAGATGCCACCAATGTAAATAAACTTTTTTTACCATATAATATTCAATTATTTAATTTTTAATATTAGCGAGTAAGGTATGAAAGGGTGATTTTTTTATGGTTATGTTTTTAAAAAATGAATAAATTTAAAAAACATGAATAAATTTATGTTATGTTTGTTTGTTTGTTCTTTATTTACTTAATGTAAAATTCGTTTGTTGAAAAAAATGCTTGATATGGTGATTTTTAATTCAACTAGATTGTTTCGGTTTCGGCCGAATATTAAAAAAAACCGAAATTCGGTTTCGGGCCAAAAAAGATGTTTCGGTCGGACACTAGTTGTTACAGTTGTTGTTAAGCTGAAGCTGAATGAATATATAATACTAGCTGACCCGGCGAACTTCGTCCCGCACGACATTTGTTGTTTTTTTTATAATGATATACGCGAGATGGCGAATCAATGGCGATGTGGCAAATGGCAAATTGACGAAGAAAACCAACTAAAGGAAGAGGAGGGAGCTACTGATTAACGCAATCGAGGCCCGTAAATAAGCAATGGTGCTGCTAAGTTTCAGTAAAGAAATGGATAGCGCTTGAACCATATTTAAGTTATATTGGCAGGGCCACGGCCCCTTATTCAATATCCGCACAATGCCCTCTGTCGAAAGAGAAAATGGTAGGTTCGTACTAAGTGTCATTGCTGAGCGACTTATAGTTCAGCGAAATATTTGGGTCCCAACAAATGTGCCACGCCCCTTGTCCAACGCTTATAAAAACTTACCAGTAGAATGACCCATCTATGGAACGACGGGGCACTAAATTTCAGTGTTTTACGACTTACAACTTCAAAGATATTCTCTATTAAAAATTTGGTTTGTATGGGCAGTGCCACGCCCCCTTGTTCAATACCCTCATCATTCCCTCTGTAGAAAGATATGAATAAATGGTAGGTTCGTACTTAATTTCATTGCTGTGCGACCTATAGTTCAGCGGAATATTTGGATCACAAAAAATGTGCCACGCCTCTTGTCCAACGCCCACCAAATCTTACCAATAGAATAACTCATCTATGGTTCGACGGGGTACTAAATTTCAGTGTTGTACGACTAACAATTTCAAAGATATTCTATATTAATGATTTGGCTTGTATGGGCGGTACCACGCCCCCTTGTTCAATACCCGCACCATTCCCTTTGTCGAAAGATATGAATAAATGGTATGTTCGTACTTAATATCATTGCTGTGCGACTTATAGTTCAGCGAAATATTTGGGTCACAACAAATGTGCCACGCCCCTTGTCCAACGCCCATCAAATCTTCCCAGTAGAATGACTCATCTATGGGTCGACGCTATACTAAATTTCAATGCTGTGCACCTTACAATTTGAAAGATATTCGATATTAAAGATTTGGCTTTGATTCCTTTGTCGAAAGATATAAATAAATGGTAGGTTCGTACTTAGTTTCATTGCTGTGCGACTTATAGTTCAGCGAAATATTTGGGTCACAAAAAATGTGCCACGCCCCTTGTCCAACGCCTATCAAAATTTAACAGTAGAATGACACTTCTATGGGAGGATGTCAAACCAAATTTCAATGCTGTGCGACTTACAATTCCGAAGCTATTCCATATAAAAGATTTTAGTTGTATGGGCGGAGCCACGCCCTCTTGTTAAATACCCGCCCCATTCCCTCTGTCGAAAGATATGACTAAATGGTAGGTTCGTACCAAGTTTCATTGATGTGCGACTTACAGTTCTGCTGAAATGTTGGGTCATAAAAAATGTGCCACGCCCCTTGTTCAACGCCCATCAAAATTTAACAGTAGAATGACACATCTATGAAACGACGGTGCACCAAATTTCAATGCTGTGCGACTTACAATGCCGAAGCTATTCCATTTAAAAGATTTGAGTTGTATGGGTGGTGCCACACCCCTTTGTTCAATACCCATCCCATTCCCTCTATTGAAGGATATGATCAAATAGAAAGTTTGTACCAAATTTAATTGATGTGTGACTTATGGTTCCAAAGTTATTGTCTAAAAATGTATTCTTGTGGTGCCACGCCCCGTTTTCCCGACTTTTTCTTTGCTATAAACCTCACACAGCCCGAGACCTTTCCAACGAATGCAAAACCGTGGAAATCGGTTCGTGCGTTCTGAAGTTATAGCGTCAGGAAGGAAAACCCGACTTATTTTTATATAGTAGATAAATGTATTTTAATTTTTTCATAAGGAAAAAATTTAAAAAAAATTAGAAGATTTTTAAAATTTTTGGGAGGAAATTTCAGGTGTTTTTTTAAGATTTAAGAGAAAGTCATTTCGGGTATATAGCAACACTGTGCCAAATGACTCAAACATGATTCGGGAAGTCACAAAGAAAGGGATTCGCCGTCTAATCATCCTACACCCAGGCAGGACATAGCCCACTGTCAGATGTTTCTACCTTTTCTATTTGATTTGCCCATAGAAAATTAAACATCATTATGCCGACCAACTACTACTGCAGTCCCTCCTGCTTAGTGACCAAAGAAACTGCAAGCATTGGTCTGAGATGACGGAAAGCATAGGCTTCGTCCCACTGTAGTCACTCTCAGTCTGCCATGAGTGCTTTAGTGTTAAAGCGACCCATTTGTTAACAGTGACTTTTACAACTGCAGATGGGAGTGGCGGAACAGGTTTAAGGTCGATAAATGCAGCCTGAAAGCCCATTCTAGCTAAGAAGTCTGCTCGCTAGCTGCAATTTCTCACGTCTCCCAACATAGTTTAGCCTACATTTTTAGAGCTTGACTATCATGGAGCTAGTTGGAGGCCATAAGCGCAGCTTAGCTGCAGCTACAGACGTGGCCGGATCTGCCTCTGAACTGAACAGTAACAATAAATCATAATTCGTGAGAAAAACAAACAATGATGATTGTTACCCGCAGCTTGTAGTGGCAGAAACAGTTTAAGGGCCGAAAGTGCAAGCCCATTCTCGCTAAGAAGTCTGAAATCTTGTTGTCCGCAATTCTTACGTATTTTGGGACCCAAGAAAGCGTGAAATTATTTTATCTGCTGACATAGTTTAGCCTGGATTTGCAGCAATCGACTGTTATGGAAGGAGCTTAAGGCCCTAAACACAGCTTGGCTGTCATTACAAATGCAGCGGTATCTGCCTCTCCACATACTTTCCACAACAAAGCTCATCTCTATACATATAATTTTTTTGTCCTGACTGACTGGCTGCTGGCTGACTGATTCATCATCGTCCAGCCCCAACCGCTGAAGCTTCAAACATAAAATTTAAACTGTAGATACATCGTGAACTGTGAACCTCCGCTAATATGGGATTTTTTTGAAATTCGGGGTCTAAAAGAGCAAACAAATTTATTAACCCTTTGCGGTCAATTTACACATTTCTTGAGATAAAATGTTTCCTTCAAAATATTGACTCTTATTGAACATTTTAGCAATAAATACAAAAAAATTTCGAAAAAATCATTTTGGTTGAGAATTACAGCTTCATCAATTTTGTACGATATATAGTACAATGGTCCGCAAAGGTTTTATGAAAAACGTATTCAGTTTTTTGATAGAAAACATAAATTATAACAACAAAAAAACAAAACGTGAGATCATTTTGATCGAATGTTATATAAATTATACATATAAACAATTGACTCACATTTATGTGAGTCACATTACATTTTGACTCGACACGTATTTTTTATTTTTTCGAAAATCGAAATTTAACGAAATCAACAATGGGTTAAGGTGCGTATACGGGAAGACTACGAAAAAACTATGATCTGATTGGCCTATTGACATCAAAGTTAGTGAAAATACTTGAAGTCAAAAATAATTCGACACGTGTTTTTAATTTTTTTGAAAATCAAAACCAAACGGGGTCAACTATAGATTAAAAGTTTATATGGACACGGGCAAAGAACTGTCGAACCCCCAGAACCTGCTTCTCCCCTCGAGCTGTCCGCGAACCTCAAGATTTGACTTCAGTGAGCCTCTGGCAGCAACACATTATTTCGCTTTTCTATATAGTATGAAGATTGATGACATGGAGACAAGTCGCATGGACATGATCACAGGATCTATGTCCAATGTCAGATCGTCGCCCGATCATTGCCCACTAGATGACCTTGAAGGCCTCCTCTCGATAGAAAATGCCAAATGGTGAATGGGATAGTATTTGCCATAACATTGGCGGATAGATTAGATATATTAAGAACCCAGCAAGAAGTACCGGGAACTAAAACAAACCCATTAAACATTATTAAAATTATACATATTTATTCGGTGAAAGAGACCTCTTTAATGGCATTTGTGTTAACTGAAAGTCTATTTTAATAAAACTTTGATTAGCTGACTAGCAATTGTCCACATCCGACTTTCTAGACTGAGATTTGAATACTTGGCTACTGTCATGCAAATACCAGAACTAACTCAATCACTTGCAAAGGACGCCGCAAAGCGCAACAACGACGAAACGCATTCACTTTCTTTGCAACAACAACACTTTGTGAACACTCATGTGCCAGCCGCTTGAAGCAATGCCGATTGCTGCTGCATGAATTGGCCAACTTGAAGCAGTACGAAGCGATCAAGCAACGCACACAACGCTGCCTGTTCAATTTATGTGTTTATTGCGAAGTTTATGCGAATGCGATATCATTCATAAAAATATGCATACACACACACCAACACACACACACACACGCATATGACAAACACACTGCGGATAATGGTAGCATACATAAAAAGGATTTTCACAGCGCACATAACGCATTAAGCCGCTTCGCTGCCACCGCCGCCACAGTGCAGTGTTCAGTGTTTGTTATTTTTTGTTGTTGTCGTTGTTGCTGTTATGCTATTATTGTTTGCTATTGCTGCGCTTGCACAGACGAGTGTTTTAGTGTAATCCTGCGGAAAAGCAGCTGCAGCAGTGCCACATCAAAGCAACAGCCACAGTCGACGGTTGGCCGGGACGCCAGAAGCTACCGAAGGAAATCGAAAGTTTACTTAGAGGCGCTTACGGTATCGTCTTATTATGGTCTTATTATAGTCTTACTGCATGCTGAACGCAGGCTGCAGTGTCTGCAGAGGATTTGAATACATTTGAATTTTTCACATTCTCTGTGAGTGCGACGCTTGAGTGCTGGCGTTGTAATGATTTATGCGAATAAAGCAGAACAATCCAAGATACATAAGACTGCCGAGGAGTGAAGAAAACAATTGCCGCAAATATTTAAAGAGAGTTTAATAGAAGAAAAAAATTGTTTTTATATTTTTGGTAGATAAATAATAACCAACATTTTTGAAAAAATTCTCATCACAATTGTTTTTCTATGGCAAATGCAGACTTTTCGCTCTGCTAAGATATATTTTTCCATCAAAATCGGTGCTCCTGAGCATTTAAGTGTTAAACTTAAATTTTTAACCTGAACTGAAAAATATTCAACTTTTGCGCATTTAACTTTTGTCGACTTGCTCGTTTGCAATCTGCACCAAAAATGCTCTACAACGACTTTGGCTCCAACGAAAGTGACTACGGATAGGTTGAACATTTTCTTAAAACGCTAAATTGCCGTCCATTTTCGTGCGAGACGCAGCCATTTGCATGGCGCGCAGTGATACGAATTCGCTGAATTCGCTCTGCTGGCAAATAGACAAAACGAGCGAAAAGGTTATGGCCAACAATGGGTCGTTGCAGTCAGCCAAGTGCGCCAAACACTCAAGACCGCAATAACAACAATAAAAGCAACTTTCAAGCAAGCAAAAATAACAAGAACTACAATAACAACAACAACAATCACAAGCCCAGCCCGTAGCAAAATAACACCTGGCCTGGCTTTAGGCAGCAGCCAAAACATTGCCACACGCGCTTTCAGTCGTAATCTGTTGGAATTTTGCCGGCTTTTGCATGTTTTTTGGCTTTGCGCCAAGTAAAAAGAACAACAACAAGAACAACAACACATAGTTATCTGCTGCACAACTGGCTTGCACACGTTCGTAGCGCCAAAGTCATTGAGTCGGCGGCAGTCAAAGCAATCGCGGTGCAGTCAAGTTGTGATACCTAATGTTGTTGTTGTTGTTGTTGTTGCTGCACAATGCAGCCAGCGTACAAAAGATATTTATTTCTTGAGGTGTTTTCGTTGGCATAAGGAAAAGGCCGAAGAATCGTGGCGAAATCAGATGGACCAAGGCTGAAAAGGGAGAAAAGTGAGAACAGGAAGTAAAGTTTAAGTTTAAGCAGCTGAGATGCACTTGCAGTCGCTGTAGTCTATAACTTTGGCTTGTGGCTTATGGTGGTGGATGATGATTATGTGAGCAAATAAGCCGCCAAATGAAATGTAAGCAACGGCCAAAAAATTTTCAACGAAAGGTATGCACGCTGAAGAGTCTAAAACGGCGAATGTTGAGGTAAAGATTTAAATTTTTGACAAAAAAGTGCTCCTAATTGAACAAATTGTTTTTTTCCAGTATCATAGTCTTCATTCAATGCATTCGTGAATATTGATTTCAAGTGGATTTTATCAAAAAAATGCGGTATTGATAGCCATTTGACTGTGATTTCTAGCCCAAAACAATTTCTTTCATTATTCATCATTTTTTCGTTTCTTCTTCTTATTTTGGACTTTGAGAAGATTAATCTCGTAAAATTTTTGGTCAGACAATTTTAATAAAATCGTTAAAATTTATATATTTGGTAATTACAATTTTTAGATAAATGACGAAAAATCACTTTTTTGTGACGATTTTCCTTCAATTGCTTTAACCCTTTCGCTACAGGTTTTTACTGGGGAAAGTTAAAATTTTACATTATACGTCTTAGGCTTCTATGTTATGTGGTTGTATTAGCAATATTCCATAAGAAATTTTTTAATTGTTATACTCGGACCCTGTATTTTACAGTCTTTTTCTATGAGCAACCACATTGTTGTGGCTGTAATAATTACTTAAACATTAAACTTTTAACGCAAAACGAAAATTTGAATATTTCTTCATTTAATTCAGCCAAAATTTAAAGCAAAATTATCTACATAAATTGAGAGAAAACGTCAAATTAAAAAGTTCCCTAATTTTTTCTGCTTCTTCTTCCTTTACCATGTCAAGATATACCATTAAAAAAACGTGTATACTTCTCTTCCTTATTCAATATCCTTATCCTTCCTTATTAAATATTCAGTTTATTAATTTCGTATTTTTCCTAAAACTTCAAACTATTCTAAAGACCAACCAAAAAATGTATTCTTGCAACCATAGAGGATGCAGACGTCCACAAAGTAGCATGTTGCCATATGGCAACAAAATAGCGAAAGCGTTCATTGCTTGTTCAAATTTCGAGGTCTTAGTCTTGTTTTTAATTGTCTTCTCCTTCTCTAAATTGAGCCCAATCAGTGTGCTACTGGTTGTTGGTTATTTCGTATTAAAAATCACTCATACGCTCCCGCGTTTCACCCACTAGCCGCATGTCTTTAGTTGTGTTCACTTTTAGGTTATTCAAAATTTAACATAACTCCGAAGGAGAAAGTCTAAAGACATTGAATTGCATAATCTCGGGGCCAGTTCCCTATTCAAGGTAATCATGCACTCAAATAACTCGTCGCAAAGAGTCCATTCTGACACTGGCTGTGTGGCATGTAGCGTCCTCTTTCTGCAACCGCATCTTATTTATCTGTATTCATATCATATTTAGCAATCGCCTTCTGAAAACTTCTCCTTCTCTGCTGATTGTTGATTGATTCGAATTAAAAGTCACTCATACGCCCCTCGAGTTGCATGCACTCGCATGCTATTCTAACTCAAAACAATTATAGCAATGTCAGCTTCGTTTTGGATGAAGTACGTAGCGATGATCAATCAAGCATCAAATCATCAAACAGTGACTTTCTCGAGGACTCAATCCTGTTTTCAACCTTTTCCTCATTCTCTCTATTAAGCCAAATCAGTGGTCTGCTGGTAGCTGATTATTTCGTATTAAAAATCACTCATTCGTCCCATGATTCATCCACTCAAATTCTTTACGGTTATGGCAATGCAGCTTCGTTTCGGATGAAGTATGAATCAAAGACTGTATGAAACAGACACTCAAGCCTATTTTTGTATCTTCTTCTTCTTCCTTCTCTACATTTAGTCCAATTTTGTAGTTTGCTAGTTGCTGCTGCTGATTAAAATCCGTTTCAAGCAGTGGTCTACTGGTTGTTTTTTCATATTAAAAATCACTCATACGCTCCGTGTTTCACACACATACTTCCACTCAAAATACGAAGCGATGATTTAGGCAAATCAAAATCATCACCAACATTCACTCTCACTGACATTTTCGAAAGCTCAATTCTGGTTTTAACCCTCCGGTCTTTTTTTCCTGCGATCACAAGGGGTAGCCGAAGCCTACTCCGCTCAACTCTCTAACCAGCTCGGTCGCTCCCCCTCTCCACCTGATGACATCGGCGGATTATGGGCTCACTTATCCCACTCTATGCGCGCCGCCGCAGAAAATGTCCTTGGTTTTCGACGCCCACCACCAAAAAACCAATGGTACGATGAAGAGTGTCGCGCAGCCACTGCAGTGAAGAATGCTGCCTATAAGAAGACCCTGCAGTCGGCCGCCACGCGAGCCATGACAGAAAAATACCGGGAGGAGAGGAAGAAAGAGAGGTGCCTTTTTAGACGCAAGAAACGGGAGCAAGAAAGACGCGAGCGTGAGGAAATCGAGGAGTGCAGGAGCAGGAATGACGCCCGAAAATTCTTTCAAAAAGTTAAGCGTCTCACTTAAGCCCGGGGCATCTTCTTGCAGAGACGAAAACGGGGATCTGGTTACGGATGCGCAGGGTGTGCTGAGGTTGTGGAAGGAGCACTTCACCAAGCTGCTCGCAGGCGACGAAAGGAACAATACCGCCAGTGGTGAAGATGTCCAGATGGCACCAATCGACGACGACGGTGTGGATGTGCCACCGCCCAGCCATGACGAGGTCCGGGTCGCTATCCAGCGACTCAAGAACAACAAAGCTGCAGGGCCGGATGGGCTACCAGCTGAATTGTTCAAGGCCGGCTGCGGTGAGCTGATTGAGTGCATGCATCAGCTCATTTGCAAAATATGGCTGGAGGAACGAATGCCCAACGATTGGAACCTCAGTGCCCTTTGCCCTGTGCTGAAGAAAGGCGACCCAACAATATGCGCCAACTACAGAGGTATCAGCCTACTTCCCATTGCATACAAGGTCCTGACAAACGTACTATGTGAAAGATTAAAGCCACTCGCCAAGGCGCTGATTGGACCCTATCAGTGCGGCTTTGGACCTGGTAAGTCCACCATCGACCAGATATTCACTCTACGCCAAATCCTGGAGAAGACCCATGAGAACCAAATCGATACACACCATCTCTTCAGCGATTACAAGGCAGCATTCGATAGCCCGATAAGGGATCGCCTATATGCCGCATTGTCTGAACTTGGTATCCCTCGTTAGACTTTGCAGAGCGACGTTGAGCAATACGCGCAGCTCCGTCAAGGTTGGAAGTGACCTCTCCGACCCCTTTGATACCGTTTGAGGTTTCAGACAGGGCGATCCTTTGTCCTGCGACCTCTTCAACTTCACCATGGAGAGTGTTCTGCGCAAGGCCGGTGTACATCGTAATGGCACAATCTTCAACAAAAGTGTCCAGCTCCTTGCCTACGCTGATGACATTGATGTCATCGGGCGTAACAAGCGAGATGTCACCGCTGCATTTGCTGCTATCGACAGAGAATCTGCCAAAATGGGTCTGGTGGTAAATGAGGGCAAGACGAAGTATATGCTGTCTACACGCAGGGACTCGCAGCGGCTAGGGTCTCACGTCGAGGCCGACAGGTATACCTTTGAAGTTGTCAAGGAATTCGTCTACCTTGGCACCGCCATCAACAGCAGCAATGATGTCAGTCTGGAGATAAAGCGAAGGATTACTCTTGCCAACAGGTGCTAGTACGGTCTCGGTAGGCAATTGGGAAGTAGAGACCTATCTCGACCGACAAAACTTGCATTCTATAGGACGCTCATCTTGCCCGTGCTCCTCTATGGCGCTGAAGCGTGGACAATGACACGAAACGGCATAGCGGCCCTTGGAGTGTTCGAGAGGAAGGTACTTCGCTGTTGGTGACGACTATCGTATACGAACCAATAACGAGCTGTATGAGCTGTATAAGGACATGGACGTAGCGCAGCGAATTAACATCCAGCGGCTACGCTGGCTCGGTCATGTCTGCCGTATGGACGACGAAGCTCCGGCGAAAAAGGTGTTCGATGCGATGGTTGGAGATTGACGGCGAAGAGGGAGGCCATGTCTCCGGTGGAACGACCAAGTAGAAGAGGCCCTGGTATCTCTTGGTGTGACCAACTGGAGAAAGCGCGCGCGAAGCAGAGGCGCCTGGAGAGAAGTTTTGCGGCCGTAAGGTAAGTAAGGTAAGTAAGGTCTTTTTTTCCACTGTGCCCCATCAGTGGTTTGCTTTTGGTTCACTATTCCGTATACAACTCTTTAAAAATATTTAGTGCATTTTGAGCATTTCATGTCAACGACACCCTTTCAATACTTGATTTTTGCATCTCCATATGCACTACCAACACTCATCTTTCACTCTTTTAACTTTTTTCTTCAGTTTTGACCACAAACCAGCAAGATTCACCAAACGCGCGCATGGAAACATTTCAGGCCAACTTGTTTGCCTCTAATTAATACAAATGGTTTGTTACACAACAACGAGCAGTTTTTCACTGCCACTCTCTCCCCATCCCCGCCAGCACAACAATCGAGCGCAAAGTTTTCCCATTTGAAACTTTTACTGCAGCTCATACCGTACTTTAGTTTTTCTGTTGCTGGTTTTCCTTTGCTTTGTCTTGCATTGCTATTGTTTTTGTGTAATTTGGCAAATAAGAAAAAATACGAGAAAAATAGCAAAAACAAAAACGACAACAGCTTAAAGTGAAAACAACAAGGCAAACGAAAAAGTGCGGACACCAGCAAAATCGCAAACAACCTAAACGCCTTTTAAAGTTACACGACTCAGTTGTGGTTTACTCAGAATAATGCAATGCAATGCAATGCAATAAAATGGAATGAAATGGAATGGTTAGAAGAGATGGTAAGTGTGACCAGTGCTGTTGTTGTTGTTGTTGAACAACACAATTCACTGTCTTTCGGTTCTGCTTGCTTTTAGCAAAAATTTTATAGTATTTTGTTATGCAAAGTAGCCAGTTACGGTGAAAAAGTTCTTTTCTTGCTGTTTGCGGCTAATTTGTTATGGTTAATGGGCAAATTGAAAAATATGCCCAAAAGTTTGCGCTTATTTGCAGTAAATTCATGAAAAAATAAGCATTTAATTGTGCGCGCACTTCTTTGTGTGCAAAAGAGAGTTTCGAAATCAAGTGGAATGTGAGTGGGCGAAAGTCGGAGGCGTATGAGTGATTTTTTAAACGTAGAAAGCAACAACCCATTGAACACTGATTGGGCTTGCAGAAAAGGAGGGAAAAATTAAAAACATGTTTTAGCCCTCGAGAAATTCACTGTTTTCTACGGATTTAAATTATCAGCATCAATCAACAGACCACAGATTGAGCTAAACGCAGGGAAGAAGAAGTAAATAAACACGTTTGAGGCCTCGATCGTGTCACTACTAGGTGCGGCCTTTGATTCATACTTCATCCAAAATGAAGCGTATACAATTTTAGTGGGTGAAACATGGGGCGTATGAGTGATTTTTTAAACAAAAAAAAACAACCAGTAGTCCATTTATTGTACTTAATGGAGAAAAGGAGGAGAAGGTTAAAAACAGGACTGAGCCCTGAAGAAAATCCCTGAAGAAAATCACTATGCGAACTTTAGTCCAGCTGGACCATCGCTACTTACTTTATTCAAATCTAAGCTGACATTGCCATAACCGTATGAGAGGCGTATGAGTGATTTTTAATACTAACTAACCAACAACCAGCAGAAAAGTAGAAGTTTTAAAAGGGCGAGTGCTACATATGATTTGAGTTCAGACAGATAACAAGCGGCAGTACTTCGCTACATGCCACACAGTCAACGTTGCGGTGGGCATTCTGTGACGAACTATTTGAGCGCAAGATTATCTTGTACTCGTATATCGAACTGGGCCTGAGATCGTGCGATTCAAAGCCTTTAGACTTCTGGGACATCTGGGACGTGGGAGAAACATTAGGGCGTATGAGTGATAGGGAATAAACAACAAGCAGCAGATCACTGATTGCGCTTAGTGGACAGAAGGAGAAGAAGGTTGAGAATTGAAAAATATTGAGCCCTGAAGAAAGTCACTGTTTGATGCGAACTTTGGTCTGGCTGGATCATCGCTACGTACTTCAACCAAAACGAAGATGGTATTGCCATAACCGTATTGAATTCGATTGGAATCTGAGGGCGTATGAGTGATTTTTATTACTGAATGATTTCAATACGGTTAACATATCGAGCCCTTCCCGCGTTTTTATCGTATGAGCCAAAAACCAAATTTTACAGGAGATGTTTTGTTTTTTGTTTTCTCTGCATTGGCGCAACATAGTTGCATGATATTTGGTATACACACTTTATTTATGATTACACACTTGGAATAGGTAATTTTAGTGACTTCAGCAAAACGGAACGGTGTTATTTTGGACATACGATAATTTGTGCGGGCACTATTATAAGCGATTCAAATATTGCAGTGGCACATACGATAAAATCGTTTCTAAGTAAAATTGTTTCCTTGATGTATTTTCATTTATTGAATACAAAATATTGTTACTTTCAGATTGATATAGTATAATTCAAAGGTGATATAGTGTAGTTTTATTTCAGAAAAAATTAAATACTATCTTCTTAATCTGTTTGAACTAGTACATCTTTTGTCATTCCATCAATTTTTAAATCTAAGTATTCCCGTGGCTTTACACGCATGTTTAAAGTCAATGAGGCCAATAAATTAAGTTCTTCTTAACCCTTTGTTGATCCCGTTAGATTTTTGTGTAATAATACTTGTCTCATTACTTACATTTGAGAAATAATTTCACCTTTTACCATATTTGAAGTCAATTGGCGCATTAAATCATGTTTCCCCATACAAACTCTTAACCCATCGTTTGCCTCGTCAGATATCGATTTTCGAAAAAATAAAAAAACACGTATCGAATTATTTCACATTTGAAATAAACAAGCATTTAACCAAGTTTGAAGTCAAAAAGCGTAAAAATCATACTTCTTCATATTTCTTTCATATTTCAAACTTTTAACCGTTGGTTGACCCCTTTATGTTTTGATTTTGAAAAAGATGAGAAACACGTGTCAAATTATTTTTGATTTCAAGTGTTTTTACCAACTTTGAAGTCAAAAGGCCTATCGAGTCATGTTTTTTCGTAGCCTTTCCGTATACGAACCTTAACCCTTGGTTCACCCCGTTAAATTTTGATATTCGAAAAAATAAAAAATAGGTGTCGAATTATTTTTGATTTGAAGTGTTTTCACAAAATTTTAAATCAATAGGACTATTAAATCGCATTTCCCCGAATTTCAAAAAATCCCGTCTTAGCGGAGGTTGATTTTTCAAGATGAACCTACAGTTCAAATTTCATATTTGTAGCTTTAGCTTTGTCAGGATAAACAATTATATGCATATAGATTCACTTTTCACTATTCAAATGTTCTCAATTGTAGGTACGATTTATTTAGAAAAAACAGTTTTTTGAACTCTCTCTCTCTAAATGTAACAAACTTTTTTAATAAAGTTAAAAAATTTCTTTTTTCAACTAAAGCAATTCTATCGTAACGCATAGCTAGTCGCAGGCACAAAAAATGAAGGAAAATTTTGAAATGGACATACGATAAAATTGTTTTTTCTCAAACTTCGTAACGGTTCATCGTAGAGATGTGAGCTTTTAGGGACTGATGACAAATTTAAAGTCCTATCGTTACCGGTAAAAAAATGAATTTCGGTAAAAATGGCTCATACGATAAAATCGCGGGAAGGGCTCGATATGTTTCCGACAGAATGAAGCGACATGCAAACAGCCAATGTTACAATTCCGCACAAGGGATTTGACTGCATGATTATCTCGCGCGACAGCGAAGTTAACTGAACATCGAAAATGTGTTATTTAATTCTTTTAGACCTTATTGAAGGACCCTATATTCTTGCAAGTATATACAACTGATTGACCTATGTGTCATTTATAGACCTGTGTTGCATCCTTGACACTACCAGATGAAAATCCATTTATTATTGTAGATGTCCATTCGAATATGAATGATTTTAGCGATACTTAGAATTTGAGAATTGGACTTTTGAAAATCTTTGCATTGTAGGCCTTGTACCACAGAGGAATTTTCCCGGATTTATCTGAAGTTCATGTTGGTTTAAGCCACTACACTACGCAGGATATAAAGACACACAATCTATCGGACATTAAAATGGGCCGATTAGGCCTCCAAGTGTGCTAGTTGAGGTTGACTTTATTTACCTAACCCAACCCAACCATGGGGCACCTTGAGTCCTAATAACGTAATAACAATATAAATAATCTAAAATAACCTAAAAGTTTCTTAAATTTTTTTATTTCGTTTAAAATTTTCTGAGTATATTTCTTCACATACATCATTTCTGAAAATTTTGATTCCATAACAAACATTAGTACACAATTTTACTTTAAAATTTGACTTTTTATGTTCCCATTCAAATTCTTAACTTGGATATGCTTCTTCTGCCCTTGTATCCATTGCCTTTTGCACAAACTCATTTAACAGATGCAAAGGACGAAGTAGCGCGTTACAATGCCCAACATCCTAATCAGCTTTTAATGCCACCTCATTACCGTTAATTGATTTCAATTAAATCAGACTCACACTTACAGCGAGCGCTTCCCTTCTTCCCTTCAACAGCTACATGCCAACCACCCCAACAACAAACATGCCAACGACCACAGCAACAAAAACCACAAAACTGCCAAAAAAAAAGTTGCTGCCGGAAATGTTTCTAAATAAAGCAAACACAAACCACAAAAAAGAAACAAAAACCCGAAAATAAAACAAGCACAACGCCAACAACAACAACATCAACACAAACAACAGCACACAAAGTTCTATTTTGATGGTGTTTCCCATTCTCCATTAAATGACCACCAACGACACCATCGAGCGACGGACAGCACCAGCTCACATAAGAATTGTGTGCGTCGTTGTCGCTATCGCGACGCTCGCGTGCCGCGCTCATAAATTCGAGCATCTTCTCGCCAGTTGAGCTGCTTAACTTAATAAAAGCGAAAGGCACTGCAGCGCTCGTTGCCGCCCGCTTCCGGCTCTGACACTGCGTTTGCTTGCGCTTGAACATGTTTCCGTTTCCGTTTGCTGTTCTCCTTCATGTTGTTGCTGTTGCTATTATTTCAAGGAAGTGGAAGCTTGTTTTTACTGCTTTTATTTTGGTATTTTATTTTTATTCATTGGCAACTTTTTCATTTTGCTGCTGCTGGCAGCTTCATTGGCTGCACTTAAGTGCTGCGGCAAAGATTTCTCGGATAAAAGTTAATTACAACTCATTGGGTTTTAGTTGAAATTTTCGAACAAGCAGACGCGCACAAATGCTGCTCTGCTATTAAGTTGGACTGCAGCAAGTGAAGTGCGGAGGGGGGTGCGAACTTGCAGCTTTCGGCAGTTAACAATAAAATTACAACTCGCTATCGTTTTTCTAATTAGTTGACGGTGCAATTTGGCGGCAGTTATGAACAGCGAAATGAGGAAACCGATGTGAGTGTAATCAGTGGTAGTGAGAAACACGCAATTTTAGATGCTTGAAAGCTTGACTTAATATTGCTTTAGTGATATGTGGAAAAGTCAATGTTTACTATGGAAATCAGCACTGCATTAAAACACTAATAAGTTATGTGTTCGATTTTTAAGCAGGACAAAGTCTTGAAGTACACTTGACATGAAGCGCTTGCTTAAGATTGCCAAAAGGACTCGTATTCTAAGGGATCACTACTACAACTCATAAATGCATCTTCATCTGGTATCTGCCCACCTAAGTCTTGAAGTTCAAAATTTCGACCATTGTTGCAGACTAAGAAGACTACAAAGCATTCTTGAACTCCTGTTTACGGCCAAAACAGGAAACGCACAGTGTCGCGAGTGTGGCCAAAAATGGTAAAAATCAATATTACAAAATGACTAAAATGAATATGAGAATCGACAGATAATATCTCAACTAAGAAAAATCCGTTATCCGATCTTCAATATCCTACTCCGTTTCATTTTTATGTAGCTTCATAGTTGATGTTAAAAAATACGCATTCGTTCCAAGTTTGTGGGTAATTCTTTATGCTGAATGAAAAATCAAATCAAAATATAATTTATGCGCTAATACAGTCATATTATATATTAAATAAAACTTTGGAATTTTTCCTGTATAGCAGTACTATTTTTTGGTTTGTGCTATGAAATAACTGTGAAATCTCGTTACATTGAAAAATTACGTTTTTCGGTTTGCTTCTAAGAAAGAACCAAAAGTTTGGTGGAAAAAAGTTTAAAAAACGTAAATTAAAAAATTTTAAGTTCTAGCCCTACATTACTCAAAAAAGTATGTATTAACATAATCCGGAGTAATTTTTGCTTATAAGTGCTTATTTGGTTGTTATTCGCATTTTTCTAGTGACGCCTCCACTAAAAATACGTGATTTCTTCGAAGTGTGGCGTAAAACTGAATCCAGAAAGCGGTCAATAAAACTTGATTTTCTTATAAATTTACTTAAAGATAAGACGGGCGTTGATGTTAATCATGAACAACAGCAAAGTTTGCGTCCCCACCTAAACATTTACTTTTTGCAGTGGCACCTACAGTCAAAAATTGTGATTTTTCGAAGTATGGCTTCCGACGTTCAATGAAAGTAGCGGCAAAGCAGCTGCTGAAATGATGAGCTGTATAAAGGACAAGGTTGTCACATTGTTCGTCGCATCAAAAGTAGGCAGAATGCCACGCCCACTTTAAAAATTTAAACATTTATACCAAAATATAGTATCACAAGCTGAAAAAATTAAACATGAATTCATAAAGGAAAAGTTTTGGCCAGTTTATATATATGCTCCAGCTGCCACGCCCACTTTAAGGTTTTAGAAAACTAACCAATTAAAATTACATCGTGGAACGAGTATCACAAACAGCCTTCTAAAAATACAGTTTTAGTTGTAGTAAAATACAAATATTTTTGAAAGCGGGCGTAGTAGGCCGCCCATTTTTAGTGTGAGCTTTTATGTCATTATTTTAAGCTCAAATACCTTTCGTACAAGAGGTGGCCGTGGCAGTATTCCAATTTTAATGATTTTTTTTAATTTCTTAATTTCCACCACGAAAATAATCTCACCAAGTTTCATTGAAATAGGACAACGCTAAGTATTTTTGGTCACGGCTTATATGGGATCCCGACACTGTGCAACGTGGTGTCCAAAACTTGAGTCGTCCACACGACTTTAAGTTGAATGGTAGAGTAAGGGTGAGGTACTGTGCGAGAATCCCTTTTGGAGTACAGTTTTCCTAAACTTCTTCTCTCTGACGTTAGAATTTTTTTAAAAGGATTCTATATTTTCATAAATATTTAAAATAAATATTTAAAATATTTAAATTACTTATTTAATAAATTGAACGCAATGCAAAATTTCAATATTGATAAAAAGTTCTGAAGAATAAAAAAAAAATTAAATTTTTTGGTACTCAAAAAAAAAATGCCTTTAAAAACTTTATTCTTTAATATTCTTGAACATTTCTAATAGTTTGGTTTGAAAAAATAAGTTTTAAAGACAAATGTGTACACTACCACCTCAGATTTCGTCCTTCTAGCTTTATTAGTTTATTACTGTATATTTATTTTATTATCATTTGAATTTTTTTTATATATGTATTTATTTATTTATTTTATTAATATTTTCAGTGTCGTACGATGCAATGCAATCCTTGTTTTATATAGACAAGTAATTTTTTTTTCATAATTTACACAATAAGGGTTTTGATTCAACCTCTATGCACAACGTACGTAATTAATTGAATAATAAAAAAAATATTTATATAAGTAGAAAGATATTAAAAAACAACAATGAATTTAATTTTTTAATGAATTAATGAATTTAATTTTTTCTTTTCAAAAACATATCTAAAATTGTATACTAAAACGCAAATACCAACTTTCAACAAATATTTATCACTCATACGCACCAAATGCCAAGTCATTTAACTAATGTTTTCAACAAAAAAACACAAACTTATTGTTAAAACTTTATCGCTTTCCTTTGCAATTTCAACATAATAACTTTAAATTTGGCACAACAAAAATAGACAAAACCACAATAATAATAATAACAACCGCAATAAAGAGAAACAGTTAAAAAGTTCCTTTTCGCAGCATCACCAACGGAATTCTATTAAAACTTTAGCTGTTTTCTAAATGGCGTTCGAAAAAATTCCATAGAAATAATTTATAATGCGTATACGCCACTGCGGCCGGCGCTAGCCATGGATTGCGGCTATGCGAGCTACGAGTGCAGACCACCGATGATAGCGATTTGTACAGAAAAATTAAATGTCCAAAAGGATACAAGAAAGTGGCAGACTATTTGTATTCATTTGTTTTTGCTTGCCACGAAGCAAAGAAACGAAACTGAAGAAGCAACAGCAAAACATTGAAGGCAATGAAAGAGCGCGCAAATTCCACCAGGAAGCTGTGATAAATAACAACAACTATGGCACCTACAGAGCTGCCGTTAAGTATTGAAAGGATGTAAAGAATGAAACTGTTGAAAATTGATAAAAATTCTTGTGCAGCCAGTCGGTCGAACTTTAAAGCGTACATATAAGCCCAACAACAATGGCTGATCATGTTGCCAGCTGTGGGTGGCCAAAAGATAAAATAAAAGTGCGAAGAGTAAAAATAACAAACAACTACAAAGAAAAGAATTGCTTGTTCTTTCTTGCCGCTGCAACAACAGTTCCTATGTGTGCAATTTGGTTGCTTTGCAGACCGCTCGTTGCTCTCCGCAAACTGGCCACTTTGTTTGGCGTTTCGCTTTGTGTGCGACTGTTTATGTCGACGTGCCGAGCGGCTAATCTGGCTGCAGCAGCCGCCAAAGCGAAATGATAAAAATCAATGGCATATAAAATTGACTGCACGGTCTGCGGCTTTGCGCCAAAGCGCACGAAAAGCGAGAATGCCGGCTAACGGCAAAGGCCGGCAAAAATGCGGCAGCGCCATTACAAATTCAATCAATACGGCACCGACAAGCCTTTAATTTTGCACTAACCAGACATTTTTTTGCCATTGGCCATTTTCCATTGGCCGCCGTACCGTGTGCGGGCATTTAAATTAAAAGTTGGTTGTTGTTTTTTTTTTCGTTGTTGTTGTTTCGTTAACACCACTTTGGTTGTCATTTTTGCCATTGCATTGCATTCGCAATGCATTTCGGTCAGTCAATTGGTAAAGCAAACCAAAGTTTGGCTTTTTTGTTTTCAACTTTTAACCTCAGCTATTTGCGCAATTAAATGTTGCGTACGGCCAGTGCAACATTGATTTGTTCAATACACATATTACAGAGTTTGTGTGTGTGTGCGTGTGCGTGTTTGTGTAAAGAGATTTTTTAAGTTTAAAAATATTTCGAGAGCCATTTAAAAAGCGACAGCCAAATGAAAATATGTTGCAAATTAAATTATTCAGTGCTTTTTGCCATCGAACCACAGAATCATGCAAAATAAATCCCGACACAAATGAAACATATTCATCAACATTGATGTGTTGATGTGATAATTTCAGGCAAATAGTTATAGTGGACCTGTGGCGCACACAGAATTTCATTTTAGCGGAGGGAGGAGGAAAGGGAGCGGTGGTTTGCGTAAAACTTTTGAGCCCAATACAATTTGAAACCATATTTTGTACCAGCAATTTTTGTATTTGTGGGGTTGGAACCCCCAAACCCCCCGTTTGCGCCACTGTAGTGCACAAAGGATAGAGGAAGCAACTGCAGAAGATTGCTGCGATAATGTTTAGGAAATGTTTATGATACTAGGTTCTAGGTTTCTTCATATGAACCTGATGATCAAACTAAAAATTTAATAAAATTCGAATGTTTCTGAACGATACTCGTACTTATTTAATATAATAATTATTAAACAACTTATAGAAAAAATATTCGTTCATGCAAAATGAATGTCCCAAAAATTTTTAGGTACCTACATTGAATTCAGTTAGGATTCTCGTAGTAGGACCATTTCTCGCAAAGTTGATTGTGTTAAGGCCAACATTAAAAGGCAATTTAAGCTTTCGAAGACATTTAGCACAATACCGGAAATCTTCTTAGGACAGTCAATAAGTTCATTGATGATAACAATTATAAATTTCAACGAGAAAACAAATCTTCTTCTCTGTAACGAAATCCATTTCCTGACAAAGTTAATCATGGGAGGGAATCGAATGTTGGAAAATTGTAAATAAAGTGATTACAATGGTGAACTAAGTTAGTGAATCTTAGTGCGTTTTATTTTGGCGCAATCCAACGATACGAACTATTGCTGCATTGGCCAGCAGCACTAAATTTCGTGACAATTTATTTAGTGTCCTGAGAAAATAGATGCCTTGGGTTCAACTATGTTAAGCCGAATGAAACATGCAATATTCATTTTCTGAGGTGACGATTAGATTGGACTGAAGCACAGAAGGATTTAGGAATGGATTACAAGGAAACGAGTGCTTATCTTAAATTCAAATATATTTGTAAGATAAATATTAGTGTTCGGCTGAAGGTGGAAGGCCAAAACCGAAGCCGAAACCGAATACTAATTAAAATGCTTTTAAGGAAAAAAACTGCTCAAATTCAGCCAATTTTATATATTTATATATTGGTAACAAAAAAAATCAAAAACAGTCTTAGAATTCAGTTTCGGTTTCTGATTAGAGACCAGTTTACTTAGTCAATCGCAACCTTAATGTCCAAAATATCGATAAAATCGCATATATGATAAAATAATTCGAAACAGAGTAAATTGACTGCCATTGCAGGCCGAAAAACTTCAAATAAAGTATTCGGCTATTTTGGCCGAAGCCGAAGCAAAAGATTTAAACTTGGCCGAATAAGCCGGATACCGAAGCCGATAACGAATATTCGCTCGGACACTAATAAATAGGGGAATTCTTTGTAAGGTGCCACTCTTTGAAATGTGCCACCCCTGCTCGATTTTGACGTTCCAGCAATCCAAGAAATAAAATTCCTACCGTCATTTAAGGTATATATGACATCAATTTTAGTGTGGTTTTTGACGAAATAGACGCAATAACACAGTCTGTCAAAAAGTGTCAAATTTGGTCAAAAAAACTTAAAAATAAAGACTGAAGGTTTTTCTTGCGGTGAAAAAGACATCAAATACGTGTAAAGAACTAAGGTAAATATCAGCGTTGGACTTAATTTTTAATACTTTTTCATAATCCGAAATGATATCCGCGCATATCGTAAAAGGAGAAAATTTATCCAATGATTTCCAAAATGGCGTGAAAATGTAAAGTGGCCGAAAAACTTTTTTCTTTGTAAAGTACAACCCCTCTTTTTTCATTGTTTTGTGATCCTATATCGGTAAAATGACTTTTGATTCTCGGAATCGTCATTAAAATTGAGTTAAAGTGTTCTTAGTAAATTTTTCTCTAATCCTATCATGACGAATGAATTAGTTCAGTTTTGTTTATTAATTTCCATATAAATACCGTTTTATTCGTTACCATTCAATTTGCAATTTGCTTTCGGTCATTTTCTATTCAATTCAAATTAAATTCAATAATCTTTCATAAATTTTCTAAATCATGCATTTGTACTCGAGATTTCGACTTTTTTTGCGATTTTTTGGGGGTGGCACTTTACATTAAATAATTTTAAAAAAGCCATGGGGTGGCACATTACAAAGAATTCCCCTACGCATTTATTATTTATTTTAATTTATTTCGTTTATTTAATTTTTTAATGAATTAATTTAATTTTTAATTTTTTTTAATTATATATTTATAAACTAAAAAAATTTCACATTTCGAAAAAATGTAGTCTCCTCAAAATTTAATTTATCATACAATCTGTCATCTGTATAATTTCAAAACTAATTGCTGTTAGTGTAACAATGCACCAGCAACACCTGCAACCAGTGTCACCAGTGGCGCTTTTAGCATAAAAACTCCTGAGCAGAGAGTCTAACTGCAATTTGGCCACATCGCGTAAACGTGAAATCAAAGTCAAACGGATTAGACGCCATTAGCGACAAAGTCAACAATTAAACAAAGCCAATTTCCGAAGAACAAATTGCCACCTTACCGTTCCACAACTAAGTAGAAACAATTTATTGCGCGCCAGTAAGCGGATAGTGTCGAACGTCGGCGTCTGTCTCATAGCGGCACAACACTCAACCAACAACGAGGAACTGAAACTAACCGTGTAGCAGTTGAAATAGTAGGCGCCCAAATAAAAACAAAAACAAAATATCAATGGGACAGCGACCACCATACACTGTGACTAAAAATTCTAACGATAACAACAGTAACAACAACAACAACAACACCACGATGAGCCAAACAGGTAACAACATCCAATTAGAATCGGTATCCGATTGCGCAGCCATAATACGCTAAACAAGCATGTTAAGTGCTTAAGTTACAATTTTTTCCCCCCAACAATACACACAGACGTTCACACTCACACACACACACAGCTTCATACATAAACTAACATAGAGTATCTACTCGCGTTCGTATCGAACTACACGCAGACACAAACTCTCAACAGCAAATAATGTAGACACCGTCAGTTGCATAGTTGGCACCGCGTCGACGGCAAAGTCGAGTCGTTTGCTTTTGGTTGCCTTTGTTTTAAAATTCAACAGCCACCAACGTTGGGCGCATTTATCATATGAAAAGCCGGCAGCGTTCGGAAATTGTGCTTGCGGCAGGATTAAAAGCAACAATCTGTGTGTTTGTGTG
Organism: Melieria crassipennis; assembly: GCA_963668005.1. Taxonomy (NCBI): domain Eukaryota; kingdom Metazoa; phylum Arthropoda; class Insecta; order Diptera; family Ulidiidae; genus Melieria; species Melieria crassipennis. The sequence continues at coordinate 32,218,907 of OY764962.1, read as the reverse complement.
TGTGTGTTTGTGCGCCCACGCACGCACACAATTAAATGTGCGATAATCAAGCGCTAAGCGGCCGTCGCCAACACGCACCTTTTAGCCGACGACAAATTGCTGGCGTTCGCGCTCGCGTTCGCGCTCAGCCACTGCGCCAACAACGGCCGCTGTCCGTTCGACAGCTGCCGTCGAAACGTGCTATCAATTTGCGTTTTGTAAATACACTCAAATGGCATTTGGAATGGCAGCACCGGCTACGCCCCAAATAGTGTGTCGCTCTACAGCCGGCGTCACTTGCCCGCCTTCCTAATTCCCACTCTTACTGCCTTCCCCCGCCTTCCACTGTCATCAACGCGCGCACAGTGGGCCACTTTGCATGTTGTTGAAGCGTCAATGAACGCTTCAAAGGGTTCCATGATGGGCTGATACTTTAATAAGTATTGTTGTTGTTGTATTATAGCCGCTTGTTGTCATTGAAAATCAAAACCTACCCACGTCCCATTGCCGTCGACGACGTAATTGTTTTTGTTGCGGTGTTTGTGATTATTTTTGGCATTGTATTTGTTGTTATTGTTGTTTTTGCTATTGCCAACGTTATTGTCACATTTATTGGTGTTGTTGTTTTTGTTGTTGTTTGTGATATTATTGCCATCATTGGGCCAATATTGCCGGCCGGAATGAAGTTTCAGTGTAAAATGCACAGCAAATGTAAACAAATCTTATGAAAAGCACAAACAACAACAATAACAACAACGGCAACACAGTTTTCAATTTCATTTGGCAACCGTCACACGCAGCTGCTCACCAGCCAACTGCTGGGCTATGCAGTGCTGGCGCCCCGAAGCGATTTGCATTCAAATTTGGCACGAAGAGTAAATATTTAAACAACTTTGCAAAGTGTGAGTATTAAATTTTTGATCATAATTAATTATGCATGTGTAAATCTTAAATACTCAACGCCACACCCATTCAAACACAATCAACGTTTGTATTGTCTACGTGTGCGTGTGTGGGTAGATTAGAGTTGCCAGATGTGTGGAAATTGAGGCAAATGTTGCTTTACAGTAAAAAACTTACAAATCTACTTTTTTTATTTTTTTTATTTTATTTATTTATTATTTTTTATTTATTTAGTTAATTTTGTTTAATTTAATTTAATTTTATTTTATTTTATTTTATTTTATATTATTTTATTTTATTTTATCTTATTTTATTTTATTTTTTTATTTTATTCTATTTTATTTGATTTTATTTTATTTTATTTTATTTTATTTTATTTTATTTTATTTTATCTTATTTTATTTTATCTTATTTTATTTTATTTTATATTATTTTATTTTTTTTATTTTATTTTATTTTATATTATTTTATTTTATTTTATTTTATCTTATCTTATTTTATTTAATTTTTTTATTTTATTTTATTTTATTTTATTTTATTTTATATAATTTTATTTTATCTTATTTTATTTTATTTTATTTTATTTTATTTTATTTTATTTTATTTTATTTTATTTTATTTTATTTTATTTTATTTTATTTTATTTTATTTTATTTTATTTTATTTTATTTTATTTTATCGTATTTTATTTTATCTTAATTTATTTTATTTTATTTTATATTATTTTATTTTATTTTATTTTATCTTATTTTATTTTATCTTAATTTATTTTATTTTATTTTATATTAGGTATTTTATTTTATTTCATTTCATTTTATCTTATTTTATTTTATTTTATTTTATTTTTTTATTTTATTTTATTTATTTTATAAATTTTTTGTTTTTTTTTTAAATATTAAAATTCCACGAGCCCAAATTTTTCAAGTCTAAATCTCTAAACCTAAACTTAATTATAATTGAACAATATATTTGTTTAAATTTGTTGAGTATCAAAAAAATCTAAAGTTAGATATTTGTCACATAAATATTGTAAAATTCTATAATAATTAAAAAAAACTTTGATGAAGGTTGTGTGAAAAATATGGCAACACTACTTAGTGCAGATTTATGTCCGTAACTGCTGCCTGCTGCGGTTGTATGAAAACTAGACTCAACTATAAGAAATACTGCAAACGTCTAGAAAGCAAATAATGTTGATAATTTTCTAAGCATATACGAAGATGGTCTGACAAGTTTCCGACCTAAACATGAAGACGGCAGTGCTCATTAACACAACATAGGGAATCTGTTTACGATTTTGTTGAAAGGTCCTCACCAAAATTTCAGCCATTTTAGATGCACAGTTGTTGTTTGATAAAAGTTTGAGTTAGTTGATGTGAGTATTTTTGTGAAAAAGCAAAAAAAATAATTTTGAAAGACGAGTTGGACGCTGTGTTTAAGAACTCTGCGCCATCATTTGCCACCGTGAAATTTTGGGCAGCTGAATTTAAACCTTAAACTGCACCCAGTGATGCTAGACGACCGTCAAATTACAGTAAAAGAGATAGCAGAGGGTGGGAATATGTCCAAAGTACGTGTTTGTCACATATTGAATCAACATTCAGGCTCAAACTTTGCTTTACCAAAAATTTTTGTCGTTTACCGCCATTTTAAATAAAATCATTAAAAATAAAAAATTTGCTTTCCATACCGCAGTATGTGTTCAATTAATATTCTAAAAAGAAATCTTCTAATATTTTCAAATATCAATCAAAAATACTAACCGGGTAACGTTTACTCACGTTAGACCTAAAACGAGTGCAGATGAACATTTTCAACGCTTTGTTTGGGCGGGTTAAAGAGAAGGGAGCTTCGGATTTAAAGATTCGATTTTGAAGAAATAAATATATTAATTTGAGAGAAAAGTTATATATTTTTGTCAGTTCGGAAACTTTTAAGTGTTACAACTCTATTCACTGTGAAAAAGTGCTTTTATGATTTAAGCTCCTTTTAAAATCATAAGAAGGAATAAACAAACTGCTTGACTATGTTTTATAATATTAAGTAGTCTATTTGCTAATAAGTGGTTTCCGAAAGATCGATTGTAATCAAAATTTGCCTTATAAAAAAATATGACAATACAGATCAATTTTCAGGTCTGAAGAGGCATAATTTTATTTATTTATTTATTTCATTTATTTATTAATTTAGCCAATGAAAAAATTTACTTACTGACTATAGGAAAAATTAATAAATATATAAAAATAAATATAATAGAATTTCCTTGATAAAATTAAACTTTTTCTTATTGGATAGATACTAAAATACTGTCGACTAACTAAGAAGAGAAAAAGGTCATATAGAACAACGCCGAGTTCTTTCATCAGAGTAACACTTACTCGTATAAAACCAACTTTGAAACCATTTTGTATTTTTTCATTAGCTAAAAATTGCGTGTTTACTACTGTCAAACTTTCTACTACTGTCAAATCTATCAAAACTGTAACAACTAACTTCTCGTATTGGTTTTACAAGCCTTGTTGAGCAATTTGAATTTCAGTCATCAACTCTTTTATGATATTTCGTTTTTATGTTTCTATGGTCTTTACTAAAAGTGTAACTTTCTGGCCACAGGTCCTAAGACACAATTTCCAGTTAACATCTCTTTTTATTCACATTCTACTCTGTGATAATTAAATTACACCGTGCAACAAAAATAAAAAAAATTTTACACACCGCAAAAAATCCATATGGGCGTGAAACTATAGACCATACATAGTAATACTGCGCACTCAGTTTTTTATTTCTACATCCTTTGTCCTTTTGAAAGGACTTCAAAATTTTGGAGGGGATAAAAGATTAAAAAAAATATAAAAAATACTTAACCTTGTTAGAATATGGCGATATTTATGTATATCCAATGAAAGAGGAAAGGCTCAAGAATTTAAATAAAATTAATTTTTTATCTATTTGTAAAAAAAGGATATGAAAAAGGTCTTTTGAAAATTTTAATCCTTTATATCCTTGAAAATTTACATCGAATTTTATTGAAAAGTCAAAATTTCATTATTCTCGCTTCATTAATTTAATTTTTTTTTTATTATTTAAAATACTGATACTCAAATAAATTAGATTTTTTGTACTTTATGAGAATTGCAGCTTTCGCCTTTTTTTAATAACTTTCGAACTAATGAAGTTCGAGTAATGAAATTTTGACACGTGATCAGAGAGATTTGGGCTTTTTGGGGTTTTTACTTTTCAAAAATTTCTACGTAAATTTTCAAGGATATAAAGGATTAAAATTTTCATATCCTTTTTTACAAATAGAAAAACAATTCATTTTATTTAAATTCTTGAGCCGTTCCTCTTTCATTTGATATATATATCGTCATATTCTAACGAGGTTAAGTATTTTTTATATTTTTTTTTATTTTTTATGCCCTTCAAAATTTTTAAGTCCTTTTAAAAGGACAAAGGATGTAGAAATGAAAAACTGAGTACGCAGTATTTTTTTTTTGTGCTGTGAAAAATGCTGTCGCACGGTGTTATCTGATAACATACTCACACCCACTTGAAACATACAAGCAGGTGAAGTAAACAGGACTTTAGATCATTTCCTGGTAGCGCTCTCTATATGTGACTTAATGAGTTGAAAAGTTGCAATCTTTCTCAATTTTCATTAACAATTCCATGACATTTGACCTGAGACCTGAGTCCTGTATGTGTAAACCATGCAACTAATTCGTATGCACTTTGTCTGCTTTGCATTCAATGCTATGTTAGACTGTTCATAATTCTTCGTTTATATATATTCAGACCAACCCATTTTAGTTTGGTCCTTGGCATGCAATACAGAATAATGAAAATTCAGTTGCTTTTAACGCCTCAATGTCACAATGAATTTTAAACGCTGTTCAGATATTTGGGAACAACAACTTGGGGGGTCGTTGTCCCACTGCTTGTGGCAGCAGCAGTTAATTTATTTATTTAATGTATTCAATGTATACAACATTAGTTGCTTGCAAACATAAATCGTATAGTTCTTTAAGGCATTTTAAGCAGAGCCACACAGGTTAACATGGGAATTAGTTATTGAAGAACGCCATGAAAGATGTTCAGTTTCAATTGGCTTATGGCAGACTTTATTTGAGGTATTTTTAACTTACAATTATACAGTAAAATTTATAAGATGAAGGAAAAAATTTATATTATTTAAAAGTCTAAGACTTACAAACCATTTCTAAACGTTTACAATAAATTAAACTTTTATTTTATAATGTGTGTTTATTAAATGAGTTTCGTTCTAGTTTATACATACTCACAATCCATCCCACATGTATTTGTTATAGATTTCTGTAGTTAGTGTCTCTGACAGTTGCCTATAGTCATTTTTCTTTCGTCATACATTTTTAAACAATGCAGTGTGATGGTTTTGTTTTTCTTTCTAAGCATCCATTGATAACCAGTGGGTGACTTAAACGTGGTATTTAGTATACAGAAATACTTAAGAAATTCATTGTAAATGGCGCTGACGCCTATTGTTATGCTAAGCTTCTTATAACTTTCGGTATACAAAGCATGGCTGCTGTTAAGGACGTGCAGAATGCATATGGATTGTGTGTTTTGAATACAGTTACGCGGCTTTGGAAATAATACATTAAATTAGAGGAATTCCTTTTTCTTATTTGTAGGTATAGTTTTTGTGTATGAACAGAAATAAAACAAATAAAAGTGTATAAGTCATTAACACTAGAATGACCGAAAATCTGACCTACTTAAAATGCCCATAGGTAGTCATTTTGACAACCATATTGTTTACTGACTTTTTTTAAAATTGTATTGGTTTTCAAGTAGCAAATATGAATAAATGCACATTATATTAAATTAAAATAAGTACTCCATTTTTATTTTTTATGGTTTACAAAGAAAATTCACTAAAATATAATGGCGTACTTTACACATCAATGGGATAAAATGGAATGAAACTTGGAATTTGGAGTTTGTGAATGTATTGTGTGTGTGAATTTTTGATTGAAAAACTTGGGAATTGTCACAGCCTACTATGATATTTTTTTTTTAATATTTGCAATTATTTGAAACTTTCATAATTCGCAATTGAAGATGCATATTTGTCTTTTATCAGTAAGATTTGCTGAAAATTGTATATAGGTAGTCAAAATGACTACCTTTGGGCATTTAAGGTAAATTTTGCAAAATTGGGGTAAAAAATTTTTTTACAATATTTTTAATTTATTTATTCCATTTAGCTTTAAAAACTAATAAAAGTCACTTAAGATATTTTTTTAGAAAGCGATGCAACAAAAGTAATTTACAATAAAAGACCTCAAAGTAGTCAAAATGACTCCCTTGGGCATTCTAGTGTTAAACAATAACACTGTACAACAGCATTTCTGCAACAGAGTAATGACCGTATATTTCTGAAAGAGGACGTCGTACTGATCATTTTTGCCAAACAAAGTAATAGTCCAGCACGTCTGAGTTTTTTGTAGTTTGCACATAAAGGTTAAAGGGTCCCTATAGACTTTTACACGGCAAATATGAAAACTTGAAGAGCTAGAGCTTTGATGTCTAAGACAAAGTTATTTGCATTAAAAATGTGAATATTTTTTGTGTACACATGAACCCCGCTCCCCCTTTCCTTACCCCCCTTTTTCATATTTTTCGGAAAAATTTTTCATAAAAAGCTTGTATTGAGTAAAATATTGAAAAAAATACTATATTGTCTTTTGGGAAAATATTCCTCATTAAAAAATAGGGGGGGTCTTCAAACACTAAAACTTTCTCAAAACTTCCCCCAAAAAAAAAACGCCTTAAACACGAAACCTTCATTTAATAATTTTTTCATTAATTGCTTGCTCTGCTTGAGATGTTGAGAAAAAAGTTGAATATTAAAAAAAAATATTTTCCATAATTACTTACATTAAAATTAATAAAAATATATTATTATTGAATTATTTAAAACTCAGTTTCAAGTATAAACTCAGTTTTAATGCAAAGTCAAGTTTTTCAGTCAGTCTTGAACAAACTCGACTTAAATTCACTATAGTAAATAAATTATATTTAATGAATTAATTAATAACACAACACAAAAAAAAATAAGGTTCTGAAACACTTTTTCAGTTTTGGCTTAATTCTGGCGTTGAAGTTCATTTCTGAGCTTTGATGTATTTAGAGACCTATAATCGAATTTTATGGCGAATATTTTCATGGCACATTTTTTCCTTAAAAAGTCCTGTTTTACAGGACATTTCTGGAATTTTAGAAAAAAAGGGTCAAATTTACCCATAAAAATAGTGGCTACAGGGTTAAAATGCTCCACAAAAATATTCTTCGTAGTATTTGATATCAAATTGCTGAACCCATCATATACCTAACATGTAAGGTTACATGGTTTTCGTATGCCGATTCACCATAAGAATGTGCAAAAGGGGGAAAACTTTGACCCAACCTAAACAAAAATTAGACGTAAACTTTCAAAACGCCGATACACGTATATTTTTTTGGTCACCTCTACCAGAATCCGTTGTCAGAACCTTGTTATTTTTAAAAAAATTTGATTTTGTTGTGTAGTGTAATTTTTACGAAAAGTGTATGCATATTTTATTCTAAAAAAATTTTCCTCTAGAAAAACATTTCAGCACTTTAATTTAGATTGAATTGATATCGTTAGCACTACATAAATTAACATTACATGTCTGTATGCATCCGCTGACATAAGTGCACTCACACTCGTCCGTATGTCTGCATCTACATGTGAATGTATGGCGCCACTTCTAGTGCAGCAGCGACTTGGCACTCAGTGTCGGCGGAAACGGAAGTTGTGATTTTCCGCTTTGCAAAACAAATGTGTCTGCTCTTTTGGCGCACTCAATTGCCGACATTAGTATGCAGCAAATCAACACTCGAACATCAGCAACAACTGCAACAATGCCAATAACAATAACAATAACACACAACACCAACAATAGCAACACAACGCCCGTACAATTCATTATGACGAATTTAATCGTGTGTGCTTATTGCTAGGTTTGGCCCACCGTCACACCACGCCACGCCACGCACAGCCATTGCTGACTGCCGACTGGTGCCGCATTTTCATTTCGCATTCGTCGGCAGTTTGTCATTTTGTCACGCATTGTGTTTGCCTTTGCTTAACGCCTCCATGCGTATTGATTTATCATTTCGCTGTATGGCTGCCTAAATATATGTGAGTGTGTGTGTGTGCACAGTTCATTATTTGCATGTGTATTTAGCGTGCGTGTGTGTGTGTGTGTGTGCATTGTGCCAAGATTTAAACACAACTTTAGCAGCATTATTGGAATCGGTTTGCATACATTTAGACAGCGATTACTGTATTCATTTGGCATATTTAGTTGCCAAACGATGACAAGTGCCAAGCTTTAGTAGCGACGAGGGTAGAGAGAGTGAACAGCAGATGTGGCGCAAAGTGCGCATTTGCATTCATTAAAATTTAAGGCAAGAATTTATCAAATGTGTTCGTGGCAAAGTGTAGTGATTTGAATATTTAAAATGTCAAATTTGTGATTGGTTTCGACGTGTAGTTTGACTAATATTTGAGAAAAGATCAAATAACTATTACCAATTCAAGGTCTTTAAAATTGAGCTTTCTAAGGTTAGCGAAAGGAATTTATTGTACTCGGCTTGCAAAAGAAACAAAGACATCTAACAAAAAGTTTACTTATATTTAAGATATCTGAAAATTTGTTTACTAGATTCCAGGGGTGGCTTTCCATAATTCGATATCGAGCAAATACGAGTATCGAACTATCGTTTTTGCTTTCCGTAACACAAAACCTCATCGTGTCGTATCGAACCTACGATACAAACAGCTCGATACCAATTTTGCTTTGGTTTTGCTATTTCTCCGTTGTCAACCCTAACAAAATGTAGGTATGAAATTTGAAATTTTTTTAATTTTAATAAATGTGTTTAATTTTTTTAGGAGTCAATAAACGCACGCTGCTCAAATAAAGATACTAATAGAATTTATTGATTGGAGTTTCGCGACCAAACTCCTCCAAAAACAATAAATAGCCCCAATCGTACATTTTTATTCATGAAAATTTGTTTAATTTTTTTATTTTCAAAACTTCAATTTTCAAAATTGTTTCGTTTTGTTTACTTCCCGCTGCTTCTGAGAGCTCCAAGGTAGATACTTTTCACACACTTCCCCAAAAACGAAAACGAGAGTTCTCATATCGAGTTACGGAAAGCGAAACTGTCTCGTTGAGCGTTCGATATCGAATCAATGTGTCGAGCCAACGGCGGTCGAGTATCGAATTACGGAAAGCCACCCCAGGTCTTGAGAATAGAGTATTCAAAGTTTAATAAAACGAAGTTTTAGTACTCTGTGATGGATATATGGACGAAAAAAGTTTGTTTATATTCAAGATACCTAAAAATGTATTTCCAAATTTTCTTAGATATTTTCAGTTTTGAAATGATGGGAATATGGATATCAAATAAAAGAGGAAACTAATCTCTTTTTGACTGAATTTTCTATTTTGAACTTTCAGGCCCCCAATATGTCAGTAAAGTCCTTTCAAATATTTATCGTTTGATAATCTTGAACTTTTTCAACGAATCCTTTAAAAAAATTTACATTTTGGATCTCGGTCTGTAATAACTATAATACAAAAATAAATACAAAATTGTGTTCGTCTATCTTTATTGGTTTAAAATCAAACAAATAAGTTTCCATTTCTAAGCAAAAAGTTATTAGACAATGTAATAGGGGTAAAATCGGTTAAATCGTGCGGTTTTTTTGGGAAAATTTAAGCTTTATTGTGAAAAAATGGTTACAAATTTAATATTCAAAGTATTGTCCATCACTAGCTATAACTTTTCCCATTTTTCTGGTAATTCACGAATACCCTTTCTGAAAACTTCGGCCGGCTTTTCCGCTATCCACGAATCGATCCAATCTTTGACTTATTCATAATTGGAGAAGTGCTGGTCAGCCAGGCCATGTTGCATTGATCGGAAGAGATAGTAATCGGATGGCGCAGGGTCTGGACTATACGGCGGCTGGGGTAGGACATCCCATTTGAGCGTTTCAAGGTAGGTTTTGACGACCTGTGCAACATGTGGCCGAGCATTGTCATGTTGCAAAATTACCTTCCCGTGCCTTTGTTCATATTCCGGCCGTTTTTCGCGCAGTGCTCGGCTCAAACGCATCAATTGTTGTCGGTAGACTTCCCCTGTGATCGTTTCATTCGGTTGCAACAGCTCATAATAGATCACACCCAGCTGGTCCCACTTTTTTGGCTGTCCGGGCCGTTCATCGTCCTCCAAGTCAAAATTGCCACTTTTGAACCGTGCAAACTACTTCTGGCACGTACGCCCAGCTAGAGCAGGCACACCATACACTTCCACCAAAATACGATGACTTTCGGCAGCCTTTTTCTTCATATTGAAGTAATGAAGAAGTACTCCCCGCAAAAACACTTTATTCGGCACAAACTTCGACGTTTTCAGAGTAAAAAAAAAGTATTGTTGTTTACGCTTCAGCTAAATGACACATACTGATTCTGAAACTATATGACAATAGCTTTCCAACACATATTTAGAAAGGTGAATCACTGTTCATAAAATCAAGTTACGCCATCTTTTAGAAAACCGCACGAAATAACCTGTACCCCTATTAATAGCTCAAAATTTTATTTTTCTATCCAATTTTATAGACTAAAATAAAATAAAAATAAACTTTTATTTCAACATTCCAAATTTGTATGTTTCAATCTAATTTTATAGACAAAAATTTAAGCATTAATTTTTGTCTATGCAATTAGATGACATATCGCTCCTTCGCTGCAAGAACGTCATAACTCAAAAAAATTTTTTTTTCAGTTTATGGCAATCCTGTGTGTATCAGCATATGATCTTTTATCTGTCAAAACCACATTGTAAAATATTCAATACTTTGCTCACAAGACGACATGAAACATTTTTTGATACCTTGAACTGCCTGTAATGGTCAACTTTAAAATTGAATTTTCTCGGAATGATGTAGTTTTGAGTTATGACGTTCTTGCAGCGAAGGAGCGATATGTTGAGGTTGGATTATCAGTTAATTTATTTTTTAATTACTTGTATGTTATGTAATTTGAATCCTAAAATCTATTTTGCAACAAAAAAAATGACAAAGTATCAAAGTATCTTCAAAACAAATTTTTGATAAACCAAAATGTACAAAACGAGGAAAAAGAAAATTATTTCCAATCTCAATAAATTAAGCCTACAACTAACTGGTCCCTGTAACTGATTAACTGGTCTTAACAAAAACTACATATGCAGCACTTAAACCCCTTAATGATATATTTGTATTTTGAAATATTTATGTTACAATAAACTTGTGTACTGAAGCAACAACATCACATAATTTAAAAGCTTTATGCCAAAAATCTACTTTCTCAATATTTTCCCACACTTTTGAATACTTCCTAGTAATTCAGCCCTATCGGCAATTTCGGGGAAAAATTTCACCAATAAAAATATTAATTTCTCTTCCTCCGAAGGGATTTCCTTTGTCGAGAATTCCCATTGGAAAATGTTTCCAATCGAAAAAAGTTCATTCGTAGTAAAAAGTGCATCGAGCTTATTAATTTATAAAAATCCCATTGGTTGAGAAAGGGTTAAACACATTTAAAAACTTTCAATTAACCATGAATCATCAATTGGAACACACAAAATTTCTACGAGACTGTTTGTTTCCACATGTTCCACCAACTTTAGCAGAATAAAATTGTATTTTTTTACTCAAAGACAATAAAAATGCGTCCAGGAGCGAGTCGCAGGCCACAACCAGTTGCGCTGTTATGGAAACCAACAATTAAAATGTGCCTGAAACACGGCACAGCTGGCAGAGGGACCCAGTGAAGAAGCAGCATTCGGTGCAGTAGGAAGGAAAGGAAGCACAAATGCCGCAAAACTTCAAAATCCAACAAAACAAAAAAAAATAAACATTTAAATTGCAATATTTGCAAACTCTAACAACAACAACAACAACAACACCAACTGAGACAACAATCTCCATTGCAGTCGCTGTAGTTGTGCACATCCTCCCGAGTGGCTCGAAACAAGTGTAACATACACAAAATTTAGTGTTCCAACAAACAGTGCCGCCGGCGCAAAATTTGACACCACCCGGCTGGACAAATTCGACTCGGCAGCAACCAGTGAGGAGCCAACACGGACGCAATGCCATAAATGCTCAGCTGTGCTCGACGGCCGACATCTGTACCCGAACAACGACAAGGAAAATAATAATAATAAAATCAACAACAGCAACAACAACACGACGAAAACATGCACGAAATGAAGCTGTTGTTATTTATTTCAATAACACCAACAATAAAATGTTGTTTTCAAAAAATAATGCAAACAGCAACGAGCAGAGATAAATATTTGTGCGAGTGCCCGAACAAGCAACGGAAATGAGGCGAACGCTCGGTGCCGTCCCGGCGGCAACAACAATCTGAATAGATGGCCGTGTTGGGTGGGTTTGCGTTGCGGTCGCCGTAGTGAACCCAACATAAGCCGCAACTGCTGATAAGCCGAAGAGGCGCTCGCGGGAAAGAAAAACGTTTCATATTTACCGCTATTTATGCACGTAACGGCCAAATGTTGCGGTGTGCATGTCATTTGACAGCAATGACGCGCATAATTACACTTGTATGCAGTCACAGCTGTGCGTGGACGCTGGTTGGTCATTGCTTTATTATTTTTAAAATCTCGTTGACTCATTTAAAGTGTTTCATGTGAATAGATATGTACGTTTATCAACTTTTATTATTATTTTTCTATTGACTTGTTGGTATTTTCCCATATTTTCTGATGCCTCGTACAGCCATTGGCGAAGAGGCAAAGTTTTGCAAGTGACCTCTAAGCTGATCACAACTCACTGGTTCTTTCGTAGTGATTGTGAGAGACCAAAATTAACACTAAACATTCTCTTAGGCCCATTTTAACAGTGACCAGTTTACTCATATCGAACAGCAAACAGTCAACTGTACAGTAACCACAGTGAAATAAACCTAATTTGGATCATTTGATGGAGACAGCATTCTTATTTTGACCTCTTTTTCAGTAGCGGGGGAGGGGCGGATCGCCCCGGGCCCCCGGCTGCGGGGGGCCCCCGATAGAAGCTTGTATATAAAAATTTCAAGTTTTTCAAAACTGAAACTTGTAAAAAACTATTTGCGCTCCACAATGGTTGTTGAAAAGTTGTTTGTCACTTTTATCAATTGAAAGAGGCACAGTATCGGCAATTGACTTTGAAATTGCAATAACAAATTCAGTTCAATAAAAGCAAGAAAACATCCTTTTTAAATAACAATTGTTTGCAAATTTTCAAAAAATTTTCCCTCGAAGATTGCAATATTTCATTTTTACCTAAAATTTTGTGCAAAGTATGCAAATACAAAATTCCAAGTTAAAAATTAAATATCGCAATCTTAGAGTTTGCTTGTAATTACGTAATTACGCAACTACTTAACCTCATTAAACTTTGTAGACGTCAAACAAATTTACAGTTATTATTATTATTTTTATAATTTTTGGTTGGATAACAACACATCGTCCCGGATATCCGGTTTTCTTCTTTGATAGACTCTTTTACGAAAGCAATTCTATGCTCCTTGTAAGTAAGCTACTGCTACTGGGTTTTATAAAATATTTCTGTACATTTCTAAACTACTCGATACGAAAAATGCACCTGAAAATAAAAGTGTTTTCTAGACTGGAACTTTGAAATAGAATAAAATTTAGATGTAACATATGAATCTACAGACTGAAATCCAAATCATGTATGTTTTCCCTACCTGACATATTTTGGTCCTGAAACTTCAAAATTGAAAATTTAGTTAAAAGGATGTCTTTCATTTGATACCCATATTTCCATCATTGCACAACCGCATGTATTTCAAAAAATATTTGAAATGTGTATGTCCTTAAAATTTTAAAGTTTTTTAAAAAGGACTTTGGGCCAGAAAATGAAAGACTGACTATGCCAGATTACTATAAATGATCTCTAGTTTCACGTCTATATCCAAGTCTGGATGGGTCTCGGCACTTACACTTCGCACAGTGTAATAAATGTAAAGTTGGTGTTTTTACTCACTGCATCATAACTTTCTCATTTTTTTTTTCAATTCTATTGATGTTAGGCTCAATATTTGCTCAAGTAATATATTTGCTCAAAAAATATATAATGTAATATATCTTTCATCTTAGATTTTAAAACCAGGGGAGATCATTTTTTTTATCCATAAAACAAATATTCGAAAATTTATGATTTTTTGGTCGAAAAATTCACTTTGTTAAACTTTCCTTTGGGGAAGTTACTGACAACTAACCCAAAATCTCATCTGATTTGAACAATCTATATATCACTAAAAAGGCTAAGGCTATATATCACTAAGACTAAGGTATTATCTTCTTCTTGAACGACGGACAGCTCGTGTTAGTCAGATAATTCTTTCAGGAGATATGTGCTCATAACTGATACAACAGGAAAAAAACTCGTTTTTCGAAGATTTTTTGAAAACGCTTCTTAAAAAATTTTTTTGATTTGCAGTTTCGTGTTCAGCGGCCAAAGTTAGTCTAGAAAACAAGAAAATCAATCAAATCAAAAAAAGAAAAAAAGAAAATCTATGCACGCGATTGGCCCATTTTTTGTCGAGTAGTGTAATGATGCACTCATCGCAAAACAATCTAATCCTTCTGCTCTTTTTTTTAAGTTTTAAGATGGCTTTTTGAAATGATGAGTTTGCTCTCCCAAAAGTTTTCCGAATTTCACGAAATTATTATTATCCTTTTATCCATTTTTAATTTTTTCTCTGGGATTCTATTGCTTTCTATAAAGTTTCAAGCACATAAACGTTTCAAAATAATGTGTTCCCTTACTGTCCATTTACTGTTCAATGGAATACAAATTAAAAAAAAAAAAATTAAAAAGCATAACCAGAAATTCCGGTTACTAGTTTTGTACGCAAACTTATTCTGCACCGTTTGTGGGGGCCCCTCAGCCGTCGCCGCCCCGGGCCCCGAGCACCTTAAGCTGCCACTGCTCTTTTGTCAAATTGTTTTTTTCAAACGTATTTTTTTATTAAATTTCTCTAAACATTTCTACCTCAAAATGCTTAATAGAAATAAATGTTATGTATAGATTCAAAATAGAAGCTTTTTGTATTTTTATATTTATTTTTATTTATTTATTATTTTTATATTATTTATTACTATGTTATATTTTTCCTCAAGAATACAGCGCAAATTTTACGTTGAATTTTTTGGAAATTTCACGGGTTAATTTTTGACAAGTATTTGTTTACATTTTTTTTGGTACTTATTTCGAATTAAGAGTGCCCCGAATTTTGACAACTGTCACTACTGGGAACACTGTGACAGTAGCAAGTTTTCAAAAAATTAAACCTCCAATATTTGGTAGTTCACTGAAAATTTCTCAAGCATACGAAAGCAAATGATTTTTTAAACAAAAGCAAATAATTTGTCAAGTAAATTTTTTGATAAATAAAAACAAAACAATAAATACATAGATTATTTCCAATTTTTATTTAAAAATGAATGAAGCTAATCATTTTTTTACTGGCAGTTTATATTACGTTCAAACTGAAAACTTACAACTGAAAACCAGTTAAATGAACAAAACCAATTTGAATACATGTTTATTTACGTACAATTGTTGTTGAAAATTAAACGCGTTACACCTTTTGACACGATCTAAAACCAGTTCAACGCAGGGTTGTATCCGAATGCTTTCTATGAAAAAGCTTTTTTCCAACAAAACATATCAAACTATTTTGTATGAAAAACATTTCTTGAATTTCAGTTGTAATTTCATCAATTTGTCAATTCAAAAAATTAATGTTTTTCAAAATTTTAAAATGAATGGAAATAATCGTTCGGCTGGCACTGCTTTATTTTTATTCATCCGAGTTCAAATCATCTAATACTGTCCCAAAGTTCAGTACGTTGATAATAATTGTCGTAAAAAATAACAATATTTCGTGGTCGAATCATTTTCCAAACTCATCAGCCCACAAAAATATTGAAAACAAACAGATGTCGGGTTTAACAAAAAATTATTTTCATTTTAACTAATTTAATTTCCCATTCGAACAAAACACGCTAGAAATATTATCCAATTCATTTTTTTCTAGTTTATTTCATCTGTCATCTGATGTTCAAATATCGATTTGAGGCAATAAAGAAGAATTTGCAGAAGGAGCCAAAGTCGATCACAAAAACCAGGAATGGATTTAGAAAAATATTTCGGGGGGTTTCAAAAAGTAATTTTTTAATATTTATAAAATGCCAAAAATTCCTTTTAATTTGTATGTAGTTTTAAACTCGATCCTAATATTTCGGGGGGAGGTTTAAACCACCAACGCCCCCCCCCCCCTGAATCCGCCCCAGACAAAAACAGACTATTACAAATTTTCTCAAAATTAGAAGAAGCATTGGAATATGTGATTTGCTATCGATGTGCAATGGAACCGTTTTTGTTTTACTGAAGAATTTAGAGTATTTTTTTATCAGAAGTGGACCTACAGTTAATTCGTCACTGGCCAGCGTCGATAGTTCGGCGTATAACATAGAGCGCTGGCTATCAGAACTTTTAAGTTCAATTCTAAGTTCGGACTGGTTAACCCTTTCGACCCCGAAAGGGTTAACCAGTCCCTACCCTTTGTCTCCATATAACTTTTTGGTATTTAAATCATGAAACATTTGCATAAGAAGTGCCACACGACATTTGACGTCGCCACGCCTCTTTGTTAGAGTTCTAGAGCTAGTTTACTGTAAAACATTTTTAGCTTAAAACAGGTTAAATACATTTTCTATCAATATTTTTTTTATTACAGAAAAATTATTTAATACTTATGGAAAAATACAAAATTATCACTTTTTGATTTTATTTAACGATAATTAAAGAAACAGGGTTTTGATCAAACGCGCCCAACTCGTAGAAATCAATTAGAATACAAACTATCCCTGATCTCGCTGCAAATTATTGGAAATTATTTTAGGGATAACAGTAAAATTTTTGTAATTTTCTTTGAATTCACTTCTAAAAATATTAATTTGTTGGTGCCTACTTAAATTGAACCCAAAAATCAATCGTAGCTTTTGCTATAAGATGACAAATAGGTGAAGTTGCCCTCAGGCAACTTTGGGGTCGAAAGCGTTAAACACTCGTCAAATTCTGTCGCTATTCAAAAGAATGATTTGAGCATCATAAGCAGCCAGTGGCGCGAGCAAAGGGGTTTAACACCCCCAAATATCTGTTTATTGCAGACATTTCGGGTAGCAAATAAGTATGATTTCAAATAGTATTGAACTCAAAAGTTGTGAACAAAAGCCCCTTTCGGAATGAAAAGCAGTGCGCCACAGATTCACAAGTCTTATAGCTCAGAATATGCGGTCTGCTGAGACGAGAAAAATTGTATCAATAGTTTTTTAGTCGGTCAAACGGCCTTTGAAAAAATTCAAATTTTCTGAAATATTTGACCGAAAAAATAAGTCACCAAATATCTGTTATTTTTGACCGATAAAATAAAAGTCAAAAGTAACAGTTATTTTTGCCTGATATGATAAAGGGCACAAAATAACTTTTCTTTTTGTCGGTAAAAATAAAAGTTAAAAGATAACAGTTAAAATCGGACTTTTTTGATAAAAACCATAACCGGTAAGGTCCCTGATTTTTTTTAATAAACATTTTTCTGAACATTGCCATTATTTTTTATTATAGAGAATATGTTAATCAGGGTTAAATGAACTTGACTGCCTTGAAATGTTTTTGTTTCGTTTCGTCTGTCAACATTGATTGGCAGTAATATTTGACATATATACATAGCTGAAAAATTGACATTGCTATTGTTTTATTAATTTCTTTATTTATTATCGAAACAATGAAGTCTGCTCGTTTGCTTCTACATTTACTTCTGTTAACTGCTAGCTCAAGTATCGTCCGCCTAGTTGTCAATGCTCAGCCGCACACCAAACGCGACATCACTTATCGCATTTCGGGCGGAGTTCGCGTGCCGGAGACACAAAAGTTCACACGTTTCATGGTCTCGCTGCGTTCGCGCAAGTACAAACTGTTCTTTGGCGACAATCACTACTGTGCCGGCATCATCATCAGCAGCAACTTTGTGCTGACAGCCGCCTCCTGCGTCTCGGAGTGCGTGCGCCCCGCGCTGTCGCTGCCCACTGATCATCTGCGACTAACTGCTTCTCTCTTCCCGGCAGCAAACGAAAAGTGTCACTACGTCCGCGCCGTCTGCTGGTGGTGGCTGGCACGACCAAACGACTCGAGCGCACCGACACGACGGTCGAGTTCACGGTCAAGTCCATTCACATACACCCGAAGTTCATGCACAAAGGACCATACAACGCGGCGATGGTGCGCATCCACGGCAGCTTTCCCACCGGCAATGCCAACATCGAAATTATGGCGCTGCCGAAGGGGCCGCCGCCATACGGCACCGAGTGCCTCATACTCGGCTGGGGACGAATGTACTTCGTAAGACGAGCGTTGGCGTTCGTTCAGTTTGACTTGCGATAATGAGCTGCGGCTCTTTCCCGATCGTTGCAGGATGGCCCGGTGGCCAACGGCGTGTTGCATACCACACTGACGCTCATGGAAGACAAGCTTTGCGAGAAGGAGAACTCATGGTACAAGCCCGGATTGTTGTGCGCCATCGACAATACGAATATGGCACGCGCTGCGTGTCGCGGCGACTCGGGCGGGCCGTTTATTTGCAATAACGAGCTCGCCGGCATCATATCCATTGCCAGAGACTGCGGCAAATTCGATGAGCCCATTTTCTTTACAAGTGTTTTTCACACATTGCACTTCATCGAAGACGTAATGAATGCGGCCAATCGAAATCTGCTTTCACTGTTGCCAATGGTCCTGTGCACCGTCGAGATGTCGTTTTTTGCGAATCTTAACTGAAAAAAACTCGATGAAAATGCGTTTTATTTGATTGGTTGGATATATCCTTCTACGTGAAGGTCAGCCATATTGAAACTTACTTATTTACTTAACTGGCCATAACGACCAGTTACTGGGTTAGGGTCTACGACAAAAGAGCTCTTCAGTTGGTCGCACTTAGAGATAGTTTGAAGTCTTTAACTTTGTACTTCGACCAGAAACACGGTCTACCTCTTCGTGGAACTCCAACTAACGCATGGAAACCCTTTTCGCTGGCGTTTCATCGTTCATACGTGAAACCGATGCTCACACCAATCCATATTTACCAGCAATTGCACTTTAACTCAACATGAAAGATAAGAATTGTTCTCAAGTCAAAGCAATTTTGTTTCGGGAACCGTAGGATTGTGTTTGTTTCGAAGCAGCCAAGAAAATCTGCCGTCTACTCACAGTTGTGAGTAGAAGAACGGAAAGTGTCTTCCTTCGATTAGGGATCGTTTTCACAAACCAAATGGGCAAAGGACGTTTCGCTGCCGGATGCTATCGAACACCAAATGTGTGCTTTGGAACTAGTCGGCACACTTTGGCCCGAACTGAAATAACATTTTCAAGAAACGAAACAAGGCATGAATATGATTCATTTCAATTCAATCAATTTCAAAGTACCATTTTAAAATTTGTTTCGCTCAAACATACAAATCAGCGGATCGATTCTTATTTTTTTATTTTTTTATAATTTAAATTTTGATCGTAGGGAAAAAAAATTTTCGTGAATTTTTTTATCCTCGATTTAAGCTGTTTTCAACGCTCATGCAATCCGCTCACGGTCCAGCGGCATGTCTGCTGCTATTGCTGCTGCCATCCGCACTGTCGTCGAGTAATGCGAGACCGAATAAAACATATCGCATCTCGGGCGGCAGTCGCGACCCGGAAGTGCTGAAATACGTCCGCTTCATGGTGTCCCTGCGCACGCGGCTGCCCACCCGCTTCTTTGGCGACAATCACTTCTGCTCCGGCGTCATAGTGGACCCCAGCTGGATACTGACGGCCGGGCATTGTGTCATGGAGTTCGTGGGTTTTTTCGCTTTGCCGCTGCTTTTGCGTGCGCCTTGCACTAACTGCGCCCCGTCGGGCCTCGCTGCTCTCCAATTGCAGCATACGCAAGGTGGCGACGCGCGCAAGGGCCTTGACCGTGGTGGCCGGCTCCATGAATCGACTGAAGAAGGACAACACCACCGTGATGATGGCAGTGGCCTATGTCAAGCCGCATCCGAATTTCACGCTGTACAGCCGGAACGACATTGCGCTCATACGCTTGAAGGGCAGGCTGCCGGAAAATAATCCCATGATAGACGTGCTGCCTCTGCCGACCGGCAGGCCGCCGTACGGCACCAATTGCATCACGCTCGGCTGGGGCCGCATGTACTATGTACGTAAGACGACTTCGCTGTAGCTGTGGTCGAATACTGAAGTTGTGCTCCTTTGCAGAACGGACCGCTGACGGCGAGCGCGTCTCACATCACCGTGCGGCTGTTCACGGAGGATAAGTGCAGGGAGACCCATCCGCACTACATTCTCGGCGACATGTGCGCCAGCGGCGATAAAGGTCGCGATATGGATTCGTGCCGTGGTGACTCGGGCGGCCCGCTCATCTGCAACGAGTACGTGACTGGCATCACGTCGTGGACGATCGGCTGTGGCACCAGGTGGTACCCGGGCATCTATTCGAACGTCAACTACAACATGAGGTGGATAAGAAGCATTATGAGTGGTACCGAAAGCAAACTCCTTGCAGTCCCGCTGCTTCTGCTAATCCTGGCCTCGTGTCTGACGTTATTCGATTATATTTGTAAATGGTTTAGCAACTTGAGACATTTTTGCAAATGCTAACTAATGTCGGATTATCCTCAAAACGCAAGAATTTCTATATTAAAAAGAAGAAGACAGACATTTTGGCGTTTCTCTTCATTCGAATCCTTTCATTTCGTAGGGAGACGGACCTGCATCCTGCAGGGTTGTCTCTGTGCACATGTGACACAACCGAATTTCTTTCTCGAGTGTTCACAATTTCTGACGGTATTCAGTGTCATCGACAATGATCAGTTATCAATTCAGAATTGCGTTATACACAAATAAAGTGGAAAACAACAGCTTCGAATATCGCCAACCGACCATCGACTCAATGCGCTACACGCCACCAGCTCGCATTCACCTCGTCCGCTGCCTACCGTTGCTCGTTCTGCTGTCGCTGCAACAGCTGCAGCGAGTCGACAGCAGGCAGCCCGACGCCAGGACGCAGCCCAACGACTTTGAATTGCTCATAGCCGGCGGCTATCGGCCGGCAAAGCACACTCTCACCAAGCACCTCGTCTCCATACGCACCGCCAAGCCGACTGCCTACTTCGGCGACAATCATTTCTGCGCGGGCGCAATCATCTCGTCGCGCATCGTCCTCACCGCCGCCCACTGTGTCATGGAGTAAGTTGCAGTTGTTACGGGCCATGTTGCCGCGCGCTAATAACGTTGCCGCTTGCAGCCCGAACAAGGTGATCACGCGGCCGCGTCGCCTGACCGTGGTGGCGGGCGCGCCGAACCGCATGCGCATGGACTCGTCCACCATGCAGGTGACCGTCGAATCCGTCATACCGCACTCGAAGTTCGAACGCAAAGGCGGCCACGACATTGCCATACTGCGGCTGACGCAGCCCTTCCCCGACGACAATGACGCCATCAAGATAATTCCGCTGACGAGCCGGCCGGCGGCGGTGGATACCGTCTGCGTGGTGCTGGGCTGGGGTCAGCTGTTCCTCGTGAGTGCCTCGTCTCGTCCTCTTTGTCACTTGTGGTTTGCTGTAGCCGCCTCTTCTTGCCGCCCTGCCTCCCCAGAACGGCCCCTACTCCGCGGAGGCAGTCTACGTCAACCTCACCGTGATGGAGTTCAGCGACTGCAAGCAAATCTACAAGCGGCGCCTGGACGCCTCCATGATGTGCGCCAGCGACAAGGAGGACTCCGAGAAGGATGTGTGCCGCGGCGACAGCGGCGCGCCGCTCATCTGCGACGGCAAGCTGGCCGGCATTACGGCGTGGGGCGTGCGTTGCGGCGAGAATGGCTTCCCGACGGTTTTCACCAGTATTTTTCAGCATCGCGAGTGGATTCGGCACGTCAACGATGTCAACAAATTGCAGCCGTCCGCTAGTATCACTCGCTCGGTGTTGCTCGTTCATCTGCTCGCTGCGGCTTACTTTGCCAGTGTATGAACCGAAATGGAGCGAACAAGCGTGCAACTTCCAAGCAGCAAATGTTGCCACACTGCTGGCAGACTGTGGCCAAACTTCCGACCGAAATAAAAATGCAGCGAAAACAACTGCAGCAACAATTAATAGGAATTCCAAATTGAATACGATTGGCTAATGTTTCGGGGCTTTGGGTGGGCGTGACTGTAGAAAGTGGAGGCCCGAGTTTCGAACAGCCTTCGGCAATGGTAAGCAACGCGCAGCCACAAACTTACGTCACAAATAAAAAACAAGTGCTAAACATAAACGACTTCGGGGGATAAAAAGACAGAAGAAGAAGTAGAAATGGATTGAAATTAAAATTCAAAGCAAAGACTGAAGTTATTGCTTTACAATGGCATTGTGCAACAGACATTTTAGGGCCTAAAACGAACTAATTATGAACGAAAGTATATACAAGTACGTAACGGTGAAACCTCGTTACATTTGTTTTTGTTGTGTTTTAAAATTTCATATTACATCGTGCGACAAAAATTTAAAAAAATTTTCACACCGGAAAAAATCCATATGGGCGTGAAACTAGAGACCAAATATAGTAATACGGCGTACTCAGTTTTTTGTTTCTACATCCTTTGTCCTTTAACCTCGTTAGAATATGGCGATATGTATATCAAATGAAAGAGGAAAGGCTCAAGAATTTAAATAAAATTAATTTTTTATCTCTTTATAAGAAAAAGATATGAAAAAGGTCCTTTGAAAAATTTAGTCCTTTATATTCTTGAAACTTTACATAGAATTTTCTTGAAAAGTAAGTGTGTTAAAACCTCAAATCTCCCTGATCACGTTTAAAAATTTCATTACTCTAACTTTATTATTTCGAAAGTTATTAAAAAAGAACGGCGGAAGCTGCAAGTCTAATGAAGTACAAAAATTATAATTTATTTGAGTATCAGTATTTTAAATAATAAATAGATACAAAATCAATGAAGCGAGAATAATGAAATTTTGACACGTGATCAAGGAGATTTTGGATTTTAGCATTCTTACTTTTCAAGAAAATTCTATATAAAATTTCAATGATATAAAGGATTAAAATTTTCAAAGGACCTTTTTCATATCCTTTTTTTACAAATAGATAAAAAATTAATTTTATTTAAATTCTTGAGCCTTTCCTCTTTCATCTGATATACATATCGCCATGTTCTATCGAGGTTAAGTATTTTTTATATTTTTTTTTTTTTATTCCCTTCAAAACTTTGAAGTCCTTTTAAAAGGACAAAGGATGTCTCTAGTTTCACGCACATATGGATTTTTCCCGGTGTGAAAAATGCTGTCGCACGGTGTTATAGTCAAACGACTAATTCTATCTTTTAGTCTCCAACGTTAATAGTTTCTCAGGACCCCATTTTTGTAAACGGATTTTCAATGGCACATTTCAAAAATTGCATTAATTACATCAGCTTTGAAATGTTGCACAAAAATATTTTGCCAGAAAATTTTATTAGAGGACCCCCTGCGAATTAACTCTGCTGTTAAAATTATTTAACTTGTATTTTAGAAATACTATTAGAATTTTTTTTGTTTAGGAATTTTTACTAATAACAACATTACCACACTTTAAGTTTACTTATTTTTTATATTTGTGCTCCTTTTTAAAGGACAACCCCGTTGTCGTTTCCCTCTTCGGAAACGAGATGGAGATTTATTTGACCCAACCTGAGACGCTTGAGAGCATAGGGCCTCAACGAGGCCTATTTTCAGTATTGTGGTTACGTTTCCTAGGAGAAACTCGACTGATTGGGGAGAGAATTGACTGATTCGACCTCACGACCTCAGAGATAAAAGCCCTGTCCTCTTGCGCTGAGCTACCGAAGCTGTTCTGATATTACAGAAATCGAGATATTCCTTATATTTGAAATGTCTTATAACATGGTTAGGTCAAATAGACACACAATAGTCCTATGAAGGGACCCTAGATCCTAGAATACTAACTTCACTTTCCAACTTTTTCACAGCAACTTTGCAATGTTTGTCGAATTTATTAATAGTAATTTTTTTTTTAATTTATTTTAATCTTTGAACATAATTTTTCGTAAAGACTAGATTGTGAATCCCAAAAAAACTCAAAGCTAATAGCAAAAAAAATCAATAAGTAACCTGAGAGAAGTTATTTTTCGACATTTACAAATCAACTTCCAAAATAAATGAGAAAATGTGGTTAGCTCAGACAATATTTCAAGTGGGATGAAACCAGCATAAAAAGCGGGGAAGAACCGAAAACTTCTAGCAGGGACATTGATATTCATTTTACTTAAGGGGGTCTTCTGGTTACGAGCTGAAAATTTAAGTCTATTTTTCGGAGTAAATTGCGAAGGAACTACTTGAGATAATCCAGTAATTTTAATCGAATTCTATCAATTTTTTTTCAGTTATTCAGGAGACATATGGCTATGTTTTCCCGAGTACGATTTTTTTTATTTTGAAAATTTTCAAAACTAGGAGGTTTTTGTAAAAAGTTTGATTTTCGACCATGTCTTTTGGTCTATTGGTGAGTGTAAAAATGGAACAAAATAAAAATTTCAAAGAATAAAAATTTCCAGAATAACTGAAAAAAAATTGATCGAATTCGATTAATATTTCTTGAAGAAGTCTTACCAACAAGTTTCAAAAAAGCAACAACCTCAAGGTCGTTCTAAAGTCGCGAGTGGGATGACTTAATTTCCAAAAATTTATCTTACAAGATAAAGCATGTACCAATAAAATAAAAAAAAAATTACTGGATTATCTCAAGTAGTTCTTTCGCAATTTACTACGAAAAATAGACTTAAATTTTCAGCTCGTAACCAGAAGACCCCCTTAAAAGAGCAGGGCAATCTATAGTTCTAATAATAAGAATAAAAATATATTACATAGACCCATAGAAGGCAGCGCGACCTGTATGAAGAAAGTGGACAAGCAAAGTTTAAGCAGCGCAAAACACAATTATTAAAAACTTAATGAATCCGTTCTAAGTGGTTGGACTGAAAAAAGGAAAAGAAAATGACACGCAGATTTTGGATTTTAGTTCTAGAAAATATATGTGTAGATTTGTGCATATAAAAGTTTGTTTTTTTGGCCTCTTTCTTCTATACCAAAGCCAGCATTTCTGGCAACAAAAATTGCTTACTTCTCTTCAGAATAAGCTAAACATTTCCTTAACAACAAATACCAAAGTGTAGCTCGATACAAGCAACAAAATCCAAAACACTCACACAACTATCAGCGTTATAGCCATAACGTTGTTGTTGTCTCAGTTGTTGTTGCCATTGTCCGACCAACCATTGACGAAGCGTGTTTTGTGTGTTTGGTCACACGTTGGATAGCAATTTGGCAAAGTTCATAATTGCCACACGGCCAAGACGACAATAGACGATGACAACAAAACCCACTGTCTGCCCACATGTCATGCGAATGCAGGCGAGGGGGAAGTGGTGGCGATTTGTGCAAAATTTCATTGCAGTTTATGCAAAGTTGCTGATAGCAATTTGCAATTTAATGGTGTAAACAAATTCAATCAATGCATGTAAACAGTGCCAGCAACTGCAACAACAACAACAACAGCAGAAGTAGAGCAAAACAACAGCAAACACAACTGGCACATCGACAACTAAGTATTCAGCCGAAACGATAACAGCAGCAATAAACGCAACTGGAACTGCAGCCACTGAGAAGCAAAAGCAGACGGTGAGACACAAGGCGGACGAAGGGATGAGCTACGCTAGCAACAACACTGCACACTGGTCGCATTTAAGCAGCGTTTTGCTTACCTGCGTTGGCAACAATCAATGTTATGGCATCGTAAGGGCAACGGTTGGCTGTTGTCGATAAGGTGAGTGGCAACAACAAACATAACAAGAACAGCAACAACAACAGCAATCTTATTGAAGCAGCATGTGAAAATGTGCAGCTGAACTCGGTTGGCGCTTATTGTTTGTCGGCGCCGCTTGGACAAACGAGCGTCATGGTGTGTGATGGACGGACATAGGGACAGCCAGATTGCCGGACAGACAAAAGCATTTGCATATGCATTAAATGCAGCGAGCAATAAATGCTTCATTTGGTAAATACTCCAAAATCGCACATTTACTTGAGCCGCCTTGCAGCCGACAACCAGCCAACAACAAACCGCAGTTGACAAAACCGCTTGAAAAAATATTGTGACAGCACGCAAACTGCTGCAAGTTCCAGCTTTCAGCTTGACTGAAAGTGTTGCAACGACATGACTTGAGCGCAGCGATAAAAATGGCAACAAATAAGAAAGTAAGACAAATTTGCTGCGACCCGCGCACACCAACCCGTAAAAAAAACGCGCCTGTGCCACTGATCAGATATGAGCTATGAAAAAGTGTCGGCCATAAATAATGCCAGCCAGTTCTCAAGTCGGTGTGCAGAGTGTCTTCGCACTGGCTGCTGCAGTGCGCAGACAGACATCTTTCGAGGAGCTGCTAACTTTTGGTACGTGTCAATGTTTCACCCCAGTGCTACGCGGAGGACACATTGGGACTTATTTTGCACCAAAGGATTAGGAAGAATTTGCATTGAAGAGTGGGAAAGACATCAAAGTTTTAAGTGTCTGAGTAAATTTTGTGGTTTCGAAAGCATTTTATGTACAATGCATTTTTCAATAAAGGTTTAATTTTATGAAACAAATTTTATTTCAGGTTTTTATTTTATTTGATTTGATTTGATTCATTTTATGTTATTTTATTTTATTTTTTTCATTTTATTTTATTTTTAATTTTATCTTATTTTATCCTTTTTTTAATTTGATTTAATTTAATTTCATTTTATTTTATTTTATTTTATTATTTGTTTTATTATTATTATTGTTTTTTTTAATTTGATTTAATTTAATTTAATTTTATTTTATTTTTTTCATTTTATTTTATTTTATTTTTAATTTTATTTTATTTTACCTTATTTTATCTTATTTTTTTAATTTAATTTAATTTTATTTTATTTTATTTTATTTTATCTTATTTTATTTTATTTTATTTTATTTTATTTTATTTTATTTCATTTCATTTCATTTAATTTAATTTCATTTCATTTTTATTATTTTATTTTATTTCATTTCATTTCATTTCATTTCATTTTATTTTATTTTATTTTATTTTATTTTATTTTATTTTATTTTATTTTATTTTATTTTATCTTATTTTATCTTATTTTATTTCATCTTATTTTATTTTGTTTTGTTTTATTTTCTTTTTTTTTAATTTATTTTATTTTATTTTATCTTATTTTATCTTATTTTTTTAGTTTTATTTTATTTTATTTAATTTTCTTTTATTTTATATTTTATTTTATTTCATTTTATTTTATTTTATTTTATTTTTTTTTATTTCATTATATTTTATTTTATTTTATTTTATTTTATTTTATTTTATTTTATTTTATTTTATTTTATTTTATTTTATTTTATTTTATTTTATTTTATTTTATTTTATTTTATTTTATTTTATTTTATTTTATTTTATTTTATCAACAGATGTACTGCCCTAACAGGAAAGCTTTGATGTGGATAAGAGATCATGTCGGTACGGAACAAAGAGATGGTCCAGCTATGAATAGGTGAAAAAAGACTTTTGTGGACCCGAGTCAAGAATTGGAGAGTTGAAGCTCTGGTCGACCGTTGCCTGATCTCAGTGCAATCTGGAATGAAATTACCAACTGTAGACAGTCTAAGGATTAAGAAAGAGTTCTGAATCATGATCGGAGAGTCTTTAAATGGCTCAAGAATTGGAGAGTTGAAGCTCTGCTCAACAGTTTCCTGATCTCAGTGCAACGTGGAATGAAATTACCAACTGTAGACAGTCTAAGGATTCCGAAATAGTTCTTAATCATGATCGGAGGGAGCTTAGATGGATCAAGAAATGGAGAGTTGAAGCTCTGGTCGACAGTTGCCTTGCTCAGTGCAACGTGGAATGAAATTACCAACTGTAGACAGTCTAAGGATTCCGACAAAGTTGTTAAGCATGATCGGAGAATCCTTGGATGGCTGCCAGTATTAGTAAGCTCTATTGATAGTTCTATATCCATAAGTCTGCAGTGTTTTATTGCTTCATATCTTTGGTTTGGATCTATTCGTAACTTCAAGAGACATCTGGTAAGCCCCTTTTGAAGAAGCTACTTGTAGAATGTTCTGATCGAGATGGTAAAAATTATAGGATGCGTATTCTGGAACCACTGCTTTGGAAAGAGAACGAGTTATGGACCATTAGACACAGAAATTTACTAGATATAAAGTGTGTCTGACTAACTGAATGATCAGTTGATCGGTGATTACCAGAGATCTCTAGATGACTAGTCATGAACTTGAATGGGGACAAAAAGGGGATGATTTTTAGTCGTTAAGAAACCGGCAGATTGACATAGACGGGTCTACTAATTTTAATGAAGAAGAAGAAGTAAACAGTTTAAGTTCTCAAGTCATGATTTTGAATCTTTGAATCTAAATGTTAATCTACTATACGTTGTAACGTTGTACGTTGGGACAAAAAGGGGATGATTTTTAGTCGTTAAGAAACCGGCAGATTGACATAGACGGGTCTACTAATTTTAATGAAGAAGAAGTAAACAGTTTAAGTTCTCAAGTCATGATTTTGAATCTTTGAATCTAAATGTTAATCTACTATACGTTGTAAGCTCTATTGTTAGCTCGGTATCCATAAATCTGCAGTATTTGAATGATTCATATCTTTGATTTGGTTGGTCTCTAATAAATATACTGAATTGCAGTATGCGAAGAAGCCTAATGAAAGTTTATACTACAGACAGCAACCCATGTTTTGAAAGGAGGCAGACGGAATACTTTACGCATTGGAATCTTAAGTTCAAACACCTTCTGAGACACTTGAGATGCTTTTCTGTTGCAATCTTTGTACAAATATTCGATGTCCGTTTTTTTAGGTAACTTCGACATCCTTTTTGTGGTATTGATTTTTCGTATTCAAACTTTCGTTATAAAAATCATAAATAAATTAAACAAATTTTCCGCAATCTTTAGTACTGATTTTAGGCACTAACTCACTGCACTACTCCGACTTGTTATAACTTTTAGATATGAGTAGGTAACAAGTGTTAAAGATCCCGAATATAAGTTGTAGTCAGTATTCGCTGCTTGGCCGTGCACATTGCCCATTCCATGCTCCGAGTGGCCACGCATCAGTCGACAACTTTTCGCAAAATTGGGTGCTGCCGTCGACTGTGTCAACTCTGCTGGCGTTGTGTTCGTTGTGTAGGCTCGACGTCATGTTGAATTTATTATGAGATGCTGTTTGTTTCCGGCTTTTTATTTAGCAGCTGCAATGAGGGCTCCTGGTGCTAGGACGCGCAAACAGCGCTGCAGCAAAACTTATAACACCCTACTTTGTTGTTGTTGTTGTTTTCTTTAGTATGGACATGCAAGAAGGGTTCCACTAAGCTTTTACCTTCGCCATTCACTCGCCATCGCCCCCACTGTGTGTACCAACAACGGTAGCAACAATTTTTCCTCTACTCGATGTTTGAGGTTATGTGTACGTGTTTCCTGTTATCGCTAATTTTCAGGCTTGATTGTGCCACATGCAGTCAATTCAAGTGTTTTACTTCATTTTTATGCTTTGCCCAGCTGGCTGCGTCAATTCGACACAATTGATATGCAACAAAAAAAATGTTCTTCTCTTAGCAATTTAGCAACAAAAAAGTTCTTTGAAATGCAATTTTTGTATGCATATAAATGTCAACAAGGCACTTGAGTTGTTAACTGCAATAGTACTATTTTTATACTTTAACCCACTGACACCACTAATTTAACCCACTAACAATTTGCCTAACCTCAAACTGCGCGCAAACACCAAAACACTTCGCAATGCCGCTTTCACTAATCTGCGCAACCTTTGTGCCGCACTTATGTTGCGTTGCTTATTTGTTTTTCTTAACTTTTCAACAACTTGGCAGCGTTTTTTATTGCACTGCCCCGGGCGGCCGCATATTAATGGCTTAAACATGCATAAACTTTGCTTAAGCCGTGACGCTGTGCGCCTGCCTGTGCGTTCTCCAGTTTGCCGACAAAAAAAAATACCCAACAAAAATAATAAGCATAAAAAATTTCATCACTACCCAGGCAGCGTTAAAAAAGCGTTAAAGTTAAAAAAATACCATAAGAAAAATACAAAAATAAAACGACCGAAAAAACACCAAACGTAAGCGAAGAAAAATTGAAATTATTTGTCCTTGCGGAATTGTTGCGGGTGTTGAGTTTTCATTCATTCGGCGGCGCGGCATGGCGCAGCGCACATTTTGGAGTTGTGCCCTTTGTCGGCATTGTGTGCGCTTGTTTGTTTGTTTGTTTGTTTCACAGTTGGTCTGTCGTTTGTTTGTGATGCCACTGGGGAGTTCAAGCTGAGCAAAAACTTTGCTCGTCGGAAAAAAACGCCAACAACCAGCGAGAGGACGAGAAAAAAAATACAAAGTCAAACAACACGCAAAGTGTAAAGAAGCGCAACGAAAGCACTTTCAGCTTTTTCAAATGCATGTTGACAGGATATATTAATTTTACACCATTAAAATTATACACTTTTCAGGGAGTTGAGCAGTTGGACAGTTCATTATTATTTGTAGGTAGGTGGATAGCAGCGACTGAACTGTTTTATTGTCGCTTCCTTGAATGGGTCTTCCCTAAACGGGAGAGCATGGTAAGCATTAGAACTAAACTGAATTGTCAAGACAGGACTAGATGCATTTCAGTCTTGTACCCAACAGATCGGCTAGAGAGCCAATTAGTTAGAATTTTCCTAAGGAGTTCAGTCCATTCAACGTCAGTCGTTTTTGAGGCAGTTTAGTCGCATAGAAAGTGTTCTAATGTTTCACTCGTACATTTTTTTGGAGCGTTTACAAAAAGAATTGCAAAAGATCCCTAATCTCACTGCCCAATAGGACAGTGGGCCGTGATCGCTGCCGTCGGCCTAGAAAAAATTTAAAACTTCCTATGAAATTTTAGCAACAGATCGTTTGTTTTACGGGTGTCAAATCTGCCGAGCCACTCTGCCGATAGAGAGAGAAATTTCGGCCCCTACTGTCCGTTATTCGCCGAAAGTAGTCCCGCATCTGTTTAAGCTTTACACTTAAAAGTGTTGCCACCGATCGAGTTGTGAGTCCATAGTAGACCCCACCCTGGCCAGCTGATCCGTCGACTCATTTCCTTGGATCCCCACTTGACCAGGTGCCCAAAAGATGGGGAGGTCCATACGACCGTCCACCAACCTTAGTAAATCCTTACAGTCTCTGACTAATTTGAATTTTACTTTAGGTTTCTAGTTCTATTAGTTTTTTCACCTTCTGTGCACTTGTTCTGCTTTATCCAGAAGAAGAATGAACTATCTCTCCAAGTTCTTCTTGGACAATCTAGCGAATCTAGCCGATAGAGCTATTCGCAGACTACTTAAGAATTTATATTTTTTGAAATTTTTTTTAAATTTTTGTACAAGTGGCAACTCTGAAATTTCACAGTTGTCATCTACGTTTTGGTTATTAAAAATAAAGTGAAAGCAATTGATTTATTGAAGCAAAGATATACAGACCGAATCATATCCTGAAATTCCAACGTCAACTGATCAGTTTGAGTTTCAGCGATTTAATGCCGTGCAATTTCTTTCTTTGGGGTTTTGTTAAATCGCTTCTCTATGCTATGAACGCATCATCGATGAAATAAAGCCACATCAAAAATCAAAATGGAGCAGAGGCCTGTAATCAAAGCCCTTGAGGAATATTGCCGAATATTTTATTTATTTTATTATTTATTCATTTTATTTATTTATTCATTCATATTTATTCATTTTATTTATTTAATTGGAACATGTCCACTTAAAATATCACTACTCGCTTAATAAATATGTATGTGTTTTTTAAATCATAAATTGTGCGCTTTAAAGGATGTCTTTATTGAGTTCCAAGCGTGTGAAATCTATGTGAAGACGAAATAAAAAGTCATCCTTTAAAAGTTGGTCTGAACCAGTATGCCCAAAAACCCATCGTTATTGAGACGAAGTTTACTGCAAAGCTGGTTGATTTATCCATCCATTATCCGATATACAATATTATCCAATATCCATTAGCGAGATGTTGATTGCGAGTTCTCTATCTTTCCAACATTTTGATATATTGGTTTGCCTGACCTTTGCAAAGCTAAAGAAGAGCAAGCTCCAGAAGAATGCATGCTTTCAAATCACTGCCAGATCAAAAACCAGAGAATCATTGATTCGAATCCCCAACTAACGAATTGGTTTACCGATATTTCCCAACATTGATGTACAAAATTGCTGACTCAACTTCAATGCCCGCTTGAAGCTTGACGTAGTCTTCTGTTCATGTTGCCATACCGATTACAACGAAAATCTCAAACCAAAGACAGTACAACTAAAAATTATTGCTTTAAACATCAACTGCAGCTATGACCAGAGGTTTTTTTTTTGCTTTGTTTGGCACTGATTTCTTGTACTTGGCTCTTTCACCTCAGCGGCACTGCAAATTGTTCACTCATTCAATCGGCCATGGCAATCTCTCGAGTACTCATTCCATCATACTTGTAATACGCAACCTTCGAAAATTTCAATACACACACAATATTCATACATACATACATACATATATACATACATACGTATTTTACATAATTCGACCGCACCGGCAGCCATTCATGTCAGCGCTATCGGCACTCAATGCCGCACTGACTCATTCGCCCACTCAACGTCTGTTGGTATTATTTGCCATACGGATTTTTTTGGCAGCTGTTTCGAAATTTATGATAAAAGTTTTAACGCGCCGAAGCGATTCGCAATAACCAGCAATTCCATTTCAACAACAACGCTTCTGCGCCGAAGGTCAATGGTAATTTTGTTTTTCTGACCTCGTCTCCTGTAACAGTCATCATCGACATTCGAGCGCTGCCGGCTCAAGCCCCATCGCGACTACTTCCAAATAAAATGCTACACATTGGTTTACATGCAGACATATATACATACATCCTTATTGTTGAAAATCAATGTGGATTTTCATTGCAATGCAGTGAATGCCTGCAGATTCAGTTTTTATGGCATTTTTGTAGATTTGCATTTATTTTTAACATATTTTATTTATTAATTTTCTTTGTAACATACGAAAAGTTCCAGGCACAAACATTTCACATTGTATGTGTTCATTATGTTTTTGTTGTTCTCTCTATTAAGTCTCTACAAAATAATTCTTAAAGATGATCGATAAAAACTTCCGAAGCAGTTATGACTAAAATTTTAGCAGGTATCTCCTCTACTCGATCGAACTAAAGTCCACTCACTCATGGAACCAGTTTAAGATCCTTACGAAGCCTAATGAAATGAGTCTTTTTGGTTAGATCCCTTAGACTGTCGAAGAAGAATGTCTTCCTTCTTTCAGATGACGTGGAAGGTGAAGACACTTCTTTTTTGTCCATACACTTTCGATAGAAGTCATTAAAAAAGAAAAGGAATTCTAAAAGATGATCGATAAAAACTTCCGAAGCAGTTATGACGTAAATTTAAGTAGGTACGAGTACCCCATCTGGTCGATTGAATCAGTCTGAGCCCTCTACGAAGCCTTGTCCTGTCGGCTAGATCCCCAGACTGTCGAGGAAGAATGGCTACCTTCTTTCAGATAACGTCGAAGGTGAAGGCATAGAAGGTGAAGTGCGCTTTTTTCCTCTTTTTTCTCCATACACTTTCAAAAAAAGTCATTAGAAAGCCAACCCAACCTTCATGCTTGGGTGCCAACTACACAGTGACCAGTCACGACCCCAATCATGTTTCTCATCTGGTCCATTCTTTATGAGAGAAGTTTTCTAGACCTACCAGAAGCCACCTAGTCAAATTTCTTCCCAGGGTAATCGAGAACATGCTGAGCTTAAAACATTTGAATTAATGTTTCATTTCTCTCATCAAAAATGCAATAACAGTGATTTTGAAGAAAATTAGCATAAACAAGAAAGTTAGTAGAAAATAAGTAGAAAATTAATAGAAAATTAGTAGAAAATTAGTTAAAAATTAGTAGAAAATTAGCATGAAAAAAACAGATCCAGTGGCGCACACAGAGACGGATTTTGAGAGCCAAACCCTCCTCCTATCCATCCTCTCCCCCATCACAAAAATTGCTGGTAAAAAATATGGTTTGAAATGGTATTCGGCTCAAAATTTGTGCGCAACCCCCCGCCCCTCCCCCCCAAATTAAATCCGGCGTACACCACTGGACGGATCTATATCCAGTTGCACCTCGATCATCTAAGATTCGATTAACCGGCAACACTAAAGAACAGGCAATGTTTTGAATTGCCTCAATTATCCAAATTTCTCTTTCTATTCTCTGTGATAGCAAATATATTTTTCTGTTTTATTAACCGCAAAAAATTCAAACAAAATTCAACTGTCCATGCAACTGAGTGGGGAAATCCCCTTGTTCCAATACTACCAGAAATTATTATATAGAAAAAAATGCTGCTTTAGTTGATGATTTAGTTGGTTTTCGCATCTAATCAGTGCTCGTTATTTGCATTTAATTATAAAATAATCGTTTGTTATTAACAAAAACTGATTGTTTAGAAAAGAACATTTTTACAATTTATCAAAATTCAACTATAAAACTATACCAAATTGTACCTAATCACTCGGGAAAATAAATTTTTCAGGATGCTTCCGGTCCAAACCATCTCAAAAATTGAAAGTTCTCTTGCACATATGTATGTATAGTATGCAGGGGCGTAGCCAAGGGGGGGGTTTAGGGTGTCAGAACCCCCCCCCCCATAGCCTATAATTTGCCAACATTTTCAATCACTATGCATCGTATGTACGTTCCCACATTAGCAAAAAGGTCTTTTCATCTTTAAATATTTAAAAGAATAACAGATAGATAATACTAAAATAATTTAGATAATACTAAAACCCTTTGTTTACCGAAACTAATTTGTTTTTTTAATAGTCACGTTTAGGCTTAATGCAGCGATTTGCATGTTCTAAAAACATGTCTAAAGAGTAGTTTAGTTCGTCGACCGCAATGTCCTTCAAGATGTCGGTACAAACCTTTTGGATGGTTTCTACGTTTTCAAAACGCTTTTTTTCATCGGCAAATGCATTCTTTGAAAAGGTGAAATTCGCACGGTGCCACATCATGTGAAAACAAAAAAACAGTCAAAACTAGTGTCAATAGAAGGGATGGCATCCTTCGATAGCCAAATGTTCAGTTAAAATGCAATAAATGTATGCTATTGAGATGCTTAATCTTCGCCTTACTAAAGATGATCCCAGGCACTTCCGCCGCTATTTTGAGCAAAACTCACAATAAATATATAATAATTTATAAATTTTTTTCATACTTCAGTATTTAGTATCTTCCTCCGGCGATAGTTTGTATTTCGAAAAAAGGCCTAACTTTAATGATTTATTTTGAGACAATGGAAATTATTAGAAGATTTATTTCCAGAGGGTTTATTGAACACATAATGAGGTACGCAAAAAAAATTTATCGTGAGTTTTAATCAAAATTGTAGCGAAAGCACCTGGGATCACTCAGGTACATTTGTATAAAAAATGACAAAATTCAAGTTTAAACATGAATACAATTTAAAAAAAAAAAATATTTTTTTATGTTATTGAAAATTACCTTAAAATTTGTGCAGATATTAAACATGAATATTAAAAAGATCACCCGGGTGGGTATATGTAAAGCGAAGGTTAAATCCAATTTCAAGAATTTCAATGAAGATTTTGGCTTATCTTTTATGAAGCCGCCAAGTTTTGATTTACGGTGATCGCGGATTCAGTTGGCTAACACTTTGGTCATCATTTATGTTCTGACAATCGTTTTTAAATCTCTTGTACCACTTATGAACTCCACCACGGTATAAACAAAAATCACCATAAACTTGGTCCATCAATTTAAATGCTTCGGTTAAAGTTTAAACATTTTTAAAACAATAGTTAATATTGAATATTTGTTCGATGCATACATTTTTGTACGATGACACAAACATACTTCCACTTCAGATCCAATAACTTCGCTTTCAGTCCACCAAATTTCATGAAATTTTTACTAAAAATCACGGAACAAATTTAGTTTTTAATGCATTAAGGGGGCCGATACATTTAGAAGCGTCAAAAAAGGTAGTTTTTTCTGATGTTATGCTGGGAGAATAAAAACACATAGAGTCAGGTTTGTTTCGGATATATATTAAAGCATAATAAAACTGGAAGAAAACAATTTTTTACAAAAAAAAAACACAAAATGGCGGAGTTATGGCCGATCTCCTGGCGGTGACAAACTTTGCGGCCGTCAACTTCCTAGGTAGAGTTTTGATCCGAAACAAGAAATGAAAATATCTTATGAATCAGAAAGCTTTTATCAAGTGCGTAACGAAGAGATTTACTGTAATTTTGAAAAATTGGAGGTATAGTCATTCTTTTAGTGAAAAAGTGCCATTTTTTACCCGTGTTTATGACATAAAAATGAAGAAATAACTGTGAAAACGATTTTTGTTAAAAAAATTGCTCTGCCACGCACTTGAATATAAAATTATCTATAATATGCTGTTTAATCCGACGAAATCGGTTAAAGAGCTCGCTCGCAATCTTAACGGCCGGATCAGAAAACATAGTTTTGAGAAAAAGAGGTTCAAAGTTTATGTGCGCGCAGCTGCCTGTATAGCCGCCGCGCGGGTCTTGGGCTATTATCTCCCAAAATATTAACAGTAGGCCAATAGAACTTCGGGACTATATTTTTAAATAGTTTATCTTTCGATTGCAGCAATAAAAAAAATTTCGGTTTTTTAAGGTTCTAAATGTATCGGCCCCCTTAAGTCACATAAGCCACAACAAAATGCCCTATTTGGAAAGTGCACTTTACTTTAAAAAAAAAAGTAGATAATACTAAACTGGCAAACAATTTTTTTTTAAAACCCCCCCCATGACCAAGTTCTGGCTACGCCCCTGATAGTATGTATGTATGCATATATATGTCGGAGCAATATTTCACCTCTTTTTTATATTCATATAAATTTTGGTCACATGTGAAGCCAAAATGTAATTTTTCACATACAGAAAGTTCCTCAAAACAAATATCCACCCACCTCCGTTGTTCAACTGTCATTTTCCAGTAAGTTCCCTCGCAAATGTGCAGACCATTTGCTCCTCAAACTACCCAATTTATTTCTCTATTCACTCATATGTCGTTGTTGTTTGTCACAACTATCTGTCGTCCAGCCAGCAACAATAATCTCTGCAATCCATAACTACGGCGGCCTGTAGTCTGTCTGCTGAAAGGCAAAATCTGCACAGGTACTTTTAATGACGTTCGAAACAAAAACAGCAATTTGCGGTTTTTTTCACAATTTCATTTTTGTTTATGTGCACTTAAGTTTTTTTTTCATTTTTGCTTTCTCACCCCAATATACTTTCAGGTATAAGCCGTGCAGCAGAAAATTACAGCTGCGATTGTGGCTTTTGTAACAAATCGTTTGCTGTGCTTTGCCGCTTTGTCAGCAGAAAATTACTTTTCCACTTGACATACGCAGTTAACGACAGAGATAATAATTCTGATAATGATGGTGCCAATGTTTTGTTAATAATTGCAACAAGACTTGGCATACTTCCTGCTCGCATACATACAAACATATGTAGTACACCCATACGTTCAAAAATGTGTTCAAGTGTTGTTGTGTGTGTGTGATGCATTTTTTCCACAGTATCGAATGGTTTTCAGCGAACAGTTGTGTTGAGATTGTTGCAGTGCAATTTTAATTGCAATCGAGCATTGGCCAACAGGACAACTTGGACTTCAGTTTTGTCATTAACTGCTTACATTAAATAGTATTAGATTGTACTTAAAGAGAAGAGGAATCACAAAAAGGCACAATTTTTAGACATTTATAGAAAAAGCAAAGCTTGCAAGTTCAATTGGCCAGCGAGAGAGAGCGTTGATTATTGTTTTAGTTCGTAAATTGTTTTAGTTGTTAGTAAAAAAAAGTGTGAAGTTCGGACCGGTGAACACGAAACTGAAAATCAAAATATTTTTAGAAGCATTTTCGACTAACACAAGCAGTCCGTTGTTCTGAAGATAATACTTTAGCCTTTGCAGCAATATATACAAGGTGCGTCCCAAAGTAAAAAGGACTTTTGCAATAGGGACGTTTCTGGTGGCGCCATCTATGTGTGAGGACATGCGTTGGAAAGGTACATCTTTCATTCACATACTGTCTAAATTTCATGACATTTGGTCTAGTAGACGCCGAAATATCCCGCTCAATGTGACAGTATGTTTTTAACTTTGGTACGAGAATGTCGATCGAACAAAGAGCTAATATTAAGTTCTACGACCGATTATTTGACCAAAAATCGCATTTTTACCATCAATCATTCACCGTATTCGCCTGATATGGCTCCCTGTGACTTCTACTTATTCGGTCAGTTGCATTTGCCGATGAAAGGAAACCGTTATAAGGACGTTGAGGACATCCAAAAGGCTTGTACCAACATTCTGAAGGCGATGCCGGCCGATGACCTAAAACACTCATTCCAAATGCTTTTGGACCGTGCAAAACGTTGTATCGAAGCAGAAGGAGAGTATTTTGAATAAATAAAAAGAATTATACAAAAATAATCATCCGTTTTCTTTATTTTATAAAAGTCCTGTTTACTTTGGGTTGCACCTTGTAGATTGTCCAAATCAGATGAAATTTGGGGAATTTGCTGACTGTGAAAGTTGAAAAAATTGAATTTTTCGACCATTTTCAAAAATCATAAATTTTCGAATGATTTTTTATAGAAAAAATAAATTATCTTCTCTGGTTTTAAAATCCAATATGACAGATATATTACACTACTCGACCAAAAATGGGTTAATCGCGTGCAACTAAAAACAAAAGTATTTTCTAGACTAATTTTGGGCCGCTGAACACGAAACTGAAAATTCAAACAATTTTTTAAGAAGCATTTTCGAAAAATCTTCGAAAATCAAGTTTTTCCCCTTTTGATTTGTTATGAGCACATATCTCGTAAACCAATTATCCGACTAACACAAGCGGTCCGTCTTTCTTAAAATAATACTTCAGCCTTTCCAGCGATATATAGATTGTCCAATTCAGATGAGATTTGGGGAATTTACTGACTGTGAAAATAACTCATTGCTGCCTAATGGGTAAAATTTTACCCATGAAAATTGGTTTTTTTTTTAATCACAAAAAGTCAATGCTTGAGATCTCTCAAAACCATTGATACGGATGGTTGGGGTAAAATGGAACTACCTTAACCTAGTGAAGGTCTCCCTAAAATTTCGCCAGCTAGCTAGAGTTACCAGACTCCAAAAATGGTGAATTTTCCGGAGGTGGAAAATGTGGCGAAATTTAGTGGCCTTAGAACTTCACAACAATCTGGCTCCTAACTCACCTGTAAAAAATACAACTTTTGTTCACGTGTTTAGCTGATCACTTCACAAAGTATGGAAAAAAGCTACCATTGCTGCGTATTGAGTATAAAATACCTAATGAATATCTCAGCAACGTGCAGAGATATACGGCTGAAATTTTGTTTCTGATCATTTTGGGTCACTTCTAGGTCGTTTATGAAATTTAATCAAAATCGTATGGGCGGAACTGGTACCCGGCAGCAATGGGTTAAAAAAAATTGAATTTTTCGACCATTTTCAAAAATCATAAATTTTCGAATGTTTTTTTTTAGATCAATTAAACACCTCTGGTTTTAAAACCTAAGATGAAACATTTATTTTTTGTGCAAATGTTAAGCTTATAATCAATAGGAGCGAAAGAAAAATGATAAATGTATGAAGCACTGAATGAAAACACCAACTTTACATTTATTACACAGTGCGAAAAAAAATTTTTTTCAGGACCCATCCAAACGTTGATATAGGCGTGAAACTAGGGGTAATTTATAGTATCCTGGCATAGTCAGATTTTCATTTTCTTTTTAAAAGACTTTAAAAGTTTAAGGACATACACATTTCAAATTTGTTTTTGAAATATTTGCGGTTGGGCAATGATGAAAATATGGATATCAAATGAAAGAGGACAATTGTCTCCATTTACATAACTAAATTTTCTATTTTGAACTTTCAGAACCAAAATATGTCAATAAGGAAAGAAAAAAAACACGTCTTGGATCTCAGTCTTTAGTACCATACATCTAAATTGTCTTCTTCTATCTATCGAGTAGTATTATCAACTATACAATATGGTTCGAAACTGATCCAACTTCTTGCTTTCAAATGAAATTTAATAGTTACCAAGAGCTACCCTAAAAGCACATTTTTTACATATTTTGTGTTAGTTAAGTTCGGCTATTTTCTATAACTAAGCCAACTTTGACTCCCTCCTTTGGTTTATCAATCCAAACTGCAAATACTACCTAAAGAATTAAGTTATTTAAATGGCACCACAGCTTCAGTGTAACTTAAATCGAGATTCAGTTCTCTTTTAACCACAGATTCCACAAAGCCACAGATTTTTCTGTGAAAAACCCATCACAACTTATGTGATATTTAGTCCTATATATATGAGGGTAATCTGAACAGTTTCTGACCTAAAAAAGATACAGGACCTTTCCTCTTCAAAATAATTTTTCTCTACATAATCTTACACATACATAATCTTACACCTGTCTGTAAAAAAATGCCTGTAAATTTCCATAGGGGGTGAATCTTGACTGTAGGAATCTAAAGTCAATTTTTAGAAAAAATATTTTTATTGAACATGTCAAGGAATCCATTACCACCCACATTCATGTATCCTTGTTTAAAAAAGTTTCTTAAAAGCAGTCTTTGACTGATCCACGACATTGGCTTTCAGTATCGGCCACAGTGATTTGTTTTCTTTCGTTCACTTTTCTTCAACTTTTGTATTTGAGTTAACTGTAAGAATTTATAGTCAGTTTTTAGAAGAAATATTTTCATTGAACATGTCAAGCTCCCACATTCATGTATCCTTTTTAAAAAAAAAAACCTCTTAAAAGCAGTGTTTGACTAATTCGTTCATATTTACTTATTTACCCAACTTTTGTACTTGTCTTAGTAGTAAAATCTTAAATAAGCTTATATCATATTTTTAAATGGGTAGTTCTAATTTAAAATACTTACAAATTAGTTAAGGCCAGTATAGATTGTAATAAATGGGTTGAAGGACAAACAAAATATAAAAAATATAAAAATTTTTTTTTCTCAAATTGCACATTTTCGCAGTCAACCACCAACTAACTGACAGACAATTAGTTAGACCAATGTTTTGTGTTGTTGTTTTTGTTGTTGTTTTATGATGTTACTAAACTAAATCGGTCACGTTCTGCGCAGCCATTTAGACGTCGGCAAGCCTAAACCACGCACCGTCCAACCAACCAACCAACCAGCCAACTGCGGCCCATTCCACAACGACTTCAATGCCAAGGTGAACGCCACGACTTTTATTTACTGCAGCTGCCGCTTAGGCAGCGTGCGGACTTTAACTATCCAACAAACACAGCTTTGAGCTTACGGCGCAACATTTAACTGACCGAATACACTGTCGGTCGCTTGTTTGCCATTGCAAACTCGTACGCCTTGAAAGCATTTATTGCCGTAGTCGGCTGCGTCGCAGTTAAATGTTTAAAGGCGCGTGAGGTGGAACGTATTGTGTGTGTGTGTGTGCGTGCAGATGTACCGAAGAAGGGTTGCACAGACAGCGGCTAATGTGCCGACTGTCGCGCCGTGCCGCGCCATGTGGCCGTGGGTGGGCGAAACGTGCTGCCGCATCAAATGCGATGCTCAAGCATGTGAAAATACCAAAAAGACGTGTTGCTGTGCACAATGCTGGCGATATATTTATGTTGCAGCCTGCCGCTGCGCTTTCTTTCCGGCTGCTTTGTGCGCTCGAATTTGAATAAAGTACAGCAACAAAGTGCCTGAAATGTTCAAAGCGGACAGCTGGTAGAATGTTGAAACGGCTCGGAAGGGTTTAGAATGGTTTTGCAGTGGAACTGGTGGCCAGACTGGTAGGCAGACAAACATATTGCCGACACGGAAGTGATACATCAAGCGCAGCACACTGTGCCGTCTTACTCGATATAACCGATTCGACGCCAGTAATAGACAATTTCATGTATGTAGATTAGTTTATGAAGTGTTTGGAGTGGAAGTTGTGTGAAAAAATATAATATATAAAATTTAAATCTTTGATATAAAATCTACAATTTCAGTGATATAATATGAATCTTTAATTTTTGGGAAATTTTTTCAAATTGACGGTCGAGTCTTTAGTTTTATAGAAATATTAATATTAATTTATTTATTATATTTACACGTTGTAGGTCCAGTTTTATTTCAGGAATTGTTTTCTTGTTTTTTAATATTAAAGCAAAATTCTAAATAACTACTAACAAAAAGACATTTGATTAAGCTGTCGTTTCAAAATATTATATCGAGGTTTAATTTGAACATTCATTTGGGAGATTTACGTTGGAAGCTTTTATAAT
This sequence comes from Melieria crassipennis, assembly GCA_963668005.1. Classification (NCBI taxonomy): domain Eukaryota; kingdom Metazoa; phylum Arthropoda; class Insecta; order Diptera; family Ulidiidae; genus Melieria; species Melieria crassipennis. The sequence goes on along the minus strand of OY764962.1, from coordinate 32,176,283 downwards.
CAATTTGATTCGGAGAGATTTTCGAACAACTTTTGAGAATCTTTTGCATAGGCAATTTTATTTTCAAAGGTTTATCATTTCCTGCTAAGATGACCTGCCATCAAAAGAAAAGTTGGGTTTATCAAATTTTTGATGTTGGCTACGACGAGGATTCGAACCTATGTTCGTGCGTCTTTACAGAATTGCGTTCAATAGAATTATGCAATTATTTAATTTAATTTTATTTAATTTAATTTAATTTTATTCTTTTATTTTATTTTATTCTGTTATTTTATTTTATTTTATTTTATTTTATTTTATTTTATTTTATTTTATTTTATTTTATTTTTTAATTTTATTAAATGTTATTTCAATTTATTTTCTTTTTTCTACTTAATTTTTTTTATTTTATTTTATTTTACTTTATTTTATTTTATTTTATTTTATTTTATTTTATTTTATTTTATTTTACTTTATTTTATTTTATTTTATTTTATTTTATTTTATTTTATTTTATTTTACATTTTTTACATTTTTCAAAACAATAACCCATTAACCTTTATAATGAATCCAACAGTAGATAACATCAAAAAAGTCATTTCATTTCTCAAAATTTCAAACTTATACTATCGAATCTAGGAACTTAGCACTTAGTAATTAAGCAATATTAGGATTATAACTTACCAAATTTGTTTTCCTTTTACTTTATATTAGCTTAAGGCCTTAGCAGCCATAGCTATATTTCTTAGCTTATAATTTTAATTATAAGTTTAAGTGTATTAAATAAAATAAATAAAATTTAACTTTATTTTATTTTATTTAATTTTTTTATTTTATTAAATATTATTTCAATTTATTTTCCTTTTTCTATTCAATTTTTTGTATTTTATTTTATTTTACTTTATTTTATTTTATTTTATTTTATTTTATTTTATTTTATTTTATTTTATTTTATCTTATTTTATTTTTTTTGTATTAAATGTTATTTCAATTTATTTTCTTTTTTCTATTTAATTTTTTTATTTTGTTTTATTTTATTTTATTTTATTTTATTTTATTTTATTTTGTTTTGTTTTATTTCATTTTATTTTATTTTATTTTTTTATTTTATTTTTTTAATTTAATTTTATTTTATTTTATTTTATGTTATTTTATGTTATTTTATTTTATTTTATTTTATTTTATTTTATTTTATTTTATTTTATTTTATTTTATTTTATTTTATTTTATTTTATTTTATTTTATTTTATTTTATTTTATTTTATTTTATTTTATTTTATTTTGTTTTGTTTTATTTTATTTCATTTTATTTTATTTTATTTTATTTTTTATTTTATTTTTTTAATTTAATTTAATTTTATTTTATGTTATTTTATGTTATTTTATGTTATTTTATGTTATTTTATGTTATTTTATTTTATTTTATTTTATTTTATTTTATTTTATTTTATTTTATTTTATTTTATTTTATTTTATTTTATTTTATTTTATTTTATTTTATTTTATTTTATTTTATTTTATTTTATTTTACTTTATTTTATTTTCTTTTATTTTATTTTATTTTATTTTATTTTATTTTATTTTATTTTATTTTATTTTATTTAATTTTTATTTTTTTATTTTATTATATTTTATTTCAATTAACTTTATTTTATTTTCTGTTATTTTAATTTATTTTGTTTTATTTTTCATTTTATTTTATTTTATTTTATTTTATTTTATGTTATTTTATTTTGTTTATTTATTTACTTATTTATTTATGAATTTTTTATTGATATATTTATTTATTTATTTGTTGAATTATTTTTCTTATTTATTTTATTTTTTATTTTTTCAATCTTAAAATGTCAAAAGTCGTACCTAAACGTTGGCAAATTTATTGCAGTTATTTAAATAAATACTGTCGAGCCAATATAGCTGCATACTTTTAGGCTGCAGCCTAACCAAACCTATAACTAACTTCAATGTAATTGAGTGTAGAATTCCATTGTCTCCGTCTTGTTGCTTAAATTATAGTACAATTTGCATTGTCACTAACATTCCATCTACCAATAAAATTCCTTCTACCCCCAAGTTTCTGCTTAAGTATTTACAAATTGTTACAGTCTTATTTAAGCTTTAAATTTATGTTGTCAGCTTCCTGCATTTTCACGTCTTGCCTTTTCACTTTTGCTTATTGACTTGAAGGCATCTGCCATTCACGTTATCCTTACCTTTGCCTTAACAAACTCTCACTTTATCTCTCCTTTCACTGTGCTTGTTGTCTTTCAAAGCAAATTCATTTTGTGACATTAAGCACTTTTTAAGTGGTCACAAATAAATTGCCAACAAATGTGAAAACTTTTCACTTTAATTACGGACACATTTAAAATTAACCATGACTCACTTAGTTGCCGGCGATTTGCTTACACTGTGTGCCACAGTCGAGCAGTGTTCAATAAAAATTCCAGCTGTGCACAAATGCCATCTTGCCAGACACACACACAAACACACACACAACTGCACGTGTTGTTGTCTACGGTAATTGCATCAAAAAAGTGACACTCATTAGAGTTGACCTTCTTAAAAGTAATTAAAAGTGACCCTCAAGCCTAATGGTTGTAATTTCTCAATTCCGTACGTTCAGCTGAAGACCGCAGCAATGAACGCCACAACTGATGGCACAATAGTTTATGTGGCACACAGTCGAACCAGAGTCAACCGGAAGCAGCACTTGCCTGCATACCAAATGGCTCTTCCTCCGCTCATTTATTGCCCTGCAACCTGGCCACTCTTTGTCGCCGTCGTCGTTGCTTGTGTCGCAACTCCGCAACTTGTTACCTTCCCGCTTGTGCGTACGACAGTCTGGTCAACGTTCGCTGCTGGTCAACTGTTGGACTTTTAATCTGTCCGCTGGTATTTAAACTACGGCTAAGTCTCATCTCAACTGACATTTATGGTTTCGGCCAAGTGTCAAAATGTTGTGCGCCACGTTGCTAGCTAAGGCGAACGCTGAGCAGTGGGTAATTTGTTTCTGCACATGAACAAAAGGAAGGCATACCGACACTAACACACACACACACACACATAGATGAATATACGCACAGCTTGACCCCAACTGTGGCCGGTGGTGTGACTGTATGTCAAAAAGCAAACCCCTAAAGCGGCCAAAAGTCAGGTCAGAATAAGCACACACTCATTTAAGGTGACCATGTTTTGTTGGTTGAACAAAAATTATGTAAAAAAGTTACAGAAAAAACGCCAAGTTGTCGGTATTCTTTATAGAAAACTTCTCACTTATCTTAAGAAATCACACACTCACAATTGAGGTTACCATGTTTTTTTGTTTAAAAAAATTGTGAGAAAAAGTTATGGAACAAACGCTGTGGGTAGATTTTTTAGAAAACTTCTCACTTATCTTAAGAAATCACACACGCACAATTGAGGATACCATATTTTGTTTTTTAAAATAAATTTGATATACTAGATTACAAAAAAAAACCAAATTCTCGGTAAATTTTTTAAGAAACTTTTAGCTTGACAATTATATCATTTGTACATAAAAACCACATTTAATGCAATTTCGATTGTTGCTTTTTGTTAATTAAAAATTACAAGAAATTTGTTTTTTTGTGTGGAAGTTACATTTTCTCGAGAAACAAGTTTTAAAGATATGTGTATTTTTATTATAATCAGAGCTCAAATACCATTCAGAAACGATTTTTTGACAAACAAATTTTTAAACAATTTAATTTTTACACAAAATGTCATCTTTGACCTACGATTACTGCAGCTTAAATTAATTTAATATGATTTATTATATTATTTTAAGTTTAAATTTTTTTTTAGTTTACAAGTTTTTTATTTAAAATTTTTTTTAATTTTTGAGATGTGTTTATTTAGTACATTCAATGCTCAAATACCATTTAAAAACTTTTTTTCACAAAATTTTTTAAACAATTTAACTTTCACACAAAATGCCATCTTTGACTTACGACTACTTTAGCCTATATTAATTTAATATTTTGTATTATATTATTTTAAGTTTCAATTTTTTTAAACCTAAAATTTTTTTTTTGTAATTTTTTTTTTAATTTTTTTCTAATTTTTAAGGTGTGTTTTTTTTACAATCAATGCTCAAATACCATTTAACAACTTTTTTCACAAACAACTTTTTAAACAATTTAACTTTTACACAAAATGTCATCTTTGACTTACGACTACTTTAGCCTAAATTAATTTAATATTTTGTATTATATTATTTTAAGTTAACATTTTTTTAATTTTTAATTCTTTTAATTTAACAATTTTTTTTAAATTTTTAAGGTGTGTGTTTTTATTACAATCAATGCTCAAATACCATTAAAAACGATTTTTTCACAAACAAACTTTTCAACAATTTAACTTTTACACAAAATGTCATCTACGACCTGCGATTACTGCAGCTTAAATTAATTTAATATGATTTATTATATTATTTTAAGTTTAAATTTTTTTTAGTTTACAATTTTTTTATTTAAAATTTTTTTTAATTTTTGAGATGTGTTTATTTAGTACATTCAATGCTCAAATACCATTTAAAAACTTTTTTTCACAAACAAATTTTTAACCAATTTAACTTTCACACAAAATGCCATCTTTGACTTACGACTACTTTAGCCTAAATTAATTTAATACTTTGTATTATACTCGTATTATTTTAAGTTTATTTTTTTTTTAATTTTTTAATTTTTTTATTTACATTTTTTTTTAGTTTTTAAGGTGTATGTTTTTATTACAATCAATGCTCAAATACCATTAAAAAACGATTTTTCCAAAAACAAATTTTTAAACAATTTAACTTTTACACAAAATGTCATCTTTGACCTACGATTAATACAGCCTAATGTAATTTAATATTTTTCATTGTATTCTTTTAAGTTTAAATTTTTTAATTTAAAATTTTTTTTATTCAAAATATTTTCATTTTTAAGGTGAGTGTTTTTATTACAATCAATGCTCAAATACCATTTAAAAAGATTTTTTTTACAAACAAACTTTTCAACAATTTAACTTTTACACAAAATGTCATCTACGACCTGCGATTAGTGCTATTAAAATCAGAGGTAAAATATCATTTGCGAATGATTTTTTCTCACAAACAAATTTTCAAACAATTTCATTTTTCACCATTTCAAAATTTAAAATTTGCTCTATTTTTTTATTTTAAAAAACTTGAAGGTTTCACTATCCATGCTTAAAAAATCAGTTTCAAAAACCACATATAGCAATTTACAAAATTGTCTTTAGTTTTTACGACAGTATGGTCACTCTACTTCATCTGCCATGTGTGTAAGCGGTGCGCTGAACTTTCGCAAAGCGGTCGAGGCAGTTATGCATAGCAGCCGTATATGCTTGCCATGTCAGGCGAGCAAAAGTGTTACGGTGACAACACTTGCAATGTGTCTAAGTATGTGTGTGTGCGAAAGTGTGTGCATGTGTTTGTGATATGCCTGCGGGGTGTCGCCCACAGTATGCAAATGACAGCACCAGTCAAAGAGGCTAACCGACAAAATCGGCGCACCATTCTTTCAAGCTATCATATGTCATATTTTACGTCTTTTGTTGAGCGATTTTCACGTTTCTTTCCACTAGTCTGCACTCACTAAGTAGCCAACAACACAAAACATCAACCACACACACACAGACAATCCTCATCCGTTGATGCAAACATTGCTTGCTGTTGTCTCCACCAGCAAAGCGACAGCACATTAATTGACCACAAGCTTCATAAACTTCGTCGCAGCGATGTCGAAATCATTTGTCGCTGACCCTGATTTCATGAGTCAGCAGTAAATGGGCCAGAAAATATGACCGAAAAACCAGCAACAACAGCGTCAGCGCAAAACGAAGGCGTTGGAGCGTGTTAAACGTTTCCGTCTAATGTTTCAAATGAGCCAATATTCTCCCCCTTTCTTGCGCGCCCCGCCATGTGACAGTTGGCGTCAAATTGTGCGTCAAAGTGTGCTGTCGTTGTTCACCTTCCGGCCAATAGTGTGGTTGTTTATGCTGCTAGCAGACCAGGTCAAATTCAGTTTAGCCTACTTAGCGGCGCATAAACCACTTAACCGTTTGTTTAGGCCAAACAATTAAAAAAAGCTGCTTTAAGTTTATGACGCAACTTAAATGCTGCATTATTGCCCTAGCAACCCCCTTCCTTCAGTCGCGCTGATGCTAAATCTTCGTCAGCATGTGCGCCCAACTAAGCCAACTGTACCAGCCTCAAAACATAAACACAGCAGCACGTCCTTAGTGCACCGCTTTGACTTCCGCTCGCCTCACTTCATCTCATTTTAAAATGTGCCCCCACTTTCTGCACAAATATTGCCGCGTTTTCACATTAAGCGCTCACCTTAATTTGCTGCCGAAAATTTTGCACGTTCCTGACGCTTTCCTAAACTTGGCCGGATTTCTTTACGCTCGCTTCCAGGCTTTGCATTGTAATTGCAATGGCTCGGCGGCTCATCCGCAGCCGTGTACGTCTAATGAAATTACGACGACCGCTTTGCGCCCGAGACCGCTGGCAGTTATCTTGAGCGATAACGATCCATCTTTTTGGCCGCTAGTGAGGTGCAGCGTGTTGGATGTGGTGTGGTGAGGCCAAACAATGAGTAGTCAAGATGCCGCTGGAAAATTAAACATCACCAGCAGAAAATTTATGATGGCAGCCAGTAGCCAGGAAGTGCTTGGTTTGCGCGCGAATGGGCTGTGACTCTCGGCCGGGCACTGGGGCTGATAAGGTGGTTGGGGGGTGGAAATGTTGAGGGTGCCAAGGTGAGAAATAGTTGCTTGGGAAAATGTGCTAGGAACACATGGAATGAGAGACAGTGGTCGAGATTTGGTGCTAAATTAAATAAAATTAAACAATGGCTGTGAAAATTGGGGGAAATGCGTAAATTTAATTATTTGTAATATTTATATTTGTATAAAAGAAAAGGAGCCAATTGAAAATATTTAACTATACACATATTACACCGTGCGACAAAAATATAAAAATTGTTTACAGCGGAAAAAATCCATATGGGCGTGAAACTAGAGACGAAATATAGTAATACTGCGTACTCAGTTTTTCATTTCTACATCTTTTGTCCTTTTAAAAGGACTTCAAAATTTTGAAGGGGATAATAGATAAAAATAATATAAAAAATACTTCAGCTCGTTAGAATATAGCGATATGTATATCAAATGAAAGAGGAATTTTTATCTATTTGTAAAAAAATGATATAAAAAAGGTCCTTCGAAAATTTTAATCCTTTACATCCTTGAAAATTTATATAGAATTTTCTTGAAAGGCAAGTATGTTCAAAACCCAAAATCTCCTTGATCGAAGACGGGATTTTTCGGATCCTCACTGGCAACAACACATATTTTGGCAACTATTTTAATAGTCAAAGCACCGTCTTGTGTTAAAAATTTGTAAGCTTACAAAATCTAAGCTCGTTCTATCTCGTTCTCACTTATTGCTGTCACAATGAAATCCCGCCAAAAATGGCACTTTTTGTTTACTTCATTTGTTATATGTTTTGTTTTTGTTAAGTTTTTGTTGTTAAGCTGAAGATGAATAAAAAAAGGATGCATTAAAAGAATTATATGTATATATTTTTATTTTTTTATGAGAAATTTAATTCCTTTAAAACGACGCAAATTATAAAAAAATTTTAGGAGATTTTTCTAACTTTTGGGAGGAAATTTTAGTATTTTTTTAAGATGTAGGAGAAAGTCATTTTAGGTATCTGGCAACACTGCGGTGACTGGGCTTTACTTTTTCAAAAAGTTAAAGAAAATACGTAACTTTATATCTCGCAGGCAACTGGACTCCTATAAGTTTTATTAATGGTTCTAGAAGTTAAGCAAATAATAAATAATTATCTACCTGTTTATTTATTGGTTATTAGTCAAATGCAAAACATTTCAAAATTTAAAGATAATTAGAGAAAATGGCGGGAAAAAACATTTTTAGATGCAATCAATAATTTTGACAGAATATTAAATTAAGTTAGATTTCTTATAACAGAAGCACTACTTATTCAAAAATGCATTATTAGTTAGCACTAAGTATTAGCAAATTATGAAATTAATAACACACTCACCTTCCATTTCATTCCGTAAAAATAAGTTTTAAATTAAAAACCTCACTTCAATTCCACTGTGCCTCACAGGCAAAACTCCTCCGAAGACAGGTGAACACCAACAGCTATAAGAATTATGGAATTAAATATTTCTTCAGCGCTTTAGACAAGTCGAAGAAAATTACATAACCAACATCACATCCGGCGCCCGCTTGTGGAGCAACGCAGAAATCCTGCAGGAATTACGACCCAGTACGTGTACGTACACAATCAACCAAGGACAGTGTGCTACCAACAACAATTCGCACAAAAGTGGCTGTGTCTGCGCCTAAAAATACGCTTCAAGTAATTACAATTAGTTTGCGTTTACTGCTCCGCAGTCTGGACGGGCGTGGAGAAGCGAACACAGCGAAAAGTGTGCTGCCCCACACACACACAAACGTACGTAGCAAAATGTTGTCAACGTGGCCAACAAGCTCGCGGACAGACACCAGAACAAGATGCACTGTTCAACAAAAAAAATCAACGTCGGCATATTGTAGCATTCACCAATGCAAACAAGAACTGAGGAAAGTGGGGCGCCGAGTCACCGGAACGCAGGCACAAAGCGTGCGTAATTAGTGGGCGGACGCGTGAGTGCGGGGGCGTGCGGCGTGGCGACATTAGCAGTGGCGAAAATGAACCCACGCTAAACTTGACACAATTTGAAGAGGCAAAAACCATATCAAACACTTTCGAAGACAAAAGGAAGAGCGCCGAAAGTGAAGTGGCCGCAGCGACGTCTGGAAGCGGCAACGCTGTCGGCCGAGGAAATTACGACTTTCAATTTAGAGTCGAAATTTATTATATCCATTAAGCAAATGGCTTTCGAAAACTTGCTCGACTGCCGCTCCAACTGTCGGCCGGCCGGTCTGCTCAGCTGCATGTGTCATTTGCGGTTTGTCGGGGAAAAACATGCCTCGACTGCGGCGCACTCTTCCACTGCAGACAAACAACAACGCACCGAGAACGCAACGACAAAAAATGTCAAAAAATTTTATCAGTCTGCGCTGTAGACCGCAACACAATCGTAACCGTTGTTTGAACGCTGCACAACGATGGGATTCTTGCGAGAATTGCTGCCGTCAAGCATGGCGAATGTTCGGCGTGTTCGGCTATTCCGGCTATTCCGTTGTTAGTGAAAGTAAAAAGCTCGGCTAGAAAATCTGGTCACAGCCGTCTGGCACAAGCACACACAAACACCCAGTCGCAAGTACACAAAATGTTCGTTTTGTTGTTGGTGGTGGTGTGCAAAATTGTCATCAACAAATGGTTTCATTTTAATTCATTTTCCCCTCTTGCCACGTGTCTCGCCGCAGTCGGGTTGAATTTGGCATTTGCTATTGTGGCTTTTCCAGATTTTGACAGCTGCGGCATGTCGCGTGTGGTTGCAATGAGCTGAATTGGATTGTTTAGCAAAAACATTTTACGTATTATTTAAGTAATTGAGGTTATGACATGTGTCAGGCAAAAAATACAATGTAATTACTATTATATTTTTAGTGAAATTATAAATCATTGCAGTGTTCAGCCTTTTGAGTTTTTTTGTTATTTTGTTTGACTATTTTTTGTGTATAGAAATTGAGTCAATCGTACAGAGACATGTTACCTCATTGTGCTGGATGGTGAGATTTCAGTCTAGATTGGGTCGGGCTAGTGAAATAATCTACGTTTCAAAAACATTCAAAGGATTTCAGACAGCGATAAGAAAGCTTTGATAGTCTGAGTCTAGTCTGAGTCTAGTCTAGTCTAGTCTAGTCTAGTCTGAGTCTAGTCTGAGTCTAGTCTGAGTCTAGTCTGAGTCTAGTCTGAGTCTAGTCTGAGTCTAGTCTGAGTCTAGTCTGAGTCTAGTCTGAGTCTAGTCTGAGTCTAGTCTGAGTCTAGTCTGAGTCTAGTCTGAGTCTAGTCTGAGTCTAGTCTGAGTCCAGTCTGAGTCTAGTCTGAGTCTAGTCTGAGTCTAGTCTGAGTCTATTCTGAGTATATTCTGAGTCTAGTCTGAGTCTAGTCTGAGTCTAGTCTGAGTCTAGTCTGAGTCTAGTCTGAGTCTAGTCTGAGTCTAGTCTGAGTCTAGTCTGAGTCTAGTCTGAGTCTAGTCTGAGTCTAGTCTGAGTCTAGTCTGAGTCTAGTCTGAGTCTAGTCTGAGTCTAGTCTGAGTCTAGTTTGAGTCTAGTCTGGTTCTAGTCTGAGTCTAGTCCGAGTCTAGTCTAATTCTAGTCTGAATCTATGTAGTCTGAGTCTAGTCTAGTCTCAGTCTAGGCAAAGAGCTTAAAATAATGACTCTAAATTTAAAAGCCAGCTTCATGATCTCTACTTAAGCTCAGTTTCGGTTAGCTCCAACATAGATTTTTTGCGAAATTCTACGTCAAAGCTCGACTAACATTTCAACTGAAGCCGGTGACAACGATTTCAAGTCACTAGTAAAATCTTTGCATAGCGTAAAGCAAACATTTAATCATTTGCACGCTAGCGCCAACGACAGCAACACATGCACATGCACGTTGCAATTATCAGATAACTCCAACAATAACAACCAGCAACAGTTGCAGGTGCAATTGTTCTTTGCTCATGAAGATTGCTTTTCTTTTTCAGCAATAAAGGTTTAAATTAAATTTAATTTGAGCGCAAATAAAACCAAGAGCAGACGCATTCTTGAAGGCAGTGAAACTGCAACAAAATGAGGCCAGCAACAGCACCAGCTGCACTTTTCGCTCGTCTAATTTCTAATATTTAATATTTACACACACACACACACTCAAAAAATACGCTAACACACACTTGGAGATGAATTAAAATGCAAACTACGCGCAACGCGCACTCGCTGGCGTATACGTAACCTCGCCGCTTCGCCGCCAACGAGACCGATGACTGGTTTGTGGCAGCCGAGCAAAAATTGGTGCAATTGGTGCAATGCGCGAGTGTGTGCATTTCTGATTACAAACGAAAATTGAAAATCTTAAGCGCAGCGCCCGCTAAAGTGAATATGATGAGAAAACTTTAACGCTGCGCCGTCTACTCACGTTGCTGCTTACACAGCTGTGCCGCGTGCCACGTTCAATAGCTGCGGCAACTGGCATATGCCGCAACAGCGGAAATTGTCTACAACGGCAGCGACAGGAGAGTGCGGAGGGAAATCGACGGTTGCTTTTGGTTAGATAAAGTCGAAATTGTCAGCTCGAGCAGTTTGACGCCGCGCATATTAATGAAAAGATCAAACATCTGCAGGTAACATGCCCTGACACCTGCGCCCCCACCGCAACTGTCAAATGCACATCCAACAACGACACACACAAGGCGCTGTTCCCCCTTCAAACTACTTGTAGCTCGATAGCAAAGCGAGAAACATAAAACTTGCGGTGACATTAACATAGACGCCAAATGTGCCAGTCGTGCGCGAGCGAAAATACATACATATGAATAGTTATATGAATGTATGTATTGTTCAATATGTATATTCACGTATGTATATTATGTAGTATGAAGGTGTATGTATATATAATGTGCAGATAGAGTGCGGTTGCACTTAAATTTTCAGTAGAAATGGTCAACTTTAATATTGATTTGCTCATTAAAGAAAATTGTTTATGTTGAAAATGTGCATGTTATAATAATTTTTATTCTTTTTGTATTATGTTTTTAAAATAATTTCTAATATTTTCAAAAATATTTTAATAATTTTTTTTATAAATTTTTGTGTTTTTTATATTTTTAAATACATCTTTAACATTTGTTAAAATTATTTTTAATTGATTTTGAATATACATATTTTCTTATATATTTAGTAATTTTTGTTTAATTTAATATATTGAAGTATTTAAGTATTTTATTACTAACTTTAAATATTTTAAATATATCCTTAATATATTTATTAATATTTTTCAATATTTTATAAATATATTTTGTAGGTTTTTTTAACACAATTTATTTATATTTATTTACAACTAATTTGAAGGATTTTTCAAGTATTACATATTTAAATATTTCATATATTTTGTTAATGTTTTTAAATATTTAAATAATTTTTACAAATAATTTGTAATATTTTTAGGTATAAGGCATTTTGTCTATATTTTGTAGGTTTTTGTAAAAAGTTTAAAAGTAATTTATTCTTAATTTTCTATATTTTAAAACATTAAATATTAATATATTTTAAATATTTTTAAAATATTAAATATCTATTAAAATCTCTTATACATTTTGTTATGAAATTTAAATATTTTAAAATATATGTTATATATATATTTTTTTAGTAATTTTAAATATATTTTGGTATGTCTTTCGTTTGTGTTTTTTAATACTTTTAGTATATTAACTTATTTTAACTTATTTTAAACATTTGAAAAATTATTTTTATATATTTTTTAAATTTTGAATGTGTTTTACAACTTTTAACTACTAAACACTTTTAATAATTTTATATATTTTTATATCTTTAAAATCCTTTTTAATAATTTTTAATATATTTATGTATATTCGCATTTTGCTATATATTTTGTTGTTTTTTAATAAAATTTAGGTATATTTTATTACCAATATTAAATATTTTTTAAATATTAAAAATTCAAAACTTTTATACATTTTCTTATAATTTTAAATATTTTTAAATAAATTTTTAATATATTTTTTTTACCTTTATGGAAATTTTTTTTATATTTTTAATTATATTTAAATTTAAAAATTAAAATATTTTATTTCAAATCTTTTAAATTTTCAAAGTATTTAACCTATTTTGATATCGTTTTATTATATTTTTAATTCTATTTCTAATTATATTTTTAAAATTTTTTGATATTAAGGTATATTTAAATTAAGATTTAAATGTTTAAATATATCCCTTATATATTATTAAAATTGTTTTATATGTTTTATATATGTATATATTTTTACATTTCTATAAATATTTTGTTTACATTTTATAACTAATAATTATTTATTTATTTATAATCCAGTCAAACAAAAAATAAATTTTAACGGACCATCGATAAAACTAGAATATTACAAAATAATATAGTTCAATTAAAAAAATTCAACAATAATTAAATTAAACGATTTTTTATATTTTTTATACATTTCTGATATTATCAAATTTTTTGTTATAATTTTTTAAAATATTTTTTTTAATATTTAATATATATATATTTCTATATTTTTAAATATTTTGTTTAATTGTTCAACTTGTTTAACTTTTTAAACTTTTTTTAATTTTTGATTGTTGTCTCAATATTTTGAAAATTTATTTTTCATTGTTAAAACTTATTCAGGCTTTTTAATTCGTTTTTAAGCCAGAAAATCTACTTATAAATTCAGTTGTGTATCAAAAGAAATACAAAAAATACAAATTTAATGCACAACATTAAAATGATTTAATTATTACACACGATAAACCGACGCAATGGATACCGTTGTTTATGCGCCGAGGCCCATGGCGGCGACCACAAAGTGTTGGCCTTTTGGACAACGAAAAATTAAACAGAAAGTATTGTTCATAAAATAAAAATTCATTAAAGTGTTCGTATATGCCGCGAGTATATAAAAACTCAACTCAAACGCAAAATAATCAGCTTCACTTACGTAAATCGAAAATCATTAAAAAAAAAACCAATGAAGCTGAAAACAGTTGCTGGAAAAATTAAAATATTTAATAAAGACGAAAATGAACTGAATAAATTAAAGACAAATACATTCAATTTATTATAAATTGCTTTTAATTTATTATAAATTATTTTAATTTATTATAAATTATTTTCATTTATTTTAAATTATTTTAATTTATTATAAATTATTTTAATTTATTATAAATAATTTTTTTATAAAAATTTATTATTAAAATTGGTTTAAGTAAACTAAAAACATGTCTTAAATTAAGGCACAAGCTTAAATAATATTTGAAATCTAATTTTTCTAACTTAATATTTCAATTTAAAAAAAATCAATTTCGATTGAAATTCAATAATTATATAATCAAATCTGAGAGTAATACAAGTTAAATAAATAGTTAACAACGAATTGTTGTTTAATGAATTGTAATGTTCTTAGTATTTCTCTTCATTTACAAACATATTCAATTAATTAATGAACTTATTGCAGTTCGAATTAAAATAAAAATCAATTTAAACATAATTAATTGGTCGACAATATGTCTGATAATTTGCCATGTAGTATATAGCAGCAAATTTTACAACAACAAACATAAAATGATTTAAATCAAACAATTAAAATACTGCACTGCTGAGCACCGATTTTGACAGAATCAACAAATTAATGCGGCAAGATACAACAACAACAGCAATGTACCATGTTAACAATTGATTAACAGCAATTAGCCGCTTATTAAATTGAAAAAAAACCAAAATGCCAATAAACAGCAACAACAACAAACAGTAAAAATAAAAACAGTTAAATAACAACAGAGAAAACAAAACAACAAAAAAAAAAATTTCAAAAAAAAACCGACTGACTAAAGCAACAACAATTATAAAAACTACAACAAATTAACTGACCAGTAGCAATAACAAAAGTAAAAATCAAAAATCAAAAACAACTAGTAAAAGCAACAACAAACATAAAAACTGCAAAAATCCAACAATAGCAACAACAGAAACAAACAGAAATGTCAATTAAAAAACATATGACAACAACACAATGGGTAAAAAATAATTATTGTAAACAGCAGCAAAACAATGGCAATTAAAAAAAAAAATAATACAAAAACAATGAAAACGCTTAAAAATGCAAAAGCAACAAAAATATGCACAGCACGGCTAGTAGCAATGAAAGCCGATACAGTGGGGATTTGCTGCCATGAAAAGTGTAAAAGCTGAATAAGTTAAAAAGTGCCGCAACAACAACAACACAAACAACAACAACAACAACAATGCTGGCATGAGTATTAAACATTTATATTATTACTGTCCGCATTGCCAATTATTTACGCATTTTGCACACGGCCCCACACGTCTTGTTGCTGCCGCTTTGCAGGCTTTGCGCAGCTCTGCACGTTGTTGTTGTTGTTGTTGGTGTTGGTGATGGTGGTGGCATTATTATTGTTGTTGTTGCAATGACCTTCGCTGGCAGCTTATTGGCATTTAAAGTGGCTGCATAAAAAAGCGCTGCATTGAAATGCGGCCACGCGGCTGTAAGTCTGCATTTGTGTGTATGTGTTGTGTGTGTGTGTGTACCATACAAGTGCCGGAAATGTAATTTAAAGGCAACTAAAGGTAAGCGTAAAAAACGACAAGTGTTAAGCGGAAGCGTCGACAAACATAACAACTGCGTCAATTGGCACACGCACACAATCAAACACACTCACACACGCAAAACATGCGAACATGCCAAACATTTCGATTCGGCAAAGTGTTTGCCACAGAAGGTTACAAATGTCCAATATTAACAACACCAACATCGCCAACAGCAACACCACCAACAACAACAACCATAACCGGCAGCCGCAAATAGTGCCTGCTTCCGTTTAAAATTTGCTCGATTTAATGCAAAAAATTAGCCTCATCAAATTGCATAGAAATTTATGTAAAATATTTAGTAAAAATTTCGCTCACATACCGACCGACGCGATAAACATTATTGTTGTTATAATTCACAGTTGATTATGTTGGCTGCCGGCGCTCGTGTTGTTGTTGTTGCTGCTATTGCAATAATAAGCCACACTCTCATGCCAGTTCATAAATTTTAAATTTGCGCTAATTAAACAACTCGACGCCATATTGTTGTTGCGCCGCACTCTGCCGGCCTCGTCGACCTATACAAAATATCCGCAATAAATCAGGCCTTTGCCGCCATCAACCGACTCCAACACTGCACACACCGTGGCCGCCTCCTCTCCCCCGACCGTCTAGGACCCATTAGATAAATGTGTGAACAAATTTGAAGCCGATAACGTGCGCGAGCGCACATATGCGGGATTTTATGGAGCCCTAAATACGTATGCACGTGTGTGTGTGTGTGTGTGTGTGTGTGAATTATGCGTGCTTAGGTGTGTGTTCTGTATAAATTTATTAATGCGGCTCGTACTTAATTTAAGCGATTCTTGTAGAATTGGTTTTTCATTTAAATTATGTGGCAACACTGCCGCCAGCAGCCGGCAGCCGAATGTAACTGCTACCAGTTTGTTATTTGTTGTTGTTTTGGCTGTTATTGTTGTTTTTAATGTTTAATGTTGTTATTGTTGCTGTTGTTGTTGTTGTTGCTACTTTAACAGCAGCGCATTTAATGTGCGTTTTATTTGCAAATTGTGTGAAAAGTTTGATTTGAGTTAATTTTTTGCTGCTTTGCATAATTTATGTTAATTATAGCATTCAATGCCATTATTTGTCTACGCCACTGTTATTGTTGTTTCTACTGTTGTTGGCCATTAAATATGTGTAGAATTATTATTATTATTACTACTACGAATATGCATAATGAAACGATTAAGCGACATCATTGTGAACTTCAAACTTAAAGCAGAACTCAGCAACAAGACAACTCAATGCCGATTGTTGATAAGTGAGCAAATTTTAACATTTTAATTTACTGCAATATTTAAGATATAATAAATTTATTAAAGATGAATTAGTAATATTCCTAAGCGCGATTGCTTTTTCTAATACAATATAGAAAACATTATTAATATTATTTAAATCGTTTATACTTATGGTCCAAACACATTGAAGACGGCAGCAACAGGGCTGCGTGACTACAAAATGGCTTTGGATTCAACTGTTGTTATAATAATCGTATTCATATGAAATTTGTGATACTATATTTGGACAGATGTCGTCAATGTGTTCAGAGCTTTGAACTGAATTATTTATATATTTTAATACTAAGAATCCACATCACTAACAGCTGTCATCAGCTGTCAGTTCGATTACGAGACTAAGACCTTCCCGCACAAAACATTTCAAGCACATTGAGTCATAAGTATGGTTCGACTAACTAAAAGTGTGAGCAGAAATTTCCCAAAATTCACTCGCAAAATTAACAATTCAAGTTTATTCTTCAAAATTGATATTTTCCCCATTGAAGTAATCCCCAAAAGTTATCAACTCACTGACTGTGAAACTATATTAGTTACATTTTTAATGAGAAACTTGAGGATAATGAAAGCATTGTGCGACGTTGCTTGTTGTTATTGCAAAATTTAAGTCCATTGCAAAAATCAAAACATACTCAAAAACTTATGCACTGAACACTTTGTCACTTTCACAAGTTTCAAGCTGGGATGCTAACATTTTGAGTCGATCAAGGTGGTTGAAAATGAATTCTAAAATTTAATCCTTTAGCCACGACTTTTGCAGGATGTTTGTACAAACTTTATTTTCGACTTTTTGAAAACTTACGGTTCAGTTTAATATATAAAGTTATGAGTTTCAGGGTCAACTAACATGACGTGGGACACCAGGTCAGTGGCGGCTTAAGGTGCTCGGGGGCCCGGGGCGGCGACGGCTGAGGGGGGCCCCATAAAACGGTGCAGCATAAGTTTGCGTACAAAACTAATAAGGGGAATTTCCGGTTATGCTTTTGGCTTTTTTTTTTTGAAAATTTGTATTCCATTGAACAGTAAACGGACTTTTATTTTTAAACGACGAGACAAATTATTTTTAAACGTATATGTGCTTGAAATTTTATAGAAAGCAATAGAATCCCAGAGAAAAAAATGAAAAATGGATAAAACTTTCGTGAAATTAAGAAAACTTTTGGGGGAGCAAATTCGTCATTTCCAAATGCCATCTTAAATCTCAAAAAAAACAGAAAATCTTGCTTCGTTACTACGATCTGGTAATTTTTTTAAGCTACCCGAGGAGGAGGATTCGATTGTCGACAAAAAATGGGCCAATCGCGTGCACCTAAAAATAAAAGTTTTTTCTAGACTAACTTTGGCCGCTGAACACGAAACTGAAAACCAAAAAATTTTTGAAGAAGCGTTTTCGAAAAATCTTCGAAAAACGATTTTTTTCCTGTTGTTTCAGTTATGAGCACATATCTCCTAAAAGAATTATCCGATTAACACGAGCTGTCCGTCGTTCAGAAGATAATACCTTAGTGGCTTTTTAGTGATATATAGATTGTCCAAATCAGATGAGATTTGGGGAAGTTACTGACGGTGAAAGTTGTAACAATGTGAATTTTTCGACCAATTTAAAAAATCATAAATTTTCGAATATTTTTTTAAAGAAAAAATAAATTATCTTCTCTGGTTTTAAAATCTAAAATGAAATATATACTATTTTAGCAAATATTAAGCCTAACATCAATAGAATTGAAAGAAAAATGATAAAGTTATGATGCAGTGAGTGAAAACACCAACTTTACATTTATTAATCCGTGCGAAACAATTTTTCTTTTTGCCGAGACCCATCCAAATTTTGATATAGACGCGAAACTAGAGATAATGTATAGTATTCTGGCATAGTCAGTATTAAAATCTCTGACCCAAAAGTCCTTTTTAAAGGACTTTAACATTTTAAGGAGATACACATTTCAATATTAAATATATGCGGTAGTTCAATGATGAAGATATGGGTATCAAATGAAAGAGGGAAATTGTCTCCATTTAACTAAATTTTCTATTTTGAATTTTCAGGACCAAAATATGTCAGGTATGGAAAACATACATGTTTTGGATTTCAGTCTGTAGATTCATACATCTAAATTTTATTCTATTTCAAGTTCTCAAGAAAGTTACCCCCTAGAAAACACTTTTGTTTTTAGGTATATTTTTCGTGTCGAGTAGAAATCTTCAGAAATGTACAGAAATATTTTATAAAACCCAGTAGCAGTGACTTTATAAAAAAAGTCCTGAAAAAACATATTTCCCCTACATAACAGCATGTAAGAAGCCCATATTTAGCTTACTTACAAGGAGCATAGAATTGCCTTCGAAAACCGGATTTCCGGGACATGTGTTTTTATCCAACCAATAATTATAATAATAATTATAATAACTGTAAATTTGTTTGACTTCTACAAAGTTTAATGAGGTTAAGTAATTGTGTAATTTACACAAGTTTACAAGCAAACTCTAAGATTGCGATATTTAATTTTTAACTTAGAATTTTGTATTTGCATATTTTGCACAAAATTTTAAGTTAAAAATTGCAATCTTCGAGGGACAATTTTTTGAAAATTTGAAAACAATTGTTATTGTTCTTGCTTTTATTGAACTGAATTTGTTATTGCCATTTCAAAGTCATTTGTCGGTACTGTGTCTCTTTCAATTGATAAAAGTGACAAACGACTTAGTCTTTCAACAATCATTGTGGAGCGCAAATAGTTTTTTACAAGTTTCAGTTCTGAATTTCAGTTTTGAAAAACTTGAAATTTTTATATAGTTACAAGCTTCTCTCGGGGGCCCCCCGCAGCCCGGGGCCCGGGGCGGTCCGCCCCTCCGCCCCCCCTCTTAAGCCGCTACTGCACCAGGTGCTCTTGCATTAACGGAAGAGTTAAATCAGCTAATCATTAACTGCGTCATGACGCGTCCCGTCTTTGCTAGTTGGATTTTGGAAGTAAGAAATTACTGAAAAATTAGGCGGACTCAAAGTCAACACTTTGTCTCATGCCGGCAAATTAAGTTTTTATATCTGAGACTATTGCCACAGTTTATTTTATGGCTCTACGAATGTCCGACTCTGTAAGTGTAGATTTTCAATCTCTCAATGTCTTTGTTTACCTCAAAACAGTCGCCATTAATGAAATTGCTAAAATTCATTCCCAAATAAAATTGGTTTGAACAACATTTATAAAGACTTTCAGAAAGTATATTTGCTGGTACCTCTTCCTGTGGCATCACAATGGAACCACTACATATGTTTTCTTTTAGTAATGCGTTAACCCTGTCAGCCACTTTAACCTAATCTAACCTACCTAACTAAACTTACAATGAGATTAATTTAGACCACAGACTTAATTTAGACTACATTAAATAAAAACACATATATCTTATAGCAAAGACATCGAATATTGTGCAGGGAGCTTGAGATTGCGAAGGTTGTTAGTACAAATTTCTTCGATTTCTCAGTAGACGAGATGTCGTAACATTGCCACTGCAACCAACAAACCAGTCGGGCAGATGAACCTGATAATCCCATGTTCCCAGTGAGCCTCTTTCTATGCCGGTGGACTACTAACCTGTCGGATCCTTACCGACTGAAAACACCCTCTTTTCGAGAAGTTGCCAAAGCAATCCAAGAGATCTACTATGTCCCTTTCTGCACTAATCATAAACATTGGCATACGTATACATAATCTTTCATATTAACCATGTATTTTCTATAAAAACATTCTATCTTTAGATCAAAAAATCATTTCCTTCACGAATGGGGCGTCACTTCCTGACTTAAATTAACAAGAATGTCGGAGAAACTTAGTAGACATGGTACGCCTTGTTGTACAATGTTTCTTCAAATTAAAATGTATCACTTAAATTTTCGGATTTGAGTTTGAGTGCTACAAATTAAAATGTATCCCTTAACTTTTCGAAATTGAGTTTCACCAAAAAGTATGGAACATTGTATATTCTTTGGTTTCACCTAACAAATTATCAAATATTTTCAATCTGTTGAACGAATAAAGACGCCAAATATCTAAACTTGTACCAAAAGAAGCGAATAGACTAAGAAGAATACAATTTCTAAACGCTTTTTTGTTTTTTAAACTTGTTTTTTAAACTTCCGGTTGTTCTAAAATGTTTGTTGTGTATTGTCCAATCGAGTTAAAAGTATAAAAAATAAAAATAATAATACTCTATATAGATATTATATAGAACATTGTTGTTTTAAAAATGTTATCCTAACAAAAACTTAACTTAACCCTTTCCGGAAATTTGTACGATATATCGTACAATTTTTTCGAAGATTTTTTATTTGACAGCGAACGCACTTTTTATGAAACAGCTTTTTAATTTTCATTAAGTAGGCTGTGTTGTATCATTCTGTTTAAAAATATAAATCATAATAGCCGTGGCTACACAGTATGAGTGCGTTTTGTGAGCAGCTTTTTTTGCAAGAATTTGAAAAACCAGCAAATGACGGTACTTCTGCGTAGGAATTTTTAAATTATGTAATGCTTTTTGGTACCAAATAGCGAAACAATTTCAAAGTTTGAATCTCAGTTGATTTATAGAACTTACTAAATTTAACGTTTTTTGCGTCTAAACATTTTTCCCGAGTCTTTAAAAAAATTGTACGATATATCGTACAAATGGAAAGCAAAGGTTGCAAGTTATGTTTGCATTTTGTTTAAGTTATAGGTTAGGTAACCAATTTTTTTCGTTTGCTTGCCTGCCACGCCCATCTGTAAACCACGTGACTAATAAAATTCGACTATTCCGCAATTTTCGATTAAAAGTAAGAATTACAAGACGAATTTCTGTTTTACTCGGCAGACACAGGTTATGTAAGGTTAGATATGCGTACTTGCCATGCGTACTTGCCACTCACTACGATAATAAGAATGGGCTATATTCAGTGCCTTTCTGTAAAACTGTACGAATTTTAGTTGATTCTGTGTTTTATTGAGAGGAAAAGGGCTTTGCAACAACAACAACGGTTATAAAAGGCCGAATAAATGTGAATCAATTATTTATATATAAAATTTATATAACTTTCGATCAAAATGAAATCACGTTTTGATTTTTTGTTGTTATTATTTATGTTTTCTATAAAAAAAATTAATGAATTGTTCATAAAACTTAAAAAACCGAAACCAAAAATTCATGAATTTTTACTCCTTTGCGGACCATTGTACGATATATCGTAGAAATTTGATGAAGCTGTAATTCTCAACCAAAAGAATTTTTTTTTAATTTTTTTGTATTTCATTGCTAAAATGTTCAATAAGAGTTAATATTTTGAACGAAAAATTTATATCTCAAGAAATGTGGAAATTAACCGGAAAGGGTTAACTAAGCATAACTTTAATTTTTCTTATCATAAAAAAATGAAAATAAAATAAAATAAAACAAAATAAAATAAAATTAAATTAAAATAAAATAATTTTTAATTTTACGAAAATAAATTTTCAAGGCCCCCACCACAATGCGCCAGGTACCCACCCGCTTCGCTGCATATTCAACGTCCAACTGAACACCGCCAGGCCGCAACTTCACTCGAAGCGATTTCTGCAAAGGCGACACCGAGTGAAAGCTTTCAGCGACCCACTCAAGGCTCAAGAGGCGCCTGCGCACTGCTCGTGGCGCTCAACCACCGGCTAACGGCATTTGTTAAAAAGTAATAAACCGTTACTACCACACGTCAGCACTCGAACCCGCACGGCGCAACGTCCCCGCCGCCGCCAGCAGAAGTGCTCAAATTTTGTGGGTGGTGCCCAAACGCTGTGCGCTCTGGCGGTCGTTTTGTTGTTGCTGGCGCCAATTTCTTTTCGCTTGATGTCCGCACAGCCGACAAACACCCCCACACAACGGTGCTAAGGTTAGCCATTTTTCTTCGGCTACCTTCGGGCGCGGCGACGCACGCGCCCCCTTTCGTGTTTACATTATGTACTGGCGGCGCTTTGAGTTACTACGACGGGATTGGAATAAATTAAGCGCACGCCGGCCGCCAGCGAATGCGTTGCGAGCGCTAAATTTATATCTACAAGTATTATGCGAGTATGTGTTGCTTTTGTTGTTGTGAATTTCCTTGTAATGGCTTCTATGTACGAGTTGGTGTGTATTTAATGGGCCCATGTACGGTGTCAGGGCGCAGCAGACCGAACCGCAGCGGCCGAATTGCCAAAGGCAAACAACACAGCGCTGACCCGAGTTGTCCACTGGGACGAACAATGTGCGTCTGGTGGGAATGTGCGTCTGGTGGTCTGCCACTCGAAGACGCCACCAATTCGACCCTGGCGCAGCGCTGCTGGCGGCAAAGACGTGCTGCGGTTGGTCGACCGACCAGACAATACAGCAACGCATTTATTATGTCACCTCGAGGCTCGAGACGGGTGCAGCGCAGCCGTGCTCAGCCAGACAGCCAAAGGACATGCGAATGACCTTCAAGGACATGTCGATTGAAGGCACAACGCTTTTTAATTTCAAATTAAGATTTTGCAACGATATGGAAAGTAATGTGCAGCCAGACAGCAAGGCACGACCTCAATTTATTTAAACGCTTTTCGCTTGAAGTTGAATTATCTTTCCAGAATTCTGTCCCAAACTGGAGGCGCAATGAAGTAGGGGGCCGTTGAAATTTTAAGTGAATGTCGCCTAATTTGTTGCGACGCAATTTCAAAGTGTTGAAGTGGGAAATTATTAATGTCCGACCGAATATTCGGTTTCGGTTTCGGCCCAAATGAGTGGTTTCGGTTTCAGTTTCAGTTTCGGCCAAAAAGTGGCCGAACGGCCGAAACCGAAATTTTCTGGAATATTCTGCAGCCGAGAAGGACCAATGCACCAATGTAAATAAACTTATTTTTTAGAATATAATAAGTAATAAATTATTTAATTTTGAATATTAGCGAATAAGGTGATTTTTTGTATGTTTATGTTTTAAAAAAAGAAATTAATTGTTTTTATTAATAAGTATTTATTTATGTTATGTTATGTTTGTTTGTTCTTTATTTACTTAAAGTAAAATTCGTTTGTTGAAAAATTGTGATTTTGATGCTTGATGTGGTGATTTTTATTTAAACTAGAAAGTTTCGGTTTCGGCCGAATATTAAAAAAAAAAACCGAAACTCGGTTTCGGCCCAAAAAAGTGGTTTTGGTTGGACACTAGAAATTACGAAATAATTTAAATTTAAATTAATTCAATTTAAAATTTTATTCTTACGCTTTTTTTATTATTTTTTAGTCCAGAAACTCAAAATTGTTTACACAAAATAAGGAATGTCGACGAAAAAATTGATACCTGCAAGATTGTATGTTTTCATAAAAATATATGAATTAAATCAATAGATCCAATAATCTTCCATTGAGATGATGGGACTCTAATTTCAATGTCATAGCCATATACCCATGTTTCGTCACCCATGTGACCCTTTTTAATAAAAATTTTGAATCGTCGTTGACGTCATTTAACACTTGAAAGACCACTGCGGTCATTTTGACGGTTTTTAATTTTTTAATCTGTATTTTCTTTAGTATTTCTATCAACTTTTGCTGCGATGTCTTTTATTTTTTATCGGGTTCTTAAATTAGTTCTACAATTAGTTCCACAATTAGGGCTCTGCAATTACAATTAGCCAAATCCGTTGTGTACTTTTCGAGATATCAGCGGATATAATATGTAGTCTTTGTAGGTATGGAAAACTTGTGGTCTTTCTAGTGTTAAAAGCTCCTATAAGATATTCGTGCGACAGTTTATTTGATCAAAATGTAGCAATTTCAGAATAAACTTCATACCAAAAGCATACGAAAAATTGCACGGCATGAGCCAACCGATATATCAAAATCGTCAATATCTTCTCTAATATCGTTTCGACGACTCCCCACAACAATTACAATCTTCACAGCTTCAACGTTTTCATCGATTCTTTACGTGCTATCATTAACATTTGTTTGGCCTTCTGTGAAAAAACTTGTACTACTCATATCCATTGTTTTGTTTTCTCAAAGTAGACTCACTCGCTAAGTAGACTCGCTCTCATTTCTCTCGAGCGTGGTTCTAGTGATAGCTGGCCTGAATTTCGTTTTCGTAGTAGAAATCTCCAGTTTTCCTAAAATGGGTCAATCCGGTCACTAACTCGACGCAAAGCCCAGAAAATCGACCCAGAATCGAAGGGGTGTGGGCTTATAAAAACAAAAAACTTTTTTGGCAAAATATTGCCATATTGCCTCCTTATAAAAGGAGGCGAGGCAGCAATTTGGCAGCTAGTTTATTCCACTACTAATCCTCGAGTTCTCCGAGCAGGCTGCAGTTTTAAGTCAGTATGAATTCGCCAGGCTGGTGGTGGGGTCTATCTGTTTATATGAAGATTTTCCACTGTGCTATGTTTCTCCGAAGACTATTGCAAAATGTTGATCAAATGTTTAATAGTCGGTGTACTCTAATGGTTCATATACTCAATTACCAACAGATTTGCTGACAAGATACTACAATATTGTACAATAATGGAAACGGTATTACAGAGAGAACTCAGTGTTTTTGAGTTTTAAAATTTCAGAGAGATCACCGATGTCAGGTACAATTGCTACAATGAAATGGACCAAGAGCCTATAAGGGCCAATTTTTCAGTGCGAGTTTAACTCAGTTTCTAGTTTAAACGCAAAATAGAATGTTTCAGTCAAACTTGACTGAAGTTTAAACTCAGTTTAAACGCCCAACCCTGCAGAGTTAAACTAAGTTTAAACTGTCAACAGCTTCTGATATTTCATTTATTTTGTAAATTTGAAAATCCTCCTCCTGTTTTGTACTGCTCTTGCCTGTCGTAAGCGAAATTCTTTTTTGCACAATTTTTTTTAATTTTTATACTTTGTACGCAACGTTTTCGTGCACCGGAAGTTAACAACAAATTTTGAATTGAATTGTCCTCAATTTCTTTCCATTTGGTTTGTTTTTCCTCGGCTCTCACGCGGTCTGCCTTCTTGCACTCGAGCACTTCTTTAATTTTTTTTCACAAGTGCAAGAAGACATTCGATTTCCCGAGACGAAAAATTTGCGCTCCGTTTGCTTATTTTGAATTTTTTGATGAAATACATTATTTGAGCGCAAAGAATTTATTTACGAATGACAATCAAGACAAAGGAAAATTATTATCTAGATAAAAATATTGCCAGTATTGCCACACTGAAATGACAAATATTTTCTTCAGTTAAACCAGCACTGAAAAACTGATTTCCCGTTTAAACTGAGTTTATATCGGGTGTTTTTTTTAGAGGTATAGAACTTCGAATAGGATAATTTTATGCCATTAATGTTTAAATATGATTTCGGGCATGTGGCCGCCGCGGCTGGCTCGAATAAAGCCAATTCTACAGGTCCAATTTTCAACCACTTTTTCGAGCATTTGGGGCCGTATGTCGGCAATAACGCCACGAATGTTGGCTTCCAAGTCCCCTAACGTTTCTGGTTTGTTGGCGTAGACGAGCGACTTCACATATCCCCAAAGAAAATAATCCAATGGTGTCAAATCACACGATCTTGGTGGCCAATTGACAGGTCCATTCCGCGAAATTATGCGCTCATCGAATGTTACCTTCAATAAATCGATTGTGACGTGCGCTGTGTGGCATGTAGCGCCGTCTTGTTGGAACCACAACTCATCCACATTCATGCCATCCAATTCGGGAACAAAATAGTCGGTTATCATGGCTCTATACTGGTCTCCATTAACGGTAACTGACTCCTCTTCAACATTTTGCTCTACAGCGGCAATTGTTTCTTCGGTGCGCACTGTTCGACGTCTCTGCGGATGCGTATTATCACATAGAGTAAACGTAGTGCGAAAACGACCCATGGTTAACCGAATTAATTGCTCTGATGGACGATTATGTCGACCATAAAATGGACGGAGCTTGCGGTAAACTTGGCGAACTGAACCATTATTTTCGAAATAAATTTGCACGATTTGCAAGCGTTGTTCTTTTGTCAACCTGTTCATGATGAAATGGCAAACCAAACTGAACATAAATGACATTAGAGTTGCCAGATTTGACCACAAAATGCCAGTTTTATCTCTATTCGAAAAACAAACCTCTAAAAAAAACACCCTATATTTAAACCAAGTTCAAGCGTTCAGCCGCCGTGGCTCAGTTGGTTAGTGCGTTGGACCGCGAGTCGCAGGCAGCCACCTCAGGTTCAAATACTGCCTGTAATAACACCTAAAAAAATAACGGGAAAACTCGTTTTCTCTTTCGGTGGCTGTCCTCTCAGCTGGAAATGGCAAACCTCTGAGAGTAAAAATTGCTTATGAAAAAGCTCCCAACCTGCCGTTCGGAACCGGCATAAAACTGTAGGTCCCTCCAACCCGTGTACAAATTCACACGCACAACACGGGTAGTTGCGGGAAGCTAGGCCTTAGTCTCGCGTAAGCGGGCTGTCGTGCCAGTCAATTATTATTATTATTTATTATTATTCAAGCGTTTAAACTTGCACTGAAAAATTGACCCTTAGACGAAGATGGAACTCCCTAAACTCTCCCTTTTTGACAACTTGGATAACTTCAGATCAGACAACATCATAAACTTGCTACGGTTCATCCACGAATAAAATTGGCTTTTGTAGGTTCTCCGACTTGTAGTAAGACAGATCACTTTTCCTTGTGATATCACACTGGGCCCATTTTGTAACCTAAGTCTGTCTTTCGGCAAAGTCCCATGCCCAGACAACCACTTCAATCTAATCTATCCCCACCGATGTCAGACAAAAATCATGCACAAATTTCTCACTAACATAATTTCTTCACCAAGCCCAAATGGTTCTCAAAAGGTATGGAACCTTTTGAGATCTACATTGAACCCAACAAAAAGGAAAGGACACCAACACTAATCGAAATGCTTCCCAATGGACCCAAGAGGGCCCCCGAGTGGAAGTGCAAGTGTAAACTCTCCATCTATAACCTAACCTACTTTATTTTATTTCTTCATATTATATGCTTTCGACATTAATGCAAGTTTTGTACTTTCTTCTACGCACAAAGTCTAATAGAGAATAAAAGTACAAAAAAAACACATAAACTTATAATAAAAGCGTTTTTAATGCCAACTTTTTATTTGCACAGCATGCTTTTGACAACATTAACCACTTGGAAAAGAATTTCTCACCTTTGCTGAGTTTAATTTGTCTGGCAACTCCACGGTTTATTAAGAGGGTTGCTTCACCATGGTACCAACCAGCTGTGACCAGTGCTGCCAATCATCAGTTCGCTGCAACCCTGCTGCGCTTCATCACTGCTGCTGCTGCTGTTGGGAAAAATCAAAATAAACAGAGAAACTGCAATTTGTTTACAAAAAATGAAAAACCCCGGCAATTCGCATTTCATAGTGGCTCAAATAAATTGCAACGCCTAACGAAAGTGTGCGACTGTGAAGCTTGTCAGGATTGAGGCCGAAATTTGCGCGGCAACGAGCTTGCGTGTGCTGTGCCGACGGGGTGGAGAAACGAAATTATGCAAGCTGCAAAAAGGACTGTACTTCGGGCGGTAGTTGCGGAGTTTCGCCAGCGGAGCGCCACTTGTTAAGCGACTTGTCAACCAGCCAACCAGCAGCAACTATTACTGCATTCAATTCAACTCGATTGTGAAGCAAGCAACTTAAAGTGCAAAATGAATACGAAAAATGGTTTGTTGTGTATTTTTTTTGCCACTCCTGCTGTTTCGATATGAGCTTTAATCGTTTTGTGTGATATCTTGCAGTGACAACAGAATCACCAGAGAAGTGCAACGATAACCACACATCCCACAAACATTCCGGCCCCTTTTACATTTCATCCTCGCTTTTCGACAACAAACGCCTCAAGCAAAAACGCTATCGATGGGCCGCCGCGCTGCTGAAGTTCGCCAATCGCAGACAGCAGCTGCAGCAACAACAATACACAAAGACTGATCGTCGCAAGCAGAATCTGTCGACGCTGCGTGCGGACATCACAATTGATCTGCTGTCGGATGACAATGATGACGACGACGACGAGGTGACGCCGGTACCGCATTCCATGCCGGCAATGACGCCAGCGCCCATACTGCAGCTGCCGGTGGAGGGACAGCAGCAGCTGCAGCAGTTCATTGTCTATCCGGGCCATATAGAGCTGTCCAAGGTGCCGAACATTACGCTGATTCCCGTGAAGAGTGTGCAGCAGTTGTCAGCGGAAATGGTGCCGTCTGGCATCGGTGCTAGTGCGTCTTTGGCCAAGCGCGTGAAACGGAAACGCAAGTCACAACAGCCAAAGCGTCACGCGCAGCCCACACTGGTCAACAAGGAAAGCATTGTGCTGAGCGACGACAGCGACCTGGAGGCGTCTAGTGCGCATCATCCGCTGTCGTGTTCCTCCCCAATGGTGGCGCCCAATGTTTCAACCGCACTGCCAGCTGAGCTGACCATTAGCCGCGTGCACACACCGCCATCAACACCCAAAGCGCCAGCGCCAGAAACGGCGTCAACGTCTGCACTGACCGCTGTGGCCAGCAATACGCCTACGCACAGCGCTCAGGTGGACGAGGAGGTGACCGTCTCGATTGTGCCACGCTCATCGGCCGCGGGCAGCTGCTCCCAGCCAAGCGCCAACGAACTCTTTCCCATGCTGCCCGACGAGACTACCGTGCACACGGTGATAGCGAATCGCACCTACGAACTGTCGCTGACGAAGCTGCGCGAAGGTCTGGCCTCATGCGGCATACCCGAATTTGCGAACGGCCAGCAGAAGGTGTCGCCAACCAGACGCAAAGGACGCGTGGTGGACACACCGCCGCTAGTGATGCCGCCGCTGGCGCCCATTTCGCTGAAGCTCTCCAGCGATCTAAGCATATCATTGATCTCAGATGACGAGGGCGACGACAACGACAACGAAGCGTGGCAGCAGCAGCAGCACCACAGTGCGGAGAGTCTCCTACGAAAGCAGCCACAGCTGTCGGTGCAACACTTGCAGCTGCCGGCCGCAGCGGCGGCGACGAGTGCCAGGCAACCGCCGCGACGCAGGAAACTTGGCTGAGCCGTTTACCAAACGCACGAACATACCTACACATTTCGTATACAACTTTCCACGTGTGTATATTTTATAAAAATATCCTATCCTTAAGTTAAGAGTATAAAGTTTGGATACCTACAACTGTATCGGTTTTAAAGTGGCATTGTTCGCCAAACAGACTGTCGGCCCTTTTAAGCCCTCAACAGAAACATTTAAAATGTACGCCAAGTCAATGCTGAGTACTCGAAAACTAGAACTGGGCACAAAAAATCAATTTTACTATGAATCAAACTGCATTGCTGATTAATCAAAGTTCCAATTAATCGATTCATTTCATTTTCTTGAATTCAGTGAAGATTTGATATTTCTTACAGGCTGCAAATGCAAATAAGTTGCTGGCTCGTAAACTTTTGAATGGACAAAATTTTAATTAATCGATTGACGCATAAATCAATTGACATGGTTGAACAAATAGTTTTCCATTGATGAATCAATTGTAAAGTATTACTGATTTATAACTTGATTAGTCCAAATATTATTGCTGAACCAATATTTTCCATTTGTTTTTCCAATTAAGCAACTTTAAGTAATTTGGATCATTGGCTAATTAATGTACTTTTTGAAAACTCAAGTGTTGTTACAGTATTTTATTTAATACTGCTCGATCGATTTATTTGCAATGCATTCAGTCAGCTACGTTCTCTATTAGTTTTCCTTTCAAATCTTGTAATCTCTTTCATATTAATCATTCATTACTACATAAGCATTGTTTATTATTTAGTAGTGCACATGTTTTAATCAGTGATTAACATGGAATGAGTTACTGAAGATTAATTTGAACTTTTCCAACCGAGTTTCACTTTAAAATCGAGAAAGTTGACGGCCTAGCTGTAAGAACACTCAAATGTTTAAGTAGATTTTAGTCATCTCGGTTTCACCGCGCAGGTAAACGGAATTTTAGTTGGTACTTCTTTTAGTGTTAAGGTTAAGCTCGGCAGAGTTGAGCAGACAGTATTCTTAAGCAGCGAGTATGGCGGCAAAGTGTAAGCATGTATAATTTGCATTGGGCAATTAGCAAAACAATGCAGAGCAAAGTGCATGTCTATTCTGTAAAACCATTTGTATTTGTAATTGTAGTTTTTCAAAATATGCATACAACTAACGTACAAAGTATTTAACTTATTTTGTAAAGCAGTGATACAGAAAGCATATTTACTAATAAATCTAAGCGAAAAGATTGAATTGTAACAACTGCAGCAATGTCTATTCAAAAAGCGGCGAGCACACATTCACTTTTTTCGCCCACCGCTGCGCTTTCGGCCATAGTCTATTTCACTGCATAGGAGCGGATTGCTCTTTTTGCTCTCGTAGGCCGCCTTTGTGGTGGAGTGGTAGCCACGCGCCGATTTGGCACTGCGCGTTGTTGTGCTAGCAGCGGCGGCTACGCGCTTCAGCGCCTTTGGCACAATGTACTCTGGCACGTGCGACAGATGCGGCTGCACTTTGACCGTCTTCAATGGCTTGTCGTGTCGCAGCACCTGCAGATCGCGTGCGTTCTCGGTGAAGAATCCCTTCAGCTTTTCACTGTTGAATATTTCTATTTTGATTTCGCGCAAACGCGCTTCGCGCACCGCAATGCGAGTAATGGCACGCCAAGCGTCCTTCGCGCGATATCGGAATGGCTCCACCTCCTCGAGCTTGAACTGATAGTTTCTGCAGAGGAATAAGCAGCATTAAAGAGTGAAAAGAGAGAGAGTTGGGCGGCAACTCACTTGATAACCTGATCCTCGCTCATGTAGCTGCTGCGCAAGCGCTGCTCCACCGCCTCGTTAATGGGTCCTTCTTTCAGGCTGACGAATGATAGCACGCTGCCCTTGTTGTTGCCACGCGCTGTGCGGCCAGCACGATGTATGTACGAATTGACGTCGATGGGAAAGTCAAAGTTGATCACATTCGCTACGCAGTGAAAGTCAATGCCGCGCGAGGCGCCCGATTCGCGGTCGCTGCGATTGCGGCCCGGGTTCTCCAACATGCGCTCGTCGGAGGCAATAATGAAGTCGTACGTGCCCTGATTGAACTGGTTGATGGTGTGGATGCGAATCTTGGTGGGCAGCTCCGAATTGAGGACGCACGACTTTATGTTGATCTGTTCCAGAAACAATTTGAGCCTGTGAAATGAACAAAATTAGCCAATTTGTTTTAAAAAATTATCTTCAAAAGACTAGATGGCAATCAGCGAGAAGATTAGATTTGTAAATCATCTGCGCGCCAGCTGGTGCTGCTAGCAGCAAGAGTTGCACGTTCTTTAGACATTTTAAAGTATTCATCATTGCAAAGACTGGAAAATGTTATTGCATCGCGCCTTACTTGTAGCAACGGTCCACTGAATTGACGAAAATCACAGTTTTGCCGCGTATGAGACGAAGCTTTAGCAGCGCATACAGTATGGCTGGCTTGTCGTTCTCCTCGGCCAAGATGCGCTGATGTGACAGTTGACTTTCGGGCACCAAATCCGGCTCCTCCAACTTCAGTATGACCGGATTGTGCAATATGATGTTCTTCATGTCCATAACATCTTCCGAGATGGTCGCAGAGACCAAAACAGCCTACAAAGACAAACTCTGCTGTTAGCAATTGCACATTTTGCTTGGGCGTTATTTCAATTTACCTGATAAATCGCTGGCAGATACTCCACCAGCTTCTTAAAGTCTTTTTCAAAACCAAATGAAAACACCAGATCCGCTTCGTCAACCACCAGCGTCTCCAGCTGCTTCAAATCCAGAGCATCCGCCTGCAAGTGCGTCAGCACCTTGGCGGGCGTTGCCACTACCACATCGGGTCGTTCGGACAGCATGTGCCGCTGCGCAACTACGTCGTTGGTGGAGAGATCGACCACGCGCACCACTTTGCCGCACTTGTCGGCCATTTGTTGCATGGCAGTGCGTGTCTGCTGGCAGAGCTCCTTGCTGGGAGCCAACACCAACGCGGTGGTGCACTGCTCGGTTGCGTTCAGCTTCGAGTTGAGCAGCTTCTGTATGAGCGGCAGCGCAAAGGCGGCTGTCTTGCCAGAGCCGGTGCGCGCACGCACCACCACATCCTTGCCTTCCAGCAGCAGCGGGATGGCGGCCTCTTGTATGAGTGTCGGCTGCGTCCAGCCCAGCTTCGATATGGCCTAAACATGGAACACAAGTTTGTTTATGTGCGAGCTCGCGGTGTTTCGTCCTGCCACTTTTCTTACCTTCAGCAAACGATCGTCCAGTTCCATTTCGTGGAACTGCAAAATCTTCCGATTGTTTGCCATTTTGCTGCACAACAAATTCGCTAAATACTGCGGCTGTCTTGACTATGTAGTCTTTTTCAAAATCGTCCCAATCAATGTGCCTTGGCAAACAGCCACTGCACGTTTTGTTCGTCTGCTCAAACGTCAAACAGCGCAGTAGCAACTTGGCATCACTTGTCTACGCTGTCAGGCATTGCACGAGAGTTGGATTCATCGCTGTTTTTAGGTTGTTTTTTTTTTGACACTCCCACAGCGATTCGCCGGTTTGTTTACATAGATTGTAACTCCACATCTCCAAGTCATTGTAAATTAAATCGAATGTGTAAGTAGATCGCAATGCTGCGGGGTCTGTTAACTGAGGGCGTGCGTGTCTTCTTCATCATGGGCACCGGCGATCTCATTGCCCAGACGGTGGTGGCCAAGCGCGACCTAAAGGATGTGGACGCACTGCGCACATTGAAGTTTGCCACTGTTGGACTAGTGTTTGTCGGTCCGACATTGCGCACCTGGTACGGCATATTGGATCGCGTCGTTTCCAAGAAGCAGCCGAAAATGCAAATTGCCGTCAAAAAAATGGCCATGGATCAATTGCTCTTCGCGCCCGTCTTTACGTTGGCACTGACAAGCATCGTGGGCGCCCTCAACGGTGATTCCGAGGAAAAAATCAAGCAGCGAATCAGAAACGACTACCCCACCATCATGATGCGAAATTACATGCTTTGGCCGGCGGTACAAATGATCAACTTCAGTGTGGTGCCCATTCAGTACCAGGTGGTGTTCGTGCAAATCATAGCCATTTTCTGGAATTGTTATTTGTCGATGATGCTGAACAAGTAACATACGACGACAACGGAAGTAGCAGTGCATCGAACAGGTTTCTTGCATTTCCAAATTCTAGTTCCTGGATGTGCGTGAAAATCGAATTTATGTGGTACCAATAATAAAGATTCCATTGCCTTTCTCTATTTTTTTTATTATACTACAATACAAATTTTCCACATTGGCATAGATATTAAATATCACACGAAATTTTCAATTGATATAATGTACAAATAAATAAATAGTACAACTGTTAGCAATTGTTGTTGTTTCCACGTCAGAGTCAACATTAACAGCTGGATATTGGATTACGGGCTACCGTTATTTTAGTGTGTATAGGGGGCGGGTCAATAAGTCCGTGACTTTTTGAATGAAACACAGGTTTTTAGATAAAAAGTTATTTTATTTTTCAACGTAGTCTCCTTTGAGATCTATACACTTAGCCCAACGTTTCTCCAGTTTTTTTATCCCTTCCGAAAAATATGATTTGTCGAGGTCTTCAAAATAGGCATTTGTTTGTGAGGTGACTTCGTCATTGGAGGTAAATCTCTTTCCGCCGAGCCATTTCTTCAAGTTTGGGAACAAGAAATAGTCACTTGGGGTTAGATCGGGTGAATAGGCGGGATGAGGGAGCAATTCGTAGCCCAATTCATGGATTTTTGCCATGGAAACTGCACATGTGTGCACCCGTGCATTGTCCTGGTGGAAAAGGACTTTTTTCTTGGCCAAGTGCGGTCACTTTTTCTTCAATGCCTCATCGAATCGACCCAATAAGTTGCTGTAATATTCACCATTGATTGTTTTTCCTTTTTGAAGGTAGTCAATGTGGATAAACAAACTAAATGTCGCAGCTTGTTCAATTTTTGACAAGAGTCAACTGACAGATGACTGTTGACGGGAGCAGTGTTGCCATTTCAATTAAAAGGCGGGAAATTCAAAAAGTCACGGACTTATTGACCCGCCCTCTAGATTGATACAAGGTGTATTAATGTGCCTTGGATTGATATAAATATTTCCAAATAAAAACAATTTATGGGTCTCATTGCAATTAGTTATTCACACTGAGTCAGTGGCGTACACAGGATTTTATTTTGTGGTCAGTTTTTTGTAACAGAAAACTTTACTAAATTAATTGGGATAACAAATCATGGCTTCAGAACATGAACATCGTATGTTTCATTGATTTTAATAGTTCATAAGAGAGTTAACAAAAAACTTGAACATCAACGGAACTTTGGCAACTTAAAGGTTACAATTGCAAAATATTTAAATATACGTATAACTATTGGAATAACAGAATAAACAATCGCATATACAAATGTTGTTTATTCAGTGATATAACAGAAACGAAAGCAGCCTAGTGCCGGTCGTAATGTTAATAGCAGTGGACGTAATGTTAAATTAACAGTGGTCGTAATATTATAGCCTATTTCCACCGAGCGCTTAAATGCATTTAAGGGCTCTGTTAAGCTTGAGAAATGTCAAGCGTTTCCACCAAAACTGAGTTAAATGCAACAGCTGGTTTTTATTTACATTTTTAGTTGGTCAAGCCAAGTTCTGCATTTATTTCTGGGCAGCCACCGCTTACCCATCGCCGCCATCTCCTTGTACACGTATGTATGGTTTCTTGTAGCCCCTCTACTGCAAGAAAACCAATTCGCTTTCCTTCTCAACAGTCTAGGAATGTCTGCGTTTTCATATTTGTGAAAATTTATTTCATTTGTCAATATTTAATTCATTTATGAAAGTTGTCAGCTGATTGATACCAGAGCTGTCTGAATTTTTAATGTCAAGAGGGTTAGTGAGAAGTTTCACGTTTTTTATTTTCTCTTCCAGCATTTATTATTGGCAAATAATAGAAGTTTTGACTTTGATTATGACAGACGATATGTATTTTTGCGAAAAATACAGTAAAAAGTAATTGTCTTAGCAAAAAATCTACCACACCGAACGCAATTCGAAGCCCCTCTTTTGTTTGTGTTCGTACGGCTCTTGCAGCGCCGAAAAGCATGCTATCAAAACTTGTACATTTGTCAAAATTGCTCCAGCTTTTAACATAACATATTCTGTTAGACGTCTGTAAAGGGCAAAACTGAGTTAACTCAGTTTTGAAAGTGAGTTAACTCACTTTGATACAAAAACAATTGCATGGGAATTAGAGCATTTAAATGCGATGTTAAATGCATTTAAGCGTTAAATGCATTTAAGGCCCGGTGGAAATAGGCTATTACAACCAGTCAATATTTTTGCGGTTGCATGAGATGCGCATTCTGTACTGCATTTTGTTCTGCGATTTAATCCTTCTTAATCAATTGGACATTCAAAATACTAAATTCATTCTGTATTACTGAACTGTTTTTATTTCGTTTAAATAAACCTGCTTTTTTAACCTGGAACAGCCTCTGTGTCACTTTCTCATTATTTGAAAGGGGAACATAATATTAATTGTCCTATCCAGTATTCATACATTCCAAAGTGATTAAAAAGTTAATTTGTATTACATAGAGCCTATTTACACGAAGGCTTTCCCCTGCGTTAAAAGTCATGCGAGACGAGTTTTTGGGCGAGAAGTTGTGAGAAGTCAGCGGGCAAACACGCACGGTCAGCGAATTCCAGGGGTTTTTTGACATTTTGCTTTGCTCTTTTTCGCACTTTTCTTCAAATTTCAAACCGGCCGGACGTTTTGCTAACAATTATATTCACATCTTCCCTATTATTTAAATTTGAGCAGTTAATAGCCGTTTCAGTGACTTCTAAAATATTTTCAATAATTTCTTTTTTGTTGAAATCAATTTTTCTTTAAATAATGAGAATATAAAAAACTAGGCGAAAATGTGAATGAAAGAAGATTGGCCGCTTAAACGTCAAAAAAAGTCAAGGAGAGTTGCAAGTAAAAAGTCTTCATAGAGAAATTCAAAAGAGAATTGAAAGAACGCAAAAATGTAAAATAATATCCTCTCTGTTACACCCTGTAGTAATACATAGTTGTTTCACAACATTGTGGCAACATTTGCTCACACAGCGACTGACAGATTCAACTCTCAGCTGTTTCAAATTAAATTCTCGCGCGTGCAGCAAATAAACAGACAACAGCGGCATTGCAAGTTGCAACATTCTCGAAGCCAATTTAAATTTTATTGGATAATTCTAAATGTTACCCAGCCGCGAAGTGTTGACATTGCAATTTGGCAACTATGCCAACTACATTGGCGCCCACTGGTGGAACATACAGGTGAGAATTCCGACGCAGTAAACATTCAACAGTGACTCATTTGTTGTCCGGCAGGAATCAAGCTTCAACTACAACCCGGAAGATGCACCTGCGGAAATCAATCACGATGTGCTGTACCGAGAAGGTGTAAACTTGAATGTAAATGCCTAATTCGCTCAATAACAAAAAAAAATTAACTAAAGCTCAATTTTCACACAGCGTCAGACCACCTACACGCCGCGGCTGTTGTTGGTTGAACTGAACGGTGCACTAAAGCATCTGCCGCGCGAAGGCGAGCTCTATGGCAACAGTATAAAACGTGCTGCACACGCTGGTGATGCCGAAGATCCCGTCAAGAAGCTAAAAGAAGATTTAGAGTGTCCCAATGCATCAGTGGAAGTGGTAGAGCAGCCGGCGTCGGCCAAGCATGACTTTCAGAGGGATTTGGATAATCCCGAGATTGATATACAACAGCGCGAGTACAATTTGGCCGAAGATGTGGAAACATGGACGGATTATTTGTATGCGCGGTATCATCCGCGCACCGTCAATGTAATTAACAACTTTCGCCATGAGCCGGAAAAACAAACGTTTGACACGCACCCTTGCGGCGTGGAGTTGTGGCGGACACCACAGTTTGCGGACGAATTCTGTGATAAGATACGTCAATATGTAGAGGAGTGCGACTACCTGCAGGGGTTTCAGACAATATTCGACTGCTTCAATGGGCATTCGGGCCTAGCCACACAGTGCCTGGAACAT
This sequence comes from Melieria crassipennis, assembly GCA_963668005.1. Classification (NCBI taxonomy): domain Eukaryota; kingdom Metazoa; phylum Arthropoda; class Insecta; order Diptera; family Ulidiidae; genus Melieria; species Melieria crassipennis. Next base: position 32,138,555 of record OY764962.1, on the reverse strand, counting down.
CTGAATGACGACTACGGCAAAGCCAATTTTGCGGTGCCGGTGTATGCGCCACGTAATGTGCTCTTCGAAAATGCAGGTGCTTGAGTCACTATTTGCTTTGAATCTTTTGTTTTTACAAGTTATTTTATATTCTGCACAGATGAGCCCATGTCCGACTCACTGCGCGTAGTGAACAGCGCACTGACATTCCACAAACTTATTGATCAATCCTCGCTTTTTGTACCGCTGAGCACACAAGATCGCGTGTGGCGTCAACTGGGCAACGCACGTGCACTGCCATCGCTACACTTCCAGCCGGAGAACTACTACCAGACATCGGCTATACTGGCCGCCTATCTGGACACTATAACTTTGCGCTTTCGGCTGCGCAATGCGCCCAGCGCAGGCTACACGCTCGCAGGCTTCTGTGGCGATCTAACCAACTATGGACGCAAGCTGGCCGCCGGTGCCTTGGCGCTGCCATTCGCCATGCAGCACGATGCAGATCTCATTGATTGCTTGGACAAATATGAAGGCAAACTTTTCACGCAGCTGACGCCCAACTGCAACATTGGCACCGATTACATCACTCAAACGCTGTGTGTGCGTGGCATTCCGCGTATGCGGCTCAAACGGCCGCGAGAGCAGGCCCAGCTGCAAATGCGCATGGCCGCTTACAAGTGCGACAGTGTGTCGGAGATGCTGCAGCTGTACTTGCAATGTGCGAACCATGCAAGCATGGCGCACGTGGCAGCCATTGAGTCGCCCATGCGCACGCGCATACCTTTTCCCGGTGAGATGTTCGATGAGCGACTAAATACGAGTGGCTTTCTGGATGCGACAACAAAAAGACTAGTTGGCGAGAAGGTGCACTCAGTACCCACGCTGGCCGCGTTGCAGTCATCCAGCGAACTGGGTGACATGCTGGAGACGTTGCACCGCGAGGCGAAACGAGTGAAGTTGGCGAAATTGCATCGCTTCAAGCAGGCCGGCCTGGAGCTGGACAACTACGAGGATACACTGGAGCAGCTGCTGCTCTTCAAGGATAACTATGAGGACAATTTCGAATTGTAGCCAGCGCAAGTTGGGGCTTTCAAAAAGGTGAAATTATGCAGTGATCACTGCTGAGCGCACTAAAGTGCTTTAGATAATACGTATATTTGGCTTTTTGTTTAGAAATTTTAAAATTAAGTTGCATCAACTATTTATGATGCTCCAAAATATTACTACTAACAACCACTATCACGTTTTGTAAATGTTTTGCGTCAATGCTGGGTGGCACTTTCTTTCATGGTGCAGTCTTAATAACAGATTAGTAGAGTACTGAGCTGTAAAAAGTTTTATCTATGATTGCTAAGCTTTTATGGCTGTGCCGCAGTAATTGCGCAGTGAGTTTAACGCTTACGGCCTCAGTCGTTACAATATTCGACTACTGATGCCAAATGGCTGCGCACAAATGTGGTTTTGGTACAGCCGCTGTCAGCATAGCAGCAGTTTCAACTTATTTTTATAAGGCTTCATAAATACGATTCAATGCTGGGCCGCTCAATTTTCTCTAAATATATAATGAGCTGCAAACATGCAACGGCGCAGCGCGCTGGCGAACAGACAGTCCAGAATTGCAACGAACATCTGCAATTTGGCATTTCAGATTAATGGCCGCAATGCTCACATAAGCGCGCGAGTCAAGCGCCGACATGGGCCGTTTCAAGTTTATGAAAACTACGTAACATAAGAACTGCAACAAAAAGCAACTAAAAACAAATCAATCAGCAATGGGCGTTTTGGGACAACAAACGCTGCCCGACGTGAAAGGGTGCAACAAACAAAGCAGCTCAATAGCTAAGGCGAACAATGCCGAAAATGTTGCTTCGAACATCATTGGAAATTCCAGACACGAGCGCGGAAATTCCTACACTTTGATGTTGCATGGCGCCCCGTAAGCACAGCGAGGGGATTTTCGGCGTGGCAAATCAATGAAAGTTGCCGGAAATGTGCGACAACAACAACATTGAGCGTATTAAAAGTGGAAATTCCGCCAGCAAAAGAAAACAACTGCTTATCAATGTTTTTTGCCCTTTCTCAGCATCGCCCACTGTACACAATGCTTTCGTCTATTCGTTTGTTTGTCAAGGCAGTCTTTCGGTTTTTGTTTTCAAGAATCTTCTATTGGCTGCCTGCAGAATGCGGTGCCGTTCACCTTCACCAAATACCGCGTAATGGCTTGAGCACACAAAAGCCGATTTTAAATTTGAATTTATTGTAAACATGACGCGGCTTGATTGGCGCCGGAAGTGCTGCCTTGCATACGCAAAGAGGCAAAGAAGTACGTGAAAAAAAACAACAAAAAAAGAATATAATAAAACAATAAAACAGCTGGCAAAAAAAAGGTAAAGCCGAAAAAACGGAAGGTTGGGACCGGAGGCGTGGGTGTGGGTGAGGCATGGCATATTGTGAAAATCAATTGCAATCGACGTTTGTGTCGACAAGCGACAAGTGTTGTAGGCACAAAACGGCTTGTTGTATTTGTGCTTGAGTGAGTAAGTGTGTGTGTATGTGTGCGTTTGTGTGGCAATTTATTTAAATCTTGATAGGTAATTTAGAAGTTCACTTTTCAAGGTTAGCATTAGGTTGATTTTTGCAAAAAATAAAAGCACAAAATTGGGTATGAAAATTCGTTTAAAGAGCCCAAAACTGAGACTTGAGAAGCGCTGAGTCAGCTGACTGATTAGCTTCAATTAAAGCGCAAACTGTTGAAGAATCACAAAAAATGAATTAAAAGCGATTAGTTTTTTCAATAGCAGATTGTTTAAAATAAAACAGTTATTTATAAACTTTTTGTAAATTTATTGCGACCTAAATTTGTTGTCATACTAAAATTTTATATGTTACCAAAACTGAATTTGAACGCTTTGGTTTATGAATACCGCATATATACCGAGTTGTTGTTGTTATGGTGGATTTTTGTATACATTTAATTTCCGGTGCAAGATTTTACGTTTTCCTCATGGCACATAAAATTGCTGGCAACTTGCTTGTTTCTACGCCATTTTGTTTCCTCTTTCACTTTCTCTTCCACCCACAAAGCACACACACACATATAACCAACCAACAACCAAATATATACATACTGCAATACAGCCAAATGTAAAAACTTGTCAAATCCTTTTTTATAGTTGTGCCAAAAAAATTGCATTTTTATCGCAATAAAAGCTTGAAGCAGCTACAGCTTCAGTCATTGTTGTATAGGCCACATTTGCCAAGGACGCGCTTAACCGGCACAATATAAAATTGAATGCGCATCCGCTGCAGCAGTTCCGGCTAAAATAAAGTAGATAAGCATGGCAGCATTGCCGGGGTGCCCATCTTTTATGAAAATATCGCATTCAATTATTTTCAGTAATTAAACAAAATCATTTACAATTTTTGGTCAACAGCAAATAAGAAAATTTTCTTTTTCGCCAAGTTTCGGGGTTTTAAGGTAAAATTTTGAAAGATTTTAAGTCCAAATGACAATTTCAAATTTCCAAATTTAGCAATCCAAATTTTATGGAAATTTCGCATTCAATTATTTTTAGTAATTTCAAAAAAATGCATTTAAAATTTTTGGTCAGCAGCAAATAAGAAAATTTTCTTTTTCGCCAAGTCTCGGGTTATTAGGTACAATTTTGAAAGATTTAAAATCCAAATGGCAATTTCAAATTTCCAAATTTGGCAATCCAAATTATATGAAAATTTCGCATTAAATTATTTTTATTAATTTCAAAAAAATTCATTTAAAATTTTGGTCAACAGCAAATAAGAAAATTTTCTTTTTCGCGAAGTTTCGGGGTTTTTAGGTAAATTTTTGAAAGATTTAAAATCCAAATGGCAATTTCAAATTTCCAAATTTTATGAAAATTTCGCATTCAATTATTTTTAGTAATTAAAAAAAATCATTAAAAATTTTTAGTCAACAGCAAATAAGAAAATTTTCTTTTTCGCCAAATTTCGCGCTTTTTAGGTAAAATTTTGAAAGATTTTAAGTCCAAATGGCAATTTCAAATTTCCAAATTTGGCAATCCAAATTTTATGAATATTTCGTATTAAATTATTTTTAGTAATTTCAAAAAAATTAATTTAAAATTTTTGGTCAGCAGCAAATAAGAAAATTTTCTTTTTCGCCAAATCTCGGATTTTTAGGTACAATTTTGAAAGATTTAAACTCCAAATGGCAATTTCAAATTTCCAAATTTGGCAATCCAAATTATATGAAAATTTCGCATTAAATTATTTTTATTAATTTCAAAAAAATTCATTTAAAATTTTGGTCAACAGCAAATAAGAAAATTTTCTTTTTCGCGAAGTTTCGGGTTTTTTAGGTAAAATTTTGAAAGATTTTAAGTCCTAATGGCAATTTCAAATTTCCAAATTTGGCAATCTAAATTTTATGAAAATTTCGCATTCAATTATTTTTAGTAATTTAACCAAAAATTATTTAAAATTTTTGGTCAGCAGCAAATGAGAAATTTTTCTGTTTCGCCGCTTTTGAGGTAAAATGTTTAAATATTTACAATCATCATTAAAGTTGAAGAAAAAAGAAGTTTAATTCAATTGAACAACTTCAATTTTGATTAATTTTGAGATTGCAAAAAAACATTTTCATAACCCAATAACCAATCAATACGTTAAAACAATGCAAGACGTCATTCAGATATTTACAAGTCCACCTACATAGATACATACATATTTATGTACGAAATAGGTCAAATGTCCCTGAGCACTAGTAGTGCAATTTCTTGTTCACACTGTTAGGCTCGTGTTCGTCTGTCCTGTCCGCTCTAAGCGCAAAATGTTGTTTGATTTCCGAACGTAGTCAGTGCTTTCCAAAGGGACACACAAAAGCGCTGGCTGGCTGCGTTTTGGTCTGAATAATTTATTAAAAGAATGAATAAATTTATTGTTAAATGTTACTAAAAAAAGGGAAGCAAATGCATGTTGTCTGCAATATTGTTTATTAACTTTCATACTAGAATCTAGAATGGATCCATCCAGAATGGATGGTAAGAAGTTAGAATGGCCAAGGGAGTCAAAATGACTTTAATTGAGGTCTTTTGTTACTTTATTAAATGACTCTCTGAAAGGAAATCGTTTGTGACTTTTAGTATTAAAAAAAAGTGAATTAAAACAAAAATTGAAAAAGTTAATATATTAAAACAAATACCAGCCCCCTTCCAATTTTTTTTAACATGATTCCATATGGACTTTTAAGAAGATTGGATTATTCAGTCATTCTAGTCATCACAATACGTTCATTTAAAAAAAGTAGAAAATTTAGCTGAAGATATGGAAGTAGTGGAGTACCAAAGGATACAATTTAATTTGATAGCTTCAAAGCTTCAGCAAGTTCTTCTTTTTGTTCAATTCGTTTGGCTTGTGTGATTTTCTGAAATTCGTAGGAGAGTCTACAAGAACGTGTAGTCTCTCCTTCTTCATACTAAAACATATTTTCCTCTTTTCTCATACCTCCTAAATTTCCGCTATTGTCATGTTTTCTTCTGAGTAACTATTAAGTATTTTTTTCCTTGATTGCGTTTATCGTTTGTGTTTTTCTGCCAGGGTAGGTGATTGGCCTGCCTTGGTAGTCCTAAGTGATGGGGCTGCCATCTACCGACGCTTAGGAACGACGCCTCCGTTATTGTGAGCTCATAGCGTCATCTGTTGTGTAAGGGAGGTGACATCAAGATGGTTGGGGGCTTCGCTAAGGTCGGTTATGTGCGCGGGGACATTTTCATCAACTTTTCTATATAAAGTGAATATTGGAATCTCCCAACCACGTTTCCAGAGCTTTGGGCGAGTCGCTATATGTGTGGACTGGCGTTGTCCTGATGGATCACAATTCCTGTTCTAGTGGCCTGAGCTGGTCGCTTTCATTGCTTTCTTCAGACGGTGCAATTGTAGACAGGTTTGACCGCTCATAGTAGATGATTCCCTGCTAATCCCACCAAACACACAGCAAAACCTTCCTGACGGTCAATCCTTGCTTGACCACTGTTTGCGCCGGCTTACCGCAATTCAACCTCAACCGCTATCGCTTGACGTAGTCGTAAATGATCCACTTTTCGTGATCAGTCACTATCTGCTTTAGAAAGCAATCAATTGTGTTGCAATTCAGTAGCAATGATGGAAATTCGTTCCATGAGGTTTTTTGGCATTAACTCATATGGCACCAATACGTCAATCTTCTCATTGTATCCAGCCTGATTCAAGTGGTTCCATTTTTGGTGCAATATTTAGTTTCTGGACTATCGAAACTGTGCTTACATGATCGTCGGATTCGATAATTTCTATGATTTTACAAACATTTTCGACAATTTGCCTACCAGAGCATGGTGCATCCATGACATCAAAATTACCGGAACGGAATCGACGAAAGAAAAAATTCACATCACACACATTTCACATTCATATTTCCATTTTCAGTCGCCTGGCTTGTATCGTAGAAAAACTGGAGAGTATGGCGTATTTTTTTTTTCTTTGCTGGTGTCAATCTTTGATTCGCGCTCAAATAAAACTGAGTCAAGCAACGACAAAATTGTCTGAGAAGTTTTCTTAGTACGAAATCTTATCTTTCTATTGCCACCGTAAATTCTCAATTTTTTCGGGCCTTTTCTTTTTTATAGTCAGTTGTCTTTTAAAATGAGTCATGCAATGACAAAACTGTCTGAGAAGTTTTCTTAGTACGAAATCTTATCCTTCTAACACTTAAACAACGTGAGATACAAATTACTAAAGTCTTATATGTGAGAAATTAGTGGATTTCAGATTAAAAACATAAATATGCAGTTTCATGAAAAATTAAAAAAAAACTCAAAAATTTAAAAAAATTTGACTTACTTGTTGCTAGTGTTTTAAATAATAAAATAGCGATTTTCTTATAACTTGTGAAAAATAAGTCGAGTAGTCACAAATCTTTCATATAAATTGCATTTAACTCTTCAATTCCCAGTGTCACCTGTAGGTGACAGATGCTTAATCTTTTTTTCCTACCACATAGGCTTTTATTTTTAAATTCTAACACTTGTATAGCAAAGTCAAGCTTATCTTTCAGATTATTAACAACTATTAATGCCCAGTGTCACCTGTAGCTGACCCCCCCGTAAAAAAAATGAGGGTAGTTTAACAATTTTTCATGTATTTTTTTTTGTCTTATTTAAACGTATCTAAGCTATTTTATTTAAAACAAAATTTCTTTTTCACTATTTTGGGCATGGGAATTGAAGAGTTAAATAGGTCTAGTCAAGCCTATTCAGGCTATGATGTGGTAAAATTAATTCACGAATGAAAGCAGGTTTTCTGAAAATTTTCGGCAATTTATTTATTTTTTTTTCAATAATTTTTTTATTTGTAAATTATAAACACTCATTCCGGCCCTTTAATTTGAACACTCTTTGCAAGAAAATCAAGCAACAATCATGCACAGTGCATTGGTTACAGTAACAGCAACACGAAATAACAACAACAACACCAATAACCGATTGTCGTTTCCTTCGCTCTTAATTTACTCGACACTGCACAGCCACAAAACTAATTAACAATTCGAAGTATGTATGTGTGTGTGATGTAAGTGTGTAGCAATTTGCCAGTCGGCCATGCCATGCCCTTCGGTTGCTTCGCTCGCTTGCTTCTTCATATTCATCTTCATCGTCCACTTCTCCACTTCCTGCTCTGCGGCGTCTTGCAGTGTCTCGCTTGCAGTCGATGGCACTTGTAGTTTTACACCAGCTGTCAAGTGATTCCCTCAAGTGTTGTTGCAATTAAATTATGCATCAGGCATAGTCCGAGGCGTTCAGTCGCCTGGTGAGGCGCAAATCTCCTCGGCTGCCAGTGGCGGAAATTGGTGCTTTCAGCACTTGAATGCGGATATTGTCGAAAAGCTGCCATCGACTGTAAAGTAGGTCAATTCGCAACAACCGACAATTTAAATGTTTAACCTCAATTGACATTGAACTTGGGCCCCAAATGAAATTAGTTTTTGTTGAATAATTTTTGCAAAAAGTTCCACTAAAACCAATTTGTACAATTTACACAAAACATACAATTCTCCAAGGAGAATTTATGCCAAGACTTTATGCCAGCAACAACAATAACAAAAACAAAATAACAAAAACCCAAAAGCCAAAAGCCAATGGAGCAACAACGAAAGTCAGACAAGTCAAGTGGTGTGTGTGGCAAAATGAAAGCAAAACATTGCCACGGCAGGGAGACGAGGAGGTGAAGCAACACAAAAGTGATACCTACTGGATTATGAGCATTAAATGTTATAAAACCCACAAGCTTACAAGCTTAGCAAACTGAGCGCAAATGACAAGCGACAGCAGCAACAAAAACAATGGCAAGCAAGTAGAGTCGAAGTTGCCTCCGGCCTGCGGATGCTCAGTGCTCAGATGCTCAGACAGCGCTGTCCAACCGACCGTACGGACGGACAGACAGATGTAGTGCTTGTTTACAAGCGTAACATTTGTTGTTGTATATGTAATTCTTGTTGTTGTTATTGTGTTAATTGTTACTTGTTGGGCTTTTATTATTTCGGAGGGGGAGGCAATCAGGCTTTGCTTAATGCATTATCAGATATGTTAATGCCCGAGAATAAATGTCAATTTGGGATCAGGAAAAATTAGCATAAAAGGCGCTTGGTTTTTTTTTCTAATTTTTGCTGGAGGAAAGTAGAATATGAAGAAGATGGATAAAAATTTCAGAAATGCAAAATTAGGCGAGTAGAAACTGAAATTTGTCTTCTACAATTTGAATGCTTTGTAAAATTGTATAACCAGGGAAAGGATTTTGTGGAAATTGCCTTTTTTTGTTTGCTGCTAAATAGAGCATTTCTGATTGAAAATGAGCACGAATTAGGTCCTCCTGATTAGAAATATACCACTTTTATTTTGCCTTTTTTTGCCTTAAAAACGCAGTTTGTCTTTTTCACCCATAAATGCCTGTTTTAGTGCCTATTTTACCTATAAATGCCACAAAATGCCTTTTTCAAGATTTGTCGAGCGCCATTTTATTTTTCTTTCGTTTTAAATATTTTCCCCCTTTTGTTTCGCAAAAATACATTGGAATTAAAAAAAAAAAAATTAAGTGGCAACATTGCAATTTCGTAAACTCATCGATGTTTTTACATTGATTGGATCATTCCTAAGCCGTTATTTTTTGTTGTACAGTGGAAAATTTAAAGAAAAAACATGCCAAATGTGATACAAATACGGCTTTTATGCTTTTATATGAGAAGTTAAAATATGAATTTAAAATATGTGCCTACATTTCATTTAAAATATCTTAGTTTCAGTTTTTAAACTATATTTGAAAACATTGATATTCCTTTTCTTGTTGCATGCGTCAGATGCAATAAAATTATTAAAAAATACATACCGTTTCCCCTTTTTTTATATTTAGTATTTTTTCTTATTTTTAAATGCCTGTTTTTGCCTTTTTAACAGTTTTTAGTTTTTTTATTTTGCCTTTTAATGCAGTTTTTAGTGCCTTTTTCTGCCTTTTTGGCAGTTTTTAGTGCCTTTCCGTGCCTTTTTTGCTATTTTATTTTGCCTTTTTTATAGGTTTTAGGTCCTCAAAATCCTTTCCCTGTTTATAACCAGAGATGTTATTTTCAATTTCAAGATTATATAATTTTTTGAACTTGGATACATAACTGTCCAGGGGCGTACACGGGATTTCATTTTGGATGGGGCCGGGATTTCGTATAATTTTCGAGCCCAATATCATTTGAAACCATATTTTGTAGGAACAATTTTTGTATTTGAGGGGTCTGAACCCCCAAACCCCCCTGTGTGCAGCACTGTAACTGTCATTACAATGATCCTTGACAAGTAAAAACTAGAAGGTTTTCAGATATGGTTCGATATAAACTCACATAACGCACCAAAATTCATTGCCAAGACGATGAAAATAGTGCAAAGACTCATATTTCTACTGTCTAGGTACATAAACATGCAAAACTCTCGTATTCGAGGATTAAAAAATATCAGAAAAGAATTTTCTGTAAATTTATTCATTTGGTTGAAAAAACTCTGCACATGAGGGGCCTGGAAAGTTTCTGACCTACCAAAGAGACAAGAAATTGTTTCTTCTTATTGATATTTTACTACAGTCTTCTTCTGATTTGTTGCATTGTCAAAGCGTTGTTCATGCTCATTCGAACACGATTTATGTCTAACGTGAACAAACGCAACATCCAACGCGTGGGCAGCTTTTTCATGCCTAAATGTTGGGTTCAATATGTGGCAAACACGTCCTTTGGACATATTTGTAACTTCTGCTATTTCTTTCGCCGCGAACGTTCATCGCCTCCCAAGTTGTCCCAAAGTAATGTAAACGATAGTCCAAAGTAACATTTATTGAAACCTTTAAAAGCATATTAACTCCACTTTTTAGTTATAAAAAAATACAATAAAGAAATTACAACGTAGCTGTAATATGGGGCCAGCGTTTGGCCACTGCATTGTTGCTGTCTTACGTCGCCATTTTCTTTTAATCCCCATATTTCTGTTGACCTATAAGCTGTCTTTGTTATTGTCCTTGACTTGTAATTTTTTCAATGTACCAGTGAAACATTTGTTGGTGCGCCTAAAAGTTAGCTTGCTCCTCCTTCTTAATTCCATTATAGGCTTCTTTTGTGTATTTGCTGTTGTTGTTGTGGTTGTAACTTGCCACCACTGCGCATGTTATCCACTGGAATATTTGAAGCTGACAGCAGTTAAGCATTTTATAAACATTGTGACCAAACATTGAGGGCGCGCTATATGAAATTTCTTTGGGTATTTATCCGCAAAGTTATTTAAGTGATTTGGAATTAGAGAAAAATAAAAATTAGAAAATAGGTTGTTGTATGCAAATTTTTTAATATGTAATGACAGAAAATATATGTAACTTAAAATAATAAATTTGATTTATTAATATTTTTCGTTTACTTATAAAAAAAATTTCAATGACATGTAATTTTTAATTGTTCATCTGAAATCAATTAAAATTTTATTTAACATAACTGACATATAACTGACTAAACCTCATATTACTTCTTCGATTGAACTCGCAATTTTCTTACACACCACACTTTGCAGTATTTGAAAAATAAATTTAAAATTGGTTTAAGCTGAAAATTTGGCCTTATATCGATTAAGGAGCATAAGTAAAATAAAATAAATAAATAAAATCGCTGCTCAATTAAATTATTGTGGTTTAATATTTTTTTATTAATATGTAAGAATAATTTGCTATTAGTCTCTGCGCTGCTTCTCAGAAGAAGGAAGATTATTGGTTTGGTCTATATTTGTAATTTTCACGAACGACAGTTTATGATTTTGTGTTATAACTAAATGGCTTGAAAACTGAACTATGCTTCGTAAACTATTATTTTCTCCATCAAATGTTGCCATTTCTTATAAAAAGCACAGATGACCAAAGGCAAGTTTCATTCATTTGGTGTTGGTTGAATCGAGTTTTGAACGCATGACCCTCCAACACGCATTACTCACACTGAGCCATGAGCGGTGACAGCCACTTTAGGAACTCGTAAAATAATAAAATGCCTTTTTTGTTACTTAAATCTTATATTTGAGCTTGAAAAAACAGTTAGCATCTCTTATGCCCCACTTCACGCTCTCAACAAACGACGCACGTTGGGAAAAATCAGGCAAAAATGCTCGCATTGGAGCAATTTTAAGAGTTGCGAATCTGGATTTATCGTAATTTAGATCCACTAGCGATATAGAAAATCAATTGTTTTAAGTTCCTTCATCTCATAACCTGGACTTTACGGCCTTTCAAAGTTGAATATTTTATTAAGTATAATATTTTTCACAATTAGCAAAATACTTAACAAGGCTGTCTTCAAATGCCCATAGATAGATGTTTATTTTTGAATGAATTCCTATAATTTTTGACATATCGGGTCTCGATATTTAAGCAATTTATAATTAAAAAAAATTAATTGAAAAATGTTTATTTTGATAGAAAAATGCGTATCTAACCGAGACATAGGTTTTTTTTAATAAAACTGAAAAATAACATTTTTCTAAGGACTACAACTTTTGAGAATCCTCGGCATTCCTAGAAATACTTTTACACTGAATAGGCGGGAGATTCAGCTAAATGATGGTACCAAACTTTGGCGCTTTTGGCACTTTTTGTACTCAGCACTTGTGAGCAACGATATATTTGTGGTTGTTGAACAAAACTATAAAGTATGAAAAGCAGCAAGGCTGGTATTGAAAGGAATATATGTATGTGTATTTTGATTTATAGAATCAAAGCATATATATGTATACATATATATGTATATATTGAATTAATTTAGCTATGTCCGTCCGTTAATCCGTTAATTAATTATTATGTCCGTCCGTTAATATGTCTTCCAGCCATCCTGTTCAATAGAAGGTATTCATAAATTCATTCAGCTTCTGAAAACGTTGAGATACGGAAATTAAATTTCGTACAAAAGGTTTGGAAATCATGAGAAAAATATATTAACTATAATGGGCGTGGTTTGCCCATTTTTTTTTAACATACCTATGTATATAAAAAATATAAAGATATTTTTCAAAATATGAACTTTTAAATATTTACCGTCCGTTTATGGATGCCAAAAAAACATCAACTGGATCAATAGGAATTATCGAGTTTGGGAAGTTGTACAGGGTGGCGCAAAAGTCATCACCCTATCGGCAGATGCTGTAACTTTTGCAAATAGCGGCAAAAGTAAATACTGCTTTGACATTCATTCATTCATACATTCATTCATAAACAAATTAGAGGAAAAGAACACAGGGTGACAACTTTTGCGCCACCCTGTACATATTTGAAGAAAGACTATGTCTACTTTTATAAAAGTGGGCGTGGCTAAGTGTTACAAAATTCCAATTTCTTCATCTAAAGAGGAATTTAATGCATCACAACAAAATTTTAGCCTCTTTTAATATTTAAAAAAAATAAAGTCTGTATGGGGAGTGGGTGTGGCCGTGGGTGAATTTTTCTTATCTATATATATAAAAAAAAGTTCACTTCTTGTGTGTAGCCAGTGTTTGCGAAAACGGTTCATTCTTTTGGGAAAATTTTTTTCGTATGTGATAGAAGATGTTAATGCGGTGGTTTATAGCGATATTACATGTTTGTACGGCAGGTGGGCGTGGCACCTCCCATACAACCTAAATTTTTAATATGGTATATCTTCGGAATTATAAATCGGACAGCATTGAAATTTGGTACAGAGTCGTGGCGTAAACATGTCGTTCCACCGGCAAAATTTTATGGGCGTTGGACAAGGGGCGTGGCACTTTTGAAATTCCGGTATAACTTTGGAACTAGAGCGTTCACATCAATGACAATCGGTACAAACTAACGATTTGGTCGTGTCCTTCGACAGGGGGAAAAGGATGGGTTTTTGACAATGGGCGTGGCACCGCCCATACAACCCAACTTTTTAATATGGAATATCTTCAGAATTATAAGTGGTACAGCATTGAAATTTGGTACAGTGTAATGGTGTATACATGTCGTTCCATCGGTAAAATTTAAAGGGCGTTGGACAAGGGGCGTGGCACTTTTTAAATTCCGGTGTACCTTTGGAACTAGAGCGTTCACATCAATGACACTCGGTACAAACTAACGATTTGGTCGTGTCTTTCGACAGGGAGAATAGGGTGGGTTTTTGACAAGGGGGCGTGGCACCGCCTATACAACCCAACTTTTTAATATGGAATATCTTCAGAATTATAAGTCGTACAGCATTGAAATTTGGTACAGTGTTATGACGTAAACATGTCGTTCCACCGGTAAAATTTAATGGGCATTGGACAAGGGGCGTGGCACTTTTTAAATTCCGGTGTAACTTTGGAACTAGAGCGTTCACATCAATGACACTTGGTACAAACTAACGATTTAGTCGTGTCCTTCGACAGGAGGAATGGGGTGGGTTTTTGACACGGGGGCGTGGTACCGCCTCCATTTTTTTATACATAGATTGTTTATTCTGACTGACTGATTGATTGGTTGATTTATCATCGCCCAGCCCAAATCGCTGAAGCTACAAACATGAATTTTGGACTGTAGGTACATCTTGAAGAATTAACCTTCGCCAAGAAGGGATTTTTTGAAATTCGGGGTCTAAAAAGGCAAAACATGGGTTACAGTGTGGTATCAAGAAACGTGATTTAATAAACATATTGAATTTGAACTTCCTGAAAATATTCTAGATCAAATCATATTCGACACTTATGTTATAATTTTTCGAAAATCAAAATTTAACTGGCCCAACAATGGGTTAAGGTTTATTTACGGAAAGACTCCGAAACAAACAACACGAACCGATGGGCCTATTGACTTCAACAATTGTAAAAATAATTGAAATAGATATAATTAGACACGTGTTTTTCATTATTTTCAAAATCGAAGTCTAACTGGATCAACGACGGGTTAAAAGTATGTATGTATGGAGAAAGAAATTTTGCTGAGCCCTTTCGACTTCAAACTTTGTGAAAGTACTTCAAATGTAAAATAACTCGATACGCAATTTTTCCGAATATTAAAATTGGACGGGGTCAGCGACGGGTTAAAAGTTTGTATGGAGAAACTGTGAAATGAAAAATATGAATTAATGGGCCCATTGACATCAAACTTGGGGAAAGTACTCTTTGTGAGAAATAATTTGACACGTGTTTCTCACTTTTTTGAAAATCAAAATCTAACGGGGTCAACAATGGGTTAACAATTTGTATGGAGAAACAAGATTTATTGGGCGTTCTGACTTCAAACTTATCAAAAGCAGTTCAATCGGGAAATAATAAAAACGTGCTTTTAATTTTTTTTTAAATCTAAATCTACCATGGTAAACCAAGGGTTAAGAATTTGTTTGGAGTAAATGTGAAAACATATGATTTAAAGGGCCTTCTGACTTTAAAATTTTTAAAACACTCGAAATCAAAGATAGACACATGTTTTTTTTAAATCAAAATCTGATGGGCTCAACAATGGGTTAAGAATTCGTATCGGGGAAACAGGAGAGCTTGCGTGCAAAGCCGCAGGGCCCAGCTAGTTTTTGGTATAAATCAACTTCTACTTATGTAAAATCATTATGCAAAAATTCAAACTTGTATCTTCTTTAATTCCGAAGTTATAATATTTTTCTTTATACATTCGGAAACCATAAACTGTGCTGCAAAAAAGTGTTAAAATTAAAAAAACCTAAAACACGTGTAACTTTATTTGTAATCTTCTATGAGAATCAATTAAAATATTGATTTATTTTTTTTGGTTCATGTTTTGCATATTTCTAAAACTCTTAACTTTTGATTGTAGGGTACCAAGTCCTGGTGGGTGATATTATAAAAATATACCCTACAATTCTCTAAAGAATTCTAAAAATAATAGCTAATTTTGAGTTCTCTAGTACAAAAACTATAAATCCTGGAGCTCAAAACAAACAATGCGAGCCTGTTTTGTCTGTTTTTTCCCCAATGTGCGCCGTCTAACGCAGTGTTCCCACTAAGCCATAAGCAAGGACAACCACTTTAGGAACTCATAAAATAATAAAATGCCTTTTTTCTTACTTTAGAGCGTGAAAAACAATTGCGATCTCTTCTGCCCAACTCCACGCTTCCACCAAGCGACGTTAATCACATTTGCTGCACACACATACACATTTATTTACACCAGCTTCACTTCTATGACAATGCCAAAATACTTGTTCGACAAGCGTCGAGCAAAAAGCGCCCGTCGCCTTCCCGCTAACATAACCGCCACAGTTGCGTTGTTGCAGCCACACGACTTGGCAAACTTTCTATGTAATTTCGTGTAAATTCATCATTTACGCTTAAACGCCAAGCGGAAACAAGTTGGTAATTGCACACACATGCGTGCTTATGTATTCGCTGCCATTGTCTGTGTGTGTGTGTGTGTGTGTTTGCACACAAACTGCAAGGCGTAAATTTACAAACTCCCATATCAGGCAGCACTAATAAGCTTCTAATTTGCTGTTAATCAATGGGGGATTCAAGTGTTGCACACTGGCAATTGAGCAGCAGGGCAACAACAACAATGCCACGTTTGGTTGGCTGCATGTGCAGCATAATTGAATATGTCGAATGTGTGTGTGTGTGTGCGAGCTGATTCGAGTGAACAATTAGCGCAACCAAGAACGTCACACTGGGTGACATAAAAAGCTGAATTATTTAATGTTTAAGTAAAATTTCTTGTAGCACTTGAAAAATTAATTTTCTCAGGTTGCCAAGGCACCAAAAACGGAAATTTAAAAAACCTATTTGATTATTAAAACGTTTAAATTGCTACAAAAAGTGGCTGGTAAAATTTACAAAATTGAGTTAATTAAATTTTTGCCTACATTAAACGATTTAAAATAATGTGGCTATAATTTTTTGAAATTCTTATTATAAATTACCAGCACAAATCACAGCTGAAATTGCCAATTTACTGACAAAAACAACAACAACAACAAAAAGTTACAAAAGAGCACTGAACGAGGAAGCTAAAGTGGCAGCAATGAAAAGCAATTTTTATAAATTGCCAATTTTCAACAAAAACAACAACAACAACAATGAAATAAACACACCAACCCTTAGCAGTCGCGCACTTTTAGGCCGAACGTCCAAGTTTTCGCATTTACAACGCGATTTATGGCCAATAAAGCGGCGCTGGTAATTGAAATCTAAGCAAAAGTAAATCACAATTTTCCAAACTGTGGCCATAACCACTACAAAACAGGCCATAACCCTTTTCGGGAATATAAAAAAACACCCACACACACTTACACACAAAAAGTATGAAAGCAAAGCATCGAAATATTATGATGTTAATAATTTTCTTGTTTACCTATAATTTGAGCTCACAACACCAACAACAACAACAACAACCCTAACGGTAACACTAAACGAAAAAAACTTCGGCAAAAAGGTTCACTTCCTACTGGCCGCCCGAGTTCGCAGGATTTGCATTTAATTCCAATTTGGCATAAACAACATCGACATGAATCGGCGCCCAAAAGTATGCACAAGATCTGGCTTTTAAATCACTCGAGAGTTTTTTTATGCACTCAAAAATTTACTCCGAAATTTATTCAGAAATTTCCACGAAAATATGGCGGGCGCAATTACGAAGCGCGTAAAATTTAATGCCGCAACGCTTTAAATGTGTCGAACTATACCTTTGCCGACAAATGGTTGGCTGACTGGCAGTGCGTGCGTGCAATAGTAATGTGCCAAAATTAAAAAAAAAAGGAGAAAAACATACTTGAAACCGGCTTTTGTCCAAAGCGCATCAGCACACAGCAAAAAAGCAACGCACAGATGTAATCAACTTCATTTATTGCATAATGAGCAGCTAATTAAATTTACAAGTGAAAGGCGCAAGAAAAAACCGGGCGACAACGTCTGGCGTTGTGCAGCCGGCAAAGGCAACAAATTTTCGAGTTGCTACATCGCCACTCGTTCCGCTGCTTTTTTCCGCTTGGCCGCGCTTTGATATGCAGTCCGCGAACTGGGGACTCGACATGGGGTTGTGAGCGCATGATTTGCATATTTTTAGGCGACAAGCCGAGCCGGTGCGGCGATTTTGTATGCAAAAGTGCTGCCAAATTAAAACACGACATTACAAGCTTACTAAGGGCGGCGTGCTGTCGACGTCGGCGTCGGTGTCGATGTGTGCAAAAATTCTTTTTAGAGAAAACGCAATGAAAAAAGTGTCGGCAAAAGTGGAAAGCAAAACGTGCTGTTGCTTTTTGCCATTCAAAGACGACATTAGAAGGCTATAAATTCCAGCTGCAAATAATCGACGTAGGCAAATTGCAATATCCAATGTTGAATTACAATTTTGCCTTTATTTGAAATAATAAAAAATGTGTGTGTGTTGCAATTTATGCTAAGAATTTTAATGCGCAAAACAGTTTCAGGGGAATTGATCACAAAATTATGTCTGGGGATTATTAATTAATTTCGATTTATGACAAAACCCTATTATTATTTCGCAGTAAAAAAAATAACCTTAATTTAAATTAAATTAAAATTTAATTTATTTATTCAAATTTATTTTATTTTAATTTTTCAATTTATTTAAAATATTAATTTTTTACGAGTTTCCAGTAAAATTATTACAAAATCATATTTAAAGATTATTTTCCTCAATTCTTTTGTGGTGAACAAAATTAAAATTTTTATTTATTTAAATGTGTTTTAGTTCGAAAGGCACACAATCTAAATTTTTTAATTATTATTTATTTATTAATTTTATAATAAAACCAATATTTAATTTTTTTATGTAATAGTTTTGTAGTATATTTATAAATTATTTCGCTGAATGCTGTGCAGTAAAAATAAACCTTAATTGTTAAAAAATTTTTTTTTTATTTGAAGGGCAAACGGACTAAATCTTATATTTGTATTTTATATTAAAAAAAATTATTTTATTTAACTTATTAAACATTTATTTTATTTTATTTTATTTTGTTTTATTTTATTTTATTTTATTTTATTTTATTTTATTTTATTTTATTTTATTTTATTTTATTGTATTTATTTTCTTTTCTTTTCTTTTCTTTTCTTTTCTTTTCTTTTCTTTTCTTTTCTTTTCTTTTCTTTTCTTTTCTTTTCTTTTCTTTTCTTTTCTTTTCTTTTCTTTTCTTTTCTTTTCTTTTCTTTTCTTTTCTTTTCTTTTCTTTTCTTTTCTTTTCTTTTCTTTTCTTTTCTTTTCTTTTCTTTTCTTTTCTTTTCTTTTCTTTTCTTTTCTTTTCTTTTCTTTTCTTTTCTTTTCTTTTCTTTTTTTTTCGTTTCTTTTCTTTTCTTTTCTTTTCTTTTCTTTTTTTCTTTATTTTATTTTATTTTATTTTATTTTATTTTATTTTATTTAATTTTAATTTAAAATATTATTTTTTTATTTCAAGTGAATTTATTACAAAATCATATTCAAAGATTATTTCGCTCAATTCTTTTGTGGTGAACAAAATTAAAACTTTTATTTATTTACATGTTTTTTAGTTCAAAAGGTACACAATCTAAATTTAATATTTTCGATTTATAACAAAAGCAATTTTTTTACTTTTTTTATGTAATAGTTTTGTGTTATAGTTAGTCATGATTTATATCGCGGAATGCTTTACAGTACAAAATTAACCTTAATTGTTTTTTTTTTTTTAGTTTGGAGGACAAAAGTACTAAATCATATAATTTGGATTCATGTATATTAAAAAATATAAAGAGAGAAGATATTTCTGAATAAAAAAATATTTTTCGAGAGCACGGAAAGGCATCAATTAGAAACAAAATTAAGTGCATTGGGCGTAATTTCTCAAAGGTATTTGGTTAAATTTAGTTAAAGTTAAACCTAACTGGAGGATACAATAACTATGGTTTTGTTTCTATTTATTTATTTAAGTCTATGAACTAAGTTCTTTCAGACTGTAATATACAACCATTCTAAATAAAAATGTCTTAGATTATTTATAGAATTATTTGTCTATTCTTATTGCAAATTTAATTCAGTCCGCGGAACCACAAACTTATAGCTAAGCTAAGCTAAGCTAAAAAACTGAAACATTTAATTAACTGAAACATTAGTTCCCATGATTTTTTCACTCTTCCACCAACTTACATACTAAAAATTTTTGACAACAAACCTACAATTTGTATAAATAATTTCCTCTAAATATAAACTTTAACGGAAGCCACATTCGTTTATTCAAAGCATATCTGCAGGCGTTGTATTACAAATTCAGCACAGACATGTAATTAATATTGAATAATACAGCTCGACAAATATACAAAAATAATCAAAGAAAAAAATCACAAACTTCTGCTAATATGCAAATAAACAATTTAAATGTTTGTTGTTTGCACATTTAATTTCCATCGCCATAATTTAGATACTCACACACACACTGAGGCATTTTCATTTGCTGTCGTTTCCGTTCGATGTCGGCGCACGTGCAAGTCGCACAAACACAACAAATACAATAGCCGACAACAGATGACAACAAATACGATGGCACAAATGTTTGTGGCGTAATTGACAGCAAAAATTCAAATGTTAATTCCAACACAAAAACCCACAAACACACACACATACACACATCTAATTTATTTGTATATGCGACGTGTTGGTGCGTCGGCGTGTGTGTTTGTGTGCATTTAATGTCAATTTGTGTCGGTGCACGTTTATTGTAAACCACAAACACAAACACATCGACATTATTGTGCCACCAAATACTGTTAACAACAACAATAACAACCACAACAAGTGCGAAATTTTCAAGCAGCTTAATTTTCCACAAATGGCAACAACAAACAAGATAATAATAGCAACAATGTTGGAAGGGCAGCTTCGGTGATTGGATGCCGTGAAAGCAATAATCAATGCCGACGCACATAAAACGAAACCAAACAAAAATCAAATGCGGTGAGATGAAATGAAATTTATTACTTATTTCATTTGAAATGTAAATTCATCAGCACACAGCATCTTGCAAATAATGGAATAGACAAACATCAGCATAGATACACGAAATTGCACACACACACACACACACACACACACACACACACACACGCACATTTCAATGAACATGCCTGGACTTTCTTTATGTATGGATATGTGTAAATATTTGTTTGTGTGCTGCTGCACAGCGAGTAATTACATGAAAACCAAAATATAAATGTAGCAATTGAAATTAAATAACAAAGACGTGCCGCATGCAGGGCACAGATTTCTTATGTGCGAAATATTGCAGGTTTTAGAGAAATTTTTTGCATTTTGTGTGCATTGAAAATTAAAATAAATAATTTTGAAATCACTTTTTAATACCGGAGCTGTGAATTACAGAGATTTGTGAACTTGGTTTAGTGGCTCATGATAATTTCCAATGATGCCAAACTTAAAAAAAATTAAAAAATAAAATAATTTAATTCAACAGACTAAGATTAACTTTGGCCAGAATACCCATTTTTTTAACATCATGTCACTCCCTATAAATTTGTTCCGCCGTTGAATGGAGTCAAATCACAGTGCACTGGTTAGATTCACGAACCGGCTCTAGCTCAGTTTGAACCAATGATTCAGTGGGAAAATGGTTTGGTTCAACAATAAAATAAGCCAACGAAGATTATTATTGGCTCATACACTTTTGTTGGTTAACACTTTCGCTACAGGTTTTTACTGGGGAAAGTTAACATTTTTAATTTTACGTCTTAGGCTTCTTTGTGGTTATATTAGCATTATTCCGTAAGAAATTTTTAAATGTTTATTCTCGGACCCTGTATTTTAGAGTGTTTTTCTGTGAGAGCAACCACATCGTTGTGGCTGTAATAATTACTTAAACATTAAACTTTTTACGCATAACAAAAATTTGAATATTTCTTCATTTACTTCAGCCAAAATTAAAAAAAAAGTATCTAAATTGAAAGAAAACGTCAAATTACAAAGGTTCTCTAATTTTGTCTGCTTCTTCTTCCTTTACTATGTCAAGATATACCATTAAAAAAATGTGTATACTTCTCTTCTTTAAACTTAAATATTAAGTTTATTCATTTCGTATTTTTCCTAAAACCTCAAACTATTCTAAAGACCAACAGAAAAATGTATTCTTGCAACCATAGAGGATGCAGACGTCCACAAAGTAGCATGTTGCCATATGGCAACAAAATAGCGAAAGGGTTAAGAAAATCTTAAAAAGCCAAGGATTACAAATTTTGTAATATTATGTTGTGTGTTCATTATAAGCATTGTTAATAAAAAACACAATGCTTTGGCAAAAAAAAAATCTACTCATGTTGCACTCATAATTTGCTAAATAAATATGGATATGTTATATATAAAAATATAATCTCATTTAAATCTTCTGCATCAGTTTGAACCGAATTGCTTTTGAAAATAAGTAAGAAAATGATTCGGATCAGTGGACTACTTTCTGTGTGTCTGCTACGCCGGAATGAGGTTTGATATACTTGGCATTGCTGCGTTCAGAAGTGACCAACTTTAGGTCCTTGGCACCACCGGATATACACAGATTTCACAAAGATCGGGTAGATTTAAATCCAATTAACACGAAACCTCAAGTCGTAGAACAATGGACAAGTACTCTCTCTGAGAGTGGCTGTTCCAACAAAAAAGAAAATGGTTCAGTTCGGTGCGGGCATTTCAAGATTTCATTGGTTCAAAAAGCTCGATGAATCAGTTTAGAATCGGTTCAGAGCCCTTCTTAATACACTATTAACGTAGGTAGGTAGAAAAGACAGCTCTCAACTGAGACCACATTTAGGTTGTTTTAGACCAAATTAAGCTCGATGTGAGTGACCTTGTCGAGGGAATTACCTGTAAAGATTACGAGGCAGCTGAGCACATGAGTGCACGTAGCTGATGGAAGGATGTGTCTTCTAAGACAACCGTTTATATAAAGGATCGAAATGTAGACCATTAGCCGCAAAAATCTTTTAGATAAAATGCGTGGCAAGGTTTTTGGGAGGAAGGTCAATGATTACGGGAGACCTCCGTATGATTAGTCAGAAACTTCATGGAACTCCTTGTGTGGTCCGCTTCGGCAGTCAGGGGTATTTTCAGTCGATAAACATGGGATTCGTATCTACCTATAAGTGTCTTCTTTATTGTAAGATCTAAAAGTAGTCAGAACAAGTACTTAAACGTATTACACGTTACAAGTCTTTTATATGTCGACGCATTTAAAAGAATATAAAAACTTTAGGATTTGTAATTCAGTTTCCTGCAAAGAGCGGGACAGGCACAAAGAAAGTGGAGTATGATTTCCTTCCCCTCGTCCTTTTTGCTGCTTCTATAACGTCCATTTCGGCTGTCAGGTAAGTTACTCAGCGATCTTATCAATAGATTTGCGACAGCTTACCACTTTTTTTGATGTGAGAACATAAGACCCTGAGGCCATAATAGCCACTTGGCTGTCAGACAGTATATTTACATCTCTCCCCGATATACTGCACTCTCTTTTATAATTTTGGGGCAGCTTTAGTGGCTGAAACTTCCATACACAATGGCCATAATGGTATAATAGCCCGGCAGTTCGAAGTGATAATCAATACCGAATGAGTCTAAAAATGTCTTCACTAATGGTTCCATTTAGATTGAAGCCATCAGTGAAGATCTGATGTCAGTAATTTGTTATTACGCTGAGCCATACCCAATTTCATTTGGGCTGGGAGAATAGTTGAGAAGTTTTAGTTTAGAAGTTTAAATTAAAGAAATTAGGAAATATAAATTTGTTGGCATTAAATGAGTGTGTAGTCGACTACGCCGAAATCCTTTAAAATGTGAGTATTCCTTTAGGACCCTTGTCCGACTCTGACCATTGCAATGGCTGGTTGTTCGTAATCTTTGGCTTGTTATCGCTGCCGATTTACTTCTAGCGAAATAAGGTGAAATGGAGCTGTGCATGATAGCTGCTGATCACCTGAAGTAATGACGCTTTGGATAAACCTATCTGTGATTTCCACTCTCCCTCAGCACAATCGTAAAGTTTAAAGGGCAATTTGTATCATCACTTCGGGTGCTCTTCGAAAAACATAAACTTCAGCTTTTAAAGCTTTAAAATTACTTTATTTTGATATTTCTATATAGATACATGTTCTGCCAGTTTCTGAGATATAATTCCTTCTACTGCTCTGGTAGAGGATGGGAACTTAGTTCAACTTATCATCAATTCATCCTTCAGTTAATCCTATCATCCTCAGACTTAGGTGAGCAAAAAAGAGTCTCGCGTCCCAGTCCAAATAACTATTATTATTCATTAAATAATTATGATTCATTTATAAGTCATATTTATTGTAATAAAACATTGAATTTCAATTTATAAAAAAATAAAAATATACAATTAATCAATTATAAATTTTTACACTTTTGCATATTTATTCTACGCACATGTTTTACTGAATTTATTCTGTGTATGTAAACATTTCGTATGTAACTTGAAGTCCATATATCACTCGTGGCCTATCCGGTCGACAATTGCTGATTTAGCGATTTCAAGTGAAAGGAAGTGACCCCAAACTGCTAAACGTGCAAAAACATGAAATGTTAAGTAAAAGTGCCAAGATTTGGTGTAGAAATGCAGAAATTAAATAAGTAAGTAAATTAGAATATCATTTCTCTTATCTCAACACACTTCAATTCAATGTTCAAGTTCAGACAGGGATGAGTTGATTTGACTTTGTGTTGTTTGAATTAAAAGTGGAATAACTGACTGAAAATCTCGTGAAAGTGCTATCTTTGATTCTGTGACATGTAGGTTGACAAGGAAAGGATTGAATGAGGCTGCAAGTTGATCAAGTTGTGAGTTTTAAGAAGTCTCCGTCCTGTCTCTGGGCAAGAAAAGCAACAAACCAATGTGGCGACTTTGGTTTGATCCATACTGATAATTGATCCCATTTGGTGCTGAAATCTGTAATCAACAGAAGGATTCACATTGTTTTTGATTCTAGATTGTTTTATTTAAAAATTTTTAAAAAATTTTTTTGTATGGCAATTTTTTTAAATTTAATTTGTTTGGTAAATAATTACAATTTGGCGGTCTGCTGTCTGCTCTACTGCTATCACCAGCTGGGAAAACCGGCTGGTGGGGGCGGAAGAACTGGCAGAATGTGACTAGACCTCCTCGTGGTGGCCGCTGGAAACAGCCACCGGGGTACGGTCTTGTCTATACCCTGTGTGGCTGGCTAACTAGTCACCTCCCATTTCCAAGATCCCTCCCCCCCCCCCCCCTAATCCAGGGTGTCATGCGACCCGTGCCCATTGGATGGTTTGCAGCCAGGGGGTATACCGGCTGTATTACTACGGAGCCTACCCGATACCTGTCCACCTCGGGTCGAATTTTTGGACTTCCCATGGCATGGGGCTCTGCCATGGGTGACCTCCCCGACCCCACTTACTAAATAGGCCACCGAAAAGCCTCGTCGGAGTAGGTGGCAAACAAACCAGATGAAATGAGTTCTTTAACATATGCCTCGGATGATAAGGACGTCGGACAGACTGACGTCAACGATCAGCAGATTGCTGAAACTACGACTAGCGGTCGGAGAGACCGACCGGCTAGGATTAGTGTGGGCAGTGATTGCTCACACGTAAGTGGGACCACAGCGTCCACTATGGCGGTTGGAGGGGCTCCATCGCTAGGCGTACCTGCACTGGTAGAGGCTACCGAGGCCATCTCTCTAAAGAGAAAGCGGCTGACGACTTCTCAGAAGAAGAAGCTGAGGAAGCTGATGGCGGCAGGTAAGACCTACGATGAGGCTCTAAAAACTGTCCTAGAAGAGCCGACAGAGACGGACGCGACCGATGGCTGCAGCAAAGGGGATACGGCGCAACCCGTATTGAAGAGGACGAAGTTTAGCCCGTCCTTTGTTGAAGCTGCAGCAGCCATCAAGGTGGGAATTCTACCGGACGAATTCCCGGCCGTCCACCTAAGCTTGAAGGAGCAGAGGGCGATTGAGGTGGCTATCAAAGAGGAGCTGCGTAAGCTCCCCGTTGATGGACCTCAAATAAGATTCCAAGGATGCTCCTTCAAGCAAGGGTGGATCATTGTGAATTGCGCCGATGAGGCGTCGAAGAATTGGCTGAAGGGGATAATGACGAAGACCCAGCTGGTGGAAAAGAATGTGAAACTGGTGGAGGGAAGTGAAATTCCCGAACCCAGCGTAGCCACTGCGTTTTTCCCTAGCTGCTCCCTTCCGGCCGAAGATATTCTTCGAATGCTTCGAACGCAGAACCGTTCACTATCGACAGAAAACTGGAAGGTATTGAACAGATCTGTCGCGGCGCAGGGAACAACGTTGACACTGGCCATCGACGATCCCTCAGTGACTCAGCTCTCTGAAATGAAGAACCTTCCCTTCTTTGAGTTGGGAAGGGTTCAGTTCAGGATGCATCGAGAGCAGGAGGCCAAGTCGTTGGTGACCGGGGGCGGCGGTACGGAGACGAACACGTCCAAAGTAAGGGTGGAAGAGGAGAGACTCTTCACCAGAAGGCAGGCCCTGGCAAGAGTGAGCGAGGACCGGCCGCGTGCTAGCGGACGGGTGCTAACCGTCACTTGGACCGACAAGACGGCCAAACGGACGAGTGATAGGACGCCAGGACCGGCATCGGTGGGACCCGCAAAGCCTACCTTAGCTAAACCCGTCCGGCAGACCCGGTTGACTGGAGTGGCAAATCCGTCCAGACAACTGAGTCTGCTGGATAAGTCTGCATATACTCCGGACAGTATTGAACGGGTGCAGACAAGGGGTAGAAGAGGTAAGCGTGCGGGATCTCACACCAAGGGACCGCAGGCGTAATATGGAGAATGTACAGATCAATCTCCATAGAGCGTCGGCAGCCTTGGCTGTCCTTACAAGGACCCTCAACACTTTGGGCTCCAGCATAGCCCTGATGCAGGGGCCATGGACCAGCACCAACGGTCAAATCCGGGGGCTAACTCAGGCAGGTAAGGTACTTTGTTGCCAGTCGTCAATAAAAGCCAGAACCGGCATTGTATTCAATAATGTTTCCTTCTTCCCGTTAACAGATTACGTCACGCATGATCTATGCGCGGAAAAAATCGTGTGAAACTCCAGGGAGGTTATCATAGCCTCAGCATATTTCCCTGGGGACGACGACCACTGCCCTCCACAAATAGCAGAACAGTTGATTGATTATGCTAGGGGCAACCACCTGGAGCTCGTACTTGGCTGTGATGCGAACGCCCATCACACCATGTGGGGGAGCCAATCCTAGAGGTGAGTCACTATTCAGCTTCATACTCTCCCTAGATTTAAGCATATGCAACATTGGGAATAGTCCCACGTTTGTTACTAGAGTGAGAGAGGAAGTCTTGGATATAACCTTGACGACCTCATTGACAAAAGATTTTATCAGCAATTGGCGAGTATCTGAGTATCCTGCTCAGATCACAGACATATATATAAGATTCACGTTAGGGAATCAAATGCTATCTGAAGTGCCATTTAGACCTAAAAGACAGACCGACCTCCAGTTACTGCAACCAGTTAGAACAAGATACTTTAACTCGGATAGAGAATAAAATAGATACCATAGACAGATTAGAAAGGGCCACCACAACTCTCAAGGAATCCGTTCTAAATGCCTATGAAGATAACTGTTCCCTCAAGACTAAAACCTTTAGGAAACAAACGCTATTTTGGAGTGGTCATCTAAGTAAGCTAAGGAAGGAGGTTAGGAAACTGTTTAACAGGGCCAAGCAGAATAACGACTGGCAGACCTACTCCCTGACCCTCAACAAATATATCCATGAAATAAGAAATGCCAAGAGAGAGTCCTTTAGACGGTTCTGTGAGGACGTGCCAGACCTGTCCTCCAGTTTCAGACTACAAAGGGTCCTCTCGAAGGATAAATCCTGTCCTATTGGCACACTGGTGAATGTTAACGGGCCGTCCACAAGTAATGAAATGGAATCACTTGTCCTACTCACTAACACATACTTGCCGGGATCGATAATATCAGCAACTGTACCTCTGACTAACAGGACAGGACAGGCATATTGTCCGAGTAGGGAAGACTGGAGCGGTGCGCAACACACCAATAGTGAAATGAGCGCTGGAATCGTTCTCCCCATACAAATCGCCGGGAAAAGATGGCATTTTTCCGGCACTTCTGCAAAAGGGAACGGATACACTAGCGCCTATTTTAACAAAAATCTATTCATGTAGCTTAGCTTTTGGACATATTTCAGAGGCGTGGAGAGCAGACGACATAGTCATTGCAGTAAGGGGCAAAGACAGACATAGAGTCTCGGGCTTGCTACAGAGCGCGATGAAAATTGTAGAGCGCTGGTGTGTCAGACAGAAATTGTCTGTGAACCCGGACAAAACAATTATAGTGCCTTTTATCTTAAACATGAAATTTGACCTTGGACAGATAGAGATCTTTGGTAAGGTGCTGAACATCTCGAATGAGGTCAAGTACCTAGGGATAACTATAGACAGTAAATTGAGCTGGAAACCCCACGTTGATCGCACTATCAAGAGAGTAGGCAATGCTCTCTGGAGTTGCAAAAGAATCTGTGGGAAAAACCGAAGGCCGAAGTGGCTTCAAAAATTGCACTCCCTGGTAGTTCTGCCGACGATAACCTACGGGGCGATAATCTGGCGGAGGAAGACCACAGAAGTAACAACTGCGACTAAGCCAGAGAAACTACAGCGAACTACTAGCGAATACCTGCATAACAGGGTATCTCAGGACGACTCCAACTGCAACCCCTACAAGACGTGGCTGACCGAAACTCCACTACATTCATAAAATTTTTTCAATTTACCAATACATTCGCATGAAATTTGGCCCATTGTGAACTTGTCAGCAAGCATTGTGAACTTGTCATCAGAGTGCTTTGAAATTGACCTGCTGAGATGATCGCTTATACACGCATGTGTAAGAAGAAGAAGCACCTGCTGACAAGAACTCGCATCGGAGTTAATATAATTATTAGGAGCCACAGGCTGCCGTAGTTACGTAGCTCAGCTGGCTAATGCGTGCGGTCGCGAGTCAAATGCGACGCGCGAATCCAAGTTCAATACTCCGTTGCTTCAAACACCAAAAAAAAAAGGAAAAGCTGGATGAAGGTAAGAATTCGAATAAAAATTTACTTTAAATCACATATTATTTGAAATATTTAAAATAATTCTGCACTTTCAGTAGCTTTCAATATTGGGCCATTGGTTGGTTGGTTGGTTTAGTGGCTGCCTCTGTATGAGACACACTTAGGCCTATAGGCCCATTGTGATACCACAAATTCCACCCGTTTGAAATGTGAATGCAACACTGTTTTTTTCCAACATGTGATACAACACACATTTCAAGCGGGTGGGGAAAGGGAGGGAGGGGACCTACAGTTTAACGCCGAATCCGAACGGCGATTGGCAGTTTTTCTTTCACACTTGGAGGTTTTGCCATTGCCTGCCAAGAGCGCACTTGTGCGATTCTTGTAATTCTCATTCCCTTCATGTGGATAGCGACAGAAGTAGATGAGTGTTTTTTTCCAGCCCAAGCCAGGAATCGAACCTGGGGCGCTCGGTATGAGAAGCCAGCGCGCTACCCGCTGGACTATCGAGGCCGGCAAGTACCGAAACGCAAGACGAAGGAAGCCGATGCCAATGTGCGCTAAGCAAAAACGCCCTTCGATTGCGAATTTTTTAAATTGAATTTTTTTTTAATATTATTTCATTTAAAGCAAACGGTTTTTCCAAAAAAATTCAATAAAAACCTGCATTTTTTCAATATTGAGTCATGAATGACCGATTTATACATCACATTGTGACCGATATTTGCATCAGATATTTGCAATGTTACTCTCAGAGGTTTGCCATTTCTTGCTGAGAGGACAGCCGCCGAAAGAAAAATAAAAAAAAAAGTTGTTTTTCCTTTTTTTCGGTGTTAACGCAACGGTGTATTGAACTCGCGGAGTCTTGACTCGCGGCCGCACGCATTAGCCAGCTGAGCTACGCAGCTACGGCAGCCTCCGGCTCTTAATAATTATATTAACTCTGATGCGAGTTCTTGTCAGCTGGTGCTTCTTATCACACGTACACGAGAGTTTTGGTCAGTTTTTTCACACCGCCTGTACAAAAATGATAGAAACTTTGTTCGGAGAGCTGACCGAAACTTCGGTCAGGCATGTCGGTCATATGACCGGTCAAATGATCGTCACTGTTCTTGTAGGGAACCCTAAATGTTATATTGGGGGCGCTGCCGTTGGAACTCAAAGTGCAAATGGCTGCAATAGCCAGCACACACAGACTGGTGCATATTGGATTCATACCGAAGGATACACAGGCAATCGGTGACTCATCTCTGCTGAAGGACAGGAGGCGAGCTGGAGGCTTTTGGATGCCCCTTGATCTGATGCCTCAGAAGCACCTCTTCAGAAGAAAGTACAAAACGTACATATCGCACAGGAAGGACTGGGCTGATAATAAAATCAGTCTGACGTGTGATGATATTGTATGGTACACAGATGGGTCCAAGACGGAAGAAGGAACAGGAGCGGAGATTTATAGCTCTAGCTTCCAGCTTGCAGTCAGTCTTGGGGACAAGGCCGCAGTCTTCCAGGCTGAGGTCTATGCCATAAATGAATGAAGGACAATACTAACACTTAATTTTAAAAGGAAGAGGATATTCATAATGTCTGACAGGCTGCAATCAAAGGTCTAAATTCGACGACATTTGACTCTAAACTGGTCTGGGAGACAGTATATGTCCTTCAAGACGTTGCTAAGGACAACCAAGTGATAATACACTGGGTATCGGCACACTGTGGACACGATGATAATGAGGAGGCGGACAGATTGGCAAAGGAGGGGGCGGCAAGACGATCCTGCGGACCTGAACCAATCCTAAGTGTTAGCAAGACTCATTACAGACATTGTGTTAAACAGGAATTTCTAAATCGAGCCAACCACAAATGGTCGAACACTGTGGGGTAACGCTGCTCCAAGCATTTTTTTTCAGCTTACTCTGCAGGGAAATCTAGTTACGTCTTTGAGCTAAGCAGAGCGGAGCTTAGATTCATGACGGGGATCCTAAGCGGGCACTGTCTGCTAAATATGCATAGAGCGCGACTGGGAATCACGGACAACGAACTATGCAGATTTTGTATGGAAGCGAGGATACGCAAGAAAGCGGGTACTGGGAGGGAATTGGTACAGACAAATTGTTTGAAATTGATCTAAGGAAAATAAAGGAGTTCCTGGATAACATCGGAGGATACGAACTTCTCTTGTAAGATAAAGGGACGTGACACAATAGTTCAACACTGGACGCAGTGTCTCGGGCAGGTGGTGCTCGACTCCCGCTACCCAATCTAATTACAATTTATTCTTGCATATTTTCCAATTCCACAAAAGGCCAATTGGTAATTAAATATTAAATATAAGTTCATCTTATATGCAAATCATTTTAGCAACAATAAACAAAATCAAAGTTCTGGTATTTGGAATTCCATGACCAAACTTAAGCAATTTTTGCAAAAATAAAAACGAAATCAAAAATTCAAAAGCAAAGCAAGGATTTGATTAAAAAAGCTTCAAGTATTCCCCTTTCGCAGTTGGTAAACAAAACGGCGCGTGCAACAAACAGCGGCCAATCTGGCCAAATGCGGCCAACTAAACAAGAAACAAGTGGCGGCGCGTGCAATTGAAATGAATTTGTTTACCATAGAGACGTGAAAAGGTACCGGCACACTTTGACAACGAGGTGCAAAACTTTGTCGTCGACAAACTGCCACCGCCACAACGCCACAGCGATTGCCACTACAGAAGCGACTTTGGTAAGTTCAAGTTGTGCGCTTTATTCGCTTTCTGTAACAGTTTCATGCAGTAAATGTTTACTTGTTGTAATTTTGCATGACATTGCACCGTTGACACAGAGGTGAAGCCATGAGAAACAAACAACTAAACTTTATAAATAAAAATACTTTGCACTTGAGCAAAAAAATGGGCGAGAAAAAAAAGGAAACGAAAAAAGTGCGCAGAAGTTGAAAACGGCGAAAAGGACGTGCGAGCGACTTCTTCAATGTTTATACACTTATATGTATAAATATGTATGTGTGCAATATATGAATGTACATATAGACATTTAGCATGCGATGGTGTTGTATTAAAATAGCTGTAAACGTGCTGGCAGTAGTTGTTGTGACTGCATGCTTTTCTATTTGTGACTATCTTTTGTTAGTTTAGTGTTTCGTTGTTGTTGCAAGTAAGAAAAACTGTTGAAATGTGGTGCAGAAAAACGTTTGAAACTTTGATATTAAAAGTAGAAACTTAAGCAACAAATCTGTACATTGATTTACTTTAAGCCTACATGGCGTATGAGTAATATTTAAGGTGACAAATTGACAAATTTACATTCAAATTGTTTGGGTCGAAAAGTAGCAATTGTTGGCCTTGAAATTGCAGCATAAACTGTGCAAAGGACAACTTAACACACTCCCCCTCTCTCTCTCTCTTTCTTTTTTCATTCTGTTCACGTATACAACAATCTTCCTCATCGCTCTCGAACAATGCACGAAATTATGAAGTAACGAAGCATTTTTATGGTCAAAGTACAAAAGTGTTCGGCCATGTTAATTTTAATAACAATAACCAGCAATAAATTGCAATGCTGCAGCGAATATAATGAAAAAGTAAAAATTGCACCAAAAACCTCGAAAGTGTGAACCGAGTCGTCGACCAGCATCCAACCAGCCAGACGGCCGTTCGGCTGACCAACGGTCGCATTCACATTGTTAACATGTGTTGAGTGTGTTTGGCGCCTTTTAACTCTTTTGCCGCTGTGGCATTGTAGCCGTTTGTATCTACTTGAATGCATCTGCTTATATATGTTGTAGTGTTGTTTTTACTACAATTGCTGTTGTTGTTGTTGTCAATTTATACGCTCGACTGGGCTTTTGAAAAATTCTACTTGCGCCTGGCATTTCAATCGCTTGCAGTCGAGAGCTGCAGCCAAAAACAATGTATCAACAACATTAACAATATCAGTAGCATCCATAGCAGTAGCAGCAGCAACAACAACAACAATAATTGCAACAATTACAACAACAAAGCATGCTTTATTTTGCAATTATCTTAAATATTATGCGGGCTTGTTTGTGTGCGGTTGTGTGTGTGAGCTGAGGGCAGCATTGCAATAATAACGCGTATACGTCATGTACTCCACACACACACAGACTCTTCACGTATGAACTGTTCATACGTATGCGTTGGTTATTGTTAATCGTTGAGCAAAAGCCCTCAATTTAATGCATTGTGTGCAACCATATCAAAAATGCATTACCTTACTTGTAGTGTGCGTGTGTGTGTGTTTGTCTATATGTTTGGTTTATTTATATGTATGTAGACGCTGTAAAGTCGCATAAAATAAATTTCGAATGTACATACGTATACCATAAGTATTTGAGGCAATTGCTATACGGTAAAGTTTTGCTGCAATGACAGAGTTGAGGCAAATAATACCATTAAAAGTTTAGGGATTTGTTAAGTTGTATTGTACAGTTTTTGAATCTTGATTGTTAAGTTTTATTGTTTTTTTTACAACATTTCTATTTAGTTGTCTAAATTTTATTTATTGTCTTGAATGTGCTCAAAGTACCATTGTGAGGGAAGGGATTTCATACACAACTTATGAGGTCAATATCCTTTGAAACCATATGTGCCACCTAAAATGTTTGTAGCAAACAGAGGTTTGGGTTTTGTGAACCCCCAATCCCCCTATGGAAGCCTTCAACAGTCGTTTACTTAGTCTTCATTCGTCTGTGTTCTCAAATTTTCTTTGTTGGCTTCAAATGTCTCTCGTTTCAAACGTCTCTCTTTCGTCTCGTAAACCTCGAAGCAGCAATTGAAGTTTTTGCCAACAGGTAAATGTCACACGGAGTCATTTGTAGTGACTAATGACATTTGCGTTTAAATTTCTCACTCTTAACCCACTGCTGCCTAATGGGTAACATTTTACCCATGAAAATTGATTTTTTTTTTTAAATCACAAAAAAGTCAATGTTTGAGATCTCTCAAAACCATTGATAGGGATAGTTAGGGTAAAGAAGGAACTACCTTAACTTAGTGAAGGTCACCCTAAAATTTCGCCATCTAGCTAGAGTTACCAGACTCCAAAAATCGTGTATTTTCCGGAGGTGGGAAATGTGGGAAAACGTAGTGGCCTTCGAACTTCACAAAAATCTGCCTCTTAACTCACCTGTAAAAACTACAACTTTTGTTCACGTGTTTAGCTGATCACTTCACAAAGTATGGAAAAATGCTACCATTGCTGCGTAATGGGTACAAAATACCTAATGAATATCTCAGCAACGTGCAGAGATATAAAGCTGAAATTTTGTTGCTGATCATTTTGGGTCACTTCTAGGTCGTGTATGAAATTTTATCAAAATCGTATGGGCGGAACTGGTACCCGGCAGCAATGGGTTAAATCGATCTCAATTATCGCTTAACGCAATGTTGCAAAATTTACAACATTAAAAGTAGAAAGGCTATTGCGGTCATTTTGGCGGTAATAAATTTTTTTATATCTGTATTTTTTTTAGTATTTCAATCAACTTTTGCTTTGATGACTTCTATTTTTTTATCAGGTTCTAAAATTAGTTCCACAATTAGGGTTCTACAATTACTATGGATTCTACAATTAGCTAAATCCGATGTGTACTTTTCGAGATATCAGCGGATATAATATAATACTGCGGTCTGTCTAGTGTTAATAAGTTCAAATATTAAGGGGGTGTTCCCGGGTAGAAGTTGGAAAAAATCGATTTTTTTTTTGCGTTTTATTGTACCTTATACTATATACTATCACCCCCCAAAGTAGTTTTTCAATCCGCAAACTCAGTACCCACTTTTTTGCATTTTAATTGAAGTAATCTCAGCTCGCCGAAAACTGACTTTCATGTCAAAACTGATGTCATGTCGAAACTTTAAACGCGTTTTTCTCGAAACCACATTTTTTGTACTGGCCGATAACTTTTCTCAGCAACTATGAGAGGTATCGACTTGAAATTTTGGGAAAATGTTCTAGATAGTTTTCATTGGATGCTAAACCAAAGTTTTCATCAAAAAATTATTGTTAAATATATTTTCAAGCACTCTAAAGGTAAAAAAAGGTGGCAAAACTGGACAATTTTTTTTCATATGGCCGCCATTTTGTTTCTAATCAACATTTTGACTAAAACTGTGGTTTAGCATCCGCGGAATTTATCGCAGATTAATAATTGCATACCCATTTCTGTTTCAGATTACTGGTTCCCGAAATTTCTTATCGGCCAGCAGTGAAAACAAGGTCACATTGACCACTGAAAATTTGTACTTAGAAAATAAAATTTTTGACACAAATATGAGTTTCTGTTCTCCAAATAATAAGGAACAACAAGCAAAAAACCAGAATATTGCATGTTGCCTTGTAGCTCCAAAATAATTTTTTGAAAAACAGCCTAAAATCGGCATTCTAGACGGGAACACTCCCTTAAGCCTTCTAAACATAATTGCCTCTGTGACTTTAGATGGAATTCGTGATACGGCAAGCATCGAATTCATCATAACAAACAGTGTGCCTCAACTCCATCTTTAAACAAATTCAAACAAGGTATCTTTTTCAAATTTGGAGGTCATTTGTTTTTTATTCCGGTGTCTGTTGCAACTTTTCGAATTCAAAGATTCATCAATGCTCCTATGAACATGGACTCACAACAGTTGCAATCCAACAACTTATAACGAAAAGATCGATTTCACTTTTGCATAGAAATCGTACAAATAAACTGGTCAGAGTTTTTCTTAAACCATAAGCGCCCATCTAAGGCTTTCTAAAACTATTTTGAATCATTCTTTCTGGTACAATATATCAAAATTTGTTTTAATAAATTTTTTTCTTGTATATCATCATTAAGAAGTAACAAAACATCATTAAGAAATATCTCGAACTAGGCATGTTATGTGCTTAGAGCCAAGCAAATTTGTTTTAAATAAAAAAGTCGAATTAAATAACACAGGGCAACAAATTTCGACTTTTGGTCGGCTTTTCTGGGTTTGACATCAGTTCTAGGGTAATTAGGGACCGCTGATTTCGAATCCGCAAACCGTTTTGAAAACTTAGTTTCCGTTTTCGCAAAAAATGGGCGTGTCACTTTTTCGGATTTTCCCTGACTTTTTTCACGTTTGGGATTGTAATTTCTAGACCAATAAACCGGTTGACATCATTTTCACCTCGTTGCATTACCAACACCGCACGGTTTCATTTCCGATGTAATTTATTTTTATAGGTTTTAAAATTCCGCGGCAATTGGACCTCAAAGTCGGAAAATATGGAATTTCAAGGCGTTTTCTTTGATGTTAAACAACAAACACATTTTTCATAAATCAACTATCGAGTTATGTATAACAAGAAAGCGGAAACATTAAGTAATGCAACACAGCCAAATTTTTTGGCGTGAGTCCCATTCTCATCGAAATAATAGCAAAAATGTACCAAAGTCATTTTCAACAGATTTCCGTTTTTTTCCTTTAAAAAGTAAGAGCCTCAAAATATGCAAAGTTTTTAATTTTGTTTTGTTTGAAGCAATTCAAAATTTTGTTGTTTTTCACTTGTATTCCAGACAGTGAATGGAATATATAAAAGAGCATATTTTGAGGCCCTTAATTTTTTAAGGAAGTAGTATCAAAAATTATGAAAATGACTATGGTACATTTTTGCTATTATTTCGATGAGAATGGGACTCACGCCAAAAAATTTGGCTGTGTTGTATAATTTCATGTTTCCGCTTTCTTGTTATACATAACTCGATAATTGATTTACGAAAAATGTGTTTGTTTTTTAACATCAAAGAAAACGCCTTGAAATTCCATATTTTCCGACTTTGAGGTCCAATTGCCGCGGAATTTTAAAACCTATAAAAATAAATTGCATCGGAAATGAAACCGTGAGGTGTTGTAAATGCCACAAAGTGAAAATCATGTCAACCGGTTTATTGGTTTTGAAATTACAATCCCAAACGTGAAAAAAGTCAGGGAAAATCCGAAAAAGTGACACGCCCATTTTTTGCGAAAACGGAAACTAAGTATTCAAAACGGTTTGCGGATTCGAAATCAGCGGTCCCTAATTACCCTAGAACTGATGTCAGAACCAGAAAAGCCATTTTGCTGTTGATCAGTGTAATTATATCAGGTGTACAACTTTGCTTCCGCCGTTTTCCGATAGGTGGCTGTACCGGCTGAGGCTGGTTGAAATACATAGATGGTAATGCCTTTAAAGTGAGTATGGACAGTGCCTAACGAATTGTCATCGCCGTTTCAGTGACAGTTGTTCTTGTTTTCGTATTATTCACGCTCGAAAATGTCCGTTTATGTGCCCAATTCTCGCCATTTGCGGGAAGTTTTACTTTTCTGTTACAATTCGAAAAAAAATGCAGCTGAAGCGCATCGAATGCTCTCAGAAACGTACGGTGATGCTGCTCTGAGTGAAAGAACGTGTCGGGAGTGGTTTCAACGTTTTAAAAATGGTGATTTCGATGTCGAAGACAAACATGGTGGTGGAAGAGAAAAAACCTTCAAAGATGAACAACGAGCTCTTAAAACCGGGTGAAACCATCACAGGATGGTTGCTACCGAACGCAACTGATGCGCCTTAGTCGCGCGCTAAAAGAAAAGCGGCCACAATATCAAGAGCGACATGACAAAGTCATCCTCCAACACGACAATGCTCGGCCTCACGTCGCAAAAGTGGTCAAAAAGTACCTGGAAACGCTGAAATGGGAAGTCTTGCCCCACCCGCCGTATTCCCCAGATGTCGCCCCTTCTGACTTCCACCTATTCCGTTCGATGGCACACGGCCTGGCAGATCAACATTTTCAATCCTTCGAAGAATTGGAAAAATGGATTGCTTCATGGATAGCGTTAAAAGAGGACTCCTTTTTTCGAGCCGGGATCCGAAAATTGCCGGAAAGATGGGAGAAAGTTGTCGCTAGCGACGGACAATACTTTGAATAATACATCTGTAAGCACTTTTTCGCAATAAAGCTTTTAATTTTGGAAAAAAACGGCGGAAGCAAAGTTGTACACCTGATAAATAAAATTAAAAAATTAGGACAATATATAATAATTAAATAATAAATAAATAAATAATAATGAATAAATTAATAAAATAAGTTAATGAAAAAAAATAATAAATAAATAACTTATATATAAGTAAATAAAAAGGATTCAAAAATTCTAAAAATTAGTCCAAACGTTTTCGAGTTCAAGGTCGATGGACGCATACATTTGATTAGTTTGAAAGGAAAACTGAAAGCAAATACTTTTTTTTTCTCGACTTGCTTCTTGCTTGCTTCTTTCTTCTGGGTGATGAATTTTTTTTAAAATACTCGTAATATGTATTTGTAATCTAAATACTTTTAGGTTTCATATCGCTTTTTTACTTCTTTATAACCTTAAATAATATTTATTACAATCAAAAATTGTCTTGAGTAATTTTGTTGTTTTTTTTTTAATGTGATTCAATTAAAATTTTTGAAAGAAAAAGTAGCATTGGATCTAAGTCTTGCGCCTTTTTATATCATATATGAAATTGTTTTAATTATTTTTTTTAATGGTATTTTATAATATAACTTTTAATATTTTACTTGTTTTTCAGTTTGTTTTGTTTTGTTGTTGTTGTTGTTGTTTTATAATATTTTTTGAATTAAACTTTTAGTGAATTTACTTCTTATGCTCGTTTTTGCTTTATTCTTTCATTTTATTGTTGTTGTTTATTTTTGCTTTATTCTTTCATTTTATTGTTGTTGTTTATTTTTGCTTCATTTTTTCAAATAAATGTTATCATGTTACTTTTGTTGTAAAATATAAATAAATTATTTTGATTAATTAAATTTCATATTTCATTTAAGTTTTTGTTTTATTATAAAGTGAACTGTTATTATTCTTTCTATTTATTGTTGTTGTTGTTTGTTGTTGTTTATTATTGCTTTGTTTTTTTAAATAAATGTTATGATGTTACTTTTGTTGATAAATATAAAAAAATATTTTATTTTCATTGAATTATTTCATTTAGGTTTTTATTTTATTATAAAGCGAACTAACTTAAATTTTATTATGATAAATTAATTTTTTAAATTTTATATTTCATTTATTTTTTAATTTATTTATTGTATATTTATTCTGACTTAATTTTTCATATGATACCAATTTTATTTAAAATTTCATTTTATAAATTAATTTTTGTTTCGTATTGTAATGCAAACAAGTTTTAAAGATAAAATTTATGTAAAAAATCAACACTTATCCCAACTACAGCATAGCTGCATGTACACACACACATATCTATACTGTAAATTTGCATTTTATTTATGTTTTCATGTGGAGTTTTTCTTCTCTTAATAAATACACACAAAAATCTTATTTAATTTTCATACGCATCAGTGAACACTTTTGTTAAAAATTTATATTGTTGACGCTGCTGACTGCAACTATGACACAAGTGTAGATGCCTCCGAGCCTGCAACTCACACACACACACACAACGCACTCAAACACTCACACATATGCACATGCATACATACTCGTACATAGGCTCATAAGTTCAAATTGAAGTGCTGGGCCGCTTTGCCGACACTGCTCTGTGCGGATGTTGGGCATATTTTCAATAACGCAATGTGCAGCCAAACACACATACCAACAACAACACTATTATTGGCAACAGCAACCGCTGCCATTGTTGCTGCGCGCAGTGGTGTTGCCGCAATGGCAGCTGCTGTGGCTGCAGCTGGCACCCGGGCAGCCGATGTGCAACATATGAGTTGAGTTTAAATTAATGTTCACTAGTTGCCACATTAAATATCACATGAATAGCTCTACGTATGTGTATGTGTATGTGGCACACAAATCTCCACATATGTATGTATGTGTGTCTATTTGACATTAATTTCGGTAATGGAAATTGGAACAAGCGACTCAATTTAAATTATTGCATACTTTAATGTGACGATAACATTTTCGCTTTGACTTTTAATAAATCATTAACGCTTAAGTGTTTTTAGTTGCACCATAGACATTTTAAGCTTTATTGTTGGCGCATTTACCTGCTTCGTGCGCATCGCTTCGACATATCGTTAGCAAAATCCTTTCTGCTCCATGGCTCAGTTTTTTACGACTTGTTTTCTTTGCGCTTAATTGCAACGTTATCTCCTTTGTTGTGCCATTTAATGCAAATTTCTTATTTGATGCTTTAATTCAGCGCTCGGCACCGCTGCCACAGCTAACGTCACTTTATTTGCATACTTACGAGGGTAGTCCGAAAAGTTTCTAACCTAACAAAAATACAAGACATTGTTTCTTAAAATTTATTTTTATTTTTCTAAATAGTCTCTAAGTTTATACCTTTTTTTTAGTGAAAAAATCTGTTTAACTCGTAAAATAGAACATTGAAAATCTCCATTCAAACAAGTTTTTTGACAGCTGAAATCTTGATTTAATATGTGACAAACCATTGTCAAACAACAGCTGCGCATTTAAAATGACTAAAATTTCCAGAGTTCCTTCTAAAAGAAGCGCAAA
This sequence comes from Melieria crassipennis, assembly GCA_963668005.1. NCBI lineage: Eukaryota > Metazoa > Arthropoda > Insecta > Diptera > Ulidiidae > Melieria > Melieria crassipennis. The sequence continues at coordinate 32,098,458 of OY764962.1, read as the reverse complement.
TTCTATTCTAGACTCTCTAACTTTTATCAACGAATGTTGCCATCTTCATATGAAGTCGACAACTTTTCGCACCACCCTCGTAACGATGCATTTTTCGGCTTGCGCTCCGCCATTTGCATTAAAGCGAACTTATTAGCAATAAAAACAATACCGACTTGAAAGGTGCAGCACGTCTAGTGTTGAATACTTTCGAATGCAAATATAAATGCAAAGTATTTAAGCCCATGAAACACTTTTAATAAACTGTAGAAATTAATACAAAAATAAATAAACAAATTTATTTCTTGTTTCTCTTACAGCTAATCTCTGAACACAATCAGCAGGACAGCTAAAAGTATGCGCCACGCCAAACGAAATTTTACAAATTCCTCAAACAAACATAAATCTGTAAGTCATATGTCAATAATCAGCATAATCATTGTTCCGTCGCTATTTGTAGCAAACCTGTAAATCAACAACCGACTACGCAAAGCGCCAGTCAAACAACCTTTTAGCCGCCTTAGCCGTCCAACACAAAAAGATTGTGCAACTTTTTGTGCAAATAAAAAGTACTCATGTAAACATTGCTTTGGCTGCGCGCAGGGGCTTAGTCGAAGAGGGACACGTGGGAGTTAAACAACAAATAAACAATTAAAAAAAGTAAACCACTAAATGTCGCACACAGGACGAAACTTCTAAAAACAAATCCATTTGAAATCATGTTTTGCAGCAACATTTTTTGTATTTTGATGGGGGTTTGCACCTCAAACTCCCCCTTCTCCCCCTCCCCCCGCCCCGGTGTGCATCACTAAACTAGGTAAAGTTAGGTAAGACTGGAAGCTGCTTGATTTCTCAGCAAGTACAGTCGGAGGCCTTAAAGTCCCATTGTGATGCCCGAAGAGAGTGTAGGCAAGTCCCTGTCAACCTGAGCGCCAAATGAATCTGGTTCTGCTAGACCCCTGTGTTGCTTTGCTTAGTCGTTAAAGACTAACAACGTTTTCTGTTGGCTCAATTTTGGTCACAGCGTGCGTGATGTCCTGCATTCAGGCCGATTGCTCCATTAATCATTGGAGCGTTCCATTGCCTTTCTATCAAGATCGGTGTAACATTCATTGAGTGGCTGGTAGATACCTGCCACCATATTCACATCCGTCAGCTGCGACCCCTTTCGAACCAGTGCATCCCGTCTTTCGTGCCAAGGCACCCAGCAAAGTTTGATGTTGATCTCATTAACTGTGTTCAGAAACTTACGCCATTTTATAACTTTGTAAAAGATTTTACTTTGTAGAAGTCCAGCGCCTTTATTGACGCCTAACTGTTCATATAAATAACCATTTGTGATATTTAATTAAGCAACTAAGTTAAAAGAAAAAATTAAAATTTTATGAGCTGAGGCTCAGGTCCAAACGCGCTATGCAAAATTAGTATAATCTTACAATATTTTTTCGTATAATTTTGCAATAATTTTTTTTAAAAAAATCATCAAATGAAAATCAAAACTCAAATAAAAAAAGATGTATCAAATAAACTAAATTATACAAAATGGTTTCATAAAATTATTCTTAAAATAAATAAATTGAATGGACTGGAACATTTTTTTTTTTTCATAAGAAACAGGCAACATTTTTTCAAACAATTTACGAAAATGAGTACTTTTAATTAACACTTTCTGAAAAAAAGGGTCATAGAAGCTTCCAACATCAAAATCCTCTCAGCCTTCCCACTTTGACTACGCCCTGTCTGTGTGTGTGTGTGTTCCTCTGTGTTCGCTGCTACAATGTTTGCATGTGTGTATGTTTAAGTGTTTCTGTTGTTGTTGTTTGTGTAGCCTAACAAAAATTTTACGCTTTGTATTGCTTGCAAAAAATTTGAAATTCCAATGAGTTGTACGACCTGCCAGCCAAGCACGTGCGGCAACATTGCTGCAAATTTCACTGGGCCTCTAAACATTTGTCTGCTTGTATCTATATGTATGTATTTAATGTATGTATGTTATGTATGAATGTTTGTATAGTTGGGTGTCTGTATATCTATGTACGCCATAAGCTGGCAATGAGTTCGCACTGGCAGTTGTGCTGACAGTGTTGTTGAGTTGAAAAATGAAATCCTGACGATTTGTTGAAAATATGCTCTTTGCATATTGCTTCTCATTTTTTTATTTGGGTTTTTGGCATATTTTTATAAGTAAATAATGAATTATTGATTTATTTGCTTGACTGTGAAATTTGTAAATTTTCAGATTTTATTAATTTTTGAGAAAAGTCAGTTGATGTTATTTTGGTATGCAGTCGTTTGCTGTTATTTATAATTTTAGCAGTTTTTGTGTTACTTGCATTTAAATGCAGGCAGAGAGATAGCATACAGACATATAGTTATGTATAAATATGTATATTAAAGTCAGCTGCCTTGTTGAATGTTGGATCAAATATGCATTACTCAAATGACAATAGAATGATTTCAGGGCCATATATGCCACGAAAAAGAGGTCAGTCGTTCAATATGAAAGCCAAATTTGACAGTAAACTAATGGAATGCAGGACACAATTAAAGAATGTATAGTTCTGTAAAGTCACTAACCACTTTAGGGTAACTGATTTAACCCTTTCCGACATGAAAATAAACCCGTTCTGTATGAATTGTATGGCCTATAGTCCAATATATTGGACATTGTGACTGAAAGGGTTAAGGTTAAATACCTAAAGGGAAATTTTTTGATTTCAAGTAGGTAGAACTCACAATTTTTATGTTATTGTCTATGTTTGATTATGAGCTCAAAACCAACTCGCATTTAATAAAATTAATTGATAATGAATGAGTTAATTTCAATTAATTTTTTTTATTTAATTTAAATTCCTAATTCTTAAATTTAATAGTTGTAGGTGTTGTTAAAATACTTTTTCTTTTCAGGCGCATGAAATCTTCATAAAAACCAATGAAACTGTGTCCATCAGCATTTCGGACTTTTACCTTCTAAAACCAACCAACTAACTAACGGAAAATTTCCCTTATCCTGCAGTAAGCTTGGCCAAAGCAGAACCCCTAGTGAGTACCTTTCTTAAATCTTCGTTGATTTGTCTGAAGATAATTGCTGACCATAATTATTCACCTCCATTCTATTAGTTATGTCAAATCTTATCTTAGCCCTTTAGACCCCAAAGCTGCCTGAGAGCAACTTCACCTATTTGTCATCTTATAGCAAAAGCTACGATTGATTTATGGGTTTAATTTAAGTAGGCACTCGATAGCTCAGCGGGTAGCGCGCTGGCTTCTCATACCGAGCGCCCCGGGTTCGATTCCTGGCTTGGGCTGGAAAAAACACTCATCTACTTCTGTCGCTATCCACATGAAGGGAATGAGAATTACAAGAATCGCACAAGTGCGCTCTTGGCAGGCAATGGCAAAACCTCCAAGTGTGAAAGAAAAAACTGCCCATCGCCGTTCGGATTCGGCGTTAAACTGTAGGTCCGCTCCCCTCCCTTTCCCCATCCGTTTGAAATGTGTGTTGTATCACATGTTGGAAAAAACAGTGTTGCATACGCATTTCAAACGGGTGGAATCTGTGGTATCACAACGGGCCCATTAAGAGGCCTAAGTGTGTCTCATACAGAGGCAGCCACCTCAACCTAACCTAACCTAAGTAGGCACCAACAAATTAACATGTTTAGGAGTGAATTCAAAGCAAATTACAAACATTTTACTGTTATCCCCAAAATAATTTCAATAACTTGCAGCGATATCAGGGAAAGTTTGTGTTCTAATTGAAGTCTACGAATTGGGCGCGTTTGATCAAAACCCTAATTAATTTAATAATGGTTAAATAAAAGCAAAAAGTGATAATTTTGTATTTTTCCATAAATATTAAATAATTTTTCTGTAATTAAAAAATATTGATACAAAATTTATTTAACCCGTTTTAACCTAAATTTTTTCAAAAGTAAACTAGCTCTAGAACTCTAACAAAGAGACGTGGCGATTTCAAATGCCGTGTGAACACTTCTTAGGTAAGTGTTTCATGATTTAAATACAAACAAATGAGACACAGGGTAAAATTCGGGGTCGAAAGGGTTAAGTGCGGCACCACAAACCTATCAGGTGTCAGTGGTCCAACCCATAATCCCTACATTAGATTATCTTAAGTACATACATTCTTATCGAAGCTTGCCTCAATAGTTCAGTGGGTAGAGCTTTGGATTTTCATACCAGAGGCTCGAGGTTCGATTCCTGATTCAGGCTGGTTCAACATTAGTCGCTGTAGATGAGTAAATGAGAGTTATAAGCAATGCACAAGTGCGCTTATGGCAAGCTGAGCCTCCAACTTTAGAAGAAAACCTATCAGGTGTCAGTGGTCCAACCCATAATCCCTGCATTACATTATCTTAAGTACATACATTCTTATCGCAGCTGGCGTCAATAGTTCAGTGGGTAGAGCTTTTTGGATTTTCATACCAGAGGCTCGAGGTTCGATTCCTGACTTAGGCTGGTTCAACATTAGTCGCTGTAGATGAGTAGGTGAGAGTTATAAGCCATGAACAAGTGTGCTCATGGCAAGCTAAACCTGCAACTTTAGAAGAAAAACTGCCAACCATCGTTCGAAGTTACCGTTAAATTGTAAGTCTCCTCTCCCGTCCATCATCCGTTTAAAATGTGCATTAGAACACACGTTGAAAAAACGAAGTTGTCTATAGATTTCAAACTACTGCAATTGTGGTATCACAATGGCCATTACTGGCTTTAAAATGTCTAATATAGAACCAGCCACTCTAACCTAACCTAACCTATGTTCTTATGATTAATTAGGCCATCGACTTATTTGGATGACTACGCCTCGCTAGGTGTCCTTTAAAGTTTCCAAGCGCAGCAATCAATACAGTCAGCCATCTCAGAGTTATTCAAGATAGACTAATGCTGCCTACGCAAGAAGTACCTATACCGAATGAATAAAAAATTCACATTTTCTCAGAAAAATCAAACAATTTCTTCTTAACACTCAATAACGATTGCAATTATATTCGAAATGGGGAGGTTAATGGGGTTTCGACAGTACATTTTGATTATTGCTTTGTAGAAACCCAAAAGTTGACCTCACAACTCCGATTGTATGGGAGACGCCCTCTGGTGGTGAATGTCTGAACCTTAATTAATTTTGTATTTTTTGTAATCAAGAATGTTGGCGATCGCTGAATAAATAATTTAAATCGCTTCAGTAGTTTTCGAGATGCGATGTTTTCTCGCTCACTTTACTTCATTTACAACTGGGAGTCAATTCCATAGAAAATAGTCAGTTTTGTATGGCAGCCCCCTTAAGACTTGGAGATAGCGGGTAGGTATGTTTGAAAGAAACATTCAGAAGAGAAAATAAATGATGGTCGGTCTTAGATTTGACACATCTGGGGGCAACCTGGGAGCAGTGGGAGCCTATTTTGTAAAAACCACCATTTTGTATGGGAGCCCCATTAAGGGTTGGAGATGGGATATAAATGTTTGAAAGAAATGTTCAATAGAGAAAATTGGTGGGGGTCAGTCATAGATTTTAACCCTCTAACAGTAACTTTTGACCAGCTGTGGAGCAATTTGTCGAATTTCCCAGCCAGCTTCTTTGTAAACTTGAACCTCGTTGCGACGCACAGTGTCGCGAGCGTGGCCAAAAATGGTAAAAATCAATGTTTCAAACTGACTAAAATGAATACGACAGTCGACAGATAATATCTCAACTAAGAAAAATCCGTTTTCCGATCTTCAATATCTTACTCCGTTCCATTTTTATGTAGCTTCAAAGTTGATGTTAAAAAATACGCATTCGTTCCAAGTTTGTGGGTAATTCTTTATGCTGAATGAAAAATCAATTAAAAATATAATTTATGTACTAATATAGTCATGTTATATATTAAATGAAACTTTGGAATTTTTCCTGTATGGCAATACTATTTTTGGGTTTGTGTTTTGAAATAACTGTGAAATCCCTTTACATTGAAAAATTACGTTTTTCGGTTTGCTTCTAACAAAGAACCAAAAGTTTGGTGGAAAAAAGTTTAAAAAACGTCAAAAAACACTTTTTTAGTTCCAACCCTAAATTACTCTAAAAATTATGTATTAACATAATCCGGAGTAATTTTTTGCCTTCAAGTGCCTATTCGGTTGTTATTCGCATTTTTCCAGTGACGCCTCCACTAATAATACATGATTTCTTCGAAATGTGGCGTAAAGCTGAATCCAGAAAACGGTCAATAAAACTTGATTTTCTTATACATTTACTTAAAGATAAGACGGGCGTTGATGTTAATTATGAACAAAAGCAAAGTTTACGTCCCCACCTAAACATTTACTTTTTGCAGTGGCACCTACAGTAAAAAATTGTGATTTTTTCGAAGTATGGCTTCCGATGTTCAATGAAAGAAGCGGCAAAGCAGCTGCTGAAATGATGAGCTATATAGAGGACAAGGTTGGCACATTGTTCGTATCATCAAAAGTACGCAGAATGCCACGCCCACTTTAAAAATTTAAACATTTATACCAAAATATGGTATCACAAGCTGAAAAAATTAAACATGAATTCATTAAGGAAAAGTTTTGGCCAGTTTAGATATATGCTCCAGCTGCCACGCCCACTTTAAGGTTTTAGAAAGCTTACCAATTAAAATTACATCGTGGAACGAGTATCGCAAACAGCCTCCTAAAAATACGGTTTTATTTGTAGTAAAATACGAATATTTTTGAAAGTGGGCATGGCATACCGCCCATTTTTAGTGTGAGCTTTTATGTCATTATTTTAAGCTCAAATACAAAATTTAATAATTCTATCACTAATATTAAGAAAGTTATTTCAATATTATAGTTCCGTTCGTATGGTAGGTGGGCGTGGCAGTGGTCCAATTTTAATGATTTTTTGTAAATTTTTTAATTTCTACCACGAAAACAATCTCACCAAGTTTCATCGAAATAGGACAACGCTAAGTATTTTTGGCCACGGCTTATATGGGACCGCGACACTGTGCGACGCCATTTAGCCCCACTCTAGCCCCAACATTTTTTTGCTCATGCACTTTTTCAACAGACCGCATGAAATCAGAGGTTGCGGAGCATCGAGAACCCATTATTAAGAATATCCATACAACACTAAACCATGTCTAGTGTGCATCACAATCAACCGATTTACAAAGTATTTTGAAAGCGTTTAACCGTTTTTTTGCCTTTCGCAGCGACTTGAAAATTTCAAAACACATATAAAAAGCGCATTGACTCAATGTACTTGAAACTTTGAAGGAGTTTTGAAATCGTGTTTACACTCGTGCAACTGTATTGAATCTATGCGTGTTTACTCATAGCGACTTGAACTGTCTTATAAACGGCATAACTCATCTGATAGTCAAGCCTTTATATCCTTTCTGAAACAACGCAATAATTAATAATTTAATTTTATTAATTTAATTTAACCAACGCAATGCCTCGCATTAATAGGAGTCATCCTCTGCACGCTTGTCCCATTTAAAAACAAAAATAAAAATTAATTTCTTGCAGTGCTTGAGTTGACATTTGCATCTGAGAGACCAAAACGTGCAGCGTGCAGTCAAATTCAATTTATTTAACCATTTACACTAATTCATTAGAAGTATTAACCCAGTTACAATTATCGCTGATTTTAAAAAAGTTTTAATTTTTCTCAAAGTTCCAATTAATTGAACCATAACAAATGGACTTTTCCCGCTTCTTTCTCCACACAGCATTTAAATATAACAAGCAGCAGCAACAACTACAACAACAATAACATCAACTACAACAACAACAACAATAACTTAATGCACATGTAATGCCAACACAGCATTTGCTCAAATTGCAAAATTAATTTACACAAGCAAATGTCAGACAACCTAACGAGACGACAATGACTGGAAATGATAAACTATTAAATTTGCTTAATTGATGTCTTTGAAATGTGCAGACAAACACAACAACAACAAAAACACAATAACAACATACACAATAATAGAGCTACTCACTACTTGAAATGCAACAGGCAACGACGGTTGTAATGCCACGCAAGCATAACGAACGACGGAAGCAGGAAATGCAAAGCACAGCACAGCACACAATGGGCCTGTGTCATGGCATTGTATGGGTGAGTGGCAGCATGTGTGCGCGTGTCTGTGCGCATTTAACATCAACAACAATAATAATAATAATAATAATGTGATAATTGTCAAAATGCAAATGAGCGATTTAATAAATAGCTGAGCTCGGCAGTTTGTGTGCGAACTGCGCGCCCGCTGCATGTTGCAAGTGGCAAGTTGCACTAATGCAAGAAACTGTATTTGTGTGGCATCAAAGTCAATTTAAAAGCATCAATGAAAAGCTAGAATAGGAAAAGTTGAAAATTATACAACAAAAAGTTGCATTATTAAAGCATTTGTTGGAGAGCGCTTAGCAAAAGTCTTACCTGCTTTGTTTTTGTTTGGAAACAGCACGACACTTGACTGCGAATTGTCACTTGTTATTGAATATTCAAAGCACGATTGTTGCCAACACACACACACACACACACATACACACACACGCAGTCGCATTATCATAAAGAAATATGACAAGTCATTTCCGACACTTGAAGCGCTCTTCAGTGTGCGAATGTAGTGGCGGCCGGAAGGGGTAATGGATGCGGCGTGAGAGGTGAAGGGTGCGAGGTGAGGGGTTGCGTGGTGCAGGCAATCTGTGTTGATCTGTTTTTTCTTCTTCTTTAAGCATAAATACTTTTCGCGCTCTACGCTGGGATTTAGCATGGCGATAGTGAAAGTTACTCATACGCCCGCGAGTACGCGCCGCTGATGCGCATAAAAGTGCCATAAAAAAGTCTCATATTCACGCCATTCCTGAGACGGCAGTCAGCTTGGGAGTCAGCGCGGCACGAAACTTTCAAATGGCAAATGCGCAGCAAAACAAAAACCTACTTTTATACTGCGCTGTGGCGGCTGGCGACTTTTACGTTGCTGTCTCTTGGTTGGCGTTTTTAAGCTGTCGCATTGCTGTTGTGTTTATTTGTACACTTTATGTTGTTGTTGTTGTTGTTGCTGTCTGTTGCACGGCCATCAAAAAAGTGAAAGTTGAGGATTTTTCTTCAAAGTCATTTAAAGCGCGGCAGTCAGAGTGTGCGACCGGCACAAGTGGCAGCTGCAGTGGCCCGCTGTGCAGCATTGCGCTATTAAAGCCACATAAAGCACTGCTAAGCTGTGCGCTAAAGTGTGCGCCGTCCAACCATTGGCTGTTGTGTGTTGAAGTGTCTCTGTGCGTGTGTGTGTGTGTGTGCGAGTTTGTTGGCAAGCATTTCTTTGCGTCGGAGAGTGCTTTTGAAATATTCATAACGCGCCGTTCGCAAAGTGACACACGTTTTACGGCATTCGTTGGCTGCCTAACCCTCATGAGCCCCACGAACCCCGACAGCCCCGCGTCCTTCAAATGCTCCATTGTCTGCACGTCGCCCCAGTGTGGCTCGCTGTGCAAAGTTGCAAGCACATTGCGCGCTCATAGAGCAATAAAACGAAATCATGTGTGGCAGTTTTTACAAGTTGCCAAAGGGCAATGGCGGTGTTTTGGCGGCATGTGTGGGCGGCAATGAAAAGTAAAACAGTTTTCAACTAAGCGTTGGCGTGATCCTTTGAGCTTGTTTTTCGATATTTTTTATTTATTTCAGTTTTCATTTTTCTGCATCCCAAGTTCACAAGAATTCAACAGCAACAATAACAATATTCCTTAAGCGATTTAGTGCTGGATTTGGCGCCAGCGCCGCATTAAACCGCATAACAGGTTAAATATTTGCTTTGAAATATTACAAACCAGCAGCGCTACGAAATTGCATTTGAAAGGATTCGCGCGTTTAGGTGCCTCATAATTTATTATCGAATTCATTGTCAGACAATTGACTCACTTTTGCTTCTCCTACTCCTGTCACTATCTATGTTTACGGCATTATTTTGCGTTTTTTCTGGCCTTTATTAGACCCCAATACACTTTGCTGCCCATTCAGCAATTGTCTACAAGTGTCAACGTTTCCGCTTAACACAATCAGTTACTCTACCGGACCCCATCAATATTTTAATGGCTCCGGCCGCCAGCAGGCAAACACTCCATTATTTCTGCAGTCCAAAGAAATTAACACACTCAACCTTTTTCTTAGCCTAAGTGGCGCTGCATTTGTGCTCATTCAGCGAACAAACAAAAACCCTGCCTGCTAACACGCACGTTTGCGCCAGGACACCCAGCGTTGAGCAGCGTCCTGCATCCAACCTCAATCATTGCAGTAATGTGCCATTTATTTATTTGCCGTGTTTATTTTTTTCATTCACCTCTGCCACTCGGCTGGCTGTGTGTGCTGCGTTAAGCAGCTAACTCGTCTGCTGCCTTGGTGTACGGTTTGCGTTCTGCACTGCCATGTCCTGTGGCCCATAAAATTGTAAATGTTATCATAAACTGTACATTATCATTTTACGATTTTTCTGTCCATTCAGCGCGCCCATTCTTTGCGGCATCTATTCAGAGCGGCGCGCATCGAGTCTGGCGTCTGAAGGGCGTTCTGCGCACAAAAGTGAGGTTATGTGTGTGCTTTATTGAGTTGTGCCCGAGGCAAAGGTGCGCACTGATTAGGGTCAAAAATACCTAAAATATTACCAAAAGCAGGCAGTTCGTGTGTCTGTCCCAATGTCTGTCTGCATTCATCAGTATTTATGTGCCTAAATCCGTGTATGTGTGTGTGAATTCGTGTTGAGAGCGCCAAGTGCGCATTGAATAGTCTTCAATGTGTCTAATACAATTTGGCTGCAAATACAAAAATGAAATTAAAATAACTTTTCCACTTTGCTTTGCTCCGTTCGAAACGACTGAAACGAGCATACAAAGCATCCAAAAAGTGAACATTGCAGCCTGAAAGGCGCAAAAGGTATTTCAAAGAATTTTCGTGCTTTTGTGGCACAGCGTAAAGTTTCTGCAACACGAACTCTAACTTAAAAGCCTTCGAATAGGTCTGTGAAAATTCTATGGAATTTTGCCGAAAAGTTTCTGCAAATACTTTCGGATAAATAAAATTACGAAACAGTGCGAAAAGTGTGCAAAACACACAAAATGTCAATTCTCACATTTGTCTGCAAGTGGGCGTGCAGTTCTTTAGCAATTTATGTGTTGCAAATAATTCATAAAAGGCCTCAAAAGGACACTTTATTGAGCCTAATAAAATTATAGTGAAATAGATTTCGGCACAAAACTTGTGACTATACAATTGACTTTACTTGTGCCTACAAGACTAGTTGGCTGTGTCTTGTTTTTGTGTTTGTTTGTTTGTTAGAACTTGCAACACTGTTGACCTTGTTAACACATTACTGCCGATTGGGTATGAATTTACTCAGAAGAAAATGTCTACACAAAGGATTTCAGCGCAGAGCTGGTAAGAGATATCACATTGAAATGTTTCAAAGGAAAATGTTTTTAAGGAAAAATGGAATCAACATACTCTCGCTGCGAATAAACAGAATATTGCAATGGTTTGAAAGTATTTTTCATGGGCAAAAACTGAAGATTTTCAGAACTTAATAAACTTGTTTATATGTAAAGGATTGAAGAAAGTAATTAACAAAAATACAAAATGGGCAAAAACTGAAGATTTTCAGAACTTAATAAACTTCTTTATATGTAAAGGATTGAAGAAAGTAATTAAAAAAAATACAAAATGAAAATGGACCAAAAGTTTGCGATCAGTAAGAAATGTCACATTGAATTGTTTCAAAGAACTTTAAGAAGAAAGCAAGGAGGCAAGCTAATCTTCTTAAGAACAAAAACAAACTTACTATAGTACGATTTGTGTGTTTCATGGTCAAAAACTAAACGTGTGTATATTTTAGTGAAAGGTTGAATAACTTTATTTAAAAATAAAACAGAAAATGTGAAAAGGATTAAAAAAATGTGTGCACAATAAGATACAACAGTTTATATTTTTACAAAAAACTTTAAAGAAAAATGAGAGTACTTTACTGCCCAACAAATTTTCAATGGTTGGATTGTCCCTTTCACTGTCATATACTGAGCATTTTTAAAACATAAAAAAATTATAACTAGACATGTAAAGGTTTGTCCGACTACATTCAGGACTCTCATCAATCCCATTGGGAAACTTTGGAATTGTACAGTTAAACACAACGTTAACAAAACTAGTTTTCACAATAAGGTAAACTTTGTTTGGGTACCTGCGCACAATTTTGTTATGGGCAACAAGACTGCTAATCAACTTTTTCGGCAGCTCCTGGAGTGAAAAACTGCAACTGTGACTTGATTCATACTTAGCACAAGAACAGAGGGCATTCTACTGCGAGTCAAGGTTACCGCAACTACTATCAATAAAAAATTCGCGCTGTTTCTTTGTTTTCATAATCAAAGTGACTGCAGAATTCTTTGTGGTATTCTAAACGGCCATTAATCTACTGGCAGATATTTCAGTAGAATTAGTTATACGACTACAGTTTCTGTCTGTGGACACAGCTATGCAGTTTCTCAATAATTGCCTACTGTTTTCAAGGCTCAAACTACATATTTTCGAAAAATGCACCTAAAAAGAAAAGTGTTTTCTAGACTAACTTTGGGCCGCTGAACACGAAACGGTTTCGAAAAATCTTCAAACAACCAGTTTTTTTCCCTATTGCTTCAGTTATGAGCTCATATCTCGTAAACGGATCATCCGACTAACACAAGCTGTGCGTCGGTCAGAAGATAAAACCTTACCCTTTTCAGCGATATACAGATTGCCCAAATCAGATAAGATTTGGGGAAGTTACTGACGGCGAATGTTGTAATTAAAAAACTAAATTTTTCGACCTTTTTCAAAAATTATAAATTTTCGATAGTTAAAATAAATTATCTCCTCTGGTTTTCATATCTAAGATGAAAGATATATTATTTAAGCAAATATTAAGCCTAACAATAGAATCAAAAGAAAAATGACAAAGTTATTGTCGTCATTGAAAAAAATTTATATTTATAGGAGATCACAATTAGATGATTACACAAAAAAACTTCTATAGCCTAAATAAGGTTCCTGATAAATTTATAATACGAATTTAAGGAATGAAGGCGCACAAAAACAAAGATTTGATAACTTGTTCGTGGTTGTCTGGAAATATTGTCTGGAATTTCGTAAGACTTTTCTTAGTGATTTTGATATCTTATTTGCTTCTCAATTGCACTGCTTGTATTCGCTAAAGTAGTATATGAGTATGTCTGTACATACAAATGTGTTTATTTGTGTAACCACTTAAACATACATTTGCACTCACACATACTTAAACACACTCATACACACTTAGACGCTAATATGCATCACTTAAATAATTGGCATTACATTATGGCAATGTTATTTCAATTGAATTATCGCCTCACTACAAAGCCATTGAAAGTGTTGTAACAACAAAAATACGTACAGCACTGTAACGACAATAACAACAATATGCGCAATACAATTTACTATTATTGCACATAAACCAAAATCCTACTAAAACCCAAAACCGAAACTAACCCAAAAGCCAACACCAAAGTGAACTTTGCCATCGATCGAACAATAAATGAATGTAAGTGCATCGATAACAACAACAACGACAACATTACTAACAATAACAAAAGCAGTCGTAATTGCAACAGTCACTTCTTCGCTGTGTGCAACAACAATAAAACAATAGTCACAGCCGCAACGGAAACAATAATAGCACCAACAAAAACAACAACAACAACACTAATGGCAAGAACAAATACAATAATGTTAGTACCAATTGAAACAATAGTGTTAGCAACAACAAATACAATAAGAATAATCACACTAACATAAAGCAGGCCAACAACAACATTAATAACAACAACATCAACCAATACAATATGTATGTGATACCAAAAACAAATACAAGTAATAGCGAGAACAGCAACAACCACATTGACCAGACGCACATCTACATTGAAACGATACCAATAGTAACAACAACAACAATAGCAGCCGCAACAATACGAGTGCAGCAGCCTCGGGCCACATAGCATTGCCGTTCAACCAGTCGATGTTGGTTAACCTAAAAGACCGAAACCACGCCACATACGCCCAACTGTGACCGCATTGCAGTCGCTGGTTACCGTTGTCGTTGTTGTTGCCGCAAGCAGTGTGTTTTCATTTAGTACAATTTTACAATTGAAACGCTCTACAATTGTACGATCGTTTTGTTTGTATGTTTCGGTATGGTTTCAAGTGCGTTCAAAGCGTTAGCTGAAGTTTTAAGGTTAGTTGATTTGCTGTCGCTGTTGTGTTAGTTGATTTGCTGTTTGTTGGCGTTGGACCGCGAGTCGCAGGCAGCAACCTCAGGTTCAAATACTGCCTGTAATAACACCTAAAAAAAAAAATAACGGGAAAACTCGTTTTCTCTTTCGGTGGCTGTCCTCTCAGCTGGAAATGGCAAACCTCTGAGAGTAAAAATTGCTTATGAAAAAGCTCCCAACCTGCCGTTCGGAACCGGCATAAAACTGTAGGTCCCTTCCACCCGCGTACAAATTCACACGCACAACACGGGTGGTTGCGGGAAGCTAGGCCTTAGTCTCGCGTAAGCGGGCTGTCGTGCCAGTCAATTATTAAAAATTAAAAAAAAAAAAATGATTTGCTGTCGGCCATTTTGAAAAAATTGCCAGAAAAATTAAAAAATGTTGGAATGCAGTTTGCGTTGACCTTGACAATGTCAAACATATATTGCTAGTAGTACATTGATAACTTATTACAAGTGTTGAACTGATTAATCGGTATCGGTCAATATTTTTGTGGTCTACTTTCCATGGGCTAAATTTGGTCAAATATTTGGCCGATCCTTTAGGAAAAATACTCAATAAAGAACAAATCTACATTATTAATCTAAATCTGCGATAAATACAAAAAGTCACAATTAAAAAATTTCACAATTTCGGGAGAATGTACAGAAGCAAAGCAACAGTAGCAGTGTTTTTCCTGGTAATGGAAAATCAACCTCACCCTAAATCCTTTCATGGATAAAGAAGTGCTTATTAGGATCAATGGTCGCCTCGCGCATTCAGGTCTTACTTATAATGAGCGACATCCAATTATCATTCCCGATAACTCTCGTCTCTGCACGTTGTACTTGGACTTTCTGCATAGCATCCTCTTGCATGCAGAGAAACAGCTAATGGTCCGCATGGTTCAGCAAGAATATTATATTCCCCGGCTGAAAATCAAGGTCAAGAAATGCATTTTTCAATGCAAGACCTGCACCATTTATAAGCAGCGCGTACGGTCTCAAATAATGGCCGCTCTTCCTCCCGAGCGGTGTACCGGTGCATCACCGGAGTCGATTTTGCTGGCCCGTTTCAGGTCAAGTCATCCACTCTCCATCGTGCATTTCTCAAAGCCTATGTCTGAGTTTTCGTCTGTTTCTCCACCAAAGCGATTCATCTAGAACTCTGCTCAGACCTCACCACTGACGCATTTCGAGCTGCGTTCGCAAGATTCGTCGGCCGACGAGGCCACCGCAGCAAAATAATGTCAGACAACGGCAGAACATTTATTGGTGCACAACGTGCAATAAGTAAGGACCTCACGCGATTTCGCGACATCGCAAATAAATATGTCACTCATGGTCTCGAGTGGCAGTTTATTTCCCCCCAGTGCTCCCCACATGGGCGGTCTTTGGGAAGCCGGAGTGAAAAGCTTCAATATTCACTTGACCAAAGTCGCCGGCACTCACAAGTTTACTTCCGAGGAATTTTCAACTCTCCTCATTCGCATTGAAGCGGTCCTTAATTCGCGGCCGCTCTCCCCAATGTCGCAAGACTCCGCCGATCTTCAGGCCTTAACTCCAGGTCACTTTCTCCGCGGAGCCCCGCTGTTGGCACCCCCTGAACGCAACGCGGAGCGTCTATCACTTGCCAATCGCTGGCAAAAACTGAAGGTGCTTCATCACCAATTCCGTAGACGATGGCGGGAGGAGTATCTTAAAGAACACCATAAGCGACAAAAATGGAAGTACCCCTAGACGGAAGTCTCTGACGGCCAGCTCGTCGTCCTCAAAGACGAGCTCCTTTCTCCCCACGAGTGGCGCCTCGGGCATATCGTTAAACTGTATCGGGGGGCGTATAATCATATCCGAGTCGCTGACGTTAAAACCCAAAATGGAATTTTGACAAGATCGATTGTTAAACTCTGCGTGTTACCTCCCACATAACCGCAGAAAGAAATTTCATTCCCACTCCTCACTCAACATCACCGGCAATATGGTAGTAACGTTTTCTATTTTCCAGACGCTGTATCCGAGAAGGAAGTCTTCCGCAGGTGCTTGATCTGCGAGCGCCACCACCCCCTGCGGTACTGCCGGGTCTTGACGACAACTGCTTCGCCCGCTCGCATACGACGGGCGAATGCTCGTCGACACAAAGCTGCCATAAGTGTGGGTTGGGGCACCACACGTTCCTGCATCGAGACATGCCGGCTCATCTGTGCATTGGCACAGCTCGGCGACGCCTGGCCCCACCTACAAAGCGCCAGGCAACGCGCCAACCGGCACCAGCAACGCGGCGCCAAACACCGGCGCTTCCGGCTAGGCGTCAAGTAGCGCCTCAACTGGCCCCACCGACGCGACGCCAAACAACAACCACGACCAGGCGCCCGCAGGCACAGCCGCCTAACGCCGCATGTCGGTGCAGCCAGGGCCAGCCGACGCGCAAGGCGGCGAAACAGAAGGCGGCCGCGACGCCCAGCATGGTCAACAGCAAGGGTCACCGGGCAGCCACGGCGCAGCAGCTGCTGAAGACGGCGGTTTCTACGCTGCAGTAGTTGGGCCACGCACTTCAAATTCAAGTTGCACTTGTGCAAGGGGGGGGCGCGATGTTGAGACCGCCGACGAAAAGAATCTGATTGATCTCTGAGTCGGTGGCTCACTTCCCCTCCCACACGCACGCATACGATCCACACGCCCACACACACACACACACAAGCACGCTATCTTCTCTCCTCCTTTACCCACTTTCTTCCCATTCCTAAAATGAATTGTATCCCCATTTTCCTACTCCCTTAGATTTAAGCTCATCTTATAAATTTAGTCGTTAAGAACCACCGCAACCGACCACACGATTTTTTTTAATAAACGCATCGCTGCGCCCAAACCAACCCGCCGCCGTTCTTATTTTCCCGATCAACAAAGAAACAAAAACAATTTTAAAAATGGCATTTTTTACGTAGTTATGATATAAATTTGTACTGTGAATTTTTTTATGGAAAATGGAAGATTTCGAAAAATTCTGAACTGTGACTACTTTGTATTTAGTGTGTGATGTACTAAATATAAAAGGGTTTTAAATAGGGACGCTCGAAATTTGATGGATTATAGCTATGACGTTAAAATTTCATTAACTCATATAAGCCCCAAATTTGGGGTCAAAACTTTGTTCCGATTTTTGGTTTTCGAGACAAATGGTTTTCGATTATTCGAACGCTGGACACCACTTGGCATTTTTTTATGATTGATGTATGCATTGAATTGATACTAAATAAATAACTAACCATTAACCAGTACTATAAATTCACAGTTTTTTCCATATTTTTTTCTAAATGATATGATTCGAAACAATGAGTATGAAGTGCAACGTTACATCTCTTACACAAATACGAACTAGGTTTATGGCAAGCTCCATTTCCCTCTTTCTTATTGTTTTCTATTTTTATAATAAGATGTTGCCCCTTTGTTCGGGGGGAAGGTTTTTGGTTGAATCTTCTTTGAAGACCCTGATGGAACCTCAAATTAACTTCCTTCGTCGCTATCACACGATGATTCTCCTTCATCCGTGGTCACTATGAGGGTTAAATAACCTCCACCCGAAAGTATTTTTGATGAAGAATATTTTTCTTGATAACGACGATTGAAGTAGTCAAGTTTCCGTGCGTTAACAATGGCTTTAAAACCGACAAAAATAATGACCAATACCACGTTTTAGATCAAATAGTAATGTAATAGTTCCGCGCATCATTGTCATGATCCACCCCACCCATCCCTCTGTTATAATTTTTCAACAGTTGCGGTTGGTTATAACTAGTTGACACAGCGACCAGGTTCAACAATTTTCCCAGCATTATTTGTTTTCTGCTTCTTCCATCTTTTTGTAGGTACTGTTGGTAGGATTTGGTCGAAGTTCGTTGCAACCGTGACTTCGCTGTTGTCCTGCCAACGACAAATCAAAATCCTATTACGGTAGTCAAATTGGAAATCGATCAGTGTTCACTTTGAAACTGTTGCTGCGACAAAGATATTTCAAATAAAATAGTTTGATTCGAATTTAAAAGAAATACTAACTAGCGCCCAGCGTTCGATTAATCGAACACCTGACTATAAATATATATTCTGACTATAATATTGGTTTTATGCGAAAAGTGTGAAGATGTTTTTAAGAGTTTGATTAATTTTTAACAAGACTGCATAATTACTTTTTTAAATATTATTGTCTTTTTATGTTTTTCGATACTTTTAAAATTATGTCAAAAATTACCTTTTGTTTGTGGAATTCCTACAACAAGAATATCATGCAGAAAGTTCGCGTTTAAAGTTTAAACAAAAAAATTTATGGAAAATACTAAAATTTACTGTTCGATTAATCGAACATTGGACCGATATGGGTTAACCCTTTCGCTATTTTGTTGCCATATGGCAACATGCTACTTTGTGGACGTCTGCATCTTCTATGGTTGCAAGAATACATTTTTTTGTTGGTCTTTAGAATAGTTTGAAGTTTTAGAAAAAATACGAAATTAATAAACTTAATATTTAAGTTTAAAGAAGAGAAGTATACACGTTTTTCTAATGGCATATCTTGACATAGTAAAGGAAGAAGAAGCAGGAAAAATTATAGAACTTTTTAATTTGACGTTTTATTTCAATTTAGATACTTTTTTTTAATTTTGGCTGAAGTAAATGAAGAAATATTCAAATTTTCGTTATGCGTAAAAAGTTTAATGTTTAAGTAATTATTACAGCCACAACGATGTGGTTGCTCTCATAGAAAAACACTCTAAAATACAGGGTCCGAGTATAAAAATTAAAAAATTTCTTATGGAATGTTGCTAATGTTACCACATAGAAGCATAAGACGTAAAATTGTAATTTTCCGCAGTAAAAACCTGTAGCGAAAGGGTTAAACAAATTTTTGTTAATTGCAAATCATTATAAAAGATTATAGCGTCCAAAATCAACTACTGACACCTCCTTACTTCAAACATCTCAAAAAAAGGCTGTTTGACCATCACCAAACTGAGATTGAGACTGTCTCACTTACTACTAACTTTCAATACCAATAAGACGAGGATGCATTTAAATAATTTCCAATTATTATTATTGCCAAATCTTGTTGTTGTTGTACACCCAAAGAAATGTATATTTTCTTAAAAAATTATGCCAATAGTTGGTTCAATTTGCTAAAACTGACAGCAAATTGTGAGGCTTTCAGATCGAAATGTATCGCACACACACATACACACTGAAAAATAGCAACAGTGGTCAAGCGAGACTGGACAATAATTGTGTGTATGCCAAACAAGTCGACGAATTATAAAGCCAATGCGCCGCCTCACCGAAACACACACAGCCACAAACTTTCACATACCCGTAACGAGCGCAATGCATTTGTACGATTGGCGGCAAATTGTGCATTGCGAGGGCCACAAAATGCTAAGCAGCGCCACACATTAGCAGTAAGTAAATCTATGATTTTCGCATAACTGCCGCTTGAACGGTCAACGAAAGTGGGTCAGGGGCCGAAAGCAGGCGAGCAGTGCAGCATTTCTAAAATATTAAACATGCCGGACACGGATAGAATATTTAAGCCGCACAAACACACACACACACACATATCGCTCGGCTGCAATGCATACAGAATCGAATTTTCAAGTTTGGCACAGCGTAAAATGTGCAAAGTGTAAATGAACATTAATCTGAGTGATACAACTGCGGCGGCCGAGCGACCCATCACTTCTCTGTCTGCCTGCGAGTAGAATGCGGCCTTTGTGCTTTGAGGTTGCGGCGCGGCAGCTGAGCGGGCGGCCGAGTTGTGCATCGAAATGTAGTCAATTTAAATTGACAAATTCATGCGGCCGTTGCAGCTGATGCGCCGACACAGTTAAACCGCGCCGCACATTAACACCGACGCGCACAAAATCGATCGATCGGCGCACGTCCCGATGCTGATGTGGCAATCATTCATTCAATAAATTGTCGAAATGTCTAAACGTCTAAGCGTCAATGGATCGACGATGACGAGCCGCGCTGCTGTCGATAATGCCGCCCGTAATGATGACGTCGGCAATGGCGCCGTGGATGATTATGAGTGCAATTTGAATGGCGTGTGCGTGCCGACCGGCGCGTATGGCGACGACAGTGCACCGGCTGCCAGCAGTTGCTGCCGTTGCATATTTAACTGCAACCTGCTGCGCCATACAGTGCATATGTGTGTGAGTGTGTGTGTGTGAGTGTGTGTTGTCGATTGCACTTGGCATGCAGTTTAGTGCTCGCTTAATTACAGTGCGAATCTAATTTAGCGTAATTTCATTTTGAAAATGGCAATGGTGCAAAATGCGTTTGAGCAGCGATGCCCAGTACGTGCAACAACAACCAAATGTGGTCGCTGCAGCTGCCTTTGGTCGTTTTGACGTTTCCATTCTTTTCGAGCGATGCTTTGTAGCAACGAATTCATGTGAAAATGAGCATTTGTTGAATTTTGGATACAGCTTGTAACATTTTGTTGTAACATTTAAATATTTGCCATTGAATTGTAAATGCTGGACATTTGATTATTTAAAGAATTTCAAGTCAAGTGAAAAGAAAATATTTCATTAACGCTGATGAATGAGTGCTGAAATTGTTTGCTTGAAATGAAATATTTGTTTAAATTTCAAGACAAATATTAGCAGCCAAGAAAAGTCGCCGATGAAAAGGACACCTCGTAAGTGTTGAGTGATTGGAAATGATTGATTGAAAAATGATTGACTGGACAATGATTGATTGAGCATTGATTGATTGGGAAATGATGGATGGAACAGTGATTGAATGAATAATGATTGATTAGGAAATGATTGATTAGAAAATGATTGATTAGAAAATTATAGATTGAAAATTGAAGGAAATTATTGATTAGAAAATGATTGATTGAACAATGTTTGATTGGAAAATAATTCAGTAGGAAATGATTGATTGAAAAAGAATTTATTGACAAATAATCGATTGGACAATGATTGATTGAGCAATGATTGATTGGGAAACGATTGATTGAACAATGTTTGATTGGGAAATGATTGATTGAACAATGTTTGATTGGAAAATGATTGATTGAACAGTAATTTATTGGACAATAAAAGATAGGACAATGTTTGATTGGACCATAATTGATTTAAAAATGATTCATTGTGCAATGTTTGATTGGAAAATGATTGAGTGGGCAATGTTTGATTGAACAATGAGTGATTTGACAATGATTGATTGAAAATTGAAGGAAATGATTGATTGAACAATGTTTCATTGGAAAATGATTCAGTGGAAAATGATTAATTGAAAAATAATTTATTGAAAAATAATAGATTGGACAATGTTTGATTGAACAATGATTGATTTGAAAATGATTGATTGTGCTATGTCTAATTGTAAAATGATTGATTGTGCAATGTGTGATAGGAAAATGATTGAGTGGCAATGTTTGATTGAACAATGATTAATTTGACAATGATTGATAGTGCAATGTTTGATTGAAAAATTATTGATTGTACAATTATTGATTGGACAGTGATTGATTGGACAATGATAGATTGGACAATGTTTTATTGAACAATGATTGATTTGAAAATTATTGATTGTGCTATGTCTGATTGTAAAATGATTGATTGTGCAATGTGTGATTGGAAAATGATTGAGTAGGCAATGTTTGATTGAACAATGATTGATTTGATAATGATTGATTGTGCAATGTTTGATTGACAAATTATTGATGGTACAATGATTGAATGGACAGTGATTGATTGGGCAACGATAGATTGGACAATGTTTGATTGAACAATGATTGATTGTGCTATGTCTGACTGTAAAATGATCAGTTGGACAATGTTTGATTGAAAAATGATTGAGTGGGCAATGCTTGATTAAACAATGATTGATTTGACAATGATTGATTGTGCAAAGTTTGATTGAAAAATTATTGATGGTACAATGATTGATTGGACAGTGATTGATTGGACAATGATAGATTGGACAATGTTTTATTGAACAATGATTGATTTGAAAATTATTGATTGTGCTATGCCTGATTGTAAAATGATGGATTGTGCAATGTGTGATTGGAAAATGATTGAATGGGCAATGTTTGATTGAACAATGATTGATTTGACAATGATTGATTGTGCAATGTTTGATTGACAAAATATTGATTGCACAATTATTGATGGTACAGTGATTGATTGGACAACGATAGATTGGACAATGTTTGATTGAACAATGATTGATTTGAAAATGATTGATTGTGCTATGTCTGACTGTAAAATGATTGGTTGGACTATGTTTGATTGGAAAATAATTGAGTGGGCAATGCTTGATTGAAAAATGATTGATTTGGCAATGATTGATTGTGCAATGTTTAATTGAAAAATTATCAATGGTACAATGATTGATTGGCCAATGATAGATTGGACAATGTTTGATTGAACAATGATTGATTTGAAAATTATTGATTGTGCCATGTCTGATTATAAAATGTTTGATTGGACAATGTTTGATTGTAAAATGATTAATTGGACAATGATTGTTTGGGCAATGCTTGATTGAAAACGACCGTTCATTTGTTGCTGTAGTTACTGGGAAAATAAAGAAAGATCTTTAAAGTATGCTGCGCATTTAAGCATTTTAAAGGTGAAAAGAGTGATTGAAAAGTGATTGAAAATGTTAAATGATGATAGGCTTTGGGGGGTTTTAACACCCAAATCACCCTAAGTCTATGCTTTAGTAAAAATATGCTACAATATAGGTAAAGAGTTATGATATTTGTTGCATACTTTTAGGACAATCTTCATTCTTTGCTTCCTCTTACTCTGTTTGATGTGTTGTGGCTATGCTGGTTACACATTGTAGAAAGAAATGTATCTGAATATTTTGCAATTTTTATTAAAACAAGAAAAGAACATTTTTTCAAAAAGAATTCCAAAAAATTAATACTCTTACAGCCAATAAGTATGCAGCAAATTTTAATATTTAATTTATTTATTTTTTGTTGTAAACCTCCCACATACATTCAACGGCTGTGTGAACCAACAAGTGTGTGTGGCCAGTAATTAAAATCTCTTTATTTTATTAACAAAATTTATTGTTTGTTTTTGTTGGCCTTATGTGTTTACTGTTGTTGTGAAAACCAATTTATTACAACAATGATAAAAACAAAAACAATGCAAATGCAGCCAACGCAATAAACGTTATTGCCTTTGCAAAAATATTCAGACACACACACGCTCATGTAAATACATGCCCATACATATGTATCTGTGTGCGTGTGTGAATGCGGCAGTGCGTTTGTGTGTGTGTTGGTGTGCGTGCGCACAATTTATTTTTCGAATTACGCGCGCTGTCCCCATGGGCAAACTTGTCACTCTCATAATAAACTAGAAAATAAAATTGCACTCGAGTGCAATAAAAAAATATCAGCACATATAAAAATTAACAATAAAAAAATAAAAAATAAATAAATAGAAAAATAACAACAGGAGTAGAAGGGACGAAGGGCGAAAACATGCACGCCGCGTCCTATCGGCAACAAGGGCTGACAGCAGCCAGCACTGCCGGAACGCGTGTTGAGAGCGTCAGCAATCAGTGCAGTTGCGTTCAAGCAAAAGCTGCAACAACAACAAATGTCTTTTGTCTGATACTCGGCCAGCAGCAGAAGCAATTTGTGTTCGTCCTTTGTGTTGTTGCTGGCGCTGCCGCGATTGGCGGCGTGTCTGTTGCTCTGTGGCCGTTGTGTTCGCACGTTGTGGCGTTTTATGCAAAAATAATAACGTATCAAAATATTAAATTAAATTTTAATCCCAAACAGTGTGTAAACTTGCTGGCTGCAATTTATTGCAACATGAACGTGCTGCCATGTTGCCGCTGAACCAATAGCAATAGCTGCAACAACAACAACAACAATAACGACAATGTCAGACAAATTGATTTCACGAGCACGAGTCAAATTTCTTGCTGCAACCGACGCCAGGGAATTGCTTTAAAAAAAAAACTATGCAAAACAAATGCAAAAAGAAACATGTAAAAATTTGAGGGAAAACATTTTGTTATAATTCGCCCAGAAAAAACGATGCTTCTTCTACTTGCTTGCTGCAAGTGCTGGTCCTTGCATGTGCATGTGTGTGTGTGTGTGAAATTGATATGCTTACTTAGAAAAAACAAGAAGAAGCATGGAGGTGGGGTTGCTGTGCAATTCGAAAGCTAAGGCATGCATGTGTTGTGTGTGTGTGTGTCTGTGTGTGTGTTTGTGTGTCTATGTCTACTTATATGCTTTGTGCAGGCGTTGTAGGACTCAAGTAAAACAGCCGGAAGTACGCCTTTTATATTCACTGCTAGTCTGCCAGCCAGTCAACTAGTCAGCCTGCCAGCCAGACAGACAGCGCGCTAAGCAGCCAGCATCAGTGTTCGCATGTTCGCAGCGTATATTTTTTACTTTGCCAGAAAAAAGCTGGCTTTGAAGTATCCGTAGCGAAACATTTGATTGACGAAAATATTCAGCGCTTGTGTGAGGTTGTAGCAAAGTTGCTCTTTGTCATGCAACATGCTGCCATATGGGAAATTCGTACAGAGTTGCCAAAGCGCTAGCAATTTTTTATTTAAGTTGTGAAAAATTCGTTTCGATCTGCCAACAATTAAAGTTTAGAATGTTTTTCAGCCAACAGCCACGGTTTCTAAACACTTCTTGTCATTGTTCAACTCTCTCTGGGCCGCTACCAGAAAGGGAAAATATTTTTGGATTATGTTTCAAATCAATATATATGTTTATATCTTAATGTATATTTGTTTGTTTGTCACACGACACTAAAACTCAAAAAATTAGAAGGCCGATTGAGCTGAATCTTTAATGGAATGTTTGTCTTGACTAAATATCGGTAAATCACATATTGTGAATACGATCCGACGGGTGGGCGTGGCACATCCCATACAAACCAAATTTTTAATATGGAATATCTTCGGATTTATAGGTCGCACAGCATTGAAATTTGATACAGAGCTGGTAAATGTCAAAAGGGTTGGAAATGGGTTTGGCACTTTTCAAGCGACCCAAATTTTTTGAATAACTTCGGAACTACAAGTCTCACATCAATGACATTTGGCACAGACTTAGGATTTGGACGTGTCCTTTGACAGTAGGAATAGGATTGGTATTGGATGTGGGGGCATGGCACCGCCCATACAACCCAAATTTGTAATGTGTAATAGCTTCGGAATAATAAGTCAGATAGCATGGAAATTTTGTTTGCCCTCGTCTCATAGATGTGTCATTCTACTGGTAAAATTTTATGGGCGTTGAACAAGGGGCGTGGCACATTTTTTATGACCCAACATTTCAGCAGAACTGTAAGTCGCACATCAATGAAACTTGGTACGAACCTACCATTTAGTCATATCTTTCGACAGAGGGAATGGGGCGGGTATTTAACAAGAGGGCGTGGCTCCGCCCATACAACTAAAATCTTTTATATGGAATAGGTCCAGAATCGCTTCATTGATTTTGTATCTTTTTATTATTTAAATTACCGATACTCAAATATTACAATTTTTGTATTTCATTAGAATTGCAGCTTCCGCCTTTGTTTAATAACTTTGGAACCAATAAAGTTAGAGTAATGAAATTTTGACACGTGATCAAGCAGATTTTGGAATGTTAAAAACATTGTTCACTTTTCAAGAAATTTCGACGTAAAATGCCAAGGATATAAGGGATTAAAATTTATAAAGGACCATTTTTATATCCTTTTTTTACAAAGGGATAAAAATAAATTTTGTTTAAATTCTTGAGCATTTCCTCTTTCATTTGATATCCATATCGCCATATTCTAACGAGGTTAAGTTTTTTTTAAATTTTTTTTATTTTGTATCCCCTTCGAAATTTTGAAGTCCTTTTAAAAGGACAATGGATGTAGAAATGAAAAACTGAGTACGCAGTATTACTATATTTGGTCTCTAATTTCACGCCCATATGGACTTTTCCCGGTGTGAAAAATGCTGTCTAATTAATTAAAAAATATTTTTATTTTAAAAAAAGTTTAGTTAGTAATTAATCTCCTTTTTTTACTATGGCAACCCTTTACCCGCATAGAAAAGACAACAGCGACAAGCGGCACTCGAACGCATATAAAAAACAGGAGCTGGCAAACATTTTGCTAACACGAAACAAATAGTTTTCGCTACACTCGACTACTTCGATTTTTGCTCGGCACGAAGGCGGAAGGCAAGCACCCCTACCCACTCTCCGCCCGTAGTAACGTCTTAGCGGCCATTTGCCAGAACGCTGAGTTGCGCGCAATGCTTCAACAGCGCAAGTTTTTGCTGCTCATTTCTTGTTCTTACTCGCTGCTAGTTGTTGCTAGTCGTGTGTAGTCATGTGTGCATGGCACACGAGCACAAGTGTTGGTATGTGTGTGCGTGTGCGTACAAATCCTGGTAACTCGATAGCTTATGCGGTGATTACATCGATACGAACGTGTTGTTTTTGCAGCAAATATTACGTGCCGAGCAGCGACTGGCTGCTTGGTTGGTTGGTTGGTTGGTTGGTTGGCATAATGTGAAATTCTGCTGCTGCTGTGCATAAGTGCGCTCACGCGCTCAAACGACTCCAAGGCAGTCAAGCAGCCAAAGAGGAAACAAAGACTCGAGAAGGATGGCAACGTTGGTGGTGTAAGTAGTGGTGGAATATTTCATTTTATTGCCATTTTTTTTCGTAAAAACATTACCGAAATAGTTACTCATGCGCTCAATCAATTTTTGAAAACATGCAGCGAACACGTTCCAGCACACACACACACACACACACATGTACAAATATATGTATTTGCCGTTTGCTGGTGCTGCAGTGCAGTGTTGGGAATTTGTTGGTGCGAAAAGTGGTCTTGTGGCATGTTTGCATTTTACTACCAACAACTGTTCGTTGGCTGCTCGTCGGAATGACTTCTTGGTGGCCAGTGGCGTTCAAGTGGCGGTCGCTGCTGTTTTTGCTACGTTCTTGATGCAATTTGATTAGGTGTGATTTATTGCACGTGGCGGATTAGAAGCTGAATGTGCACTTTTCGTATTTAGTTAGAGGAGCTTAAATTGAGGGGGTCAATACGTGTAAACGGTATATTTTTGTAATCGCGCATACGCCGGAAAAAATTAATGCAATGTACAATTTTTGTTTGTCATTCTTTTATTAAAAAGTAGCAGTGCAAGAAAAACAAATTTTTTTTTGGCGTGCTCAAAATGTCGGCGGTGGTGGGGGACCAAAGTTGGGCCCAAATTCTAGTAGAAGTTGTGCCGGCGCCTCAAAAATCATCTAAAAAAATATTGCTATTAGTTATTATGAGAAAATATATGTACCTTCTAAAGTAACTAACAAACAAAAAATATTTTCTCGAAAATACAAAAATACGCTCCAACGGAAAAAAATTACCTTTTTTTTTCTTAATTTCCCGAAAATGGCGCCGCCAAAAACAATGAAATTTTTAGTTACTTTAGAAGTTTTATGTTTCAAAAAGTTGCTGCCCAAATTTTAGATCAGTGGGACTAAAATTTGCCGAGATATTCTACTTCCATAATCAAAAACCAGTGTTTCTAAATAATTCGGTTTAAACTTTGCGTTACCGATGTCATGCGGAACGAATTGACTATCAATAAAGCTCTGCTGCAGGCGAAGGGGTCATCAGAATTAAAAACCACTTGAGGGTGATATTCCTAAGACCCCCTGGAATCTATTTCACAAAAAAAAAAATTTTGAAAATTTTGTAAATTTACACGTATTGACCCCCTTAACGAAAGAAGGATCAAAAATAGTAAAAATGCAAAGAGCGTTTAAGTGTGAGAAGAGAGATAGGTTCGAATGAGGGTTGAGAACGAAAAGCAACACTGGCACTGAACTAAATTTCTAGGTCCTCGAACTTAATTCAACTGGTTTTAGCATTGCTTTGAATCACAAGTAAGGCTTTTCCAAGTTCATGTCAATCTTGTTATTCGTATTCAATTTCCATAAAACATTTCTGACAATACCCACAATTCGCAACGAATGCAACTCTGTGTGTCGATAAATTGCCGCAATCGACATGAACACATGTTTCGTTGCGAAATGCAAATTGAGGCTGTCAGGTACAAATAGAATAAACTTGTAACATTAGTTTGGCTGTCAAAAGCGAGCACAACAAAGCCGCTGGAAAGAACAACTAGAAAGCACAACAAACACCATTCGCATATGTCGGATATGTGCAGCAAGTGCCATTTGTTTGTGCGACAGTGACGCGCGGCGCAGATTGAATGGAATTGCGTCGCGTCGTCTGTGCGGCTGCGATTGCAGGGATTGCATTGCATTGAACTGAGCTGAACTGAATTGAATTGGATGGCACTGCACGCGTTCACAGTCAATTGGAATGCAGTGAATGGCCATGAAACGGATTGAATTGGCTGGCAGCAGTTTGTTGTCAAACGGCACAGCTGGACATGTGCCGGCGATGACGGCGATTTGTTCCCTTCATGTGTCAATTTCGACTGACAGCCGCACTTAATCCGCTCACACACGCTGCACTCCAATCACATTTCGAATGCACATTTGCATAGCTGCGGCCTTTCTTGGCGGGGAACACAAAAGGCGCTCAAGACGGTGCCGCTTATCATTGCTGGCAATAAATTTTTGTGTAAATATTCGAGTGACTTATTTGGCAATTTGTTTGTCGAACTTATAAAAATGTGCTACACAAAGGCATCGCTGTCTGCACTTTGAATGTTTGGCCCCTTTGCTTCTTTGGTTGTGTGCACTAGCAATGAAATTTGCAGTAAATTTAAAAGGCAAATATTTTACTTGCAACAAAATTGGATTTTTCTCGTGTGCAAATAAACTGCCACATTCTGAAATGTCAGACTTGCATGTTAGCGTACTTTACAGTCTCTCTGTATGTATATGTGTGTTTGTGTGTCTGTGTGTGTGTGTGCATTGCGTGTTGGCTGAAATGAACGTAAATTCGACCGCAATGCAAACAAACGTGCTGCGTTTACACTTTGTTGCGCTTTTTTCCCCCGCACTGCTTCACTGTCTTCAATTTTCGGCACAAAGTTGTTGTCGTTAGAGTTGCTGAGTTGTCTTCTTCTTCTTCTTCACCTACTCACGTTGTACATTCTACTTCAACTCACTCGTTCTGCCTTTGAGAAAACCATCTATGCTGCTCTCACCGTTGTGTCTTTGCACTGCACACCCTCCTCACCCCATTTGCGGCACTTTGTGGCCGCTTTGTGTACTCCGCCGCTCCCCTCGTCGGCTGGATTTAATTTACGTTATTCTCATGTAATGCTCGCATCCGCACACAATTTCTTCGTGTTTAATTTGCTTTTTATGCGCCAAAGTTTTTATTGTCTCTGTCTCTGTCTGTGCGTCTGACTGCTTGTCTGTCCGTCCATTCGGTCGCCGGTGCTGTTCTAATTCGGCAAGTTTTGTTGTTATCTTCTTGTTCTACAAATTTGCCACAATTCTCATATTGTTGTTGTTGTTGTTGTTGTTGCAGCGTCTGTGTTTGTTTTCATTTACGTACATTTTCTTCAACTTGTAAATGCGTTAAAAATTTGGTGTAATTTTTGCCGCCTGCGTCTCTCGCCAAAGTCGCGCCAGTTCCCATTCGCCTCGTTATGCGCTTAATTTTCGCCTTTCATTTTCAATTGCCATAATTTGCTTTTATTTTTTTCAATTTCCCACCTTAACATTTGCAACTTGCTGCATAATTTCGTTTCGTTGAAGCTGTGCGAAGCACAAAAGGCAGCTGAGTCGGGTAACCGGTTCAAATAATGGTTGTGATTGAACTCAAATTGCTTCGAACTGTTGAAAAACTTTTGAATCTTCTTCTTGTTGAGAGAAAAATTTAACTGTCTGAAGTGTTAAAATCTAATTTTTATCTATGGTACATTCTTTTACAAACTGCACGGATTTCAGGAAAAAAATTTCATCCTTTAAAATCGTGTTTCAGGATTTTGCTGAAATTTTTTTTTTCAAAATATCCACATTTGAATTTTTGAAAATTTGCTAGATTTTCTTTAAACCTCTTGTGTCTAAAATTTATTATCTCCTGTTGTAGTGATCGGATCAAGGTCGATGTTTTTTGTTTTGCTCATTAAAAAACTTAACAAAAAAGCTAAAATTTCCTTTCAAAAATTAAAAAAAATTCCAAAAAACTTTTTTCATAATTTTTATCATTATAAACTAAGAAATTTAACTTCTCATAAAAAATAAAAATATGTATTATATAGTTTTTTTATTGCAGCCTTTATATTGATTATTAATTTAATTAATTAAATTAAGCTTTAGCTTAAAAACAAATTAACACTCCGATGCCCAACAAGGTCCGTAGGGACCTATGGCGTTTTTAAAAGCAATTATTTTGTATTTTATACGTTTTTGCCATCTGTCTGTAGTAAAAAATACATTATACAAACACATCTACACACATTATGTAACACTACATTATACAATTACAAGCCTTATATGCAATATTACAATAGAGGTCCCTGGGGACCTTGTTGGGCTTTGGCCGTTTAAAAAGTTGTTGGGCATCCGAGTGTTAACACAAACAAAACATACAATATTTTAAAAAAATGAGATCGGTATGAAATTCGCTTTTGTAGACTTCCTTCATTCATTGCATAAATTATGCACTTTAAAGCATACAATTTTATTAAGTTAAATTAGTATTAGTGTAATAGGTGTCAAATGTATGGCCATCAAAATCTGCTAAACGTTCTCCTTAACATTTTTTCTTTCCGAAAAGGCCAAGAATATCCGAAATCTAGGAGGAACTCTCCTGATCTTACAACACTGATCTGCCTACTTGCCTATCTTTTCCTCTTTATACTCAGGGATCCAAAAGCATATCTGGATCATATTCGGAGAGCATATTTGGACCAATAGCCGACTTCCTTAACTTAAAAAATGATCAGCAGACATCGTTGAGATAAAGGTTTTGCAGGTGAGGTCGATCTTATCTCATGAGTCATAAAGGGATCACAAAATATTAAACAGGTTGCATGTTTTTTCCTTGTTCACTCCACTTGGA
This sequence comes from Melieria crassipennis, assembly GCA_963668005.1. NCBI lineage: Eukaryota > Metazoa > Arthropoda > Insecta > Diptera > Ulidiidae > Melieria > Melieria crassipennis. The sequence continues at coordinate 32,067,140 of OY764962.1, read as the reverse complement.
AGCATATGGCCACAACAAGACTAATGTTGTGTATTAATTAACGTAATTAATGAATTAATCGGTTGAATTTCTGCCAGCGTGGGTGATAAGTCTATCGCTATCATCTGTCGTGCGGTGGAGAGAGCTTCCGTATGTAAAAGTTTATTGCTGGATTGTGTAAATTGCCCTCTGTGCATCTATTGCATCTATATAGGAGGTGTTGTTGAAAAACACAGAGATTGGTGCCTTTGTCAATTTTGATGAGCTGATTTTGGGTCGAGTAAGCGCTGTGACATATTAACATTACGACTGATTGGAGTGGGAAGAATAGGAGCTGGTCCAAAGGTAAAGAATTTGACTGGGTAATGCTGAAGCAATGGGAAAAAATTAGGACCAAGGAAAAATTGGAAATTTTAGAAAATGCTGAACCAAGCCAAGTGGGAATCGAACCCACGACCTATGAATGAGAGCCCAATGCACTTCACGTTCCGCTGCCGAGTTTAAGTCAATGATGAAAATCTTTAAGGAAGTTTAAACTCATAACATTTCTCATTAAAGGAAAACTTGGTTCGGGATAGAAAAATATGGGCGTAACTACACATTATTCAGTAAAAATATATTGACCAAAAGATTAATTCTTGACTAGAAGATTAAGAGATATTGAAAAAATTTTAAGATATATAAAATTTTTACTCATTGTGCCACTTTGTCAGAATTTCCAAAGGTAAAGGATTTGACTGGGTAATAGTGAAGGAATAGGAGACAATAAGAACGAATGGAAAATTAGAAAGTTTAGAAAATGCTGAACCAAACCAAGTGGGAATCGAACCCTTGACCTATGGATGGGACCCCAAAGCATTTCACGTTGGGCTATCAAGACGGAAGTTGTATTTAGTAATTTTTACAGTGCTTAGGCAACATAAAGTTTGAGTTAGTGATGAGAATCTTTAAAGAAGCTAAAACCCATAAAATTTAACATTGATCTAAAAACACTGCTTTGGGATGGGCATAACTATTATTCATTAAAAATATATTGACTAAGAGATTAAGACTTGAAGATGAAGAAATATTAAAAAAAATTTAAACAAATATGAAATTTTTACTCATTGTGTCACTCTCTCAGAATTTCTGGTAACATTTTCATCCAATTAGAAACAATTTTGAAAGACGTCATTGGTCTCGCCCTAAATTTATTTTCTTTCGGAAGGCGCAGTCTTATTTCCAACTATTCTTGGGTGTAACTAAACATTAACTAAGCATTAAAAAATACACATTTAAAGTTTGTTGTAGATTTACTTTTCAAACACGTTTAGCTTGGCTTGTTAAACGATTTGCTTTCCTTGTAAATTCATATAAATTAGTACAGTCCATAAAATATGACTACACAATAGTCGGTACCCATTTTGTATGGGTTTCACGGTTCTTTTGAATTTCTCTACAACTCAAAAATGCCTTTTGGACACTTTACCTGCACACAAACAAATTTAGTTTTCCCTTCCTAACTTGCTGAAATTGTTTTAATCTTGTAACGGGGTTGCGTTGGCAGCGACTGTTTTCATCATAAGACAAGCGTAATAATTGCGTTAAGGCAACACCACACACACACATACACACACACACACGCAAGGACACACACCCACAACGAACGCTAGCAACAGCAGCAGTCAAAAACCAAAAGAACAACAAAACAAGCACATTATATGCCAAATAAAATGTGAAGAGCCCAAATGAAAACATATGCTGTCGTTTGTTGTTATTATTGTTGTTGTTGTTATGTGTGGCAAAGGTGCTATGTTGAAATAATCCCATCAAGTGCTACAAGTGCAAACGAAGAAGCTGAAGAAAATTTGTGTTATGAGGTTAAGCCATGCGGTGTGAAGTTGCCTGAAACGCGCAGCCGAAATGACTTTGGGTAATTAATTTATGATTTAATTCAGTTTCGTTGTAAGCATTGCAATATTTTGCATTTAATTTGTAATTTTTGAATTGCTTTTTTGTTTATAAAAAGAGAGAGGGACATTTTAAAAATAAAGTTTGTATAAGTAAACAAAAATAAAATACAAAATAAATAAAAATAAATATAATAAAAATAAAAGAGCTTAAGTTTGTTTAAATTATTTATCAACTTTACATATGTTGAGAGCACTGAAGAAGTGTTTTCAGAGGCTTTTCTCGCCTATAAAATTGGAGTTGCAGTTAAAAATTATTATAAGTTCTTTTGAAAGTTTTTTTAAGATTTCTTTTATATTTTCAATTTTGTATGCAAAGAGAGATAATTCAAGAATAAAGTTTAAACAAACATGAAGTGTTTTCTAGACGTGGAAATTTCTTGAGGTAGTTCTTCAACTTTTCATATGCTGAGAGCCAGTGTTGCAGGATAACTGTAATGACTTTCTCCTAAATCATAAAAAAGACTAAAAAACTAAAACTTAAAAAAATACTCCTAAAAATTTTTTATAATTTACGTCATTTTAAAAAAATTAGACTTCTCATAAAAAAATAAAAATCCCCCAACATAACATTTAAATCTCCTAAACAATTCTTCCTCCTATAAATTCTCCTAAAAGGCCAAGAATCTCCTAAATCTTGGAGGAAATCTCCTGATCTGGCAACACTGCTTAGTAAAAAGAGACGCTTTCCTCGCATACAAAATTGAAAGAATCAAAACTAAAAATTAAAACATTAGAAATCTAAAATTATAAACATTAGAATTTTGTTTTTTTATGGTTTTTTTTTAAGTATGCATTCTTCCTAATGACTACAACTTGCATATGTATGAGTGTATGTAAGAGTGACTGCATTGTGAGATTTTTTGTGGTCGCATATTATGAAACCAATGTCCGTTTCTCAAATTTTCAAATGAAAGAAAATTTTTCTCCAGCACAATAATTCGCCATAGACAGTAAGTGGTGGGCATCACTGGGTGCCAGGTCCATACATACTATCAGATAGATCACTTCCCGAATGCACAAGAACCTCATTATCAAGCTTCCGAAGCTTCTAGCGAGTCACTATGTGTGTGTCCTGACGTTGTCCTAATGGAATACAATTCCTCACCTATTGGTCATAGTTGCCTACTTCAAGTGCTTCCTTCGGATGGACAAATTGTTGATAGTACAAGTCTGAGATTGGCCGTTAAAGAACAGCTCATAGTTGATGACTCCCTATCAATTCCATCAAACACCCAGCAAAACCTTTGTGACCCTCACTCTTGTCATCGACCATTCTGAATCGACCACAACCCTTTTTAGTTGAGGTTGTTGTAAGTGATCCACGTTTCATCACCAGTCACCAGTCACCATCCGCCTCAGAAATGTGTCGATTTTGTTGCCATTCAGCAGCGATTCCCAGATGGAAACTCGTTCGATGACGTTTTTTTTTGTATGGCACCATACATTCTTATGAGCTCCTTTTTGTATCCAGAATTAATCATGGTTTTTAAAATAATTCTTGGTGCAATATTAAGCTCGCGGACAATCGAAACAGTGCTTTCATGACGGTTGGACTCGATGATTTTTATGATTTTATTGACATTTTTGACAATTGACCTTCCAGAGCGTGGTTCCTATTGGGCATCAAAATTACTGGAACTTAATCGACGAAACCAAAATTCACATCAGACACATTTCACATTCCCAATTTGTAGTTGTCTTGCTTGCAGATTCCTCTTATTAAAGGAAAACTGGAGAATATGTCGTATTTAATCTTTATTTCTTCTCTTTGCTGGTGTCCATCTTTAACACTCGCTCAAGCAACACTGAGTCAAGCAGTCACAAAACTGTTTGAAAAGTTTTTTTAGTACAAATACTTATCTTTTTAACGCCATTGAACCTAACTCGATGGCACTTATATATAGGGTGTTTTTTTTAGAGGTTTGTTTTTCGAATAGAGATAAAACATTTTGTGGTCAAATCTGGCAACTCTAATGTCATTTATGTTCAGTTTGGTTTGCCATTTCATCATGAACAGGTTGACAAAAGAACAACGCTTGCAAATCGTGCAAATTTATTTCGAAAATAATGGTTCAGTTCGCGAAGATATAAAACGCAAGATACAGATTTTTTACTAAAGCCATAAATTGAAAAAATAATAGACATCTTTATACTATACCTTACAGGTATTCACATTCAGCAAACCTTCAATATTGCTGACGCAATAAATTTATAAAATGTATAGTTTATTGTATTATTGTCAACATTGCCTATTACGACTACGTTAGTCAATCTTCCAAGTGCACAAAAGCAAATACAATAGTGGCAATTTTTACATTTTAGTCAATGCCTCAACATTACATTCAGCATTTTCTATCAGCTAAACACACAAATATTTATAATCCAATAACTTTAATTGGCATTCGATGTTGTGGTTATTTAACAAATTAATTCCATTTATGCGTAAGTAAAAAATTACAAATTGAATAAACTTATTTAAAGCAGAATTTGTATAAAATTCAAAGTATTGACCGCAATTTTACTGCAAATAATTGCAAAAATGTTAAATGGCCAGAAATGCCACAATGCCGGTAATTAAAATTATCACTTGATGCACTTGAATAAAAAAATTCAATGTTTGTAGTACAAACTTTTATGAAAATAAGAGCGAGAAGGTTCGCGCATGAAGTTGAATGCCCCACAAGCGTTTTGACAATTAAATCCAACACTCAAACGAATGCAACGCTGCAGTTATACTGGCAACAAAGCATTAAGAGCAACAAAAGCAACAAAAGCATACAAACAAAAGAAACACCCAAAAAGAAAAACACAGAGAATGCGAACAAAGCGCATTGCGCGCATATTTGCTGCAATAGTGACAATAACAGCAACAACAAGAAGTGTGACAATGCTGTGATGACAATCCGAAAATACGCCAATTCACTGTTGCTGTTATTGTTATTGTTGTTGTTTGAGCCTTTGATGTTTTTGATTTTGATTTTTTTATTTTTGTGTGTTTTTAGTTTTCTTGTTGTTAATGCAAATAAGAAAAAGTTGTAAATATTTACGCGTAAAATTGTACAAACTGCATATAAACAAACAACAACGAAGCGAGTTGAACCAAATGTCATAAAACTGAATTGCTGCTAGTAAATATTTCGTCAAACAAGCGACTTTGGATCAAAGTTTTTTTTTTTAAATTTTTTTAGCAACACATAAATATTGTAGAGAGTGCAACTAAGAATCCAATAAACAATTAAAAACAGTGGCAACCTTGTGAAAAAGAATTGAGCCTCAGTTTAGTGAAGTTACGTATACGCACTGTAGGGCAGCAAGCGAACAGAATTAGGAATTTTTTAAAAATAAATCTAGTAAATTTATACTTGGTTTTCTAAATATTTTATATACATAATTCCAAGCATCATTGATTCACTTTAAACAGGTAAAACGATTTGCAAACTGTTAACGTTGCATCGCTTAGCATCAGTTATGCTGCATTACTGCCGAATAGTTTGCAAAAATGGCTATAAAAAATTACCCAAAAGAAACTAAAACAACAGCAAAAATAACAGAAATAACAACAACAACACCGCCATCAAAAATTTGTTGCATGCAACAGTCAGTCATTGCTGCAATTGCATGTATTTTGCCCAAAAATAATGCACAAAGTGGAAACGGAAATCTAAAAGGTTGTGTTGTGCGCACGGCAGCCATGAGGCCAGACGTATAGACAGACGTACCGACCGGCATTCAGCACATAACGGCAAAGCATAAACAGTGTCGAGTACAACGGGAAACACAAGAATTTGAGCACATTACAAGTAGCGGTCTAAGTCGTTGCGCAGGCGGAGTCACCGTTCAATGTTGGGGAACTGAACAACGTTGTGGGGCACAGAAGCGAGGGAAGCAAAGTGGTGCGGAGCCAGCACTGGCATGTAAGTGTATTAAGATTAATGGATGCACTCACAGATAAACTAGCGAAATAAAAACGAATATAAGTGGATGGTAACGAACACGGAAAAAGCACATCAGAAGTGGAGGGAATTGCCAAGTAGAACGTAGCAGACAATCAGCCAGGCGTGTGGGTTGGCTGAAGATGGCATATGACTTGAGTGTAATATTTTGAAATTTAAAAATTCATAAAATTTTAAACAATTGAAAACAAAAATTTACAGTGTAAATTTGTAGGATCTCTAAGTGGAACTGGAGTCAGCGCTGTACAAGGTGCAACCCAAAGTAAACAGGACTTTTATAAAATAAAGAAAACGGATGATTATTTTTGTATAACTCTTTTTATTTATTCAAAATACTCTCCTTCTGCTTCGATACAACGTTTTGCACGGTCCAAAAGCATTTGGAATGAGTGTTTTAGGCCATCGGCCGGCATCGCCTTCAGAATGTTGGTACAAGCCTTTTGGATGTCCTCAACGTCCTTATAACGGTTTCCTTTCATCGGCAAATGCAACTGACCGAATAAGTAGAAGTCACAGGGAGCCATATCAGGCGAATACGGTGAATGATTAATGGTAAAAATGCGATTTTTGGTCAAATAATCGGTCGTAACTAGGGCTCTGTGAGCCGGTGCATTATCATGCAATAAACGCCAACTTCCTTCCTCGCGATATTCTGGCCGAATACGACGAATGCGATGCACCAAACGCTTCAAAACTTCAACATAAAACAAAGCGTTAATTGTTTTTCCCGGTGGAACAAACTCTCGATGAATTATTCCCTTTGAATCGTAGAAACAAATGAGATGAGTTTTGATTTTTGACTTCTCACGGCGGGTTTTTTTCGGATTTGGCTCATCTGGGTGCTTCCATTCGGCACTTTGACGCTTTGTTTCGGGATCATATTGAAAGCACCACGTTTCGTCACCGGTTACGATGTTGAACAAGAAATTTGGATCACGTCTGGCTTCCCGAACGATGTCTTTTGCGTGCTCAATTCTCTGCGCTTTTTGGTCGTCGGTTAAAGTGTGCGGAATGAAGCGAGAACACACTTTACGGAGACCCAAATGTTCGGTTAAAATGCGATCAATTGATGTTTTGGAGATGTTCAATTCCATTTCCATCAATTCCAATGATGATTTTGGCTGCATTTTGATAAAATCACGCACAGTTTTGATGGCATCGTCAGTAATCACAAATTTCGACTGGCCGACGTGTTCGTCGTCATTCAAGTCTTCACGACCATTCTTGAATCGATTCAACCACTCATTAACACGGCCACGGGATAAACAATCATCACCATAAACTTGCTTTAACAATTTAAACGTTTCGGTAAAAGTTTTACCAAGTTTTAAACAGAACTTAATATTAGCTCTTTGTTCGATCGACATTCTCGTACCAAAGTTAAAAACATACTGTCACATTGAGCGGGATATTTCGGCGTCTACTAGACCAAATGTCATGAAATTTAGACAGTATGTGAATGAAAGATGTACCTTTCCAACGCATGTCCTCACACATAGATGGCGCCACCAGAAACGTCCCTATTGCAAAAGTCCTGTTTACTTTGGGACGCACCTTGTATATACCTTGCCTTAGTTATCTCATGCTAGGACAGGCAGTCAGCTTTAAATTGGGCCTTTGCCATTGGTAGAGCTTATTCAAAGTCTAACTTCTTCACTCTCTCTTTATTCATAACAATTTGAAGCACATACACACTTTAAACGGCGCTGAAACTTCAACTTCAACAACCTTTTAATATTCCTATACTCCATCTCTATACAAACATTAATGTATGAAAATGCCAGCCAATATTTCCTCACACAGCAACATTCATACCACTACACATACAAAAGCCTCGTAAAGCAGCATTCGTCGCTGTCTCTTCACTATCTTTGCATGAGAATTGCACTGCAAAAAATAGTTTTAAGTAAATCACTGAAAACAAAAATCCCACTGCAACGTCATACTTACCTTTGCCACAAGCGGCCATAGCGACCGAATGCCACTCGTAACCACATTTGCATAGAGTATGTGGAGCAGCAGCAACAACAACAACAGCATCGATGTCTACACTTTTTCCGACTCACTCACTGCCCGAATGCAAGGCAGCATAAATTCAAATAATTAGCAGTGCATAAAGCGTGAAGTTGCCATTCTATGTACGTCTGGCAATAGTCAACCGGCTGTCGTTCTGCTAACGTCGTTTCCTTTGCATTTCCTGCCACTCAAGCCAAGAGTCAAACGGCCAACTGCCAGTTACCGGTCAACATGGCCAGCAAACCAACCAAACAACTGACTGCTCTTTTTAATGCGTAACCATTTCTAAACTCTCTCTCCATCTCTCTCTCTCTCTTTCTCTTCATGCATAACTATTTCTATGCACAAAATTAGCCAACTTTGTTGTGCACGTTTGCAGCAATTTGCAACGATTTTGTGTCGACTGACCGATGTCTTTCTTGCTTATTTGTCGCATGCAAATTATAAATAAATATCTCGCTCTCACTGTGTGTTTGTGTTACTAAGCAAAACTTTAATTTTTTGCTATTGTTTGTGTAATTTTAAAACAACACAACAAAATTTGCACATGTCAGAATTTGTTTGTATTTGTAGATTTTTTTGTTTGCTTACATATTGCAATTGGCTTATTTGTGTTGGAAATTAATTCTGGAAAATCGTTTTTGAAAACAAAAAATTACAAAGTTTTAGTTTTATTTGTTTATTTTAAACATGGCTTGGACAATTTGTTTCTCATTGAATTTGTAGTTGTATGGCGAATTGCTTTTTTTCCACTTTAATGTGTGACGTAGAAATGCCGAGTTGAAAGTTTGCATTTTGTTGTCGTTGTCAATTAGTGTTGCTCCACATTATGTTTTACAATTTTTTTCTATAATGGTGATGGGAATGGCTACTAAAATAAATATTTTCCCATTGATTTTTTCTTATATATTTTGTATTTTGAACAAAATGCTGAAAATAAAAGATTCATCCTCGCAGATAACATAACTCGGTATCGGCTTGAATGCTTGGCCTTTAGCGCCTAAAACCATCTACTATTATCGGACCCGGACACAGTGATTCGACTCCATACAACCGCGGGACAAAATTAGAAGGAGTGGTCTGTTCTCAATAATTCTCAATTTGGTATTACATTATCAATTATATGAGTATTAATTATAATCAAATGACACTCATTCGCCACGTTGCGCTGCACAAAAAAATGCACATATCGCAATTACACAGTTTAAATGTATTTTTTTTGGATTGGTGTCTTAAGCAAATTCGTTGGTCGTTAAAATATCTACAAACTTGCCGAAGACAGTAAAGCGATATTCGGAACGATTTAGGACCTATTAGCATTTAAACGTTCGAAGACTTAAGCGACAAACTCGACTAAAATGAGCAAACTTCAAAGTCGGATTTCTCTTAAACTAGAGCCGATCCAGCCAAACGTCAAGTCGCCAAGTCGCTCAGTAGGTCCCCCCCCATGTCTGAATTTTCGACTTGCACAGTGTAATTAATGTATGTTTTGCATTTGTGCAGTTTTTTCATTTTTCATGATGATTCAATACTTTTGAGGATTAATAAATTAAATTTTGTTGAAAAATAGGTGTTTGGAATGGTAATTTTTTTCTGAGATCGGAAAATATCGGAGGATATAATTACATTATTCGACAAAAAAAGAATGCTGCTTAAAATAACAAAAAATCCAGGAACATACTTTCACTTTACTTTTTAGATATTTTTCTCTAAGTTTTGCCAATTTTCAGATTTTTAATTTAGAAAAATATTTTAAATTAAAAGTGAAGTAAAAGCCTCAGCTTTGCAAATTTTAAGAAAAAAGTAAAAGCGAAAATGGCCACATCATTTCTTAATCTATATTGAAAGTTTTAGCACCTTCTTTCTAACCATGTATTTGTACGATTTTTTTTACTCAATAGACTAAAAAACAAAAAACATGTGCTCAAATTTTTTTGTAAAAAAAGTTCCGACTTTGCACAGCTCTTGCACTTGCACAAATTATTTTTTCGCACAGATTTTTTGGGGTTTTCTTAGTTGGAGTTTTACCTTTCAAATGACATCAAAATCGTTAAATTCTGAGATTATAAATTTTTGAATTTAGTCTATGGAACGAATCACTGTGCAAGAGTCCAGTGATTTGTAAAATTTCATTATCTTTCTAAATATTTTAACAGTACAAAGAAATTCTAGCGACGAACTTAGCCTAAAAACTTATTTCAAACTCTTATTTCAAGCATAATCCAGATATAGATAGGTAGATATTTATTCTATATAGTAAGCAAAAATATAATATAATTCTAATACTCGACTATAATTTGTCCCCAAATTCATCCATCTTTCTTGTGAAAAGCATCAGAGTCCAACGAGATACGGAAATACTTCAACTTCTGCTGAGTTTTCAGCCATCTGGGCATTGAAGGAATTAAGTTGACCAACAAACAGCCAAAAGTGTCCAACGAAACACAAGACTTCAACTTTTGCTGGTTTTTCAGCCATCTGGGCATTGAAGGAATTAAGTTGTCCAAAAAACTTGCCAGAAAAACTCGGCTGATTAGGTCCAAAGCTTAACCAACTCTATCAAGCTAACAAGGCTCGAATCTCTCCAAAATGGGATACCAGAGAGGAAACCACTGAACTATGTTTGAGGTGTAGCTCGTAACGTCGCTGTCGTCACTGCCCTAAGTTCTTACAAGCTAATCCCAAAGCTGTCGACCAAAAAGAGCTGACAATTTGTCACTTTGTTGTTGTTAAGTGCTTTAATTGCAATACTGACATTCATCTGCGATTCCTTCGCGTAGGCGGCGATCTGTTGCTGTTGCATTAACAGATGTTGCACTTTTGACAATGTTGTTGTTGTGTCTGAATAGTGCGGTGCTGACACTGTTGTTGGTGTTTGTTTGTTTGATCGCTATGATGGAAAGCTGATATTGTTGCTTTTGAAGTTGCGCCCAATTTTGCTTAGTTAGCGACTTCTTCCAAGCTATGTGGTGGCACTGAGGATAGTTTTCACATTGTCAGCATTATCGAGGGACACATATGCTCACTTACTGACATTTTGAAAAAGGAATGAACATGTAAAAAATTTTATAGAAACGCTGTTTCAAAGCTCTGAAAGACATTGTAGAAAAGTAATAGAAAAGTAGTTTCTTGGTAAAGTTTGCAGTTTATTTTTCGATTATGCGTAATGATATCGTAACATCTGTTTGGTATCAAATTTGTGTAACTGCTTTACATTTGTTGTGCTAAATAACTCGTAAAATGGCCTTTTTAACTGCTTCACTCTGTCAAAATGACGAAATTTTTCAAAACCTTTACGGTGTAGCCAATACCAGATGTTCACAAACATCAAACATTTTATATTTTTAGATTTTCGCTTTTTTTTGTTTACCTACCAATGTGAATTCTGAAATTGTTTTGCTGAAATATGAGCATTTTCTTCAGACGGCTCGCAATGTAGGGCAGTAAATTGATCTTCAGCAATCCTTGCTATTCGGCCTTATTTTTATTAAGTGCTTTAAAAAGCCACGAATCATGATTTCAATTTAAAAAGACCTGTAAACCAACAAATTATGATAGGAAATGTAGCTAGATAGGAAATTTGCAGTTAAATGTAGAATATTTGCAGTATTGAATTAATGTTACGCATACGCCTCCTTGAGCCTAGTTACCATTTAGTTCGCTATACAATGCTACTCACATCCAGCACAGAAGGCAGTCCTAAGCTTAAATACAGAATGTTTGAATTGTTAAATAATTAATGTTACTCATACGCCTCATAGAACCAAGTTCACTGTGCAATGTAACTCATATCAAGCACAGTAGATCGAATATTTCACAGCTTAGCCTTGTTTTAGTCAGTCCTAAACTTAAATATGGAATGTTTGAATAGTTAAGCAATTAATGTTACTCATACGCCTCAGAGGGTCGAGTTATAATTAAGTTCGCTGAACAATGTCACTTATACCAAGCACAGAAGATCGAATACTTCACAGCTTAGCATTGTCCTAGTCCGTCCTAAGCTTAAATATGGAATGTTTGCTATCTTGAAGGAGTAATGTTACTCATACGCCTAACAGAACTATGTTATCATGAAGTTCGCTGTACAGTATCACTCATATCCAGCTTAGCATTGTCATAGTCAGTACTAAATTTAAATATGGAATGTTTGCAATATTGAACAACTAATGTTACTCATACGCCTCAGAGAGTTGAGTTATAATTAAGTTCGCTGAACAATGTCACTCATACCAAGCACAAAAGATCGAATATTTCACAGCTTAGCATTGTCCTAGTCAGGCCTAAGCTTAAATAGGGAATTTTCGAACAATTAATGTTACTCATACGCAATGTAAGCATTGTACTACAATGCCAGTCATACACAACACAGAAGATCGAATATTTCACAACAATGTCACTCATTCGCAGCACTGAATATTGAATATTTCATAGCTTAGTCTTGTGCTAGTCAGTCCGAATCCTAAATATGGAATGTTTGCAGTATGGAACAATTAATGTTACTCATACGCCTCAAAGAGTCAAGTTATCATTTAATTCGCTTTACAATGTCACTTGTACCCAGAAAATTGAAAATTGTATAGTTAGTCAGTGCTGGATAATGGAAAGGAACATGTTTGAAGTGTTGAACAATTAATGTTACTCATACGCCCAATCACACTGAGACATCATTTAGTTTGCTGTACAATCCCTGTCGGACCTAAGACAACTAGTTCCCAAAATTCATTGGTCTTTCAACTGGCTTTTTGTAGTCAATTGGACAACTAGTTGGACAACTAGTTGTCAAAGTGACTGTCAGCGGATGCAGAAGTCAGTCAGTTCGCGTCTAATCGTTCACGTTCTGTGTGCGCGTTCATAAGCGAGAAGAGCACATAAAAATGAGAAAAACGAAGCAGAGGTGAGAGAAGCAAAAAAATACTGTTAAGGCTGATCTTGCGATTGTTTTGCTACAACAACAACCTAGAAATGTTTGCATTTTTCGATCTTTCTGTTTCTATGACACGAAGTTTGCTCGATTTGCACGTTTTGTCTTGAATGATTTCAGTTAGAATTTTGCGTGGTTGCGTGAAGCAACGAATTGCAGCGGCAACTTAAAGGTATGTATTACTATATTTATTTATGAAATTATTCTTCAATTTATTTATTTATTTATTAATTGCAGGCGAAGTCCCCCTAACAGTTCCGGCAGAAGTGTGTCAACAAGTCGAAGTTCATCTTGGTTCATCTTTAAATGCACCTACAATTTTTTTTATTCGCGATGATTTTTTGTTTTTATTTTTAAATATTTTTAAAATAAAATAATTATTTAAAAAATTTAAAATTTATAAAATTTTAACATATTTTTAAAATAAAATAATTATTTAAAAAATGCATTGTTTTATTTTCCCCATAAAAATCGAGTGGTTAGAAAACTTATCCAGAATAAACTAGTTTGCAAACTAGTCGCTTTGCAACTGGTTTGAAAACTGGTTTACTTCGGACTAACCTTGGACTAGTTGCAAATGGATGCAGACGGGGACAATTGACCCTCGCCTAGGACACCGCCATGTTAAAAGGGTGAGTTTGCTACAAGAAAACGAGTCGATTCTGAGGTCATATATGGCTGTCAAGCGACCAGTTGAAAAACTAGACTTGGACCAGTCCGATTTCCCACAGGGATGTCACTCATACGCAGCAAACAACATTGAACATTTACCTAATTCAGAAAATTATTTTCCCCCAAATAAAACAGACAACCAACACTATTTTGCATTATTCTTTTATTATTTTATTATTGTTGTATTTACTCATATAATAATTTCTTTTATACTCAATTTTATTCTCATTTATTATGCTGCTTACTCTCACTGTGTTTATTGTTTTCTTACATATGTCTCTTTTTTTTACAAATACAAATATTATTTACAATCATATATCCCAATATCAGCTACAAACTAGATTCAGTTGTTCGCCGTTAGCGATAACGTCTGTGTCGGTTAGTTCAGTATTTGTTTTCATATTTGCGTCCAATGTCCGATGTATGCATGTATGTAGCCGTGTACGATGAGTAGTAAATTGTTTACAGCAACATTGTAACAATTTAGCCATGAATTTTGTAGGTCGCCATTATTGCCGCATCGATAGCGTAGACATTCACGTTAATATTATTCTCATATTTATGTTTATATGATTCGCTATTGTATTATGATTTGTTACACATTATCAATTGTTGTTGTTGTTGTTGTTGTTGTTGTATTCTATCTGTATATCCACCCATAGATTTCGCATAAATTGTCTCTATAAAATGTGTCAACTTGTCTGTTTTGTTTATTTTTACTTTTTATTTATTTTTGTTTTTCCATCTCGCCCTTTTTACTCTATTTATCTGCCTTACTTTAGTCGACGCTCAAATATTTGCTCACATATTTGCGTTATGATTTTTTGCCGTCCTTGATTTTACGCTTTGTTTTTCACCTTTTTTACGTATTGATTTGAAATATTTTCATGATTTTTTTTTCAAGTTCTTGTGGTATGTACGTATATTTGTATGTATTCATGTGTGTGCTGTGTATGAATGCATGTAAGTGTGTGTGTGTGTATGAATGTAGGTCATTTGTCGTTTGTGTTGTTGCGTTGCTGCATTTGTCAGGGAGGATATGTTTTACAATTTGTTGTCATTGATATTAATGGAATTTTGTATTGTTTATTGTTGTTGTTGTTGTTAAATTTGCCATACGTAATTTAGATTAAACGTCATTATCTTTTCGGTAGCGATCCCTTTGAAGTGATTGTTTGTTTTGTTGTTTTGTTTTATTTTTAATAGCGGGTTCTGGGAAGTTGTTGTTGTTGTTGTTGTTGTGTAACGACAAAGTCTGACGCCACACTTTGACTTTCAACTAGTTTAACTGCTGTTTGGTTTTGGCACATTTTGTAGCATTTTGTCGAGTAACTTGTGGAGCTTCACTTAAGTTCAAACTTAGCATAATAACTAATCATAATTTCTCACTATTCGTAATTTCTATTTGTATATTGTGGTAAGCTTAATATTTGCTTATACTTTGAGCATACATAATTCATTTTAAATAATTTCATTATTCTTTTCCAACATTTTAAATAAATGCATTCGTCGCTGTTGTGCACATGCAGCCGAAAAATCTCTAAACAAACCGAAACAAATAAACAGCAACAAGAATGCAATGGAATTTCAGTTTCAGAAAGTTTACAAGTACAACTTAAAGCTGGCAGTTAGACTACTTGTGAAAATATTTACAGTGTTCACTTTAAAGTACAATCATTATTTACAATTTACCTTTTTTAACTTGGTTTTTTTTTCAAAATTTTGGTGGTCTAAACAATGTCGTATGCACTGCCCCACGTTTCGAAAACTATAATTTCCAACTGATCAACAAAGTACACAAAATTCATATGTCACGTCTGTCAACTGCAGTTAGCTACATGGAACGAAAATCAATCGAAAAACAAGCAAATACTTATCTACATTTAAAGCCCTGCATGCCACCAGTACCCAACCCAAATCGGCTGTCTGGCAGTGGCTGTGGTCGCTTCCTTTCTGCCACACAAACATTTCACTAAAGAGGTAACATTGAATTTATCTGCCCGCCTTGTCTAATCCACAGTCGCGCATTTTCCCTGGCGACCGTTTGCTGCTTTGCAAATTTGTCGCGACTCTATTTATGCATTTCTTGTATACAATAAATAATTAACCCTTTACTAACTCTTATTAATTACACTTTAATTAAGCTATAAACTGTGCGTCGCCCCACTGCCGTCACTGCGTTCCCATCGCAGCAGTGTGCGCGTTCTTATTGTTGTCATCAATAGTGCCAGAAACGCCAAGATGAATGTTTTCATTGTGCGGCCGCTGCTGTGCGGCGCCTGGAACGCGCTGCCGTTCTGCAGTTCCGCCTCGCTGCCGCGTTCCTTGTACAGGCGGCCGTTCTGATTGCGTGAGCCATCCTCGTGACGATTCTCCTTGAGCACAATTTCATTCTTTATTTGAGATGGGGAAAGAGACATGTTGAATGGAATTATTTTTTTAAATAAAAAATAATTTCTTACTATTTCTTAATGTTAAATAAAAATGCATAAATATAATTAAAAATAAAAAAATTTTTTAAATTAAAAAAATTAAAATATAATTGGAAGAAATTTAAAAAATTCTAAACACTTTTAAATTGCAAAACCCGTTGTCGAGTTTGTCAACTATTATATTTTTTTTATAATTTAAGAATCGCTGATTGGACTGTTTTGTTTCTTTTTAGCATTTAGTTTACTTTAAGTAGCTACACTATAACAACAAAATCTATCTGCGCTTGTGAACACTTGAACAATGAACACTTCAATAATGATGACATTGCACAGTGATTCGTCTCCATACAACTGCGGGACAAAATTAGAATTAGTGGTCTGTTCTTAATAAAATTTGGTATACAAGTTAATCATGGTCTGCTACATTGAAGTCTATATTTTGTTTTTCCTAAACTTTTTAGTTTGGCAATGCCTGAGACTTAAATTTGCAAATTTCGTCATTTTTGGAGAGCTATAGCAAAAAGTGTGTTGGCTAGATTTTTCAGATTTTACATTTAATCGGTAACGTCAACATTGATAATTGCAAAGAGTAACAGAAATGGTCTTAGGACCCTTTATTTGTGCAATAAAAACGATAATAATAGACGTATGTTTTACTTTTTTACAGTTTTCTCAATTTTTCATGCTGATTGCATACTTTAAGGGATGAATAAAATAAGTTTTCTCGAAAAATAGGTGTTTAGACCACTTTTCTAATTGAATTATTTTCTGAGATCGGATGATATATAGAGAATATAATTACATTATTCGACAAAGAGAGAATGCTTCTTAAAATAAAAAAAATTAAGGAACATACTTTCACATACTTTTTAGATATTTTCCTCTAAGTTTTGCCAATTTTCAGATTTTTAATTTAGAAAAATATTTTTAATTTAAAGTGAAGTAAAAGCCTGAGCTTTGTAAATTTTGAAAAAAAATTAAATTAATTATTAATTATTATATTTTGAAAGATTTAGCAACTTCTTGGTAACCATGTATTTTTAAATTTTTTTTACTCAATTGACTAGAAAATAGAAAATATCGAGCCCTTCCCGCAATTTTATCGTATGAGCCATTTTTACCGAAATTCATTTTTTTACCGGTAACGATAGCACTTTAAATTTGTCATTAGTCCCTAAAAGCTCACATCTCTACGATGAACCGTTACGAAGTTTGAGAAAAAACAATTTTATCGTATGTCCATTTCAAAATTTTCCTTCATTTTTTGTGCCTGCGACTAGCTATGCGATACGATAAAATTGCTTTAGTTGCAAAAAGGCAATTTTTAACTTTATTAAAAAAGTGTGTTAAATTTTAGAGAGAGAGTTCAAAAACGGCTTTTTCTAAATAAATCGTACAATTGAGAACATTTTAATATTGAAAAGTGAATCTATATGCATATAATTGTTGATCCTGACTGACTGGCTCATCATCGCCCATCTCAAACCGCTAAAGCTACAAACATGAAATTTGAACTGTAGGTACATCTTCAAAAATCAACCTCCGCTAAGACGGGAATTTTTTAAATTCGGGCTCTAAAGGGGCAAATCATTTGTTAAGGGGTTGTATGAAGAAATGCGATTTAATAGGCCTATTGATTTAAAAAGCAGCCGGCAGCCGCCGTGGCTCAGTTGGTTAGTGCGTTGGACCGCGAGTCGCAGGCAGCAACCTCAGGTTCAAATACTGCCTGTAATAACACCTAAAAAAAATAACGGGAAAACTCGTTTTCTCTTTCGGTGGCTGTCCTCTCAGCTGGAAATGGCAAACCTCTGAGAGTAAAAATTGCTTATGAAAAAGCTCCCAACCTGCCGTTCGGAACCGGCATTAAACTGTAGGTCCCTCCAACCCGTGTACAAATTCACACGCACAACACGGGTAGTTGCGGGAAGCTAGGCCTTAGTCTCGCGTAAGCGGGCTGTCGTGCCAGTCAATAATAAATAATAATAATTGATTTAAAATTTGGTAAAAACACTTCAACTCAAAAATAATACGACACCAATTTTTTTTTTTTCGAATATCAAAATTTAACGCAGTGAGCCGAGGGTTAAGGTTCGTATACGGAAAGACTACGAAAAAACATGACTTGATAGGCCTTTTGACTTCAAAGTTGGTGAAAACACTTGAAATCAAAAATAATTTGACACGCGTTTCTCATCTTTTTCAAAATCAAAACATAAAGGGGTGAACCAAGGGTTAAAAGTTTGAAATATGAAAGAAATATGAAGAAGTATGATTTTTACGCTTTTTGACTTCAAACTTGGTTAAATGCTTATTTCAAATGTGAAATAATTCGATACGTGTTTTTCATTTTTTCGAAAATCGATATCTGACGAGGCCAACAATGGGTTAAGAGTTTTTTTGGGGAAACATGATTTAATGCGCCAATTGACTTCAAATATGGTAAAAGGTGAAATTATTTTTCAAATGAGAAACTATGAAACAAGTATTTTTACATAAAAATCTAACGGGATCAGCAAAGGGTTAAGAAGAACTTGATTTATTGGCCTCATTGACTTGCGTGCAAAGCCACGGGGCCCTGCTAGTCATGAATACTTAGATTTAAGAATTGATGGAATGACAAAAGATGTACTAGTTCAAACAGATGAAGAAGATAGTATTTAATTTTTTCTGAAATAAAACTACACTATATCACCTATGAATTACACTATATCAATCTGAAAGTGACAATATTTTGTATTCAATAAATGAAAATACATTATACCAAGGAAACAATTATTTTTTACTTAGATTTAATCAACGATTTAATCGTATGTGCCACTGCAATATTTGAATCGCTTATAATAGTGCCCGCACAAATTATCGTATGTCCAAAATAACGCCGTTCCGCTATGCTGAAGTCACTAAAATGACCTATTCCAAGTGTGTAATCCTAAATAAAGTGTGTATACCAAAAATCATGCAACTATGTTGCGCCAATGCAGAGAAAACCAAAAAAAACGTCTCATGTAAAATTTGGTTTTTGGCTCATACGATAAAAACGCGGGAAGGGCTCGATATGTGTTTACATTTTTTTGTGAAAAAAGTTTCAACTTTGAGTTGTTTTTGCACAGACACTAATTAATTTTTTGCACAGATATTTTAGGGTTTTCTTAGTTGGAGTTTTACCTTTCAAACGACATCAAAATAGTTAAATTCTGAGACTATGAATTTTTTGAATTTTGTCTATGGAACGAACGACTGTGCATTGTGGAAAAGAAAAAAAATTGTTTTCATGCAAACAAATTTTATTATCTCATAAACTGGCGCGGAATTTGTGCTTTAATGCCAGCAACAAAAATTACTATTATTTTTGTTATAGTGTTAAGAATGCCTTTTGGGTGCTGTCCACTGCACCTCCACAATTGACTCCCTTCTTGACTTGCAAGTGTTCCTGCAACTACCTGAAGTAGATCTGGCCATGGTTGGGTCATTAGGTGATTTTTCGGTAGTCAACCAGGCAGACTTTGAATATATTTTAGACCTACTGTTGCTTTTGTAAACCGAAGTATTTTCGGCTGTTGTTTTTGGCTAAGTGAGCCAAATATGCTTCGGGGTAGCCCGGCTCTAGTTCCCAAAAAGTATTCCAAACATTTTAAACTAAATTCAAAACCTAACCTAAACTTAACTTAATAGACTAAAGTTAAATATTTCATTGCAGATACAGTCAAGCCTATCCAACTTTATCACGAAGGATATGGAAGATACTGGGCGAGTCAATATATCACAATTTTAGAGACAGCGAAATGCACTGTAAACTCGCTACTCGCCTTCATCCACCACTTGAACTTAATGTATAAGTCACAGAGTCCAGAAGATAGGATACTAGTTTTCTAGTAAACAGTAGCGCACACAGAATTTCATTTTGGAGGGAAAGAGTGGGATTCGGGCACAACTTTTGAGCTCGATTTCATTTGAAACCATATTTTTCACCAGTAATTTTTTTGACATGGGGTGGGAGGTTTGAGCCCCCATAATCCTCCTGTGTGCGCCGCTGCTAGTATAGATGCTATGTGATTGATATTTCAGTAGTCAGACTAAAAGACTAAACATTCAATATCTCTTTCCGTTTAATTTTTCGGTAAAATTTCCGTGGATCTTTAGCTTTCATTGCTTTTGGTCACAGAATTATGACAAGTCCCTTGCACTCTTCTAATGTCAATTTAAACCTTTTTGCTGATCAATTAAAAAAAATTATTAAATTGTTTCCCTCTTCGCTTAATGGTTGTTTTGAAAATGTGTTGAAGAAAGTTACAAGTTTTAACAGGGCAATTTTAGGAAGTTTAAGGACGATCTGATTGTATTTGATTTATTAGCCAAATGTACATAGGGACTTAATGACTAAATGAGTAATCTATATGCAATAATATAAGAAAAAAGATAACTAAAAAGAGAAAATAACAATTAAAGACAACAAAAGGGCTAAGTGATTAATCTTAGGCTATTCAAATGATTCTGATGATCTCTCACATAGCTTTTCCCCCAATATAAACCGTTACATTCCGTTGCAGCTACTTACCGCCACTTCATTGCTATCATCGTCGCGTTGATTTTTCTTGCCAGGACGTTCCATTTCTAAAACAATAATGAAACAAATTATTTAATGAACACATAAGTTTGTATGTATGTCATTCGATATAAATTAATAAACTTAAAACAGTGTGAAAGCAAAGATAGAAAAACAAGTGTCCTATATGTATTGAGAAAAGAGTATTTCAGTTGGTTCGAAACTTGTTATTTCACCGAATATAGCCATTTTTTACGCTAAAGTTTCATCAACGAGCACAGAAATACAGAAAGCTTCTTTGGGCATCACAACGGTCTTTAGTTGCCCTGACTCCGAGGCTCAGTTAACTAAGAAGCAATTGACAAGTTACCTGTTTAATCTGACCTAACCTTAAACTAAAAGTTAATATCAGTTAAGAAAATAATTAATAACACTGCACAACAAAATCAAATTTTTTTCAAAATAACAAGGTTCTGACATCGGATTCTGGTAGAGGGGACCAAAAAAAATATACGTGTATCGGCGTTTTGAAAGTTTACGTCTGAATTTTTTTTTAGGTGGGGTCAAAGTTTTCCCCTTTTTGCTCATTCTCATGGTGAATCGGCATAAGAAAACCATGTAACCTCACATTTTAGGTATATAATGTGTTCAGCAATTTGATATAAAATACTACGAAGAACATTTTTGTGGAGCATTTTAACCCTGTAGCTCCTATTTGTATGGGTCAATTAGACCCTTTTTACTAAAATACCAAAAATGTCCTGTAAAACAGGACTTTTTAAGGAAAAAATGTACCACGAAAATATTCGCCATAAAATTCTACTATAGGTCTCTGAATACATCAAAGCTCAGAAATTAACTTGAACGCCAGAAATAAGCCAAAACTGAAAATGTGTTTAAGTGTTTAATACGCCAAAGCCCCAAGCAATGCTTAAGAAAAATTCTAAATCTCACAAGAAATAGTAAATATTTTGGCAAAAATTAAGAACTAATGGCAAGTTCTTTCTTATTATCAGTTTTAAGTATTCATTTGTTATTAATAATATTTTAGTTTGTACAATTTTGTTGATAGTTTTAACACTAGAAAGACAATTGCCGTAATTTTGGCTGTTTTTCGTTTTTCAATATCTGTATTTTCTTTAGTATTTCTAGCAACTTTTGCTTTGATGACTTTTATTGTTTCATCGGGTTTACAATTAGTTCTACAATTAGGGTTCTGCAATTAACTACAATTAGCCAAATCCAATGTGTACTTTTCGAGATATTAGCGGATATAATATGTAGTCTTTGTAGATATGGAAAACTTGCGGTCTTTCTAGTGTTAAAAATTAATAAATAACACACAGTTTGTTACTTTGTTGAAGCTTTGCAAGAGTTTAACAGAAACATAAATCAAGAACAAATTTATGTTTCTGCTCTGCAACATTTTCTTTTTGAGGAGAAAACAGTAGCTTGTTTATTATAAATCCACTGATTTGGGTATTTAAAATTTTTATGTTTTTTATATTTTTTTTTATTTTATTTATACATAAAATTAGTATAGCATTGAAAACTTGGGTGTTTATGGAGCTTTTTCATCCCATTCATCCCATATAATTTTTTTTTTAGTATTTATTAAAATATTTTCGAAAATTATCAACGACATGTTATCTGTTTAAATTCAATTTTTTTTATGCATACATGAATTTTAATGAACATGTGGGACTACTTATATGAATGTAACTTAAAGACAATATTTTTCTGAAATTTGGTGCCCATTTTAAATATTTTTTCCGTCACATTAAATATTACTGGCTTCGCTAGCAAATTTCGCCGCCCTCCGAATATGCCACCCTAAGCATTTTTCGCATAAGCCTCGTGCTTTGACCGCTACCGACCCCATATATTCCTGATTTGTGTTCAAGATTATCTAAAGTATTCATCTTTATAAGTCAATCCTGTTGTCCTGTTGTCTGTCTATGTCTTAACCTTTTGATCTGCCGTATTATCTCTTAAAAGAGTTGAGATATCAGTTATCGAAACTTAACCGTTTGTCTAGAAAGGGTTAAGATATCAATTGTCCAAATTTGGACATCTGACATGAGTTGGGTTTGAGTTGTCTACATTTCCGAAAGAATTGACATAGCAAATGTTCAACTTTGGTATTAATACAAGGTGCGTCCCAAAGTAAACAGGACTTTTGCAATAGGGACGTTTCTGGTGGCGCCATCTATGTGTGAGGACATGCGTTGGAAAGGTACATCTTTCATTCACATACTGTATAAATTTCATGACATTTGGTCTAGTAGACGCCGAAATATCCCGCTCAATGTGACAGTATGTTTTTAACTTTGGTACGAGAATGTCGATCGAACAAAGAGCTAATATTAAGTTCTGTTTTAAACTTGGTACAACTTTTACCGAAACGTTTAAATTGTTAAAGCAAGTTTATGGTGATGATTGTTTATCCCGTGGCCGTGTTAATGAGTGGTTGAATCGATTCAAGAATGGTCGTGAAGACTTGAATGACGACGAACACGTCGGCCAGTCGAAATTTGTGATTACTGACGATGCCATCAAAACTGTGCGTGATTTTATCAAAATGCAGCCAAAATCATCATTGGAATTGATGGAAATGGAATTGAACATCTCCAAAACATCAATTGATCGCATTTTAACCGAACATTTGGGTCTCCGTAAAGTGTGTTCTCGCTTCATTCCGCACACTTTAACCGACGACCAAAAAGCGCAGAGAATTGAGCACGCAAAAGACATCGTTCGGGAAGCCAGACGTGATCCAAATTTCTTGTTCAACATCGTAACCGGTGACGAAACGTGGTGCTTTCAATATGATCCCGAAACAAAGCGTCAAAGTGCCGAATGGAAGCACCCAGATGAGCCAAATCCGAAAAAAACCCGCCGTGAGAAGTCAAAAATCAAAACTCATCTCATTTGTTTCTACGATTCAAAGGGAATAATTCATCGAGAGTTTGTTCCACCGGGAAAAACAATTAACGCTTTGTTTTATGTTGAAGTTTTGAAGCGTTTGGTGCATCGCATTCGTCGTATTCGGCCAGAATATCGCGAGGAAGGAAGTTGGCGTTTATTGCATGATAATGCACCGGCTCACAGAGCCCTAGTTACGACCGATTATTTGACCAAAAATCGCATTTTTACCATCAATCATTCACCGTATTCGCCTGATATGGCTCCCTGTGACTTCTACTTATTCGGTCAGTTGCATTTGCCGATGAAAGGAAACCGTTATAAGGACGTTGAGGACATCCAAAAGGCTTGTACCAACATTCTGAAGGCGATGCCGGCCGATGACCTAAAACACTCATTCCAAATGCTTTTGGACCGTGCAAAACGTTGTATCGAAGCAGAAGGAGAGTATTTTGAATAAATAAAAAGAATTATACAAAAATAATCATCCGTTTTCTTTATTTTATAAAAGTCCTGTTTACTTTGGGTTGCACCTTGTACATAGAAGAGGAAATTTATTTTTAAAAAACTGCTTCGAAAAATGTCGTAATGTAGAAAGTGTATAAGTAAAGTTAGCATTTTCTCAACCAACTAATTTGTCCTTAGTTCTTTAAAGATTTTATCATAAGATTTGATAACAAATATTTGTATTGAGCTGCGTCCGTAGCGCTGTGTAAAGTGCACTTCCATCTCAGACATCGTGGATTCATTTCCACTTAAACTTTAGTCCCGTTTTTTACAAGTGTTGAATTTTTTCTTTTCTTTTCTTACTTCCTATTGCATTAACGTTTCCCAGTTAGATTGTTTACCTTGAGACAAGTTCCTATACTTCCCGGTCCATATAGTGAATGAGCAGTGTGCAGTAGATCCTCATTTTCAGTAGTTGTACAAGCTCAACAACAACAATACAATCGTTACGGAATAATGGAAAATTATGCTACGCTTATCGAAGACACCAACCTTCTAATCTACTCCTTCCACCTATCAGCAACGGATTGCAGACGATTCTCATATAACTTAGTCAAAAACTTTAACATATAAAAACGTCTCTCCTGAAAATTCTAACTAATGACCCATCCTGGCAAATTTTCGATTGATTCATGTAACAAAAACAAAGCAATATCCTTGTTAAGGCCCTATGCCTCCAATTGGTGTATACTTATAAGAAAAAAAAATACTTAGTGGATGTAGGTGATGTGACCCTTAGATGTGATCTTTAATCTGCAAAAATTCGTCCTACTCCACAGCTAACCGCAGTGTCACTTACCGTAAAGTCGTATTGTGCCCTCCGTGTCGCCGATGCTATTCTTCGAGATGCATTTGTAGCCGCCAAAATCGCTCGTCTGCAGGCGTCTTATGTGCAAAATCATCTCAATTGCGTACATGTTGTTCTCCTTCTCGGTGAGCATATAACGATCGCCGGCTATAATCATTTCACCTGCAAACGATAAAGCGACGAAGCAACTAAATGAATAATGACGCACGGCAAACGTGAGACAGAGAGAGAGAAATGCGAAAGCAGCTTAAATTGGTGACAATTGTGCACGTCAAAGTGTCGTGTGTCTGTGTGTGTGTGTGTGTGTGTGTGACGGCATGTCAACAATGTTGTCGCTGTCGCTGCTGATGGAATGGAGAGGTGCATTCTTTGAGCAGTCACGTTTGTAATATGCCGCAAGGACAGCTGCAGTTCGATCAATTGCAACTGCCAGCCAGACATTTGAAGCAACAACGAAAACATTTACGCTGCATTGCTGCAATTTGCCAGCCAGCACGGAATCAATAAGCCGAAAACCTGCTGCTGCCACTGGCTTTGCTTCGAAATGAACGATGTTGCAATGCAACAACAATCACAACAGACAACGATATGAACTAAACAGTGTTGCTTACCATTCTCGCGCTGCCAGTAGTTGATGGCCTTCGGCGAGGCCTCAACGTTGCATATCAGAGTGACGTCTGTGAGGACCGGTGCGCCTACTAGTTGGTTCGGAACTTGTACCAGCGGATGAACTGCAACGAAAGTGTCAAGCAAAACGTTTTATGAATTGAAATACTGTCTTGCAAATTGCTTAAACTGTAGAATAATAACTCGATAGAGTAATCGCTGTCGCTGTTCTCAATGACCAACAAAACAAAAAAGCAAACAAAATGCGCTAGAAAAGAAAAATCTTTAACTGATGAGATTTTAATTGAAAATGCATTGCCGCCTGTCAAACACTCGTCTGTTCGACCATACGTTACTCACTCACAAACACACACACACACTCGTCTCTGTTGTTCATACCACACATTCCTTGGGCCAACTTACGTTCGTTTGTCTGTCTGTCTGTCTCCATTTGTCCTTCGTAGTTGGCAAACTCCACAAGTGCCAGCACTCTGTGCGCCATTCGATGTTGAAACAATAACAACAGCAACAACAACAACACCAAACAACAGCCATATTGTTTGTGTTGTTGCTGTTGCTGTGCTATTCGTCTCTTGGACTTTTTTCCTGTGCGGCAAAAGTTTTCAGCTGCTCGCTGCCAACATGCAACATATGGGCAATCAACGTTGGTCAAGTGACTTATTGTGTCTGTGTGTGTGTGTGTGTGTGTCTATCGTTGTGTTTGTTTGCATCTGTGGTCGTCGGTCAACCGACACACTGATCATTGTTGTTTGTATATTTTGTATTTTTTTTCTTTCTTGTGCTTTTTTGACTTATTGACTTTTCTGCTCGGTCTTCGGTCCTCGGTCCGCGTTGACCAGCATTGTTGGTTATTGTTGGCCATTTTATTGGTTGCACTCGGTTCGCTCGGTGCCACTTTAGCGCGTTTGTGTGTTCGTAAGTTTGTGTGTGTGTGTGTGTGTGTTGTTGTATTTTATCCAACTGGAATTTTGTAGATAAAGCAACATCTGTTCGTTATTGATGATGATCACAAACATGGCAACCGCCAAGCGGGAAATGGAGAAATAGTTGCACAAGATTTCTTTATGGCAAATTAATTTCTCACGCTTAGTGGCTCAACGATGCTGCAACGCAGTCTGCTTCAAACAAAAGAAGGACAAGTGACACTCGTAAAGTTGCCATTAAGGGTTTATTTGTTGTTGCTTTTTGGCACTTTTTGAAGATTTAAATAAAGTGTAATGTGGCTGCAAATATTTATTTGTGTGCTTTTGACAGTTTTACACAGAAATTACTTTAAATTGATAGTTAAAATATCAACAAATATGTAGAGGAGTGTTGACACTTTGTTATATTTTAGAGAAGTTCTTAAAACAGTAGATGAAGCCATTTAATGATGTTGGAGACAATGCAATATTGTAAAATGCAAATATTTTGTTGAGCATAATTTTTTATTGAATTTTAAATATTCAAACAATAGAAATACAGAAGTTCTGGTGTAAATAGAAGATGACAAACAAAGTCTTACAAAGTCTCAAACAATATGAAAATATAACAATAACCAAAAGTAAACCTTAACATGTGTCAAATTTAAATATTTTTTGAGAATGTCCTCGCCAAGGTATCCGGAAAGTTTTAGATAAAATTAATTTTTGCTCAATTGGAAGCATTCTGAAAATAAATATGCAGAAAGTTTAGCAGTACTGAGGGGATTATGAGAAAGTTTAAAATATCCTACAAATAGAATAACACAAATCTATATTCATAGACTGTTTGTCCTGACTGACTGATTGATTGATTTATTGATTTATCATCGCCCATTTAAACTGTAGATACATCTGGAAAAATTAACTTCCGCTAAGATGGGATTTTTTGGAATTCTGGGTCTAAAGGGGCAAAACATGGGTTAAGGTGTTGTTTGAAGAAACGCGATTTAATGGGCCTATTGCTTCAAAGTTGGTAAAAATACTCCAAATCAAAATAAATGCGAAACTTATTTTTCAATTTTTTGGAAATCAAAATTTAACGTGGTGAACCAAGGGTTAAGGTTCGTATATGGAAAGACTACGAAAAAACCCTGAACCGATTGGCCTATTAACTTCAAAATTGGTAAAAAAAACTTGAAATCAAAAAAAATTTGACACGTGTTAATTAATAATAATGTAATTTAATTTCAGTTTAATTAATTTAATTTAATATAATTGTTTTGAAAATCAAAACTTAAAGGGGCGAACCAAGGCTTAAATGTTCGTATGAAAGAACATGATTTTTCCGCCTTTTGACTTCAAACTAGATCAAAGTACTTTTAATGAGAAATAATTCGATAGGTTTTTTATTTTTCCGCAAATCGAAATTTAACAGAGTCAACGGCGGGTTAAGAGTTTGTATAAAGAAACTGTGAAAAACAATGAATTAATGAGCCTATTGACTTCACACTTATTGAAAGTACTATGGTGAGAAATTTTTTTGAAAATCGAAATCTAACGGGGTGAACCAAATGTTAAAAGTTTGTATGAAAAAACATAAATTTTTACGCCATTTGACTTCAAACTTGGTGTAAGTACTTCAAATGTGAAATAATTCGATACGTGTTTTTAATTTTTTCGAAAATAAAAATCTGACGGGGTCAACAATGGGTTAAGAATTTTTATGGAAAAACAAGATTTTATGGGCCTTTTGTGGTGAAAGCACTTTAAATGAGAAATAATTAGATAAGTCATTTTACATAAAAATTTGACGGGATCAACAAAGGGTTAAGAAAAACTTGATTTGTTGGCCCCATTGACCTTAAACTTGCGTGCAAAGCCGCAGGACCCCGCTAGTTCTTTATTAGACACAAAATTAAACCTCAAATTTGCTCAAATTCAAATATTTCGTTGAGAATGTCTTCGCCCTGGGATCAAAAAAGTGATAGATACAATGAATTTTTGTTTAATTTGAAATATTCAGATTAATTATTAAATATAAATACAGAAATTGAGAAGAGTTTAAAAGAATCAGTACAAAGTTATAGAATCTAAAAAAAGAATATTCTAAAATAAAACACAAATTCTCTTTGAGACGCAAAATTAAACTTCAGAATTGCTCCAAATAATGTTGGTAACTTTGACTTGGTAGCTTGTTAAAGCCAAATGTGTGTGTGTACATATATTTATTGATATTGTGCACATACACACAATGCACATACATTTTGCTTCGCGGACTTGCGTGCCGTGTTCAAGGTACACACGCACACCAATGCATCCAAGTCAGCCAAGTCAGAGGTTAATGGGTGTGTGTGGCAAAGTTGTTGCCATGGTTCGCATGTGTAGCTTAAATGAATAAAATTTGAGTTTAATAAGGTTATTGTATTTTTATACATTTAAACGCTCAATCGCCGCTACAGGTTGTTGAATCTTCAATGATTTATTAAGCTACGAAATAAATTATTTTTGTAAGGAAGAAGTTACTTTTTCAGTAAAATGTTAAGACAGTATTTAAAATACTAAATTTAAAATTAATATTTAGCGTTTTGTATAATATTGTAACCCCTTAATCTTGGCAATGGTTCAGCGTTTTCAAGACATTAGTTCTCTATCACTCTGCGAAATTGTTTACTTTTTCACAAAGTGTGGATTCCGTAAAGCAACGTAAAGTTTCGCCATCAAACAAAATGGAAAAAGTCAAGTAAAGCTCTATACTTGACTTTTTTACTTGATTTATTTCACTATGGTAGAAAGCAGTTGTCAAATTTAAGTGCATAGAAATACAATGCTCCACAATTTCAATCGTGTTCTTTCAATAGGACACTCTATATAACCCACCAGACATTTTTTGTTGCCGGCATTAAGAAAACGAGTCGCTCCCGGCAACAAATTTATCGCCGGTAATATCGCCAACGTATCGATTTCGTATCACCAGTCGTTCTAAAACGTCCGCCGAAAGCAACTCGCCGTGACGAGTAGTTTTCTTATCGCCGCACTATGGGTAATTTGACCCATTTTTG
The DNA here is from genome assembly GCA_963668005.1 of Melieria crassipennis. NCBI lineage: Eukaryota > Metazoa > Arthropoda > Insecta > Diptera > Ulidiidae > Melieria > Melieria crassipennis. The sequence goes on along the minus strand of OY764962.1, from coordinate 32,037,844 downwards.
TGACAAAAATTAATAACAATTAAACTGAAAAGATTTTTGAAAATTTTTTTTTGTGTTTATGTAGAGATAAGCTATGAAAAAAGTTTAAATTAAAAAGATTTTGAAATTTATAAAGTTGTAACCCACTTTTGCGAATTATTTTTTTTTATTTTATTTTTATATTATTTTTTTTTTATTTTGAATATACAAATATATTTTGTTTTCAGTTTTATTTTACATTTCGCTATCTAAATTAATCGAATTTAATTCAGTTTCAAAAATATCGCCTAATCCTGTCTCCAAACTATTTTCGCATTTGCCAATACTGTCATTCAACTCCACAGATACTTCTGAAACACACAGCATATCTAGAACCTCTTGTGGCAGTTGCGCGCGTCTTCTCTGCTGCATTCGACTATCTAAGCATATTGACGAAATAACTGGATCAGACATGTCCATAGCCCTGTTAAAAACATCACATAAATTGTTTTTGCGGCTGTTCTTGCGGGCATGATGTAGTCTATCCGACTTGTATAATTTGTTCCGCGACTCAGCAGCATCTTCGCCGAAACAACCTACTGGCAGTAAGGTATTTTCAATAATTTCTCTTGAATGAATCAATACCTTGTGAACGGTCGCCGTCATTGGGAGCCAAGGGTATTTGGTTTGTATCATTTGGGCGGTATTGTGGCAAAAAGCTTGAAATTTCTGGGTATTCAATGGGAATTGACAGCAAATAGAAATGAGTATAATTTTAAGGGAATATATCAGCTCAACATCAATATCAACTATTTCCGAAAAGGTGGCATGGTCAGCAAAGGCTCTACGGGCTGTATTGCCATCATTGGTGTTTCCAAATCCACCCGTTTTTGGTTGGTCAACTTTAAGGCTCATTTTCGACCAAAATAATTGTTGTACAAGCTTTTTTTTTTCAGAAAGAGTTTTGCGATCGTCATCAGTTCGAATTTGCCATTTTTTAATACTGCTCTTGTATCCAGCATGCAAAACAAATTCAAAGAATCGTATCCAACAATGCAAAGGACTTATACCATACTTTAGAGTATCATTTTGTGGAAGAAATTTTTGGCTTTTGAAGTCTGTAATGGTCATAAAATCCTTTGGAGTTGCCTTGCAAATAGGACACGATTGACTAGATTTTGTATTTGTTAAAACGTTTAACACTTTACCATCAATCAACGTAAGAAATAGTTTAAAGTGTATTTCAATGATTTTTCCAACATCGATAACTATTTTTAAACTATTTAAGCCATTTATCTGTTGTTTTAAATCATTATCCTCAAGCAAAATTTTTTCTTTTGTTTCTTTACAAAACTCCAGTTTTATGGGACGACAAAACCTTATAGACTGAGGTGTGCGGTTATTCCAAAGTGGTCTACCGACCGAATCCACAAGTCTTAAAGGAGTCATTGTTGTTGCAAACAAGGAATAATCGGAATCATCGGATGTGGATGCTTCCTGAAATGTCTGCTTATAAGAGGAATGCCCAGTGCTGCCATCAAATCCATAGCTAACAATCAGATCAGCCTTTAGAAAATTAATATTTTCTGTCATTAATGAGACTATGACTTCCTTCTGCATTGCAACAATTCTATTTGCAGTGTGCGTTAACAATGATTGAAGGGAAACATTTGCCTGCCTCTCATTGACTTCAATACCAACTGGTCTGCAACTTTTCTTAGAATTGGCGACCTCGTTATAAAGTGGATATATGTCAGCATTTCGAATTTTACTTTCCCTTCTTGTATTCAAGTACTGTTCTTTTGTCAAATTGTTTTCTAACAAATATGCGAGTGCTCCATTTGCAGTGAAGCAAATTGGCTGATTATCAAAAGTGTGCGCTAATTTTCTCATCTTGCAAGCTCTTGTTGGACTAGCAATTGTCTGCCTGAGAACCACTGCCATATCTGCTTTATGTTGAACTCGAGCCGCTATCGAAGCTGCACGAACTAGCAATTCCGTTTCATTGTCTACTTTCTTTGCTAGGTCCTTTGCTTCTCTATTCTTTGCGCGTTCGGATTTATCCACAAACTTTATTTTTGGACGCCCTACTAAGCATTTCGAAGGGGTAATCTTAGTTGCCAAAATAAAATCAATTCTAAGCCAGTGAGCGTTTTGTTTTTGGAAGACCTCTATCTTTCTGTGGGACTTGTTCCATCTCTTAGCCAAATTTTTACAAAAAGTTCGGACTCTCTCTTTCAGAGATGATTCTTCCTCATTCAAAATGTTTATATTTCCAACTTGCCCAATAACAAAAGTGAATACAGCATCGTTCTTCTCCTCTTTGCATTTTACATCAATCCAAACTTTCGCTAGGTTGTTATACTGCAAACGAAGGTCGCCTACGAAAAAACGGCATAACTCAAAAAACGAAAAAAATCGCAACGTGAAATTAATGAAATAAACTCAAAATGGTCCACTTAACATGTCTCTGATAGTCAAAACACGGCCAAATACGGCCAACATTTATAAAGCTTATTCAAACCGCATGTTTATGAAAAAAAATTTTTATTTGAGGTTAAGTCACAATAATGAGTTTTTCGCACTAAATCAAAAAGTAAACTCAAATCTGTCGACTAATCTGTAATGTGCATACCATCACTTTTATTTTCCATATTTAAATTGTATTATTATATTTTGTTTAACGTTTTTAGAACAGATTAAAAATTCACATTAAATACCACTGCATAGACTGCCTGTAACGCGTTGCTCGTAAACAATAACTTTGACGACGTAGAAATCACGTGTTACTCGATTGTTAGAAAAAGATAGTACACAGTCATTTAGTTTAAGGTTATGTTTCATCAAATTGTAACAAAAAATTCTTTTTGCTTAAAAGTGCAACAAATGACTTTTCGTCACAAAAATGGATCAAATTACCTATAGTGCGCCGTGACGAGTCGTTTTCTTATCGCCTTGACGAGTCGTTTTCATATCTAAATACATCATATTGTTGGAAAATTATCAATATATAAAAAGTCAGTCAGTTTTGGTTGGGATGGAATTTCATTTGCATACAAAGATTCAATGTTGCTCTCATTGTTTTGAGCTTGAATCAATGCTGTTGATCAATGAACCGTCGGCGAATGAATAACAAGTTTTTAAATGCGATTAATTTCACTGAAATACAAAGCATATCAATTCGATATTTCAAAGTCCTGGAAAACAACGTGTTTTTGGGACATGTTGCTAATTTGTCGCTGCGGCAATAAATTGGCGACTCGCCGATTGACGATTGTTGCCTATTTCTCACATTTTGCTTGGTGGGAAACATTTCATAATAAAAAAATTGAACTTCAAAACTTCAAAACTTAAACTTCAATTGAAAAATATGTATTTGTATAACTTTAGAAAAGTGTGAAATTTTTAATTCCTGGATTGCTGTAACACCGTGCGACAGCATTTTTCACACCAGGATAAATCCATATGTGTGTGAAACTAGAGACCAAATATAGTAATACTGGGTACTCAGTTTTTCATTTCTACATCCTTTGTGCTTTTAAAAGGACTTCAAAATTTTGAAGGGGATAAAAAATAAAAAAAAGTTAAAAAAAGGTTAATGGTTATGTATATCAAATGAAAGATGAAAGGCTCAAGAGTTTAAATAAAATTAATTTTTTATCTATTTGTAAAAAAAGGATATGAAAAAGGTCCTTTGAAAATTTTAATCCGTTATATCCTTGTAAATTTATACAGAATTTTCTTGAAAAGTAAGTATGTTAAAACCCCAAATCTCCCTGATCACGTGTCAAAATTTCATTACTCTAACTTTATTAGTTCGAAAGTTATTAAAAAAAAGGCGGAAGCTGCAATTCTAATGAAGTAGAAAAATTCTAATTTATTTGAGTATCAGTATTTTAAATAATTAAAAAAAAATCAATTAAGCGATTAAATTAATTGAATTGATTAATTATATTAATTGAATTTTTTATTAATTGAAATTAAATCATGACTCAAATTTTACTGGTTCGAAAGTTATTTTAAAAAAAGGCGGAAGCTGCAATTCTAATGAAGTACAAAAATTCTAATTTATTTCAGTATCAGTATTTTAAATAATAAAAAGATACAAAATTAATTAAGCGGGAATAATGAAATTTTGACACGTGATCAAGGAGATTTTTGGTTTTAGCATACTTACTTTTCAAGAAAATTCTATATAAATTTTCAAGGCTATGAAGGATTAAAATTTTCAAAGGACCTTTTTCATATCCTGTTTCTTACTTTTCAAGAAAATTCGATGTAAATTTTCAAAGATATAAAGGATTAAAATTTTCAAAGGACCTTTTTCATATCCTTTTTTTACAAATACATACAAAATTAATTTTATTTACATTCTTGAGCCTTTCCTCTTTCATTTGATATACATATCGCCATATTCTAAGGTTTACTTAACGTTTCAAAATTTTGAAGTCCTTTTAAAAGGACAAAGGATGTAGAAATAAAAAACTGAGTACGCAGTATTACTATGCTTGGTCTGTAGTTTCAAGCCCATATGGATTTTTTTCGGTGTGAAAAATTTTTTTAATTTCTGTCGCACGGTGTAATCAATTAAAATATCAAATCCAAAAATAAACAATTTTTTTGTATAACTCACACATACTTACTTTAAACATTCTGATTTTCGAAAAAATTTCCCATTCATTACAATCTCTCATACATAAAAATTTGCGACAGTTTTTAGTGCAAGTTTTCAGCAATATTTAGCTGACCTCTTTCTACACATTGAACACACGTTGCATATTTGTTGGCGTACTCACAATGAACTTGCAGCTTCATGCGTTTGCTCACCGATGGCGGCACACCGTTCGAGGCGATGCACATGTAGGCACCCATTTCCGAGCGAGTCACCTTTGACAATGTCAGCATTTCGCCCTCCACGGCCAGCGCTGCAATCGGCCATTGTGACACGCATGCACAGTGGGACACAGAGAGAGTGAGAGAGTGGCGGAAAGAGGGAGTAGACAAAGAGCAAATTTCAATATGATTTTAATTAGTTTGCTGGCAAAATATTTAAGGCTTATATTACACAAATTTGCGTCAATGCATATTCATGGCTGTGGACAAGCGCATTGCGAATGGCGGAATATTTATGACGCAGCGACAGCGACTCACCCTTTGTTTTCTGGTGGGCGCCGTTGCGCGCAATAATCTCCCTGCCGTCCTCGCGGCGCCAGGTGATTTTCGGCTTTGGGTGGCCGCGCGCGCGACACACCAACTTGGCGGAGCCGCCTTCCGGCACCATCATGTCGCCGGACGTTTCCTCGTTGACAATGTCGGGCGGTATCACCACTTCCAGCGTGGCGGTCTGTAATGTAATTTTGGTTTTTGTTATTTTTGCCATTAGAAATTTTGTGCGAATGCTAATGAAATGATATGAAATGCGAAATATATTTTTTCGTGCAGTTTTTTGGGCAATTTTTTGTGCAGTTGGCCGCTAGTGCATCATTACGTATAGCCGAATGCATTTAAGTCTGCATAAAGTGAGAAAAAACGCAGGCGGCACAAAAACACCCAAAAAGGCTTAAATAGGAATTTGAGCGCCACAAACGTTGGTTGACTTTATTTGCCGTCATCGTTGTCGACGGCATCAGTTTGGTTTTTTTCCCCCCTGCTGCAAGTGTCGCTATTCCCTGTGTTGATATTGCTGCTGCTGTTGTTGTTGTTGTTGTTGTTAAAGCAATACGTTGTCAAGGCTGACTCTGGGGGCGAGTAGGTGGCACGCGCTGCTCAAATAACGCATAAAAAATTCAAGTGCGCTCACATGTCGTCGCTGTCATCACTAGTAACCCTTTGTCGTTGTTGTTGCTGTTGTTGCTATATTTGATGCCCACCAACAGTAGTGTGCCAGCAACTCCATTTGCCACTTGCCACTTTATCCCTTTTGCCATATCACAGCGCGTTGTTAGTTCAACTCTCCACGTTGCTGTTACTGCAGCACCAATGTTTGTGTGTTTGTATGTATGTGTGCGTGTGTTTCAGTGTGTGTGTATGTTTTTATTTATTTTTTTATGATTATTGTTTATTTTTATTATTTGAGCTTTTATTGGAATTGTCCTTGAAATTGTTGTTGTAGCTGTTGAGTTTCCTGTTCGCGTTTCCTTTGGCTGTAAAATGTGTAACTTGCACATTGAATTTCCACGATACGTTTTTCTGCTACTACTGTTGCCATTGTTGTTGGATTTTTTGTATTATGTTTTTTTGTTATAAATTTTTTTCCTTGTTTGCTTTTGTACTTTACGGATTTTGAGTGGATTCTTGAGCGCATACAAATGCGTGAATGAAGTGAATGAAATTTGCGCCCGCTTTGATTTCAATAAATTCTCTCAGTGCCATTGTAGATTATTGTCATTGTTTTTTTAGCGTTTCATTCGCCCAAAAAGGTTAAGTGTGAGATTGTGTTTTAGGTTGACAAGTGTCGGGTGTTCGTAACTTACTTAAAGACAGATTATTGAACATTGATCTTAGGGAGTTTGTAACATCATTCTTATCGACTTGAGGAATGAATTGAATGGGAAATTATTTGAGTTATTTAAAATTTTTTATTAGAAATATTTTCAGTAAATAGTTGAACTTTATCACAAGAAGTTCGGACTTTTTTAATGAAGACAGTCCTTAGATAAAGACAGTGTTTCTTCTTGCCTGAAACTTTCTTGGCGTTTCTAAAGCGGAATTAATTGCATAAAGTTATTCCTGAGACACTGATTTCAACTTTAACTCACTTCACTCCTATGTTCTCCGCTCGAGTCTTTTTATCAGTCAGTAGCTATTTGAGTCTGAAATCACTTTAAGCTTGACTCTATTCGCATTAAGAAGTCACTAATAGATTAAAACAGTCCTTTTCTCTTAAAACTTTTTTGGCTTTCCGGAATAAATCGCATGTATGGTAGTTAATACTGAAACATTTATTTCAACTTAAACCCGGATCATTCTCATGTTTTCCACTCGGGTCAGTTACTATTTGAGTCTGATGCCACTGTTTTCTACTCAAGTCTTTCTATCAGTCAGCAACTACTTAAGTCTGATAGCACTTAAAATTGACTCTATTCCAATTATGAAGTCAGCGAAGAAGTTAAAAAGCTTTGAATTAGGTTCAAGTCTAATAGATTAGAACAGTCTTTCTTCTTCTCTTAAACTTATCTAAATTTCCGAAAGTGGAATAAATCGCCTGTAGTTTATACTGCGACATTGATCTTAGTTTTAGGATCACTTAGGGTCACTCCTATGTTCTCCGCTCGAGTCTTTTCCCACTTCAAGTTTAACTCTATTCACATTAAGAAGTCACTTAAGAAGTTAAGACGTTTTTCAGTTAGGTTCAAGTCTAAAAATTAAAACAGTCTTTCTTCTTTCCTAAAACTTATCTGGCTTTCCGAAAGTGAAATGAATCGCATATCCTAAAAAAACCGATTTCAACTTTAACCCGGATCACTCTTATGTTTTCCACTCGGGTCAGTTACTATTTGAGTCTGATGCCACTGCAAGCTTGACTCTATTTAAATTGGCTTTTAGCAATCCTACTCAGGATCTCTCAATACTGGAAGTCTAGAAACAGATATACTCGTATAAGACAGCAGTGATACACACAGGACTTTATAAAAAGAAGAGGTCTTTTGAGCTCAATACCACTTTAAGCTTATCTGCCATGCAAAATGTTTGGAACAACCAGATATTTGGGGCGTTTGAACCCCAAACCCTCAGTTGCGTGCGCCACTATAAGACTTACGAATGCCTTGAAATGGTTTCCGATAAGGCAGTTTCTCAACCACGCAGGCTGAGTAGCACAATCAGACTTGAAACGTCTCAAAAAGACTTGAAAAGTGGGAAGGCAGTATTTGAATTAGGTTAGGTTAGGTTGAAGTGGCATCCCCTTCCAGAAGAAGATTGCTTAAGCACACAAAGATGACTTGTTGTGACTGAGTAGCACAACAATACTCGAAATGTCTCAAAAAGACTGAGATAGTAGAAAGATAGCACGAAAGCACCATAAATGGTTTGTTGTGACTGAGTAGCACAAGAATACTCGAAATGACTCGAAATTACTCGAAAAGACTTAGAAAGAAAGAAGGTAGTACGAGGTGGAAGAACTAGAATTTATTTAAGTTAAGTTAGGTTGGAGTGGCATCTTTTCCAGAAAAATATTGCTTAACCCATTGCTGCCTAATGGGTAAAATTTTACCCATGAAAATTGATTTTTAAAAAAAATCACAAAAAAGTCAATGTTTGAGATCTCTCAAAACCATTGATAGGGATAGTTAGGGTAAAAATGGAACTACCTTAACCTAGTGAAGGTCACCCTAAAATTTCGCCATCTAGCTAGAGTTACCAGACTCCAAAAATCGTGAACTTTCCGGAGGTGGAAAATGTGGCGAAACGTAGTGGCCTTAGAACTTCACAAAAATCTGCCTCCTAACTCACCTGTAAAAAATACAACTTTTGTTCACGTGTTTAGCTGATCACTTCACAAAGTATGGAAAAAAGCTACCATTGCTGCGTAATGGGTACAAAATACCTAAAGAATATCTCAGCAACGTGCAGAGATAGAAAGCTGAAATTTTGTTGCTGATCACTTTGGGTCACTTCTAGGTCGTGTATGAAATTTTATCAAAATCGTAAGGGGCGGAACCGGTACCCGGCATCAATGGGTTAAGCACACAGAGAACAATACTCGAAATGTCTCAAAAAGACTGAGAAAGTAGAAAGATAGCACGAAATAGAAAGAACTAAATTAGCATAAGTTAGGTTAGGTTTGGTTGGAGTGGCATCCTTTTCTAGAAAAAGATTGCTCAAGCACACAAAAATGGCTTGTTGTGACTGAGTAGCACAACAATACTCGAAATGACTCGAAAAGATTTAGAAAAAAGGAAGACACTACGAGGTGGAAACAACTAGAATTATTTTAGGTTAGGTTAGGTTGGAGTGGCATCCTTCTCCTAAAAAAAGCTTACTTAAGCACAAAAAGATGGTTTGTTGTGATATCATGGCACTGGAAACTACAATTAAGATGTGACTTCCCAATCTCCCAAATATCAACAGTTGAAAGCTCAGTTAAACAGCTATGACCCGAAGATCTTAGGAACATTAGTCTTCTCATGTCCATATCCGGACGTTTGCAGATAAAATGGGGGATCATTTCCTGTTTCTCTTCAGAACGAAAACTGCTACAGAAAAATGCTGTTCCTTCTTTAGTGACTGTCTTCGACAGTTCAGCAAGCATTGCGCTCGCTCTTCTTACCGGAGGCTCTAGGTTCGATTCCTATTTTCTAGTTCCTTCTATGACTAACCACATAAATTAGATTAGTTAATGTGCGCTCTTGGCCCGCAATGGCAAACCTTCCAAGTGTGAAAGGAAAACTACAAAGTATCAACCGCCATTCGTATTCGGTCTACATATCAGAGGCTATACAGAGGCAGCCACCGTAAATTATCTATATACTAGTATTCGACCGAATATTCGTCTTCGGTATTCGGCCCATTTGGCCAATTTTAAATATTCGGCTTCGATTTCGGCTGCGGTCAAAGTAGCCGAATACTTTAACCGAAGGTTGTCGCCCTGTAATGCGAGTCAATTTGCTCTGTTTCGAAGTATTTTATCAAACATCGGGATTAATAAAAATGATCTCCAATCAGCTATTTATGTCAATTGAATTGTTAGATTTTTTATTTTTGTTAGACACGGAACTCTAAGACTGTTTATGGTTTCTTTTTGCTAAAAACGAAGTGAAACAAAAAATGAATAGACAAAGAACGGCTAAATTTGATCAGTTTTTTTCTTTAACCCTTTCGACCCCGAATTTTCCCCTGTGTCTCGATATTACGTGTTGGTATTTAAATCATGCAACACTTGACTAAGAAGTGTGCACACGACATTTGAAGTCGCCACGCCTCTTTGTTAGATTTCAAGAGCTAGTTTCCTTTTGAACAATTTTAGCTTAAAACAAGTAAATTAAATTTTGTATCAATATTTTTTAGTTACAGAAAAACTATTTAATATTTATGGAAAAATACAAAATTATAACTTTTTGATTTTATTTAACAATTATTAAAGAAACGGGGTTTTGATCAAACGCCCCCAATTCGTAGACTTCAATTAGAACACAAACTTTCCCTCACATCGCTGCAAATTATTGGAAATTATTTTGAGGACAACAGTAAACTTTTTGTAATTTGCTTTGATTCACTTCACAAAATATTATTTTGTTGGTGCCTATTTAAATTAAACCTATAAATCAATCGCAGCTTTTGCTATAAGATGATAAATAGGTGAAGTTGCTCTCATGCAACTTTGGGGTCGAAAGGGTTAAACGAATTTTTGTTACTATTCGGCTTCGGCCTAAAATCCACCGTCAGTTGGACACCATTATCTACCATTCGTGATCTATAATGGTTGAAATCAAATAGCAAAATTTTCAAATAGTTGCTGAAAGACGCATTGAATTGTTGTTTGAGAAGTTAAGTGATTCTTCTATGATATAATTTCTTAAAAAGTAGTAAATCATTGAATACATAAATGACACTGAGTCCCTGTCTGAAAATGCTACTCCCACCTTGACTAGTTTCGTTGACCTTTTATCAACAGTTTCTATGTAAAAGCTGAAATGCTTTTTACTTGAATTAGTAAAACCATCCATCAACCAAATTTGTTAGTCATCACTTTAAATAACTCAACTCGAATTAAGTCAGCTGAAATCATTCTGAGCTTAAAATCCCAGCAGTGCTGACGTATCTTCATCAGACCAGCTTGCAACGAATGTGTGTCGAAGTGCTTCAACGTGAGCTTTCATTAGTCCACCAGCCATCTCACCACTTGCCATTTGGGCACAAGGTGAGTCCAACAATTAAGATATTCATTGCGATAGGATTTTTAATTTGGTTCAAGAAGTGTTCTTGGTGCTACAACCAAACCAACACCACTGCTCGAATATGACCGACAAAAAGGCCAAAACGCCAACGAGTGAAGGCAAATAAAGTCGCCCGGCCATGCTGTTGTTGTTGTTGTGTTCTTGTTCGGTGCTTATGGCCAATTAATCACGTGCATTCGACGCATCCATTGTGCGCCGGCCAGGCCAATGCAGAGAGGCTAACACAGAGCGGTTAGTTAGAGTTAGTGGGTGTAGGGGGGGGGGGGGTGCGGTGGGAGTCTAAAAGCGGGCACTTACTTGCATTTTCATTGGATCCGTATTCACTTGACACATGTACTTGCCGGCATCCTCCATTTTGACACTGCGTATGACCAGCGTCCACGTATTGAAGTCATTATGTGTGACTGACAATCGATCATTGTTCGTTATCACATGTTCGTGTATCGCCAGAATTGCCTTGGCATCGGCCTTAATCCAGGCAACCTAAAACACACCGACCGACCGACCGGCCGACGGATCAAAAGGCGCGTTGGCATTGTCGGTCGTTGGCGGTTGGCGTTGAAGCGGTAGTTAGCGTCAGAGGTTATGTTGCATGCGGCGTCGGCGTCGGCGGCGGCAGTTGTGCGCCAGCAGTCGGTGTTCAAATTGCATTTTGATGTGTTTTTTCATGCGTTTTAGTTTTCATTTTTGTCAGTTGAATGGTTGGTGGGTCGAAGAGTCGGTTGGTTGGTTGGTTGGTTGGTCGATTGGTGGGTTGTTGTTGTGGGTTTGGTTGTTATCAATGCAGCCGGTACGTTTCATTAGATTTCAACGCAGCGAAAGACGGACAGATAGACAGACCGACAGACAGACAGGCGCATTGTTGGCGCCGTCATCGTGGACCGCCAACGTCAGCCGTCGGCGCGCGTTAGTAGTGTGTGGACGCGCGTATAGTCGATGCGGCAGTCATCAACGTTTATTCAACAATTTCCGGAATTTTGGTTTTGTTCAGTTGGTGCGAGTATTTTTTTTTGTATTTTTTGGTTGTTGTTTTTTTTTTGTTAGCAACCGTTTTATGCGTTTTATTTTAGTTGCGCGTCATTGGCAAAATCGTTATATTATTTTTTACAGCCGCATTTTTGCCCAGTGCGGCGCATTTGTCGAGTAGAAAATCGATTTGCGGCCACACGAGTTGGTTGTCGGTCGTTGGTTGCACAGTGCGCGTAGTTAGTTGCAAAGGGATGATAGTTGTTGTTGTTGTTGAATTTTGTAGTTGAGAACACCATTGTTGGTATCGTTGTCAGATGTCAGCACAATTTGACGCCGTTTTCCATTTTGTGCAAAAAGTTTTCACCCAAGTGAGATTTGGTTTTTTGTTTTTTTTTTTGTATTTATTAGTAATCGTTGCAATACGTGGGATGTTTTTTTGTGTTGTTGTTGGGATTAGGATAGTTTGAATTGGTTAAGGATATGAAAAAGGATATGCCAAGTGCAATTAGCGCGAATTGCCGTAGTTGCGTATGGGTGGGTTTTTGTTGTTTTTTGTTTGTTTGAGAGGTTACGTCGTTCGTTGTTGGTTTATCGAAATAGAAATTTAAATGAGAGAGAATTTGCATTCAGTTAGTTAAACTCTGATTATTGTGTGCAATCTCAATAAACAGCAAATGGCTGCAGTTAAAGTTAAAGACAGAAAATCAACGAAACCGAAAAGTACACAAACTTAAAAGGTGCATTTTTGTGCATTAAAACATTGATACATATAGATAGATAGACAGATATATGTATGTATATATATTTGATAAGTGAATAGTCAGCCATGGCAATAATTAACAAATATTTATTTATTTAATTATTTATAAATTAAATTCTTGGAAATCATAATTCAATGAGCAAATGGAGCTAAAGTTGAAAGCGTTTTTATTGTTTTCCATACCATGAACTATGAAATAAAATGTTTAAAATGATTTATTGAAATAATGAAGTAAAGAATGAAAGTAAAGGTTAATTGGTATATGAAGAAATTTCTAAAATAATGACATTTATTTGTAAAAACTATAAGCATTTAGGAAAAGAAAGCAATAGCAATAGCAATTATTTTTAAAAATATATAATTTAGATATTTTAGACTCTGAAACAAATGGGTATCTGATTTTTTTACCCTAAAAGCAAAAAGTTTTTAAACAATCCATTTTAGAATGAGTAATTTTTTTGAGTTAGCAAGTAATTCGATTTGTATGTCCTTTTTTAATTTGATCACTTGCCCGTTTTAATCTTCTAATACCAGAAGCGTCTCTATATCACATTAAAGTATGTATTATATTTTGAAAAATGCATAGTATAAGTTTTGTTTTGTTCTAAAAATGTGAAGTTCAAATTTATATTATATATTTAAAAAACTTATAAATATTTTTTTTAACTAATACCTTTTTTTTAAATAAAACAATTGGTAAATAATAATATTTTTTAGTATTAAACAAATTTTAAAAAAATTGAAATAATTTAAAAATATTTTTAAATTTAATTTGGAAACATTGTTTTTAATTTTTATAAAAAAGAATAGTAAAAGTTTTGTTTAGTTCTGAAAATGCTAAGTACAATTTATAAAATTTATTAAAAAACTTCAAAAATTCCTTTAACCCATACTTTTTTCAATAAAACAATTGGTAAATAATAATACTTTTTTATTAAATATTAAAGCAAATTAAAAAATTTTTAATAATTTAAAAAACTCTTAAATTTAATTAATAAAAATATTTAAATTTTTATAAAAAAGAAAACTATGAATTTCTTGTTTTCCTTGTTTTATTCTAAGAATTTTTGTTTTTTCTTTGTTATTTTGTTTTTATTATTTTTTAATATTTTATTTATAAAATTAAAAACAGACATTAAAATATGTTATGTTTTTTAAGTGAAAAACTATTGTGTTTTTATAAATAAAAAATTGATTAATAAATAAAAACAATTTATCATAAATATAAAATTTTATTTTTTTTAATTTGTAATGGTTAATTTTTTATAAAACTTTTTATTAAGTTAATTTAAACAAATAAATATTTTTGAATTTAATATTTTAAAAATATTGATATTAAATTTAATAACTCAATTTTAAAATAATTTATAGTTATAGTTTTTCAAATATTTCAAATATTATATTTTCATATTTTTATAAAAAAGAAAATAATGAAATTCTTGTTTTTCCTTGTTTTGTTTAAAGAATTTGTATTTTGTATTTGCTTAATTTGTTATTTTATTTTTATTTTGTTCTAATATTTTATTTATAAAATGAAAAAAAAATTAAAATATGTTAATTTGAAAAACTATTGTATTTTTTATAAATAAAAAATTGATTGATAAATAAAAACAATTTATCATAAATATTGAATTTGTTGTTTTTAATTTTTAATTGTTAATTTTTTATAAAACTTTTTATTAAGTTAATTTAAACAAATAAATATTTTTTATATTTTATATTAATTAAAAACTAAATTAAAATTAATTAATTTTAAAATAATTTATAGTTTTTAATATATTTCATATATTATATTTTTTTATTAAAATATATTGTAAAAAATGTAAAATATTTTGTAAAAAATATGTTTATATGTCAAAATAATGCTTCAAAATTCGAAAAAATTTATATTTTAGTTTATATTATTTTTTTTTTTTAGAAAAAACAGATAATTATATAGGAAAATAGAATAATGTATATTTAAATTTAATATTTTATTTGTTTTTGTTTATAATAATTAATTGTTAATACAAAAATGTATAAATTTTTAAAATATTTGTTGTCATTTTTTAATATTTATAAAAGAGATAAATATTTTTTTGGTTTTGTATATTATAACTGTAAAATATATATAATATATAATACGTAATATATAATATATGATATATAATCTATATATATAAAAATGAAACGTGGTTCGTTCGGCCGCTTAAAACTCGAAAACGACTGGACCAACTTGAATACTTCCTTCGGCGAGTTTGTTCAAAGTGTTTACGTGAAGGTTTATAAAAAAAGAAATGTCGGGGAAAAGGGGCGTGGCACCATAAGAATACATTTTTAGACAATAACTTTGGAACCATAAGTCACACATCAATTAAATTTGGTACAAACTTTCTATTTAATCATGTCCTTCGACCGAGGGAATGGGGTGGGTATTGGACAAGGGGGTGTGGCACCGCCCATACAACTCAAATCTTTTAAGTGGAATAGCTTCGGAATTGTAAGTCGCACAGCATTGAAATTTGGTGCACCGTCGTTTCATAGATGTGGCATTCTACTGTTAAAATTTTATGGGCGTTGGATAAGGGGCGTGGCACATTTTTAATGCAGCAGAACTGTAAGTCGTACATCAATGAAACTTGGTACGAACCTACCAGTTAATCATATCTTTCGGCAGAGGGAATAAGGTGGGTATTGAACAAAGGGGTGTGGCACCGCCCATACAACTCAAATCTTTTAAATGGAATAGCTTCCGAATTGTTAGTCGCACAGCATTGAAATTTGGTGTACCGTCGTTTCATAGATGTGTCATTCTACTGTTAAAATTTGATGGGCGTTGAACAAGGGGCGTGGCACATTTTTTATGACCCAACATTTCAGCAAGCATTTCTGTAAGTCGCACATCAATGAAACTTGGTACGAACCTACCAGTTAATCATATCTTTCGGTAGAGGGAATGGGGCGGGTATTTAACAAGAGGGCGTGGCTCCGCCCATACAATTCAAATCTTTTATATGGAATAGCTTCGGAGTTGTAAGCCGCACAGCATTGAAATTTGGTACGAAATCGTCCCATAGAAGTGTCATTCTATTGATAAAATTTGATGAGGTTGGACAAGGGGCGTGGCACATTTTTTGACCCAAACTATCCGCATGATTTTGAAACTGTTCGTCGCACATCAATGAAACTTAGTACGAATTTACCATTTAGTCATATCTTTCCACAGAGGGAATGGGCGGGTATTTAACAAGAGGGCGTGGCTCCACCCATACAACTCAAATCTTTTATATGGAATAGCTTCGGAGTTGTAAGCCGCACAGCATTGAAATTTGGAGTACCGTTGTTTCATAGATGTGTCATTCTACTGATGAGATTTGATCAGCGTTGGTCAAGGGGCGTGGGACATTTTTTAGAACCTAACAGTTACGCAGTAAACACATACACACATCAGTAAAACTTGGTACGAACTTTCCACTTATTAGCATAATTTGACTAAAAGAAAGTTGTGAGCATTATACAAGGGGGCGTGGTACCCTGCTTTTTTATATACATAAATTGTTTATCCTCACTGACTGACTGATTGATTGATTGACTCATCATTATGAACTATGGGTATTTTTTGAAGAATGAACCTCCGCTAAGACGGGATTTTTTGAAATTCGGGGGTCTAAAGGGGGCAAAACATGTATTAAGGTGTTGTATGAAGAAACGTGATTTAATAGACATTTTGATTTCGAACTTCCTGCAAATAATGTAGATCAAAAATAATTCGACCCGTATTTTATAATTTTTGAGAATCAAAATTTAACTGAACTAACAATGGGTTAAGATTTGTTTACGGGAAGACTCGAAAAAAACATGAACCGATAGGCCTATTGACTTAAAAAATTGTAAAAATACTTGAAATAAAAAAATTGGACACGCGTTTCTTATTATTTTCAAAATCGAAATCTAGCAAACTAAGGGTTAAGAATTTGTTTAGAGTAAATGTGAAAACTCAACTCAAACTAAAGGGCCTTTTGACTTCAAAATTTTTGGAAACACTTGACATCAAAGATAATAGACATATGTTTATTTTTAAATCAAAATCTGACGGGGTCAACAATGGGTTCAGAATTTGTATCGGGTGAAACAAGAGAGCTTGCGTGCGAAGCCGCGGGGCCCAGCTAGTTTATCTATATATATAAAAATGAAACGTGGTTCGTTCGGCCGCTTAAAACTCGAAAACGACTGGACCAACTTGGATACTTGCTTCGGCGGGTTTGTTCAAAATGTTTACCTGAAGGTTTATAAAAAAAGAAATGTCAGGAAAAGGGGCGTGGCACCACAAGAATACATTTTTAGACAATAACTTTGGAACCATAAGTCACACATCAATTAAATTTGGTACAAACTTTCTATTTAATCATGTCCTTCAATAGAGGGAATAAGGTGGATATTGAACAAAGGGGTGTGGCACCGCCCATACAACTCAAATCTTCTAAATGGAATAGCTTCGGAATTGTAAGTCGCACAATATTGAAATTTGGTGTACCGTCGTTTCATAGATGTGTCATTCTACTGTTAAAATTTTATGGGCGGTGAACAAGGGGCGTGGCACATATTTTATGATCCAATATTTCAGCAGAACTCTAAGTCGTACATCAATGAAACTTGGTATGAACCTACCATTTAGTCATATCTTTCGGCAGAGGGAATAATTCGCGTATTTAACAAGAGGGCGTGGCTCCGCCCCCACCACTCAAATCTTTTATATGGAATTGCTTTGGAATTGTAAGTCGCACAACATTGAAATTTGGTATTACATCCTCCCATAGAAGTGTAATTCTACTGTTAAAATGTAATGGGCATTGGACAAGGGGCGTGGCACATTTGTTGGGCACAAACTATCCGCATAATTTTCGAACTGTTAATCGCACATCAATGAAACTTAGTACGAACCTACCATTTAGTCATATCTTTCGAGAGAGGGAATGGGGCGGGTATCTAACAAGAGGGCGTGGCTCCGCCCATAGAACTTAAATCTTTTATATGGAATAGCTTCGGAGTTGTAAGCCGCACAGCATTGAAATTTGGTGTACCGTCGTTTCATAGATGTGTCATTCTACTGATGAGATTTGATCGGCGTTGGTCAAGGGGCGTGGCACATTTTGTATGATCCAACAGTTATGCAGTACACACACACACACCAGTGAAACTTGGTACGAACTTTCCACTTAGTAGCACAATTCGACTAGAAGAAATTTGTGAGCATTGGACAAGGGGCCGTGGTACCGCCTCCATTTTTATATACATAGATGTTTGTCCTGACTGACTGACTGATTGATTGATTGATTCATCATCGCTTAGCCCAAACCGCTGAAGCTACAAATATGAAATTTGAACTGTAGGTACATCTTGAAAAATGAACCTCCGCTAAGACGGGATTTTTTGGAATTCGGGGTGTAAAGGGGCAAAAATGTGTTGTGTTGTATGAAGAAAAGTGATTTAAGAGACATATTGATTTCGAACTTCCTGAAATTGGACACGCGTTTCTCATTATTTTCAAAATCGAAATCTAACTGGATAAACGACGGGTTAAAAGTATGTATGGAGAAACAAATTTGTTTGGGCCTTTTGACTTCAAACTTGGTGAAAGTACTTCAAATGTACATAAAATAACTCGATACGTGTTTTTAATATTTTCCGAATATTAAAATCGGACGGGGTTAACGACCGGTTACAATTTTGTATGGCGAAACTGTAACAAAACATGAATTAATGGGGCCACTGAGATTTAAATTTTGTGAAAATACTCTTAGTGAGAAATAATTTGACACGTGTTTTTCACTTTTTTGAAAATCAAAATCTAACGGGATCAACAATGGGCTAACAGTTTGTATGGAGAACTTAGACAAAAAGCACTTCTATCGGGAAATAATTAAAATGTGCTTTTCATTTTTTGAGAAAATCGAAATCTATCGTGATAAACTTAGGGTTAAGAATTTGTTTAGGGTAAATGTGAAAACCCATGATTTAAAGGGCTTTTGATTTCAAACTTTTTGGAAATACTTGACATCAAAGATAATAGACATATGTTTTTTTTAATGAAAATCTGACGGGGTCAACAATGGGTTCAGAATTTGTATTGGATTGAAACAAGAGAGCTTGCGTGCGAAGCCGCAGGGCCCAGCTAGTATTAATATAAAATAATTTATATTCAGCTCTCTCAGCTTGGCTACGCCCCCTTTAAAATGTAAAACAATCATGCATGACCAATGGCAACACTACATGAAAGCAAAAACCAAAAATGTGAGGCTCACATATACACAGACATACTCACACACATGCAAGCAACTTATATACAAATACTTCGAAAGTTGACTGCTTAAAATGAAACGAAAACAGAATATCGGCAATGAAATACTAACACACACACACAACTCGCACACATACACACATCAGACAGGTGTACACGGTGCATACATACAAACTACGAGTATGTGTAGCTGGTATGCACGGAGTCGAATACAGTTAAGTACAATAAATAATTGAGTGCAGCTCTAAAATGTAAAATTGTAAAATGGTGCAAAGTCTGTTTCGGTTTTAAATTGGTGCGTTTAAATTGAACAGAAACGAGTGAAGAAGGAAAGAGACTTCACAACCCAAAAATTACGCAATAAAAAACCGAAGAAAATATAAATTAAACAAACAAACAAACGAATATGCAAAACAGTTGAGTGAAACATTCAACGCGAAAAACGAGAGTGCACAGAAGCGGTGCAGAGCGCAGAGGCGGAGGCGGCTAATTTATTGATGCCGACGATCGATTGCAACGCACTGTTGCTAAAAAACGCACACTCACACACACACACACAGACACGTCGAGGGCGGTGCGCTGGTTTTAAATGCTTTTAAGGGCAATTTATTTTATTGCCATGTGCGATTTGCGTTTTATTGCCGGCAACAAGCTGCTGATATAAATGCAATGTGGTTGTTGTTATTGTTATTGTCAATGTTTGTGCTTTTGCAAAGAGATAAACTTTAGCTGCCAACTTTTATGCAAACATACATAACTATTTTATATTTGATTGCAAAAGGCAATGCTGGCTGCATAAGCTGCAAGTGGCAGTTGATGAAAAGAATTTGATTTAAAAAAAAATGTTAAAAACTTAAAACATTAAAAACATTAAACAAGTTGGTTTCAGCAACATTTAAAGTTGTAAACAATCGTTAATAAACGAGCAACTTTTTGTGTTAAGCAGTGAATTTAAATGTAATAAATTTTAAAAGTAAATTTAAATGTAATGCAATAAATTTACACTTTAATGTTCTGAAACTCTTTTAAAAATGTAATGCTGTAGAGATTTGAAAAAATTATTGCCTTGGGTTCGATTCAAAGATCTCCAAAGTCAATGGTTCGATTAAAAACCGCTTCACTGCAGAAATGATTTACAACGCTGCACAGTGATTTGTTCCATAGACCAAATTCGAAAAAAATTTTAGTATCAGAATTTAACGATTTTGATGTAATTTTAAAGGTAAAACTTCAACTAAGGAAACCTCAAAAATTCTGTGAAAAAATTCTTTTGTATGGGTGCAAGCCGCTCAAAGTCGAAAGTTTTTTCAAAAAAAATTAAAAGCTGATGTGTTCTGTCTATTGAGTAAAAAAAATCTTAAAATATATGTTTGGCAAGAAGTTGCTAGAAATTTCAATTAGATTAAGAATTGATGTGGACATTTTCACATTAATGCTTTCTTACAATTTCTAAAGCTAAGGCTTCAACTTTATTTTTTAAATTTATTAATTTATTATTTTATTATTTTATTATTTTTCAAATTTAAAAACCTGAAAATTGGCAAAATTTAGAGGAAAATATTTAAAAAGTATGTAAAAATATGTTCCTGAATTTTTGTGTGTTTTAAGAAGCATTCCTTCTCTTGGGGGCTAATGTAGACACATCCTTCGATATCTTTCGATCTCAGAAAATAGTTCATACTGAAAACTGGTCTAAACTCCTATTTTTCGACTTGCAGGACCAAAATAGAATAACAATTTAAATGTGTGAATTTACAGTCTGGGATCCAAGACATGTTTTTTTTCTTACCTGACATATTTTGGTCCGGAAAGTTCCAAATATATAATTTAGTCAAAAAGCGACAAGTTTCCTCTTTCATTTGATATCCATTTCTTTATCATTGCACAACAGCAAATATTAAAACAAATACTTGAAATGCTTATGTCCTTAAAATTTTGAAATCCTTTTAAAAGGACTTCGAGTCAGAAAATGAAAAACTGACTATGACAAGTTACTATAAATGACATCTAATTTCGCGCCTATATTGACATTTTGATTGGTCTCGGCAAAAAAAAAATTTGTTTCGCACGGTGTAATAAATGTAAAGTTGATGTTTTCACTGAGTGCTTTATAACTTTTGTGTCATTTTTCTTTCGATTATATTGATATTAGACTTAACATTTGCACAAATAATAAATCTTTCGTCTTCGATTTTAAAACCAGAGGAGATAATTTATTTTATATATAAAAAAATTAATCGAAAATTTATAATTTTTGAAAATGGTGGCAAAATTCACTATTTTTAAACTTTAATCATCAGTAACTTTCCCAAATCTCATCTGATTTGCAGAATCTATATATCATTGAAAATGCTAAGGTATTATCTCCGGAACGACGGGCAGTTTGTGTTAGTCGGATGATTCGTTTAGGAGATATGTACTTATAACTGAAGCAACAAGAAAAAACTGGGTTTTCAAAGATTTTTCGAAAACGCTTCTTAAAAAAAAATTGTTGTTCTTCAGCTTCATGTTCCGCGGCCCAAAGTTAGAAAACACTTTTATTTTAGCCATTATTTAAATTTTTTTGCAAAATTAAGACATTGCCAATGTTGATGTAACTGATGGAATGTAAAGTCTGAAAAATCGAATCAACACAGTTGTTGCTATCGCTTAAAAAATTACGAAAATTTAAAATTTAAGTTTCAGGTTTAGCCAAACTAAATAAATTAAAAAAAAACAAAATGGAGATTTCAATTCAGAAGCCCCCAAATTAACTTGTATACAAATTTTTATTAAAAACAGACCGTTCCTTCTAATTTTGTCCGACCGTTGTATGGAGTCGAATCACTGTGCGCTGGTACTTAGGAGTATGAATTCTACCAACTCATTGCAAACTACACAAACAATAACACATGAATTTAAATTGCAAAGAAATAATTCAGTAAAATTAAGAACTCCACACACACACACACACACACACTAAGCAAGTTAATGGCAAATATGTGAAATTTCTGCACACATTTGATTAGCGCTCAGCGGCGCCGATTGCATCGGGCATTGTTGTTGCAGTCGGTTGGCCGCCGCAAACGGCACTTCCGGTTTATGAGCACGCGTGCGGTTGTTGAGCTTTCGACGCGCAGGCACGCACACAGCCGCCTGTTTGCTGCGGTCTTGCGCTGTCAGCCGTCGCCGCACCCTGCGCCCTGTTCGACACACGCACCTGCCAACTGATTAGAATGCACAGGTAAATGCCTGGAAATGCGCAAATTTGCACAGCGGCTGCAGTTGTCTCGTTGCGTGCTTCTGGGCGCTGCCAAACATTTGCCAAGTTCGCTGGCAGCCAAACCAGCACTGGACCAGCCGCTGAAAATCGCACAATACCGAAAATAAATTTGCAGCATTTCGCCGATAATTTCGTGCCGGTCGAGTGAGTGTTTTTGCGTTTTCCGGTGACCTTGTGGCCACCCAACCAGCGGCCAAACCATATATTCGACGTTGTGCAGCGCTGATTAAATTCGAATATATTCAGTGTCCACACACACACATACACACACACAGACAAAAGCGGCCGCGCAAACAACACGCATAACGGCACATTTATCGGTTAGTGGCAGCGCTTGTGCGAGTGTGTGAGTGTGTGTTGGCCAACTACAGCCACGTTTGCCACATTGCTGCACGGCTGCTGTCGTCATCGTATTTTTGCGTAATTTTATGATCGTTGCGCCACACACGCACATGCGTGCATGCATGTGCATTTTTTTTTTTTGTTTTCTGACGGAGGTGGAAAATCTTCGGAAGATGCCGGAACTCCAGTTCGTCGGCATGCCGGATTCCTACCGACTAAAAACCACCCCCCACTATCTCCCCCTGCGGAACCGCCTTCCAGCATCTCTTCACAGGGGGGGACCTAGCCTTATCCTGGCTCTTCCACAACAAGACGTTCATTGGCACGTCTGCCCCTCTCGATCTCGCGTTGCCTTGTCATGATTTCCGCCGCAAACCGCGCTACTGCTTCCCAGCTGGACCTGGACTTCACCATTTTTCCGACTAGCGACTGCACTGTGGGCATACCGCCGATTTTATTCGCTAGGCGGCGCCGTTGGCTAGTGTACCTTGCACAGTTAAAAACAATGTGCTCAGCGTCCTCGATTGACCCGCTACAGAAGTCACAGAAGGGGTTCTGCTCATACCCCCACCTATGTAGGTATGCCTTAAAGCAGCCATGGCCTGTCATTACCTGCGTGAGATAGTGGTCCACCACCCCATGCGCACGGTCCATCCACATGTGGAGGTCGCTTATTAAGGCGATGCATGTGCACATGCATGTGCATGTGCGTGTGTGTGTGTGTGTGACTCTGGACAAGCGTATTGAGTGCTTGTCAGCTTGCATTGTGCAAATGGCCGGCCCACTAAACGTGCTTACTGTCCGAACTGGAAGGGCTACGCGGCTTTCGATACCGAACCAAACCAGAAATCGATGTGAATTTCACTCATGGGAAATGTAATTGCAAAGACCCATTTCTCGCCTCACCAATGGACATACGCACGCATTCATTTTATCAGTGTTTTTGTGTGTGCGTGCGTCTCGGCTCAGTTGTATTGAAGTACAGCGCAGCTGCTGTTTTTGCAGTATTTTTTGCAGTTCGATGGTAAAATTACTTTAGAGCTTACAAAGTTTGAATCTCTTTAAGGTCGAAAGGATTTGAGCTCTTTGTGAAAATGTGCACCATTGATCTGACAACATCCTGGCGGGTCTGAACTAAATTTCTAACTTGCATTGATTAAAAAAAGTGTATAAACTAGCACACAGTGAACTCATGTAAATATTTATTGATGAGAAGTGTTGCGTTGGTTTTGGAGTTAAAATTTTGGAAGGATGAAATTTAATTAAAGTGGAATACTTAAAGGAAGGATTTAAGCCCGGGGCATCTTCTTGCAGAGACGAAAACGGGGATCTGGTTACGGATGCGCAGGGTGTACTGAGGTTGTGGAAGGAGCACTTCACCAAGCTGCTCGCAGGCGACGAAGGGAACAATACCGCCAGTGGTGAAGATGTCCAGATGGCACCAATCGACGACGACGGTGTGGATGTGCCACCGCCCAGCCATGACGAGGTCTGGGTCGCTATCCAGCGACTCAAGAACAATAAAGCTGCAGGGCCGAATGGGCTACCAGCTGAATTGTTCAAGGCCGGCGGCGGTGAGCTGATTGGGTGCATGCATCAGCTCATCTGCAAAATATGGCTGGAGGAACGAATGCCCAACGATTGGAACCTCAGTGCCCTTTGCCCTGTGCTGAAGAAAGGCGACCCAACAATATGCGCCAACTACAGGGGTATCAGCCTACTTCCCATTGCATACAAGGTCCTGACGAGCGTACTATGTGAAAGATTAAAGCCACTCGCCAAGGCGCTGATTGGACCCTATCAGTGCGGCTTTAGACCTGGTAAGTCCACCATCGACCAGATATTCACTCTACGCCAAATCCTGGAGAAGACCCATGAGAACCAAATCGATACTCACCATCTCTTCATCGATTACAAGGCAGCATTCGATAGCCCGATAAGGGATCGCCTATATGCCGCATTGTCTGAACTTGGTATCCCTGCAAAGCTCGTGAGACTTTGCAGAGCGACGTTGAGCAATACGCGCAGCTCCGTCAAGGTTGGAAGTGACCTCTCCGACCCATTTGATACCGTTCGAGGATTCAGACAGGGCGATTCTTTGTCCTGCGACCTCTTCAACTTCACCATGGAGAGTGTTCTGCGCAAGGCCGGTGTACATCGTAATGGCACAATTTTCAACAAAAGTGTCCAGCTCCTTGCCTACGCTGATGACATTGATGTCATCGGGCGTAACAAGCGAGATGTCACCGCTGCCTTTGCGGCTATCGAAAGAGAATCTGCCAAAATGGGTCTGGTGGTAAATGAGGGCAAGACGAAGTATATGCTGTCTACACGCAGGGACTCGCAGCGGCTAGGGTCTCACGTCGAGGCCGACAGGTATACCTTTGAAGTTGTCAAGGAATTCGTCTACCTTGGCACCGCCATCAACAGCAGCAATGATGTCAGCCTGGAGATAAAGCGAAGGATTACTCTTGCCAACAGGTGCTACTTCGGTCTCGGTAGGCAATTGAGAAGTAGAGACCTCTCTCGACCGACAAAACTTGCGCTCTATAGGACGCTTATCTTGCCCGTGCTTCTCTATGGCGCTGAAGCATGGACAATGACACGAAACGACATAGCGGCCCTTGGAGTGTTCGAGAGGAAGGTACTTCGCAAAATCTTCGGCCCTGTACGTGTTGGTGACGACTATCGTATACGAACCAATAACGAGCTGTATGAGCTGTATAAGGACATGGACGTAGCGCAGCGAATTAACATCCAGCGGCTACGCTGGCTCGGTCATGTCTGCCGTATGGACGACGAAGCTCCGGCGAAAAAGGTGTTCGATGCGATGGTTGGAGGTCGACGGCGAAGAGGGAGGCCGTGTCTCCGGTGGAAGGACCAAGTTGAAGAGGCCCTGTCATCACTTGGTGTGACTAACTGGAGAAGGCGCGCGCAAAGCAGAGGCGCCTGGAGAGAAGTTTTGCGGCAGGCCGTAACCCGATAGCGGGTTGTTATGGCCAGTTAAGTAAGTAAGTAAGGAATACTTAAAGTGCTGAAAAAAGTGCATCAAGGGTTTAATTTCATAAATGATCATTAGGAGCCCAGAATTGTCTTCATTCTGTCTTACTCTCTAAATGAGGAAGTACTTGAGTCCCAGTGTTGGTGCGCATTGTTTGGGCCAATACTCAAAGTCAGACAGTTCGTCTCTGCTTAGCAGTTACCAAAAATGTATTGAAAGAAAGCTTGAAACTTTAGCAAGTCGGTATCTATTGACTATTTACCTACCCTGTATAAGCTACTGTACCCAATAAGCTTTCTTAAATGATTTTGAACACAATCGAGCGGCTTCACATCGGGTCTTTTTCTAGCTCCTGTCCACACTTACATGAGAGTTTGATTTAATTTTCGGTTAGGTAAAGCTGACGTGGCAACTTTATACCAACGCTTACTTTCGCTATAATATTTAATATTTTTTGTTTTTATTTAAAAATTTTTTTTTGTATGTTTACAACTTTGTGATTAGTTTCGTTCTAAGTAGTAAATATTTCATACTTACAGTTTTCAACGAGCTACAATTGAAGCCTATCTGAATCTATCAGGTAATTTATGTGGAGATTGAATGAAATCTAAGACATGTGTTTTGCATCGAGACCCTGTTCATTCCATCGTAGTTCAATCTCCAAAGTTTTCGATGCAACCATTTCTATCTCACCCATAACACTGTACAACAAAAAAAATAACAGCGTTCTGACAACGGATTCTGGTAGAGGGGGCCAAAAAAAATATACGTGTATCAGCGTTCTGAAAGTTTACGTCTGAATTTTTTTTTTGGGGGGTCAAAGTTTTCCCCTATTTGCACATTCTTATGGTGAATCGGCATACGAAAACCATGTAACCTCAAATTTTAGGTATATGATATGTTCAGCAATTTGATGTAAAATACTACGGAGAACATTTTTGTGGAGCATTTTAACCCTCTAGCTCCTATTTGTATGGGTCAAATTGACCCTTTTTTCTAAAATGCCAAAAGTGTCCTGTAAAACAGGATTTTTTAAGGACGAAATATATCACGAAAATATTCGCCATAAAATTCTACTATAGGTCGCTGAATACATCAAAGCTCAGAAATTAACTTAAACGGCAGAATTAAGTCAAAACTAAAAATGTGTTTAAGTGTTAATTTCGTACTTATTCAAAATTGGTACTAAAATGTCAATGAATATTTGGAATTTCAGTTGGTGGTTGTTTGAATGATTGGGTCTTCGAGGTTGAAAATCATAAATCAAAGTATAAGATCTGGTACGAGAAAAGGACAGTTGCACAAATTTTGCTCAGTTGACTTCATCTTATCTTCTGTACAGGGTTTTATATTTTCTTCTTTACTTATCTTCTCAAATGATATCATACGTGTTATTCAACTTGAAATTCAAAAAGAAAGCGCTCTATCTTTTCCTTTCTGGAGATAAGAAATAGTCCAGTCCAAGTCCAAATAAATAAAGATTTTGAAAAGCAAAAAGTTGATCATTAAGCAGCAACTCGTAACCTTTCATATGTAAGTCTGCACTTTGTATAGAAAAGCTATATGTTATAGTGGCAAAAGCAGTTTATGGGTTTAAATTACCCAATATTTGTTTATTAAAAATTGTTTGGGTAACAAACATAATTTCAAATGTTATTACGCTCAAAAGTTTTGAACTGAATTCGCAGAAAATTCTCATAGAACCAATATAAATGTTGGTATAGAAAATGATCTCCTCCTCCTGCCGGGTCAAAGAATTAAGTATTTAGATGTTGGACTGTTAAAAGTGATGGCTACAGCTAGAACTGGGAGAGAAAGTAGTAATAATAGGGCTGATAAAAATTACTTCTGGCTCTGATGGATTGGACACTCGACTCATTACTTTGTCCTTGAAAAGTCTGTGAGTAGAAATTACACATTATATCTGTGACAGACATCTAAGTACTTAGTACAAAGTTTTTTAAATATAATAGAAATAAGCAGTGTCTGTTACAGGTTTCTTCAACTTTTGTTCGAAGCTAAAATTCAGTAAAATACCACGAACAGGAGTAGGAATTTTCAGTTCACTACTAAGGATTTCAACTGAACATACTTCTAGTTTAAAGCTTTTGGTCAAATAATTCACACTGAACAAACTAATATCATGTTCAAACTGACTCCCTTAAACTTATTAAAAATAAATGAGCTTTTTGTTGAACACGACCGTCCACATTGGCTAATGAAGTTTAGTTTGGCATTGTTTACAATTAAAAAATAAAGAATTTTATGAACTAATGTGGTGGCAACATGATTGAAAGGAAATATTGCTGTATTTTTCCCAATCCTCGTCAACATACTCAACTTCGTCCAAATATTTGATGCCTTGTATTCAGATGCAATAAAAAAGCGATGAATGGAATGAAAGCAATTATTTCCATTCATTTCAAATGTTAAAATTTTAAAATTATTGTTTTACTTTCACGAAATGACCGTTGAATTTTAGGGCATGTGTTTCACACATGAAAAGCTGTGTTTCGTTGGTAAAAAAAGCTTTTTTATAGAAAGCTTTCAGATACAACCCTGCGCCGAACTGGTTTTAGATCGTTTTAAATGGCTTAACGTGTCTAATTTTCAGCAAAAATTGCATATGAATGAACATGTTTCCAATTGGTTTTGTTCATTTAACTTGTTTAAGCTCATTAAATAGGTTTAAGTCGTCAGTTTGATATGATATGATAAAACTTTGACAAATGCACTGCAGGAGTGAAGATTTTTAAAAAATCTGTTTTCTCATTTGTGAAAATGTACTACGTAGTTAGTACAAAAATCATATGTCTGTCACTATGCTTTATCTGTCTCTATGCTAGTACGAGCTTTTCGGTGGTATTTAGAGCCTTCATTGTAGTATTCTCCAAAGTGTCAAAATTGTACGTATGTCCTAATATGTATGAAACGACCTCTTCCTTCTCCGCTCATGCTGGATGTCTTTTCGCATGGTCCACTGACAAGTTAGGACTGCTACTTGTAGGTCTCAGTCGGCTTTGAAAATTTGATATCAGGGTTTAGTTTGATCCTTTGCAAAACTCACTGCAACAAGGCTTACGCTACTATTAGATTTTAAGGATGTATAGGACACAAATTCTAAGAATGTACTATATGGTGTGAACGAGGAAACAGAAGTTGTACTATCAAACCTGCTAAACTACAAAAATAAGTCGAATTGGTCTATTGACTGAGTGCTGGTTAAAAGACAGTTGCATACTACTTCACCTAAGCTACTCCTTCTTGTACTCTTTTTGGTACTTCTACATATCTACCGACTACTCCTTTTTCAGGCTGCTGCCAACAACAAAGGAAGCAGCCGATCGAGCTCTACTGCTGCTGCCTTTTTGTTTTGGTCTCTTGAAGGCATTTAAATGCTTGCAATGCGCTTAGATCAGTGACAATAATTCTGCTATAGCAGAGACACCAACCCTGCCTTACATTTTCGTAAACGCACATTAACGCAGCCGAATGTCCATCACTGCTATAGATCATTGTAAAAGCGATGCTGCAACTGACAGATGGATTATGTGCGCTGCCATCAGGACGTGACGTAACGTCTGCTGTATGATGCAAAACCAGCGGGCCAACATCAATTTCCGCAGGCGCTCTCAGCACTGAAATCGAAACTACACGCAGCGTCCATTGAGTGAGCGAGTGGGTGCGCGTCATTTAGGCGGGTCTGCTGGTCTCTTAAGCCGTTCAACTACTGAGCGTTTGAGTGAAGCGTTGCATATTGAATGACTCGCCGAACAGCCGAATTTCGTCTGCGCACCGAATGTTAATTAAAGCGAATTAGCCGCAAGCACAACAGCAGCAAAATGTTGGCGTGCAACGAGCATTGGCAGCGGCAGCTTTTTGGCAATAAATTAGTCAACATTTATCGAGAATAAATCAAATCGAGTACTCAAAAATCGACTACTCAAATATGAAATGTGTTGCACATATTTCGAACCAAGCAATTTTGTGTTTTTTTATAAATTTGTTTTCGATGCGCTCTTTGGCCAACAATTTGCTGTCATGAATGTGCAATGGTTGGCAGTGCACAGAAGCTGCTGAGTCGATGGTTTGGTGGGGTTTTGCGCTGAATTCGCAAATTTGCAAATTCGATCAACGTTGATGCGGCAGTCGGCATTGATTGACATTTTATGACATGACGTTTGGTGAGCGCAAAATGTGTCCGTTTCCAATGGCCGACGAGCGTGATTTTGGTGCGTGAATGGTGAATGGTGCTGGTGCATGGTGCTGGTTGGTGCATTGGGTGGTGCAATGGTGCTTGGTTTAGCGCATTGCCAACTGGTGAGCTACGTGTTTCCAAGTGTAGTCAAGGCAAGTTATTAATTAAGTGCTTTTGGTGCAGTTGAGGCTTGAATTGTTAGTGCTTTGGTGCATTTCAACTAAAAACGAATTTGTTCAAAAATAATTTCAGTTCGAAAAGAACATAAACGAAAAATTGTGCACAAATCGTGAAATAATTGAAAACAAATCGTAAAACAGAAAACATAAATTGTCAAAAAAACAACAAAAAATTGAAAAGTTGGAAATGATGTTGTGACGCCGCTTAAAACCGATACATACCCTGGCCGTTGAGGAGTCGCCACTCACCCTATGCCCGCCGAGATTGTTGACGACGCACGTGAAGGTCGCGTCGCGGCCCTGCGCCACGGTAACATTCTCCAGCGGAAATACAAAATCCGGCTCGAATGCGCCCACTGAGGAGATTTTGTTGGAAATGGAAATATCTTCATTGTTCAATGTTGTTGTGTATTGAGTTGGTGTGTTTACAATTTTTTTTTGGAATGGGACAAAAAACATTAAGCAGCATTTTAAATAACGAAAATAACAAATTCATTAACGATTCATCAATATAGGTTAATGGTTAATGGTTAATGCATGTAGTTGTAATATATGTAAATAGTTGATAACATGTTGTTGTTGTTTCATATATATATATATACAAGGTGCGTCCCAAAGTAAACAGGACTTTTGCAATAGGGACGTTTCTGGTGGCGCCATCTATGTGTGAGGACATGCGTTGGAAAGGTACATCTTTCATTCACATACTGTCTAAATTTCATGACATTTGGTCTAGTAGACGCCGAAATATCCCGCTCAATGTGACAGTATGTTTTTAACTTTGGTACGAGAATGTCGATCGAACAAAGAGCTAATATTAAGTTCTGTTTTAAACTTGGTAAAACTTTTACCGAAACGTTTAAATTGTTAAAGCAAGTTTATGGTGATGATTGTTTATCCCGTGGCCGTGTTAATGAGTGGTTGAATCGATTCAAGAATGGTCGTGAAGACTTGAATGACGACGAACACGTCGGCCAGTCGAAATTTGTGATTACTGACGATGCCATCAAAACTGTGCGTGATTTTATCAAAATGCAGCCAAAATCATCATTGGAATTGATGGAAATGGAATTGAACATCTCCAAAACATCAATTGATCGCATTTTAACTGAACATTTGGGTCTCCGTAAAGTGTGTTCTCGCTTCATTCCGCACACTTTAACCGACGACCAAAAAGCGCAGAGAATTGAGCACGCAAAAGACATCGTTCGGGAAGCCAGACGTGATCCAAATTTCTTGTTCAACATCGTAACCGGTGACGAAACGTGGTGCTTTCAATATGATCCCGAAACAAAGCGTCAAAGTGCCGAATGGAAGCACCCAGATGAGCCAAATCCGAAAAAAACCCGCCGTGAGAAGTCAAAAATCAAAACTCATCTCATTTGTTTCTACGATTCAAAGGGAATAATTCATCGACAGTTTGTTCCACCGGGAAAAACAATTAACGCTTTGTTTTATGTTGAAGTTTTGAAGCGTTTGGTGCATCGCATTCGTCGTATTCGGCCAGAATATCGCGAGGAAGGAAGTTGGCGTTTATTGCATGATAATGCACCGGCTCACAGAGCCCTAGTTACGACCGATTATTTGACCAAAAATCGCATTTTTACCATCAATCATTCACTGTATTCGCCTGATATGGCTCCCTGTGACTTCTACTTATTCGGTCAGTTGCATTTGCCGATGAAAGGAAACCGTTATAAGGACGTTGAGGACATCCAAAAGGCTTGTACCAACATTCTGAAGGCGATGCCGGCCGATGACCTAAAACACTCATTCCAAATGCTTTTGGACCGTGCAAAACGTTGTATCGAAGCAGAAGGAGAGTATTTTGAATAAATAAAAATAATTATACAAAAATAATCATCCGTTTTCTTTATTTTATAAAAGTCCTGTTTACTTTGGGTTGCACCTTGTATTAATAATCGCACGTAATTGATTGTTTGTTGCAAATGAAATGAAGCAACAGAAACATCGCAAACGCAAAACATTGGCGCGGCCGCGACACACTCACCTATGCAGTTGCAGATGAGTAGCGCGAGCAGCAGCTGCCAGCGTACGCCTGCGCCGGGCTGTAGCGTCGCCGAGGCGGCGCCGCCAAGCAGCCGTGGCATGCGCCGACAGCGGTGCTGGCTGGGCGTGTTGGCTGCGGCGGCGGCGCACGTGGCCGCTCTCGGTCGAGGGGATGCTGTTGGTGGTGGTAGTGGTGATGGTGGCGGCGGTGCGGTGGCCGGGACGTGTGCTGCTGGTCGTGCTGGTGCAGTGCGTGCGGACTCGGTTGCGATTGAGGCTATCATCATGAAGTCGAGCTTCTCG
Organism: Melieria crassipennis; assembly: GCA_963668005.1. NCBI lineage: Eukaryota > Metazoa > Arthropoda > Insecta > Diptera > Ulidiidae > Melieria > Melieria crassipennis. The sequence continues at coordinate 32,005,690 of OY764962.1, read as the reverse complement.
TAATTGTCATCGCTTGCGTATTGTGTGGGAGCTGGCAGTTTGTGGCAGTTGTTGGTTCCGAATTGTTGTCAGCTCAATTCAAGTGGATGCTGGCTAAAAAAGTAATGAGAGAAAGTAATCGGTAAACAAACGAGCGTGTTGGTGGCTATGAAATGTGAAAAGACGCAAAGTGCAAACTAGAAATATGCCACAATTTGCTGCATCGCACAGTGATTCAACTCCATACAACCACGGAACAAAATTAGAAGGAGTGGTCCGTTCTTCATAAAATTTGGTATACTAGTGGTACTACTGAATTGAAATCTCCATTTGGTTTTTCTTAAACTTTTGTAGTTTGGCAATGTCTGAGACTTAAATTTGCAATTTTCGTCATTTTTGGTCAGCTATAGCAACGAGTGTGTTGGCTAGATTTTTCAGATTTTACATTTAATCGCTAACTTCAACATTGATAATTGCAAAGAGTACCAAAATTGTCTTAGGACCCTTTATTTGTGCAATAAAAACGATAAAAATGGACGTATGTTTTACTTTTTTGCAGTTTTCTCAATTTTTCATGCTGATTGCATACTTCTAGGGATAACAAAAGAAATGTTTTCGAAAAATAGGTGTTTAGACCACTTTTCAAATTGAATTATTTTCTGAGGAGGATGTAATTACATTATTCGACAAAAAAAAGAATGCTGCTTAAGGGGGTCGTCTACGTAGCGGCCTGGTTTTCGAGCCTGTTTTTCAAGATTTATTACGAAGGAACGAAAAAAGATATTCAGTCACTTTTTCTTGTTTTTTTGTTTATTTAATCGTAATCTTTCAAGTGGCAAGGTCATAAAAATTAGAGTTCTACATATTCGAGTGCAGGATGACCTTGAACGTGCCCTCATCAGAATTTTGATATAAATTTCCCTGCACGATTTTGGGCCAACCACGTAACCTATAACAAAAAATGAAACTAATGTATAATTGATATTACATCAGCTATGTTTAGACACCAGCTTTTTGTAAAATTCATAAATCTCTCGAAATGGTGGACATTTTTTAAAGAAAAGTTATTTTCCCCCCTTTTTTTTCAAATGTTGATTGCTTGTTATAATAAAAAAAAGAATATTTTGTTAAAAGCTCGTGTCTAAACATAGCGACATGTTTTCTGAGCACGTAAAAAAATAAATCGAATCGAAGTTAGAAAAATACGACTTTCGGGAAAACGCGTTTAAAGTTCACAGAGAGCGCGCGGAAACACCGTGAGCGAGCGTGTTCAATGCACTACAGCTCAATAACCGTAAAGAGTTTACCCAAATCCTTTGGAAATAACATACATCACGTCTTCCAAATGAAAATTATTTAAAAGAAAAAAAACTGATTTTTTAAAACTTTGTACGTAGACGACGCCCTTAAAATAAAAAAATCCAGGAACATACTTTCACATACTTTTTAGATATTTTCCTCTAATTTTTGCTTATTTGCAGATTTTTAATTTTGAAAAATATTTTAAATTTAAAGTGAAGTAAAAGCTACAACTTTGAAAATTTTGAAAAAATATTAAAAGCGAAAATTACCACATTATTTCTTAATCTATATTGAATGTTTTAGCAATTTCTTGATAACCATGTATTTTTACAATTTTTTTTACTGAATAGACTAAAAAACAGAAAATATGTGTTTAAAATTTTTTGTGAAAAAAGTTTCAACTTTGAGCCGCTTTTGCACACGTACTAATTAATTTTTTGCACAAATTTTTTTGGGTTTTCTTAGTTTGAGTTTTACCTTTCAAATGACATCAAAATCGTTAAATTCTGAGACTATACATTTTTGGAATTTTGTCAATGGAACGAATCACTGTGGGGCGGGATAAATGCCCTTTCCCATGCAAAAAGTCCATTATTTCGCTTGCTAACAGGGAGCAGAGAATTACTTTCGTCATAGAGTTCATCTTACCCACCTACCCTTATGAAAGTCTTGTATGTCTCTTGTACAAACTTATCTTAAACGAATTCAGAGAATTTTTATTTGCTTCCTCTTTGGTCCTTGAATTTTGCCCATCCGATTGCTTTCCATGAATCACATTGAACTTCAAATCGTTACATAAGTAGCAGAAGATCTTCTTGAAATTTGTAGTCAATGTCATCAATTCACTTTTTGACTGTCCGTGTATGCTATACATTTTTAAGTTCCAGTCAGATCTCCTCGAAGGTCTGAGCTTTTTAATTCTAGGAACCCAAGAAAGTCAAAAGGACACCATTGAGGTTTTTTAATATTTTTATTTTACTACTCATAGAAAATGTTACTATTTTTATAATATTTTTTTTCTAATTTTTGTTTACAACAATTTTAAGTTTAATTTTAAGTCGAATAATTTTAGTGAAGTTTTAAAACTATTAAGATGGGAGTTAACAACTTTGGCTTACCATACAAAAATTTCCAATTACAATTCATTGATGAAATTCTTATGACTTTGATAGAAAATCACAGAGAGGGGAGGAAGGAGGATCTGAACTAACAGTCCGCCAAATACATTCATGCCAACAAGAAAAACTGCTCCTAAGATTCCATACGAAATATAATTCTATGATTTTAATTACAAACAAATTGCCAATAATACACAAATTGCAATTTTTTAAGTAAAAATTTTCATTTCAAAAATTGGGCCATTTTCTCTGATTGCCAATATTTTTTTATTTTTTTTTAATTTAATATTTACACATAAACTCTTCAACAGCATTCAACAACATTGTATTCAAAAAACAAAAAAGCCAAAATGGAATTTTCGGCCATTTCATTATTAAATTCTTTCATTGTGCGCGCAGAGTTTAAGCCCGAAACTTCCCAACAGCCTGAAAGTACATGTTTCATGCTTTCATCGACCAACCGGCCAGTCAGTCAGTCCAAATAGTCAATGCACGTGTGGCACAAAGCAATAGCAGCAAAAACAAAAAACCGGCAACTTGGCAACACTAGCTGACGCGCTTTTAACACATAGCCGGAGCACGTAGCTGATATGTTTTACCGCCAGCAGGACGAGTAAACGACGGCACGACTAGACAGACAGTCGGGCAAATGGACACACACATACACATACACAAACGCAAAATGCAGCTGTGTGAGGCTGACCGGTGTTGGCCGGCTTAAGGCACCTTGTAAAAATACAACAAGCCAGCGAGTGGAGGATCAAAAGTTTTCACTTCGTTTTAATCAAATTCGCTGCGGCACAAAGGCGCATTTCAGCGAAGGTGAGCCGCACGGAGAGCGCGGCGTGTGTCTTAAATGCAAAGTGCAGCGCGGCTCGCTTTCAATGGCAACGGCTGTAAGGAATTCCCGCAGCGCGGCGTGGCGCGGTGCCTTTGTGCTGCGCTTTAATTTCACGGCGTGGCTGCGCTCGTAAAGCGTGCAACAAAATGTTGCCGTGAAATTGCTGTCGACAGTGTTTGCGGCAGCGTCATTGCGTTGGCGCAATTGAATCGAGTCGTCGTTTTTCTTGTTGTTGTTGTTGTTAGTGTTGGTGTTGTGCGTGGTTTAATTTAAAGTTGTGTACGTGGCTGCAGTGCGAACGCATTAAAACTGAATTTGCGCGCTGAAATTAGCAGAATTCACAATTAGCGGAAATTGCACTAAATGTGCAACGTGGCAAACATTTAAAATGCAAATTATTTTGACCTAGACAACGCAACAGTGTTGCCTGGAAATTATAATAAATTTCTTAACATCACTTTTCGAATCACTTTTTTTGCTCAGATGACTTTAAAGCGTTTTTAGATGTGTTTCGTGGAATGTGTAGGCAGAGAATTCTGCTTTTTCAGAGAAATAAAGATTTTGTATTCAATGACATTGAAAATGTACGGAAAATGCTTGCGTGGCGGGATTATCTACTATGAAGTTATCATGCGAGTAATGAAATCCAAAACAATTTTCCTTTGTTTCATAACAGTAGAAAATTTGAAAAAACATGAAGATATGATATGATATCAGTAATGCAAATCAAAACATTTTCCCTCTGTTTCTTAAAAGTGAGCCTGTTCAGCAGTGAGCAGTGGTTCAAGAAATATAAACATTCAGACCATGTTAGATGATATGGAAAGACTTTCCTTACTTTGAGCATCAAAGCTTTCTCAATTAAAGGCTGACAGAAAAGATGCAGTCTCCCGTGGCCTATTGGCCGAACTGAAACATTCTGTGAAAAAAGGCTGACAGCTTGTCTAGAAAAGATGTAGTCTCCAATATTGGTCGACCTGAACCATTCTGTAAAAGCTTACTCTTGAAATTTGGCTCTATTCCCTATTCAACAGTTTATTTCAAGGCCTTTGGTATCTTAGGTACTAAAGGAACGTTAAAAAAAAGAAAAAATCTTTCGAAACCACCACACTTGAAGGGTTTTCTAGGAGTTTTCAATCCTAAAAGCACCAAAAACTCATTCATTATAAAGACCGCAAGTTTTCATACAAAGACTACATATTATATCTGCTGATACCTCGAAAAGTACACATCAGATTTGGCTTGTTGTAGTTGAAGAATCCTAATTCTAGAACTAATTATAGAACCCGATTAAAAATAAACCCGAAAAATAAAAGTCATCAAAACAAAAGTTGATTGAAATACTAAAGAAAGCAGACATTTAAAAATGGAAATGCGGCAAAATTACCACAATGGTCTTTCTAGTGTTAAAGGCATTTCAAGTGATCACTACAAACTCAATTGCTACATATTCATGCCCCGAACACATTGACATAGACGACGGCAGCAGTGCGACCGCATCTTTCAAAGTAAAAAATCAGAACGTCCAACGATCACTGACCGCAGTTGTCGCTGTAGCCAACTAGCTTTCAACAACAATTACAAATTTGTTAGAATTTCAGCAAACACCCTAAAATTTGTATTTAAGCGCACAAAAAATATGACTGACATGATGTTGCTGCCATCTTCATTGTAATCAAGTAGTAGACTACACGGCGACAGTTAAAGCCGGGGCCATTTTAAAGTTGTGTAGCCGTGTCGCTGTCGTCTTAAATGCATTTAGGCCATTAATATAGTTATAGTATTATCTGGCAACTCTTATTAAATACTTCTATTACTAACTATTACTATTACTGCTATTACAACTACTAATACTATAATAATTATAACAACTAACCAACATGTATAACAACTAAGTACTTCAACAAATTACTAATACTATTGTAACTAGTGCTAAGATGATGATTGGAAGTTGTAAGAAGAGTCAGTTCGAAAATAAAGTTACTAGAAAATAGACCTAAAAAGAACTCTACATAATTATATGAATCTAGTTTATGTATCAGCTGCAGGCTCTGTGCAGTGATGAAACCTCAACGGTAATGTCCGACAATTTTACAATTTTCATAGTCAGATCTTTTAGCAACAAAGCCATGAAACTCTAACAGATCAGTAGGTAATAGCAAAACGATGTTTTAAATAGTTTAACATTGAGGTTCACTCACTCCAGTTGATCACAGACTCCACTAATTACAAACTGCAAAACTTTAATGCCCAAATACTTCAGAAATAATGAAAACCTTAAATACCCAAAATTGTTCTCATTTTTCTATTTATATATATTATATCTAGAGCTTTCTTTTGTACGGTGACTTATAGTGAAATTTTGCGTTCAACATTTTTCCCATACACACTAACCCTCAAAAATCAAGTTTTGTAGGACATTTTAGTACCAATTTTGAGTAAGTACGAAATAAACACTTAAACACATTTTCAGTTTGTGTTAAATCTTGGTGTTCAAGTTAATATCTGAGCTTTGATGTGTTCAGAGACCTATAGTAGAATTTGATGGCGAATATTTTCGTGGTACATTTTGTCCTTAAAAAGTCCTGTTTTACAGGACATTTTTGGCATTTTATAAAAAAGGGTCAAATTGACCAATACAAATAGGAGCTAAAGGGTTAAAATGCTCCACAAAAATGTTCTTCGTAGTATTTTACATCAAATTGCTGAACACATCATAAACCTAAAATGTGTGGTTACATGGTTTTCGTATGCCGATTCATCATAGGAATGTGCAAAAAAGGGAAAACTTTGACCCCCCTAAACAAAATGTAGACGTAAACTTTCAAAACGCCGATACACGTATATTTTTTTTTTGCCCCCTCTACCAGAATCCTTTGTCAGAACCTTGTTATTTAAAAAAATATTTGATTTTGTTGTGCAGTGTAATTAACCAACCACTGTGAAACGGGCATAAGAATCTAATCTGGTCTTAGGGAGTATAAAACGAAGCTAATGTAAAGTTCTGCTTGAGATGGGAAAAATAAAAATCGCTTTTCTATGCCTTTTCTTGAGACTTGGACATTGATCCATGGGTCAAATCAAAATTCAACTTGTGGATAATCGCAGAAATGGTCAGTGAAGAGCAGGTGGAATGAACTACTGACTGATATCTGACTATAAATTGTTTGTGACTACTAGAAATAGAGACACATTGAAAATAAATTCCAGTCCTTATTTCCGTCTAAACGAAAATCCAACCAATTTGTACTCGAAGCCCCTAGATTAGCTGCTCTCAGTCGAAAACACTTTAAGCAATGAACCAACGTTGAAGAGCATTGAGCGCGAAAGCTACTTGTGCGCCATTTCCTGCTCAAACCAACCAATAAGCGAACAAATAAATACCTCAATTTCATTTTCGAACTTATCGCTTCACTGATACCGAACCGGCATTACGTGCTGCAGAATCAATTTAAGCAAAAAACCAAGAAGAAGAAAAATAAATAAGAGCGAAAAAAAATTAAAAAAAATTGTAAGAATGAACGGAATAAAAATAAAAAATTGTCAAGCGAATACAGCAACGACAGCCGTCTGCACAAATGGCAAATGGGTTGTGGGCGCAAAGGAGTGAAAACACGAGCGAAAAGATGCGGCAATAAAATAAATAAAATGCAACACGTTGTGCGGATCAGACCGAATGCAGCAGGGAGCAATAACAACAATAACAACAACAACAATGAGTATAACAGCAAACGCAACGCTTGCAGCGCAGTAAAAAGTGCACAAAAGTGGCGCGGAGTGTGCTTGGCAGTGGCAGACACTTGTCGCGCGTTGCGCGAGAATGCGTGAAAAACGACACCCGGAACGCGCCCCAAAAGCAGCTAAAGAAACGCCAAACAGAAAGCATTGACCGACCAAGGCGGCGCGCCGGGTGGCTGGCGGCTGTTCGGCGTCGTGGCAGCGGTTAAATTTATTACGTGCAAATGTAAATAGCGGCACGTACCGCACGCCGAAGACAAATGTGCATGTGCCAAGACGACAACAACAACAACAACAACAAAAGCACTAACAATAACAACAGCTCTACTGGCAGCCCGAAGCACCGGAACAGGCGCGCTGACGGCTACAAGGACCGCGTCGGCGAATGCAAAAAGTCACTGACTCCAGCAACCACTCCACCACTTCCCTGACTTGGCTTGGCTTGGAGTGTGGTGTGTTGCCATCGGCCGTTCTTGTTGCTGTCGCTGCTCTGCGTGCTGTTTGTGCAAACAACACTCACTGGAATAGTTTTCTCAGTGCGCGAGTGTTTGCCGGCAACTGTTACGCTCCGACTGCACTTTTTCCACAGTGCTATGTATCATTGTAAATAAGCAGATTTGTCAGTGCCGAGCAAATTTGTTTGTCGCGCATTGCATATACTGCAAACTTTTTTGTTAACGGTGCCTTATCTGTGTTGAATTTTTTTACGCTTCCTGCTCTGCCATTGCAGGGATCCGTTTGCCAGCTGTTTGACCCATTGTTGCCAGCAGCGTCAGGTTCAAAGTGCAGCACGTACGCAATCGAAGTGAACTTCTTTGCCAGTGAACGAGAACATTTGCGAGCTGAGTTAAAAGCAAACGATGACACACATACATACAGACATCAAACCATTGGGGCATGTATTGCGAAAAAGCAGACAAGTTTTATGCTACTTTAAGGTCAGCCGCACTTAAACTTTAGATTGAACTGTTAAAGAAGTTCTTATTCAATATTGAAAGTGAAAATAAATTAGGAAACTGAAACCAAGGTGGTAGTAAAAATAGTTAAAGCGAAATTAAATTAAAAAACTAAAACCAAGGTGGTAGTTAAAATAATAAAAGAACAAATAATTTTAGAGCCTTTGCTGAAACAATCCGGAAAATCGTCAGTCATAATACTAAACAAATGTATAGATTAGTAAATAAGTTTGTATTCTAACTCAATTAGATCTTAGTTGATTCAAATTTAAAAACACATCAAGGATTGATACTCAGACGCTGGACATGATCTTTCCCTCCCCCAACATTGGTATCCTCCTTATAGTATATGGGCTGAAAATACCTTCAAGCAGTGGCAACAAACAATCTCTGAGATGAACTCAGAGACAAATCTAACCATTACTAAACAACAGCAGATACAAACATTTACTCAATCAAGTCCGAAAATGAATCAGCTCAGTGGTTATTGTGCTCACTGCCTAATGGAAAAAAGACTAGGGTTGCCACACAACGACTTTTGCCATGGTTGTCGTTCCGAAGAAGAAGAAGAATATACAGCGCTGCTTTTTATGTGCCAATATCAATTTTTGAACAGAAGAAACCTACGATTCTCCAGATCCATCTATGACCAGAAAAAATACAATTCCTCAGATCCTCGTTTTAGCAAAGAAAACCAAACAGTTGGATTCTAGATTTTCTTGGATTTGATACCAGCTGAACTGATTTGTCAATTAGGGAGATAACAAGGTTCATATTGAAATCTTCAGCGTAGAGGAAGACTCGTCCAGTTCTAATTTAGAACCAGAAGAAGCCATCATTTTGTGCTTAAATGAGCTTTTTTAGAAGACTGCCACTACAACCTAACCTAACCCAACCTTAGAAGCTGGACAACTCCCGGTTCTTAGGGAGAAACAAATTTAATTCGCTAGTAAACTGGGCCATGTGATTTGGAATGTGAATATAAGAGGGACTCGTGCCCACAAAATACCTGGATTCAAGTTTTTCCTGGATTTGAGACCAGCGGAACTTAGCTTTCAATTAGGGAGATAACGAGGTTCATATGGGAATCTTCGCAATTTCCAGAGTAGAGGGAGACTAGATCCATTACAAAGTGGTGCCATAATAATCTATCGTTTTGTGCTCAAACGAGCTTTTTCAGAAGACTGCCACTACAACCTAACCTCAGACGCTGAACAGCTCCCAGTTCTTAAACTGGACCATGTGATTTGAAATATGAATATATGGGAGACTCGTGCCCACAAAAAACCTGGATTCTAGATTTCGTTTTTTTATTTCACACCAGCTGAACTTATCTTTTAATTAGGGAGATATCGAGGTTCATATTGAAATGCTCGTAGTTCTCAGAGTAGAGGGAGACTCCGACATTCCATTGTGGTACCAGAATAAGCCATCAGTTTGTGCATCAGTGAGCTTTTCTTTTTTGGAAGACTACCCCTACAACCTAACCTAACTTAAGACGCTGGATAACTCCCGGTTCTTAGGGGGTATCTAATTCAATTCCCTAGTAAACTGGACCATGTGATTTGAAATATGAATCCAAGAGAGACTCGTGTTCCAAAACACATGAAATCTAAAATTTCTTGGATTTGAAACAAGCTAAACTTAGCTTTCAATTAGGGAGCTGTCAATTAATGAGGTTCATATTGAAATGCTCATAGTTTCCAAAGTAGAAGGAGACTCGTGCCATTCCAATGTGGTATCAGAATAAGCCATCATTTTGTGCTACAGTGAGATTTTTCAGAAGACTGCCCCTACAACCTAACCTAACTTAAGACGCTGGACAACTCCCGGTCCTTAGAGGGAAACTAATTCAATTCCCTAATAAACTGGACCATGCGATTTCAAATATAAAGCAAGCTCGTGTCAATCTAAAGTGCTACCAGAATAGGCCATAATTTTGTGCTTAATTAAGCTTTCTCAGAAGACTACCGCTGCAACCTAACCTAACTCTGGATGTTACAGGGAGACTAATTCAGATCTCTCATAAACTAAACCAGGAAATGAGAATATCAGCGACAAGGTCATCAAGAAAAGAGAAGGTAGTACAATGTCTCCTTTGGGCTAAGGTAGAACACTGACTCACATAGTGCAAAGCATTCTCATCTTCAACACTCAACATGCAATTTTAAGCTGCACTATCATCATCACGTTTTAAGTGGTGTTTGAAATGGTTCAATGAAAGATTTCCTTACATAGTTTTAGTTGAATTCAAACTCGAACCAAATCAAACCAACCGAGCTACTACGGCCCTGGAAGCTGAAGTTGAGTGGATGAAAGTTAACGCACGCACAGAAAGTGTAGAGACAAGCTGGCGATAAGGGTTGCTTTTTTTTTAGTAAACCCGACAAGTAAATATTAGTGTAGTAAGAATTCGTCGGGCCACAAACGACTGTCATATAAAAAGTGTTGCATACTTGTTGAAGAAAAATTGCATGCGAGAAAAAATCAGTTGTGGCACTGGAATGCAAAATGTGATTTAAATAATAAAAAAATATTTCTGCAAAAATATTCACTAACCCGCACATACATGCATCATATATAATTTGTATAAGCTAAAAAATCAGCACAAAGCACATTCACATTCACAGCACACAAACAAACACAAAAAGACATGTGCACTCTATTAAATGAGGTTCAACATTCTGCTCAGCGCGCCACATGCATTGGCCGCAGACTAAATTTACAATAATCCTTTTTTGCTGCAAGAATGGGCAGACAGACAGACACACCGGCAGGTGGACAGACATACCGGCAGGCAGAGAGACAAACCGACAGACAGACGTACGAGCAAGCGAGCGAAAATTAAATTTCAATTTCATTCTTCTTCTGCTTTCTGGCTCAAATTTCCAAGCATACATAAATTTCCAAGCGACATGTGCACCGAGTTGAAGGAACTAAATATTTCTGCTAGTCGTAGTGTACAGACATATGTACATACACACGTACGTAGACATGAATTTGAATCAACGTAACTAAAACTTCACATTTTTGGGGTTTTCATTGAAAATTGAACAATTGAACATTTACCATATTAATAACTGGAAAATGGAACGTACGCGCGGACGGACATATCGAACAGAATATTTCTAAATTTCCTGATGAACATAGATACAAATATATATATTTGTTTTGCATTACTCTGTGTTATCGTTGCGATAAAAAAACAGAATTGCTTTCAATCCCAAACAATTCGAATAATCGAGGCTTGACTGTGTGCATTCAATTTTATTTGTTGCAAACTTTAGCTAATTTTGAATATTTAAAATTGCTGCACTTGTAGATAAATGTTTGAAGCTTTGCAGAAATCAACCTCAATTAAATTTATAGACCTAAAAGCATTCAAGAGACTGGTAACAGCCATTCGATGGAACTAGAATATAGAGACATTTTCGACAGTTTTGTCTGCTAGAAAGAGACATTCGATGGAACTTGAATAGAGCGACAGTTTCGATTTGATTTCAGCAGTGGCGATGGCGATAGTTTAGCTGAAAATAATGCAAGAAGATGTTCGTCGTGACGGAAAGTTTTCTGTATCAATTTTGTGTTGGATATGGAGAGTAAGGAAATCACTTGTAAGTGTTTGCTCTTTCTTTCGGTTGACTATTTATAAAACGTAGAACAATTGTGCCCTGTAAATGCGTCATTTAACAAAGTCTACTGAAATGACTTCAGTAGGTTTGTTCGACTTAGTTATTTAAAAATTGAGTTGATTGAATAAACAAAATTAATTCTCTTGGTTTCTTCTATAGTGAAGTTAAACAACTGAAGTAGACGTATGACAGATCCCATTTTTTGACTGAGAAAAAATTAATATTTGAAAATTGGAGATTAAAGAATGGTAGATTAGTTTGAAACTTGGTGCTGTTTTGCTAGCAAGAAAATTCTAAGAAATCCTTGCACATCTAACATCACAAATTTGTAGTGTTCAGTGCATTAAACTGCAATCGTGAGCTGCAAAAAACGCATCGAGTGTCTGCTCTACACTTCAATGAATCAGAGAACGATTTGAGGTGGCAATAGAGAAAACTAGGCTCAGTTAGACAATAGAAAGCAATAAGGAAACTTTTTGAAAAAAGGTGATTTTTTTCTAATTATGTAAGAAGCGATATGACGCCATGTCAAACCTGATGTTTTATTTCATATACGAGTCAGCGCGCAGGGAAGGAAGGATCTAGAGGTTGGAAGATAGGGTTTTGAGTGAAGAAGTTATGGAGTTGTATCTTCAACCCATCAAGATAATAGGTGTTGGAGAAAGTCTCTGCGGTGGGGCCATTCCACAATCTTTCTCTCTCTCCGCAATGTTCCACTGTACATTTTGGTTCCTCCAATAAACTTTCTGCGTCCCAGATAAGTTTACCAAACATTTGGTTTTCCCGAAACTATGCAGTTCTTTTAAAGCTTTCTTTGTATCCAGTTGCAAAGCACAACCAAAAGTACAACATTTTCGCTTTTGTGAAAGCTTGCCATGAAGTGATTGCCTTGACTGATATTTTGATGACAACAAAGGAAAGAATTGCAAGAAAGGAAACCACTAAATACATTGAAACTATTTTGGCCCTGGCCAATTGACTTAGCTTCAATGAGGCAATACATAATCGTCCATGACACTACACCGCAAAAACTGGAACTTTTCCAGTTGTTCGTTCCACATTAAAAAGTTTAGGTGAGATAGGTACACGATGGCGATGGGGGAAGTCATCACCTTATCGGCAGATGCTATATCTAAACTTTGCAAATGGCGGCAAATTGTGGTTTCACGCATTCACTCTTTCATTTATTCATTCATTCATAAACAAATTGGAGCCAAAGAACACTGGGTGACAACTTTTACGCCACCCTGTACTATGCCGATTGCTCGACTAGTACACTCGACAACCTCTCTGAATCCACACGCTATCTAAAATATCATTAATCATATCCATTAACCAATTCACGAATATTTTGAGAATGACAGGCCTGATAAAGGGACAAGAATAACTTCTGATTTCGTCTAAAAATTTGTGTCTGGGGTTAGTTCAAATGTCTCTGCATTGTTCAGCATTGCTGCAAGCCCGCAGAAAACTCTTGAGAACCTTTCAAGCTGAAGTTAAAAGGAAGAATCTAAAGAAAAGAATTTAAACAAGTCAATTGGTCTTTTAGAAAACGTTAGGTTAATAAATGTGGAGCGTAGCTGAAATGAAACTCCGACCAAATTGACAACAGCACAGACACGACTGCATCTGTCGAAATATAAAATCTAAATGTTTTATGAAGACGATTATTTTGACGACTACACGGCTACACAATCACCGAGCATAGTTATCGCTGTGGTCAACCTTAAAAATATTTATATTTCGTAGGCAATAAAACCATAGCAATTGACATCACTTCTTTAAAACAGATGCTTTTAATGGCATTCTGTTTATTTTTTCTGTGTGCTTTCAACAACAATTACACATTTATTAATAGTTCAGTTAAAATTAACTAGCTTTGTAAATTATTGCACATTGTCATTTGTTTTAAATTGATTGATGATAAAATTGAATGATCAAATGGATATGGATGAATTGTTAATAGAGGAATTGTGCGGGTACTCTCCAATTTGTGATTAAGCGCATAAAAACTTTATTGTGTTGCTTTTGCTGCTGCTTTTATTGTAAACAAGTAGTTGACTACAGGGCAACGGTTGAAGCCGATGCCATTTTGTTGTGGTGTGGACCTGTTGAAGCCGTCTTCAATGTGTTCGGTTCATTAAAAAGCAATGCTTTGCTTTATTTCACTACTCGACACGAAAAATGCTCCTAAAAACAAAAGTCTTTTTTAGACTTATCTTCAGCTGCTGAACACGAAACTGAAAATAAAAAAATTGTCTTAAGAAGCGTTTTCGAAAAATCTTCGAAAAACACGTTTTTCCCCTCTTATTTCAGTTATGAGCACATATCTCATAAACCAACCATCCGACCAACACAAGTGGCCCGTCGTTCAGAAGGTAATTAACTAACCTTTCGAACCGATATAGTTGTATAGTTGTAAAAAAGTGAATTTTTTGACCAATTTCAAAAATCATAAATTTTCGAATACTTTTTTTTATAGATAAAATAAATGATCTCCTCTGGTTCTAAAATCTAAAATGAAAGATATATTATTTGATCAAATATTAAGTCCAACATCAATAGAATTGAAAGAAAAATGACAAAGTTATGATGCACGGAGTGAAAACACCAACTTTTCATTTATTACACTGTGCGAACAAATTTTTTAATTTTTCCGAGACCCGTCCAAATGTTGATATAGACGTAAAACTAGAGGTCATTTATAATATCCTGGCATAGTCAGTTTTTCATTTTCTGACCCAAAACCTTTTTAAAGGACTTTAAAATTTTAAGGATATACACATTTCAAATATTTTTTTAAATATTTGCGATTGTGCAATGATGAAGATATGGGTATCAAATGAAAGAGGAAAATTGTCTCCTCTTAACTAAATTTTCTATTTTGAACTCTTCTAAATCCCAAACAATGAAAATTCTTCATTTATTGATTTGCTGCCACAACATTTTTTCAAAACAAGCCACAAATCAACAAGTGGGAAACATTATCCAACTACTCTATTAAAATTAATTGTCGCTTGACAATATTATTGACAAGTTTATTGTACATTATTAATGACGGCCCATAAAATTGTTGTAATTTAATTCCTATCAATTGACTGTCATAAACAGTTAATTGAAACATGTCAATTGGCCTCTCAGAAGACGTTTATTGATTAAATGAGAAGCTTAGAAGAAATGACAATAGCAATGCTTTGCTTAAAATTTGAGTATGGGAATAAAACAAGGTTAGTCTCATATTAGCTGTAAAAACCTACTCAAAATATGTAAAAATTCAGCATAAAACTGCATACACCCACAGTTCAACTTGAATGCTTTGTGCTTAGCGGCATTTCAAACCAAAGCAGCGGCATTTCTTCGTTGTTCTTTGTTCTTAAAACTGTTCCATCTTCTTTTTTTCTTCTCCTCTACGCATTGTGATGGCATTTCGCTTCTGCACTTTGTTTCAACTTCATTCAGTATTAAAGATTTATTGCATTCACTGCAGCACAGCAAAGCAAAAATTAAATCAAAAAGTGAAGAACAAAACGCGGCAAATGCCAGCACATTAAAGTATTTCTGCTCGCTTAGCTGCGCAACCTTTGATGCCGCTCGACTGGCGTTCAATTTCGTTTGTCCTTTTATGTTTTGCTGCTTTTCCCTTTGCACGGCGTTTGGCTGTAATGCAGTGAAATTGCACTTGATGCGCAAAATGAGTTAATTCGCAGTTTCACTCTCGACGCGGCGCAATGTTGCTTCACTGAGCCGTCAGCAGCCGTCGCGGTTGTGGTTGTCGGTCGGCGGCGTGCAAAGTGCAGCTAAAGTGTGCAGGAGTGCGCCCTCGAAACAGCACAACTCGCAAGACGTTGATGATGGCTGCTGAATGGCTCAGCGCAACGCTGCTGCTGGGTGCCCGACGTGCGATAAAAGCGCGTTTTATACAGTGGTGAGAAATGCAATTGCCAGTCTTCTCTGCTTTTATTGAGGCAAACTCGAGCGGGTCGGTACTTAAGAAGTGTTGTGGCAAGACTGAGTTGTGTCGTGACATGAAATGCTGTTCGAGACAATCATTTGCACTTGCAGCCGTTTTCACTATTCGCAGTTAAGTTGGTTAGATAAGAAGTACTTTTTGTTGTAGTAGTTAGATATCTGCTTAGATACTTAAATATTTATGATATGAAGTATTCAGCATGTCGGATTCTGTCCTGTGTAAGCCAACTCTACTCTTCATTGGAGGATTGACCCAAATGGATGACCAACTTTGTCTCTTTTCTTTCATCCGCTGTGTGTTCAGAGATCCAGTGATTTGTCCACTTTCTTCCTAATAACTATCAAGTCGATCTTTGTGACTGTTGGCCCATAAGCTACAATTTTCACATGAAGTTTCAGGAGACCTCAAATTACTTTCCAGGCTTTGGGTTTGGCAAAATTCCTTCTGACTTCGGAACAAATTGCTCCATATCTTTTTACTCTCTTTACTTCTTTACTCTCTGTAGTTACTTTTTACCAAAAGAAATGTCAAAAACAATTTTCGTTTCTTTAGTAAAGATTTTTTGTGCTAAAAACTAACATTTCAAAATTTCTGTAGTATTTTAAGGTTTAATGCAAACCCCATCTTTACTAAACAAACAAAAAAATCATTTTTTTTTATATTTCTTTCGGTAAAAATAAAGTACAACGCATTAAATCAAACTATTTGTATAACTGATGGCTAAAGTTGCCAGATCAGTTATTTCACTGGGAGATTCAGGAGATTTCAAGCAATTCTCCAGGCTTTAAATTTGGCCAAAATTCGTCTTGACTTCGTAAAAATTTTTTACATTTGTTTTAATGTTCATTACTTTTTCACTTTCGTTACTTATTTACATTTCTTTACTGACTGATGGCCCATAACTGGGTTGCCAGATCAGCTATTTTGCACGGAGATTCAGGGGACTTCAAACAATTCTGGGGCTTTAAATTAGGCCAAAATTCTTCCTGATTTTTACAAAATGTTGTATCTTTTTTACTTATTCACTTTCTTAACTTAATTTTTACCGAAAGAAATATCAATATCAATTTTTGTTTGTTAGCAAAAATTTGTTGTGCTATAACTGTATCACGCATTACATCAAATAGATTTTTATGACTGATGGCTAAAGTTGCCAGGTCAGCTCTTTCACTCGGAGATTCCGGAGATTTCAAGCAATTATCCAGGTTTTTAATTTGGCCAAAAATTCCTCCTGATTGCCGACAAATTTTTTACATATTTTTTTGCTTTCATTACTTCTTCACTTCTTTTACATATTTACTTTCTTTACTCAATTCTTACCAAAAGAAATATCAATAACAAATTTTATTTGATTAGTAAAGATTTTTGTGCTATAACAATTTCACTGATGACCCATAACTGGGTTGCCAGATCAACTATTTCAATTGGAAATTCAAAGTATTTTAGATGACTTTCTGGACTCCGGGTTTGGCCAAAAACTCTTGACTTCGGGAATTTTTTTAAAATATTTTTAACTTTCCACTTTTTCTATTTTAACTTCTTATTTAATTAGTTTTTACCAAAAGAAATATAACAAAATAGCATTTGAGATAATTTTCCGAGTTTCGGGTTCGGACACAATTTTTTCTAACTCTGGAAATTGTTTCTATTTACATATATTTTTAATTTAAATTATTTTCTTCACTTTATTTTAACCGAAAGAAATAAAAAAAAATAATTTTCTTGTTTGTTTAGTAAAGATGGGGTTTGCCATAAAATACTAAAATACTAGACAAATTTGGAAATTTTTTTTATCTTCTGCAAAAAGTTGGGCCACATGAAACATGCTTTGAGCATTGAGTCGAGACTTTGAACCTTTGAGGAAAACGTAGAATGGCTTAGTCACCAAAAACTATGCATTGCTGACGATGCATTAATAAGGAGGTCTTGAAACTTCAGGGAAATCATAAAGGAGCTCATATTGTTACAGATCACTTGACCTCATATCATATTGTTAAACAAATTTGTTTTGCCGACTAGCGCATTCGTGGTTCGTATCGCTAGATTATGACAAATGAAAAAAAAACTCACTGAAGTTCCGAATTCCGAGCGCATTTTTGTCCTTTGGCTTTCATTTGCTTAGGTTTCCAATGGTCTTCTTTCTGGCTTATAACTCATTGCCAAAACAGATGGGACCACCAATTTCAGGCCCAAAGTATCAACTAGTTCGTAAGGTACAGGACTTTGGAAATTGTTTTGGAAATCATATCACATTTTGGAAATTTTGGAAATCACTCATTCAAAATTGCCACCAGTTCCAAATGAGATTGAACCCTTTCTTGGCATGATTTAATTTCCGTGAAGAAAAATAATTTTTGTCAAATAATTCTAGTTGCTTGTTAAGTTCTGATGGTAAAAATTAAGTTTTGTTGAATTCCTGTATCCATGAAAGAAGTTTTGAGGACTTTTCCGTATCCTGGTGAGAACGCTAACGCCGAAATGAAAGTCGGTGTTATCTATTTTTTAGTGTTGGCTACTACGGGGAGTCAAACAGAGGTCAGGCGTCACTGTACACTCGTAATTCAACGCACTAAACAGTTGAGCGACGGCGACTGCCATATCACCATCGCCATCAATAACCAAAATTCTTTCACAAAATCGAAACATTTGTTGTTTTTTCAATTATTTTGTACATACTTTCAACGTTATTCGCAAAATTCCGTTAGTAATCAAATGTTTTGACAAAAAAGACAACTGAAGAATGAATGACTGTAAAATAGTGAATCGAATAGTTTCCAAATCTATGAAAAATTAACATTCCATATATGCAATGCCATGCAGCAAAGGGTTAAGGTACTTTTAGAGATTTTTCCTACACGAATTAGCATTGAATGAACCCAACAGGGACTGGAGATTGGGACTGTATAGAAGGCTCTCGTATTCTCTTTGTAGAAATATTCAAAATAAACCCAGTAGGGTCTATTCGTGGCCTTACTGTCCAGTATAACTTAACCTAAATTCAAAATACGAATTGTTCAAAACCCGCGAATCATTCACTTCCCTTCTTTCTTGCTTGGTACAATTGCGTTACTCATTAAACGGAAAACGGCTTTTGTAATGTAAAACTAGCAACAAATGGAAGTGTTAACCCTGACAACTCGACAGCAGCATAACGTTCAAAAGTGTGCAAATTAAAAGAGCATACAAATTCCATTAAAACAAAAATTTCATATCTCAGTTTGGCGAGCAATAAACACTTAAAGCAGTGCTTGAAAATTGCAACACGCTTGTCAACAAATACAAAAACCATGAAGCCGCTTCACGGGAGAAGGCGGAATGCGAAACTGTAACGCTCCCCCTCAGCGTTGATGTCAAACAACGCGCAGATTACGCGCCAGCCGAATTACCAGCATAACAACGCGCCGCAGTGCAAACTTTTGCCTTTTGTTATCGCTGCCGTAGCAGGTGAGCAAACATGCTGCGGCTAGGCAAACGACCACATTGTGCGGCTGATTGTGCGGCTGGCTGCAGGTTACTGGCTGGCAGCTGTGGGTCGCAGCCAGTGGAGAGAGAGCTAATCTTTTTAACAACAAAAAAATTACACAAATAGTGTTCGAGAAGCACAGGAGGTGGTATTCACGCTTGAAGTTGGTGTGAGTGTAGAATTTGTGAGAATTTTTTTAATTGATAAAAAGAGTAACTAGAAACTTGGGCTTAGATAACACCGTGCAACAAAAATTAAAAAAATTTGTCACACCGGAAAAAAACCATATGGGCGTGAAACTAGAGACCAAACATAGTAATACTGCGTACTCAGTTTTTGATTTCTACCTCCTTTGTCATTTTAAAAGGACTTCAAAATTTTGAAGGGGATAAAAAATAAAAAAAAATAGAAAAAATACTTAACCTTGTTAGAATATGGCGATATGTATATCAAATGAAAGAGGAAAGGCTCAAGAATTGAAATAAAATTGACTTTTTATCTATTTGTAAAAAAAGGATATGAAAAAGGTCGTTTGAATATTTTAATCCTTTATATCCTTGAAAATTTATATAAAAATCTCCTTGATCACGTGTGAAAATGTCCCTCCCGCTTTTTTTTAATAACTTTCGAACCAATAAAGTTAGAGTAATAATCACTATGCATGCACCTTCCCACATTAGCAAAATGGTCTTTTCACCTTAAAACATTTAAGAGAATAATTAAAAAATCGTTTGGTAAAACCCATATGTTTTTTTAAATAGTCCCTTTCAGGCTCAGTACTGCTATTTTCATGATCTAAAAGCATGCCTAATGACTGTTTTAGATCGTCGGTTGGAATGTCCTTCAGGGTGTCGGTACAAGCCTTTTTTATGGCTTCTACGTCCTCAAACTGCCTTTGTTTCATCGGTAAATGCACATTTTTTAAGAGGTGAAAGTTGCAGAATACCGCATCAGGTGAAAACGAAGAGTGGTTGATGGTTCAAATTCGACTTTTAGTCAAAAAATCAGTCACAAGTGTCTATCGATAAGATGGCGTCTTTCGACAATCAAAAGTTTTGTTTAAATGCCATACATTTATGTTATTGAGATTCTTAACCTTGGCCTTACCAAAGAGTTTTGTATTCGTCCTTGACCAATACCCACCCGGATGACGCCAGGCGCTTCCGCCGCTATTTTGAATAAAATTCTCAATAAATAAATAATAATAAATAATTTTTTCCATACCTCAGTATTTAGTATCTTCCTCTCCTGATAGTCGGTTTTTCAAAAAAATGCCTTACTTTAACGATTTATTTTGCGACTATGAAAAATATTAATATCTTTCCAAAGCATTTATTGAACACATACTGAGGTACGTAAAAAAATGTATATGAGTTTTATTCAAAATGGTGGCGGAAGCGCCTGGGATCACCCGTGTGGGTATTTGGTATACAAACTAACAAAAATAACAAAAAAACATCAATAATGATTAGAATGCTACAAAGGTTATAACTAGGAAGCGGCTTTTCATGCACTTAAAAATTAAAAAATATGCGCATATGAAATGCTTCTCAAATTTTAAAATAAGTATGCATCTCGAATTGGAAAATATTAAATAAAAATGTGTATACATTTAATCTGAACACAAAGAATACAATACTAACAAAACATAACAAATAAACAAACATTTACACATTGGAATTACTGCGTTTATAAAGTAAAAAAGAACACCAAAGATATTTAAAAATAACATTTAAAGAAACCATTTAGTTTTTATGCATCTAAATTTGGAAAAATTACAAACATTTTTCTCCTTATACATTTATTGAGAACACAAAGAATATCAAATCTATCTATTGTACTCAGAGACCTTAAATAATTATTATCCATATTTTTAATAATGATAATAATTGACTGGCACGACAGCCCGCTTACGCGAGACTAAGGCCTAGCTTCCCGCAACCACCCGTGTTGTGCGTGTAAATTTGTACGCGGGTGGAAGGGGCCTACAGTTTTATGCCGGTTCCGAACGGCAGGTTGGGAGCTCTTTCATAAACAATTTTTACTCTCAGATCTATGATTTTTTCATTTACGTTGCCGATAACTATTATTTTGAAAACAAATTTTTTTACATTGAATTACTATATTTTGTATATAAATTCATTTTTAATTATTTTAAATTGACAAATGCAAATTAACTGCAGAAACCCTAATGCCACTAATAACTACACAATTAAAGTTCAATTCGAGAACGAAACAATGTGTTTCTCAAAGCAGTTACTACGCAACGTCAAAATGAATTGTCGCAAATAATAATTATAATTAACAAATACAATTTATGTTGCATTGTAATAGTTACATTGCAATTATTTTCTTAAAAAACTTATAATAGTTAAGTCCCTGATTATACTAAATTATAGAGTGATTTGCAAAAATTTGCCATCAATAAATTTCTTGATTTTGTGTAGGTACCTAAATATATAAAAACGATTAAAAAAATTTTAAAAGATGCTTAAATATGCATTTTATTGTATTTCTGCAAAAATATCCCTTCGAAGTGAAAAAACCTTATAACATTCTTACAAATATGCACTTTATTGCAAATATGCCGAAACATAAATTTAAAACTAAACATGAAAAAATATGCATTAACAGTTGAATCCATTTTTAAACAAAATTGTCTGATTCAGAAAGAGATTTAACCATTTTGTTGAGAAGATTCCCACAAAATTATGCATATCAATGGAAATCCGCTCCGTAGTTATAACAATGGGCTTGGTACAAACTTGATGTGATAGGGACAGACAGGGTTGTACTGTGGACTATGTGAGGTGTGCAAAATAATAATACACCCATACCTCGCTATACGGCCTAGATACGTTCCACGAAACTTGGCCGCAAAGCGAAAAGCCGTATAAGGAATCAATTATTTTAATACAAATTCATACAAATTCAATGGGATCGGTTCAAAATTTATTTTTATAACAATGTTATAATTTATTTTTATAATAATAACTAAAATATAGAAACAAAAATGAAAGAACTTCATGTTACATAAAAATATTTTTTACGTCATCGCATAACTATTATGAGAGAAAAATATTTTTTACGTTGCTCAGTAACGTTTGAATCTGTTATTCCACCGGTGAGTGTGCTCGTGATTTAGAACTTGAGTGGTTCAGAACTTGGATAAGTTTTGCATACAAAATGCATTGGTGCCGGTATTTTCAACGTAAAAAATATATATTGCAAAATAATAGTTATCATTCAACGGAAAAAAAAATCCCATTCACAATAGTTACTGCCAACGGAAAAAATATTTCCCACAAAATAAACGTTACCGAGAAACGTGATATATCGACATCGAAAAAATTTTTTTTGGCCGTTATAGCGAAACATTTTAGGCCGTAAATCGAAAACGTGCCTTAATTGAAGAAGGCCGTTATAGCGAAAGGCCGTATAAAGAGCGGCCGTATAGCGAGGTATGGGTGTATAGTGATTCCAATTTACTTGTAACTAGTGCCGCTAAGTATTTTATTTTTTTATTTATTTATTTATTTATTTATTTATTTATTTATTATTTAGAAGTCTGTAGGTAAGCCTGTAGGTAACTGAGAGACTAGCCAATTTAATCATTGAGGGTTTGAACAAAATATATTAGCCATGGAGATCTGTGTTCTCTTATTACTCAAAGTTAGTCTTAAAAAAATGTTATAAACTCTTTTTGAATTCCAATACAACGCTTAGTTAGTACATTTGGGAATTCACAATTTCCAAGAGAGAAAAACATAATTCGAGAACAGTTGCAAAGGATAGAGCGAGAAAAAGGACTAAAAATTCCATGTATAAAGACTTATGCAAAGTTCACATCGGATTATATTTTCATAAATTTGTTATTGTCTTTTCGAATTGCAGCGCTCCGTTTCAATGCTGATCGATTGTTTATGCAACAATATCCACCCAGCAATATTTGTGTGCGAGCGCCCGTTTGCCGAGGCCGAGTTATTAATATCGAGTGTATTACTTACATTGCGGCGTAACGCGCGCCCGAGTAGACAAATACCGTAATCACACTTTGGCATGCACGCGCACACTTTGACGCCAGCGCGCCAACAAAACATGTGTAAATCACTTCTACAACTATGGCCTGCGTGTGTGTGTGGGTTTCTGCATGTGAGACAGCAACGCATGGGTGCCATAAATGCCTGCAACAACAACGACAACGCCAGCGACAAACATGTCCGCAACAACAAATATGTGCACACTACAAATGACATTTGTGTATTACACACATTTTTATGTTGCTCATTGTTGTTCCGGCCACGAAGAGCAGCGCCATTGTTTGCTTGGCTCGTTTGTTCGTGTGTGTGTGTGAACGTTATGGCATTTGTTTATTTATTTTTTTTTATACGCCCAGTTGAATTGGTTTATGCAGCGCATGTGGGCCCAATAAAAAAAGTGGCCTGCAATGAAAGTGAAATAAGCGCCGTTATCTGCGGCCATCTGCTACGTTCGCCCCGCCCCCACTCCCAACTTCTGCGGCCGCCTACAGTGCTCGGACTTTAATAATTTCGCTTTTCCTTTCGCACAAATCACCAGTTCACTCCTTCAGTGTTGCACACAGCACAACGCAGCTGCGACAACAACAATGCGAACTTGTTGCTGATGCGTTTTTAATTGTGTGTTCGCAGTGCGAGTCAACGCTTAAATTTGCTCTTAAATTTATTGAGTTGGCTTGTTGTTGTCGGTTTTGTTTGTGTAATTTTTGCGTTTGTGCAAAAAGTCGTCAATGGCTTGTTTGCTGTGGTTGTTTCGTTGTAGTCGCTTTATTGTTTATCTTCATTGGTGTTCAGTGTGTATGTGTGTGGATGTGTGTTGGCAGTGTCATCATGGCCTTAATTTGTTGCTTTGTATTTGTGGCGATTTTTTGTTGTTGTCCTAATTACAAATGTAATTTCTACTGTCGCTGTCGTTTAGCAATGATTATTTATGTCCATAGTGTCAGGCATAGTGGAAGCAAATGAAACAAAGAACACAAATTAGTGCTGCTTCTTGTTTTTTTTTTATTTTTAAAACTCAACTTGAAATCAATTTACTAAAGTCATAGATGTATTTCGAAGCTCAGTTTTATTGATGAAATTGCGCAGTAAATATTTAAACAGATAAAGCTTAATGAATGGGTATGAATGAGGGAATAGCAAGAGTTAAATAAAATTTTCTCTGTCATATTAAGTCTATAGATGAGAGCAGTGAGGCACCCCAGGGGGAAAGGAGGTTCAAACGCCCCAAATCCAAAAATTGCTGTTGCAAAATATGGTTTGAAATGGAATCGACCTCTAAAGTTCTCCCTCAATCCAATTCAATCCCCCTCCCCACCCAAATGAAATCCTATGTGCGCCCCTGGATACGAGTAAGTGCCCTCGATTTAAGTAGTAGCGTCGATTTTAAGAAAGCTTTGCATAATGTTAACACAAATGAGCCGAACGAACTCAATGTAGTTCATCTGGTTTTTTTTTACTGTAATAACTGCGCTTCAAAGTTGTTCAACGATTTGTTATTGTGCTACAGAACAACTGTTCTAAATGCAGTACGTTCGGCATATCTGGGTTAAGTTTATGTCTGTAAAGTTTTAGGCTATAAAATTAAATACCAAAATTAAGAAAATGGAATAGAATTAGGAAAATGAAAACTTAACGTAAGTGGGTATTTTTATTATTTATTATATTTTTATTTATTATTTTTTATATTTTTTTTTAATAATTTATTATATTTTCTCATAGTATCAATGTTCAAAATTCTTTAAAACGTTGTCTAAAAATGTCAGTTCAATATCTCAAATATAAGTGCCTTATTTTTTTTAAAGAAAGTCTGACGGAAGGTCGATTATCTGGGTCGAAGAAAGCTTTTTAGGAAAATTTTCAGGGAACTTTTATTCTTTAGCTGTATGCAAAAAGAACGGATTGATGGATCCGTTTTATATGTTTTTATATTTCTTAACATATTTTTGTTTTTTGAACAAAAATTAGGTGACATTGTGTCTAGTCGAGTAAGGTCCAAAACTCATGTGGCTTGCAAGTTAAGGAGACAAATTTAAAACAACAAAGAAATTGTTTGTTGATGCGTCACGGTTCAAACTACAATTTGAAATCCGCATCGAATTCAACCACAGCTCCTTCTTATATTTTTGGATGAAACTTTGATTTCAACCCTTTCGTAACCAATTTAAAAGTGTTAGGAATCGGGAAATTCTGTCGATAACCTTTGCTTTTGATTTGATTGGTGGCATAATTGACTGTCCCATGTTGCTAAATACGATCAATTTTAATGTTTCTGCCAAGCAGCTGTGAAGTTTTGAATTTTTCATATTTATAATAGATTTTGTTTTTAGATTTTTCTTCATCTCAAATGTGTTTTAAGCAGAGTTTAAACACTTTCTTTAAATAATACAAGTATCTTCAAAATCTCTTATTAGTCTGAAAGTTTCTGTAATGTACATTACACTTTGTAAAACAATTGTTTGATAATTCGTGGTTAGTGGTCGTTCTCAAAATGTGAATAGAAAAGATAAAAGCTTCGTATCTGCTTGCATTATAAATTTTGAGTATTGTTTTTAACTAATCAAAAACTCCTAAGTTGAATACAAATTTGTTGTAACTAAATACAATGTTTGTTTCATTTAAAAACACTTGAATCATCAAAGTCCTTCTTGATAATTAACGGAAGTAATTATTTATTATTTATTTGCTAATTTTATTACATATTATTGGAAGTGTCTATTAGAGATGATTTAGTGCACGATTTTTCGATTTCGCTGATGAAAAACCTCTCATTTTATGCGGTTTGGTGAAAAAGTACATGAGCCCAACAAATTTTTGGGGCTAGAGTGTAGTTCAAAGGCGTCGCATTGAGGTCAAAACATACAAAAGTCCTGGGAAGTTCGAGAAATTGCTTCACAGCTGCTCAGAAATGGCTGTTAGAGGGTTAAGATCTATGACGAACCCCTACTAATTATTCCTTCTGAGTATGTCTTTCGAACATAGTTACCCCCTATTTCCCTTAATGAGGCTCCCATACAAAATGATCGTTTTTACGAAATAGGCTCCAACTGCTCCCAGGTTGCCCCCAGATGTGTCAAATGTAAGACCAACACTCATTTATTTTCTCTTCCGAATGTTTCTTCCAAACATATCTACCCGCTATCTCCAAGTCTTAAGGGGGCTGCCATACAAAACTGGCCATTTTCTATGGAATTGACTCCCAGTTGTAAATGTAGTAAAGTAAGCGAAAAAAAACATCGTATCTCAGATAATACTGAGCCGATTTAAATGATTTACTCAGCGGTCGACAACAATTTTGAGTACAAAAAATACAAAATTAATTAAGGTTCCGAATTTCACCACCAGAGGGCGTCTCTCATACAAGTTTAGTTGTGTAGTTGTTAACTTTTGGGTTTCTACGAAACAAAAATCAAAATTTATTGTTTGAAACCCCATTTCGAATATAATTGCAATCGTAATTAAGTGTTAAGAAGAAATGATTTTATTTTTGTGAGAAAATATTAATTTTCCAGTCAGCCGGTAAAGGTACTTCTTGTGCAGGCAGCCTGGAGTAAAAATGTGTTTCTATGTCACAAGACTTCATTATAGTCTCTGATTACTTTCAGGCCCCTTTCGATAGCATCGTTGGTCACATGTAATTTATGCACATTACACCACATTATACATTATATGACCCATGTTATTGTACTTTGAAAGTAAGTCTTTTATATGGTTTTGAAAGAGCAATAACCTATGCGACAATGCAGTTCAGAGATCACATACTTTGCTTTGGCAGTAATGTTAAGATCACGTAGGTCTTAGTAGAGACATAATTTATTGGACCATACACTGCCGAGATCGTATTTAACAGACCAAAGGCGATTACTGATTTGGCTAAAATTTAGACAAGGAAAATTATTGACGAAATAATGGAGATGGATGCAGAGTAGAGCCGATAGAAAGAACCAAATCTGCGGCAGAAATAACTATCAAAAAGTGGTGAAATTTTATTTTTAAATTCAACCAGCCTAACCATTGAAATGACCACAACTTACTAATCTTAAATGGCGTCCAAATTGTTGGTGTTCACTATAATGACTTGCAAATTTTATGTGTCGCATTTACCTGCATACAGATCCCACTCGAGCTTAGTTGATTTCGAATAGTGCTGGCACCGTAGACTGAACTGTTAGCAGCGGCCGAAACACGCCCAATGAAAAGCACTGCTTGGAGTTTGCAACGCAGGTTGACTTTCTTTATAATATTTAATAATTTTGCTTGCATTCGCTGCGCTCGTTGTGCTGCCGGCTTACTCGCATAAATATGGCTTTGAGGTGCAATGGCAACTTTGGCGCTCACTCGCTTATTTCACTGCATAATTAAACGTTGCACGATGGCGACAATGCTGACAATGGCGCCAACACAAAGGC
Source organism: Melieria crassipennis (assembly GCA_963668005.1). Classification (NCBI taxonomy): domain Eukaryota; kingdom Metazoa; phylum Arthropoda; class Insecta; order Diptera; family Ulidiidae; genus Melieria; species Melieria crassipennis. Next base: position 31,978,245 of record OY764962.1, on the reverse strand, counting down.
CGCACAAGAAATCCTCGAATAAGCGCAACAACCATTCATAAATCACTGACCACTTTCGACACTAAAAGAAAAACAAAGCGAACGAACGAAATAAGCGATAAAAGTGGGGAAGGTGAGAAGCATGAATTACACAGAGCCAAGCCGGATCTCGGAAAGGACGAAAAGGCGTGTATGCGCTGCCGGTTTTACGGTTTATTATTTTAATTTTGCGCGTGTGGCACGTGAGTGAGTGTGTGTGTGTGTGTTGGTTGGCGACTTTTTAAAGTGACTGCAGGAAGGAACGAAAGAACGCAAAAAAGACAATCATTGTTTTTTCAACTTGAACACTGCACTGCACGACAGCGTGAAAGGATATGCGCAACATTGTGGTAAATGGCAGCAACACAGACACACGCACACATACATAAAGGCGCGTGTGCAGGCGTTGCGGCAATTGTCAGCCAAAGCCAAACACACCCGCACACACGCCGCATTAAAACAACAACGTACGAACGAATGCAAATGCACACCGGAAGTGGAAGTGCACTAAGATGCGTTGCTACGTGTGTGTGTGTGTGTTTGTGTCGGCACGCGTCAGTGTGCGTGCAAGTTGGCTTGAACGTGCGCCCGCTGTGTGTGTCATTTTCTGCTCGGCAAGTTTTCACTATTTTCGCTACTGCTGGCGTTGTCATTGTCGTTGACGTTATTTGCTTTCATTTTTATTTTATTTTAATAATTACACCAGCGGAAATTGCCTTAAAATTCACTATTTTATTATGCTTTCATTTTTGATGTGCGCTCAGCTTTCTTTTATTTATTCAATGTGATTTTGTATGACGACCGTGGCGCGGTTGTATTGGCATTGTTGTTGTGATTGCGTATAATTATAATTTTTTAAAATTTAAAATGAATGCTTACAATACACTGGCTGCATTCGCGCGTGGTTAGAGTGCAAAACAAATTAATGAGAATGTTTTATTTGCAACTTTAGTCAGTTTTCCAACTCAAGTTTCAAAACTTGCAACCGCTGTTCAAGTTAGATTGGAGCACCAAAAAAACGATCACAACGTGGAGTGGAGCTCGCACGCAAAACAACGCCGATACGTTAAGTGGTTGCACGAAGACTAAATTGTATCGTCGAATGGTCGTTGTACGGCAGCAAAGGACATCAACGGCCGCCGCGAACCCAGCGCAACATGTCACGAAGTGCGCCACAAAAATTGAACTGGTCTAAAAACGAAGTCAGCACTTCGTGTCGGCAGTGTGCGTGTCGTTTGTGTTGGCTGTTGGCCTCATTGTTGTGGGCTGACAAGGATTGTGTTGCCGTTAAGCGTAATGTTGCTTGTGGACGGGCAACATGTTGCACGCATGTTGAGCTGCTTTGCTGACAAGCGGAACTTAACGAAAGTGAGGTTTATAGTTGTTAAAGCAGAATTTTCTTGTGACTGTTGTTTACTGTTTCGATATTTTGCTGCCATATGCCACTTTGAGAACGTCTGAGGCCTCAATGGGTGCAAGAATCAAGATTTTTGTTGGTTTTTAAAATAGCTTGGAGTTCGTTTTGAAATAAAAAACTAAATTTTTAACTCACACTAAACACTCACGCAAAGAATATAATTTTTCAAATATCGTTCAAAAAATGTTATCGAAAAAAAAGGAAAAGAATTGCAGCATATTCATTATAAATTCAAACTAGAGAAGGCTTTTTGAATACTATTTCATCATAAAGTGAAGAAAAAAGAAGTAAAAGGAAGAAGAAGAAAATGAAGACGAATTTGTAGTTATTTTCAATCTAAACTCACCCACAAGTTTTAAATGTATGGCTTAATCTTAGTGAAATTATATAAGCGAATCATGTAGAACTACACTAGAACTCTTAAACTACATCTTTTTTGTATGACAAAATTTATGACAAAAATTGACAAATATGACAAATTTCGAAAGTTATGTATCATAGTTGTTATAGTGCTCAAAAAAAAAATTAACCTTAACACCAGAAAGACCGCAAGTTTTCCATACCTAAAAAGACTACATCGACTACTATCTCGAAAAGTACACATTGGATTTGGCTAATTATAAAAAAAATACATTTTTAAAAGATATTAAATTGTCCACGATAAAAAAGAAAAGTCACCAAAGCAAAAGTAGACAGAAATATTAAAGAAAATACAGATATACATAAAAAAATGAAAACCCGTTTAAGTGACCGCAATGGTTTTTTAGTACTAAATAATACAAAATTGCTTTTAACTTGAAGCGATTTTTAAGAACATTTTTAAAACAAGAATATTCCAGAAAATTGCTACTGCATTCGCAGCAATAAATATTTAATAAAATAAAAATATATTTAACTTATAAATGAAATAATAATAAGTTAAATATTGGTAATACCCTTAAAACGTAGCTGGAGTCTTCGGCATTCTTTCTTAGTCTGTTCTCCCACTGTACCTCGATCGTCTTCTATTCATTGGTTCTATCTTCCTTCCCTCCTGGACGTTTTTTTACCTTTCTTGCCACCTAAGACCTTACGACAGTAAACTTGCTGATTATTAAAATTAAATTAAATTCAATAATAAAATATTCAACTTGTTTTTCTTTTCTTTTCATCAAGCATTATGAAGCTGTGTCAAAATCTGGTTTACTGATTTCAAGAAAATGTTATCATCATTTGCGTGCTCTAGAAAACATGTTTAGATAAAATTAACATTCACCAGTAAAACTCTGTGATGAAAGGGTTAATGAAAATGTAACGTTAGAAAGAAAAAATTGAATTAAAATCACACAAGAAAAGTTCTCATTAAATAGCACGGTACAACAATTTTAAACTTTTTCTGTGCAACGAAGTAACGACCATATATTTCTAAAAGAGTACATCGTACAGATCATTTTTGCTGAACAAAGTAATAGTCCAGCACATCTGAGTTTTTTGTAATTTGCACATAAAGGTTAAAGGGATCCCTATAGACTTTTACACGGAAAATATGAAAACTTGAAGAGTTAGAGCTTCGATGTCTAGGACAAAATTGTTTGAATTAAAAATGTGAATATTTTTCGTATGCACATGAACCCCCCTCCCCCTTTCCTTATACCCATTTTTTTAGGTTTGTCGGAAAATTTTTTTATAAAAAGCTTGTTTTGAGTAAAATATTGCAAAATATACTATATTGTCTTTTTGGAAAATATTCCTCATCAAAAATTAAGGGGGGTTTTAAACAACAAAACTTTCTCAAAACTTCCCCAAAAAAAATAAAAAGCCTTAAACACGAAACATTCATTTAATACTTTTTTCATTAATTGCGTGCTCTGCTTGAGATATTGAGAAACATGTTGAATATTGGAAAACAAAATTGTCATTGAAAAATAGTTCAGGTGGTCTTCACAAGAAGTCCCCTCTTAACCCTCCGATGGACTTTGTCGTCTGGGCAGACGAAATGGTTCAACAAAATAAAAAAATTACAGATTCATCTCCTTTTTACAGTGTATTTGTGGGTAACTAAGTAAGTATATATGAACATAATTTGTACAAGGTGCGTCCCAAAGTAAACAGGACTTTTGCAATAGGGACGTTTCTGGTGGCGCCATCTATGTGTGAGGACATGCGTTGGAAAGGTACATCTTTCATTCACATACTGTCTAAATTTCATGACATTTGGTCTAGTAGACGCCGAAATATCCCGCTCAATGTGACAGTATGTTTTTAACTTTGGTACGAGAATGTCGATCGAACAAAGAGCTAATATTAAGTTCTGTTTTAAACTTGGTAAAACTTTTACCGAAACGTTTAAATTGTTAAAGCAAGTTTATGGTGATGATTGTTTATCCCGTGGCCGTGTTAATGAGTGGTTGAATCGATTCAAGAATGGTCGTGAAGACTTGAATGACGACGAACACGTCGGCCAGTCGAAATTTGTGATTACTGACGATGCCATCAAAACTGTGCGTGATTTTATCAAAATGCAGCCAAAATCATCATTGGAATTGATGGAAATGGAATTGAACATCTCCAAAACATCAATTGATCGCATTTTAACCGAACATTTGGGTCTCCGTAAAGTGTGTTCTCGCTTCATTCCGCACACTTTAACCGACGACCAAAAAGCGCAGAGAATTGAGCACGCAAAAGACATCGTTCGGGAAGCCAGACGTGATCCAAATTTCTTGTTCAACATCGTAACCGGTGACGAAACGTGGTGCTTTCAATATGATCCCGAAACAAAGCGTCAAAGTGCCGAATGGAAGCACCCAGATGAGCCAAATCCGAAAAAAACCCGCCGTGAGAAGTCAAAAATCAAAACTCATCTCATTTGTTTCTACGATTCAAAGGGAATAATTCATCGAGAGTTTGTTCCACCGGGAAAAACAATTAACGCTTTGTTTTATGTTGAAGTTTTGAAGCGTTCGGTGCATCGCATTCGTCGTATTCGGCCAGAATATCGCGAGGAAGGAAGTTGGCGTTTATTGCATGATAATGCACCGGCTCACAGAGCCCTAGTTACGACCGATTATTTGACCAAAAATCGCATTTTTACCATCAATCATTCACCGTATTCGCCTGATATGGCTCCCTGTGACTTCTACTTATTCGGTCAGTTGCATTTGCCGATGAAAGGAAACCGTTATAAGGACGTTGAGGACATCCAAAAGGCTTGTACCAACATTCTGAAGGCGATGCCGGCCGATGACCTAAAACACTCATTCCAAATGCTTTTGGACCGTGCAAAACGTTGTATCGAAGCAGAAGGAGAGTATTTTGAATAAATAAAAAGAATTATACAAAAATAATCATCCGTTTTCTTTATTTTATAAAAGTCCTGTTTACTTTGGGTTGCACCTTGTATATATATATACTTTATAACGTTGCCTACAATATAAATATAATAAACTTCATCTGTAATTGCGCTTTGCCTTTGTCAAAAGCCTCACCCAGATTTCGTCTGGCCAGACGACAAAGTGCAAATGTGTACTAACTAATTACTGCCCATCGAAGGGTTAATAAAATAAACAATTTTTATGATTGAAGAGGACAATGTCAAGAACAGCATTCACTCTCTATGAATTGAAAGTAAACTATACAAAATGTTTACAAAAATTGTTAAGCAACAAAATTTAACTTTATATTTTAAATTTATTATTAAGTAAAAATGTGTTTTTAGTATCTTTTTTAAATTTTTTCAATCTTGAGAACCTAGAAACTTCTATGTTTCGGACACTGCTTTCTAGTTTCTAACTGTCCGGATTATTCAAAGTAAACTGTACAAATGAAATGTTATATGACGAACATCAGAAAAGTTAAATCCATAAATGAAAATCATAATTGTATGTTCCACAAATGGATCAATATATCTCTATGGCGACCCAATAATCCATACACAGACTTGCACGAAATTGAGTTGAAACTGAAAGACCCTTCAGAACAAACTACGTTTTTCAAATTACAACTGATATCAACCTCACACCTAATTCGTTTGTTGTAAATATGGTCGGGGGGGAATAAGTAGAAAGCACGCAGCGTAACATTTACACCATTCAATGTTCGCCTACAAGTAACGAGCCATGAATTTCATCAATTTCGCTCATTTCCAAGGAAGGCAAGAAATTCAACAACACACACACACACGAACTACAACTCACCCTTGAACGAGAACCCAAAAAGCAGTCAACCAGTAAAATGTACACAAAGCGCTCGGACCATTAAAGTTCACATACTCACACTTGTACTCACATTCATACAAACTTTCATTCACTCACTCACAAACACACACACACACATTTGTTGCCGACTGTATAATGTCGTCAGACGGTCGAACGAAAACACTCTGCAACTTTGCCGAAAATTTGTCGAATGTGTAAAAAAAGCAACACTAACAGCAACAACAACAACAACCCAATAGCACAACAACACTTTAAGCAATTTTAATGAAATGACATCAAGTTTTGAGGTGTTTATTGCTGCCATCATGCAAGGCTCGACGAAACCCTTTGACAATTTCCGATGAAAACAATTTCTTAAAATTATCACCCACTCCCCGGGGACGCGTTGTCAGCACAACTTTGTCTCACATGGCACTACTACATACAGTCCCACAGTGATGGTGGGGGTAAATGACAGGTTGTTGTTGTTGTTGTTGTGCTGTGTGCTCTAAATTGTCTTCTGCTTTAAAAGTGATTACGTGGGCTTGTTTGCATATAAATAGCTGCGTGTGTGTGTGTGTGTGTGTGGGTGTGTATGGCAATATTTTAGATAAACAATTTCAAGCTAAGAAATTACTTTTCGGTTTTACGTTGACTCATTAATTTGTGCCATTTAGCCGCCATCGATACTTGAGCTCTGTGTGGTTTTTGTAGCTTTTGTCTTTTGTGCTTTTGAATTGCTGCTGAAAATGTGCATTTTCTGCTGAATTGGCAGGCGATAAAAATTTATTGAGGGATTTTAATGACTGTGGACCAAGTGTGCAGTGGGTGTTATCAGTTCATAAAGTGGCGAGTTGCTCATTGCGGGTTTTCGACACATAAGTTTGGGCTGCCTGGTTGTATACAAATTCGGTGATTAGTTTCTGTTCAACTGTGTCAAGCCTCATAAACTTCGACACAGATTAGTTTTAACTAGCCGACTATACAAATCTGTGTTGTTTGGCATTTGACAAAGCAAATTTTATGCCGTATGCGCAATATGGGTCATTCAAATGTTTACATATTCAGGTCAAACTTTACACATTATTTGAACCTAATCAAGACTTCGATCGTGTGGTAGCATAAATGAATTCGTAACGAATTTTGAAAGCACCTTTGCGGACTAATAAAGACAATGCAATGTTGCGCATTATCGGGTTTTGCTCTTTTGAAAACTGTTTGAAATTATGTGAGCTGATATTGTTCTGAATATTTTAGCATAAACTAAAACAAAAGTCATAAAATAAATTATTCGTTGGAACAAAACAGTTCCTGATAAGTTTATTAATTTGCAATATTCTGAAAATTAACCCGCACAACAGTAATTTGAATATATGGAATATGTGGCATCTCCATGTCCTTTTGATATCCAAATCATACATTTATGTTTTATGGTATTTCGAGTTTTTTTTTTCGAACTATGAAACCAGCAACGAGTACAAAATGAGTGGTCCAAGGTTGAAGTATGCTTGAACACAGATGGAGATGGAAGTATAGTAGTAAAGATAGTAACAACAGTTTTACTAAGATAGCAAAAAAATTCGTGGGATCTTTGGTAGACGGCTCTGTAAACTACTATCCACACATAGGCCACAGTTTTCGTCTGTAGAATTATTAAATACAATGTCCTTGAAGTAAAACTACTAACCGCGTTCTCTGTCCAAAACCTACAATCGTCGTACAGAATGTGTTGGAATCTTAACAGCCAATCAGCCAATAAAGAAAAACTGTCATTACAGTCAATACTCGTTTCTCTCCACTTAATAAGTCCCATGTTGCAAAAGTGTCCTGGATGTCGTCCTTATGTGGTTACCAGGCCACAGTAACATCGCAAGCAACTAAGTGGTTGAATCGCTAAACATGACAGTACCCTGTATGTTTCCGCCTGGAAAATGGCAGCCAGCTTCCCCATGGGAAAAGCTTTGTTAAATCTGGGGCCATATACCCCAGCACCAGTGCTGCCATCTTTCAATTTCGACCCATCCGTGTTCTAAAGTTGTGATCCTGGTTTTGGTATGAATCAATTTGATCTCCATAATTGTTTTTTCAAATTGTTCCACTTTCCACTTTAGGTGGGATAATGTCAGATATACTCTATTTCCCTTAAGATGCCCATCTCTTAGTTCTTTTAGTCATTACTTAATCATGAGGGAAGGTTTCGAACAAAAAATGTTTCCATAGTAAATTTAGCACTAAATGAGAAGGTAAAAAAATCACATACAAATTCATTCATATAAAGTTCTTCAAAATTCATGTCTAAACTTGAACAAGTTATTGATCTGAAGTTCCAGGTGGCAGCATTGTTATTTTTGAACATTTGTATTCTGTCACAGTTACCATTTTACCAGTACCGTAAAATTTGTTACAATTTTTAATAAAAATTCATGTTTCATTCGCCAAAATATTTGCGAGCTACGAAAACTCAAGAAAAAAATATTAAAATGAAAATGTCTTAATTTTTTGTTTCTTAATTTTTAGTAGTAGCCATTTCGTTTAAGAATTCATTTGAAGCATAGTGACCTTTTTTTATGAGAAAAAGAGAGACATTTAAAAAATTATGTATCTTTTATAATATGTATTGCCTGGTGCTTCGGGGCGTATGAGTGACACTAAGCTGAACAAATTGTAACTGCTGTGTGCTGCCGGGCGTATGAGTAATATGAAGTCGAAAATATTTCAACTCAAGTGAATAATATCACTCATACGCCTCGGATGTATTATAAATTATATTTATGTATATATGTAAGGAACTATATATAACAAACTATGTATACAAATTTAATAATAAAGCGAATTGTGGCAATGTTGAAAAATAAAAAATAACAACTTATACTTATATGACTTATATATATGTATTATTGACTTATATATATTAACTGAGTAATACACAACAGTTTCAAACTTGGTGGGATTCTAAAAAAATTAAAAAAAAAATTAAAAAATTTTAGGATATCGTTGCAGTATTTGTAGTGTCCAGCGTAGTAACTAATCGCATAAAAAGTGTAGGCTGCACTTCAATGAATCAGAAGACGATTTGAGGGCAGTGGGTGAGGCAATGCCATAGAGAAACTCTTTAACAAAATATTTGTAATTTTTTTCTATTTATGAAGAAATATTAAGCCGTGTCAAAGTCTGATCTGCTGTATACTGTGATCTTAAGTAATTCCTCATCCGTGGGGTATGCTAAGCATTTCTTTTCACTGTTTAAAAGTGAAAAGAAACTTCAGCCTTGTGAGCGCAAATCTTTCTATCTATCTATACTATCTATAACTATTCTATCTTACTGTAGCACAAATTTGTTAAGGGTTATTTACAAATTGAATTGGATGTAGAGCCCTGCGCAGGACTTTGCAGGTAGAATTAGATATTCAGTTGCTATTTGTGACTATCAAACTTGATAGTGCTAAGTGTGTCCTTTGGCATATTTATGTGTTTTGGTTGCCGCGGAAGTTTTCATCCGAGGTTGTATTAAATACGAATACGAAGAGAACGAGTTGTGAATTATTAGTCACAGAAATCTACATTAAAGACCTCGTGACATTCATTAGATGGGAAGTCGATGATTAGAGAATATAGACATATGTAGCATACAGAATTTTCAGGGATAAAAAGTAGTAGTTCACTTTGAAAAATGCCATTGCTGATAGTTGCGGCAGTTAGTGCTTCATTAATTATAATTTTAATTGTAATTATCAGCAAAAATTTATATGCTCATGACAAGAAAACAATTGAGAAGCTATCAAAAAGCACTGAACTTGGTTGATTCCTCAGCCATCTGTGTCAGCAACTCAAGATTCGATGACAACCGACTATTCATAAAAACAACTCATTTCTTACGCTGCATCCATTGCAAGCATAATTTTTATTTTACATAATATGTGTGCGTGTATGTTTTTATTTAAAAGACTGTAGTTGCAGCAACTCAGCACTAAAAACCTAAACACAAAAAAAAAACATAAATAAAAACAAAGCGCCCAAATTTTGTGTACTCCTTTTATTTTGCAATTTGAAAAGCAATTTATCAACATTCCAGACATTGCATGCAAAATTCTAGAACGCAATCCAATCTTTACAGTGTGCTGAGCACACAGCAACCCACAAAAAAGAGACCGACGGCAACGCTGACAGACGAGCGTGGCGCATGTGGCCTGTGAGTCAGCGTCGACCGAGCGACCGAGCGGGCGTGTAGCAATAACAATGTCCGGCGCTGGTGCGGATTGCCAGCGGCGGAGAGTGGCATAAGAAAAAACCAGCAATATTTTCGTGATATGCCACAATAACAACAACAATATTAACAATAGAAAAACAAAAAATAACAACAACCAAACAACTGCAACCAAAAGAGCAGCCGCAGCTAGGCGCCTCCGAATATGCAACGCATTTGATGCTGTTGATAAAATGCTTGGTACCGTTGTTGTGGTTCTTGTTGTTGTTGTTTGCTTGTGGTGCAGTTGCAACATTGCATCAGCCGAGGCATAGAACAGCACAGCTGACTTGCCATCTAATACAAGCAACGGCAGCAGCAGTCTGAAACGTTGCGAATCGCTTCGTTGCCGCGTTTGTTGCTTTATGAAAATTCTTCAACATTTTTTCTCTTCTTCTTGCACTTATTGCCGTAGTTGTTGTTGCTGTCGCTCGTTTATAGCTGTGTATCAGTTTTGCTGCGGCCCCCAGCCGCTTCCTTCCTTTTGGCGCTTTTGTGCCGCTGTTGACTTTTGTTTCGCTTCCACATAACAAATCCTTTCGGCTTTACACACATTATCTCTTTTTCTGCGCACAATGGTTGTTATTGTTGTTGTTGTTGCTGCGATTTCCTGTGTGTGTGCACAGTGCGCGAAACAGTTGACTTCACATTTGCTGCATAATTGCTTTTCTTGTTCTTGTTGCAAATATTTTCGCCTCCCGGCTCTCTTTGTTCTCTGTTGCATTCGCTTCTTTCTCTATTTATTAAAAAGGTTTCCGCCTGTCTGCTGTCCTCCTTATTCGGCTCTTCCATTTCCGCTTTGTGCTTTTAATTCCATTTTTCATTTTTAGATTTCTATTTGCTACTTTCGTAGGCTGTCATCCGGTGTAATTGTTGTGAGCTCATGTCGTCACATTGCATTGTATCGCATGTCCTGTAATGGTTGGTGGTTAGGATAGAATAGAAAAGTATGTAATAAGATATCTATCTATCTATGTATCTATCTATCTATCTATCTATCTATCTATCTATCTATCTATCTATCTATCTATCTATCTATCTATCTATCTATCTATCTATCTATCTATCTATCTATCTATCTATCTATCTATCTATCTATCTATCTATCTATCTATCTATCTATCTATCTATCTATCTATCTATCTATCTATCTATCTATCTATCTATCTATCTATCTATCTCTCTATCTATCTATCTATCTATCTATCTATCTATCTATCTATCTATCTATCTATCTATCTATCTATCTATCTATCTATCTATCTATCTATCTATCTTTTTTTTTTTTTTTTTTTATTGAGGGGGAAAGCATCGAAAGCCACCCAGTCAGTGTGAGACTTTAACCCACTAAAACCCCCTCACTGTCCGACGGTTAGTCCCCCCTGGGATACCGGTAGGTAATTACGTCAAGGAGGCCGTTTTGAGTATTGTATCTCAAGCGTCAGTCATGGTCTTTGTCATGTTTCTCGTAGTGTCGAGCCCATTTCATCTGGTAACTGCCTCTCCCCTGTCAGCAATATTGATGTTGCAGATTGTACTTCCTGTTCCACAAGCTGTTGTTGTCGCTGTACGCGCTTTCGCTCCCGCTCTATATCGCATAGCTTTAACATAACTCGAGCAGCAAATGTACACCCAGCATTCCATTTTTCTGTCGTGTCACACATCTCCATAACGAAATTCTCCACCGTCGGAGAACTTCCGAATACTTGTGCAAGCTCCTTCCGCTCATGGTCAAAGCGTCCACAGTCTAAAATTATATGTTTTGCGCTCTCAGCCTCTCCCTGACAATTTGGACAGAAGGGAGTGTCCGCTAAATTAAACTTATGTAGGTAGTACAAAAAGCACCCATGCCCACTCAGCAGCTGCGTTAGGTGGTAGTCTACGTCTCCATGCTTTCTCTGCATCCACGTCTTTATTTGGGGGATCAGCTCGTACGTCCACCGACCTTTGCTTACTTGCTCCCATCTTAGTTGCCATTCGTTAAGCGATTTGTTCCGCTGCTCTAACTTCTGCTCTATTGTCGGTTTTATGCCTTGAGTTGTATACAGCTGCTGCAACTCCCGTGCACGAATGTCAAACGGTACTTTCCCCGCAATCACGCATACCGCCTCCTCGGATACCGTTCGGTATGCACAAGCCACCCTTAGAGCGCTTATCCTGTAAGCCTGCCTTGCCTCACGCATGTGTGTGTGCTTTGCGCCTGCCCATATCGGCGCTGCGTAAAAGACGATAGAATCCGTGACTGTGGAGAGCAGTCTCCTCCTGGCTCCTTGCGGTCCCCCTATGTTGGGGAGCATGCGGAAGAGCGCCCCGTTTACTGCTGCCGCCTTTTTACCGACTGACTTTAGGTGCTCCTTGAAAGTTAATCGTGAATCTATCAGTACTCCTAGGTATTTGATGGCGGGCTTAGATCGTATGTCGTGGCCTCCAACATTCACCACCATTTCTTCTCTTCTTCTTCTCGCGCTCACCAGCACTACCTCCGTTTTGTGGGCGGCCAAGTCAAGCTCTGCATTGTTTAGCCAGCGCTGAATTCTGGATACTGCGTCATTACAAATTAGCTCAACGTCCAATATCTGCTTGCCTATTGCTACTAGCGCAATGTCGTCCGCATAACCGACTAATGTAGTGTTTGCGGGGAGATCCAATTTGAGGACGCCGTCATACATTGCGTTCCACAGAGTTGGACCCAAAACAGAGCCCTGTGGGACGCCACCAGATACCGCATACTTTTTCGGCCCATCCTCCGTGTCGTACTCGAGTAGTCTCTCGTAAAAGTAGCTGCGAATCACTCGCAGCAAGTATGCTGGGACGCCAAAGTTCTTTAAAGCCAACAATATCTTCGTCCAGTTGGCTGAATTGAACGCATTTCGAATGTCCAGGGTGACGACCGCGCAGTATTTTATGGTGGACCATCCACCCGTTCCTCTCGTTGCTTCGCGGGCTATGCCTACCACCGTGCGTATGGCATCAACCGTAGACCGCCGCTATCTATCTATCTATCTATCTATCTATCTATCTATCTATCTATCTATCTATCTATCTATCTATCTATCTATCTATCTATCTATCTATCTATCTATCTATCTATCTATCTATCTATCTATCTATCTATCTATCTATCTATCTATCTATCTATCTATCTATCTATCTATCTATCTATCTATCTATCTATCTATCTATCTATCTATCTATCTATCTATCTATCTATCTATCTATCTATCTATCTATCTATCTATCTATCTATCTATCTATCTATCTATCTATCTATCTATCTATCTATCTATCTATCTATCTATCTATCTATCTATCTATCTATCTATCTATCTATCTATCTATCTATCTATCTATCTATCTATCTATCTATCTATCTATCTATCTATCTATCTATCTATCTATCTATCTATCTATCTATCTATCTATCTATCTATCTATCTATCTATCTATCTATCTATCTATCTATCTATCTATCTATCTATCTATCTATCTATCTATCTATCTATCTATCTATCTATCTATCTATCTATCTATCTATCTATCTATCTATCTATCTATCTATCTATCTATCTATCTATCTATCTATCTATCTATCTATCTATCTATCTATCTATCTATCTATCTATCTATCTATCTATCTATCTATCTATCTATCTATCTATCTATCTATCTATCTATCTATCTATCTATCTTTCTATCTATTTTAAACAATTTAAAAGAACTTTCAGCCAAAATTCGACTCGTACAAGTATTGCAATTTTTTTGGTCACCACACTTCTTCACGACACTGTCATACATTCTAATTTACTACTACAGTTAAATCACCACCACATCCTTAATTACTGTCGCTGCGCAAACGCGACAGCAACAGACGCACTCGCTGCGCTTCGCATGCGGCCGTTGACAGCTTAAGTTGGCGCGTATGCTCCGCGGTTTCAACGTGTTGAAGGCTGCACGCTAATGCTGCGTCTACAGCTGGCGCTCCTAATACCCACTGACACGTTGGTCTATTGGCAGCGCTGACAACTTTAGCTCGGCTTAATACTGTTGCTGTTGTTGTTGCAGCTGGTGTGTGGCTGCAATGTTGCGGCATCGCCACACATCACAGGGTTGATGTGTCGCGTGAGCAGCACTGCAGGCGTCGCCGGTTGCAGCGGCAGGTGGCCACAGATTGCCACCGCACAGTTGGCGACATAAAACGTTGCACATTTTTCGTGGGTATTTATTAATATTTTTGCTTTTGGCTCTAGTAACCTGTCAGCTGCGGCAAGAGCGAAAGCTCTACCTTTACTTACAACGAAGGCGACAACATGTGAAGTAAAAATATGAAAATAAAATTGAAATAAAGTGACAAGCTAACATAAGTGAGGTTATAAAAATGCTGTCGCACAATTTCCGCGTGACATTTATGGCACAATGCAGCAACAGTTGAGTTGAGACTGACACAATTACTCAATAATTCGCTTCAATCTGTTGCAAACGCATTTGTCATACAATGAATCAAGTCGCGTGCTATCAAATGTTTTCTTTTGACGCTCACACCAAACACGTCCGCACTCCCTCAACATTAAATACCGCAGCGTTTCATTCAACACCTCAGCTGGTGGCTTAAATGTCTTAATTGATTCAATTAGCTTCGACAACAGACTGTTAGGACAGCTGGCCACCGCCTACGAAAATCCTGAGAAACATTGCCCACCCAAAAAGCTGAGTGCTTTTGTTGGCCCAAAATAGAGTGAAACAAAAAAGTTGCGTGACTGGCTATTTTCTTAGCCGTTTATGTACTTTTTACACTTGTAGGCGACGTTTTATTTTCTTATTTTTTTTTCTTCGTTTGCTGCCAATTAAAACTAATTAAGTGTTCATTTACATTCATTGGCAGTTGGCTGTTTGTTAAGTAATTCCAGAGTGTAGGTTAAGTATTTTCAGAGTGCAGATATTTATTCAAAGTTATGTGAGGAAAGAATTGTTGATCCGAAAGGCCATCCATACACTAAACCAGAGGTTCTCAAACTTTTCCATTAAATATTTAGGTACATTGTGAATCAGGCTTTTACTATATTTTGAGGCCTCGCGTTTCATTGAGAACTAAATCGAGTTTAGTCATTCTTTGTGAATGTTCTAAGCGTAGTTCAACAGAAATTTGAAATAATAGTTTGAGCAGTGGCGCACACAGGATTTCATTTTGGGGGGTTTTAAGTGAAACCATATTTTGTTCTAGCAATTTATGTGTTTTGGGGTCTTTGAACCCCAAATCCCCCTGTGTGCGCCACTGATTTGAAGTTCTTCTGCGAACCACAAAGATGGGGATCTCAAAAGAGTTCCTTCATTGATTTATTACTACCCAAAAACTTTTAGTTTGTTGCATACTTTTCAGTGGTGCACACGAGATTTCCTTTTAGAGGAGATTCTGTACACAACTTTTGAGCCCAACACCATTTGAAACCATATTTCAAACCATGCTTCAAATGGTGTTAGGCTCAAAAGTTGTAAACGTTACCCAAAATTTTTGTACCAAACAGATATTTTTGGGGTGATTTGAACCCTAAAATCCGCATTACGTGCGCCACTGATGGTTGCCTACATTATATATGCATAACTTTTTACATTAAAATTTAATTGTATATACTAAAACTATTGGGAGAGTTAAAGGCGTTAAAGGAGTTAGATTTTAAGTAGAACTGCAGAGAATACTCCATGAATTTCGATATTTTCCGGTCTCGGTGAAAAAATTTCATTTGAGTTTGATACAATATCCAGTGAATCCATGGCCATTTCAAAGGCGGACTCCTATCGGCTAAAACGATTATTAGTTGCTAAAAGTTTGTTAGAAGTGGACACCACCAATTTCTCTCGGAAACCATATGGTTTGACTATGTAGGTACATCCATTGTCCCTTTTAGATCTGTGAGAAAACATGACCTCAAATACTTGAGTGGCTTTATTTATGACTCTAGTCATCGAAATAGAAAGTGTTCTACTCTTCTTCTTTGTAAAAAAAAAACTGCAGAAAAATCTAAGAAATATGCCAAGATTGTTGCAGCAGCGCGCTGTCAAATGATAACCCATGTACACAGACACCCTCAGTGCAATTTTTTTTAACTCTAGAAGCACTTTTGTCCATTCTTATCCAACGTTAGCCATAACAATAACCTTAAGTTATCCATTAATAGTTGATTAAGGCTCTTGTGTACTCATCAGTTCTCCTGAATTGATCAAAAAGAGAAAATTATATATGTAGAAGAGTTCACTAAATTTTTGTTCTATTTCTGAACATCACATTGCCATCTTTTTCACTATTTTGCACCCCTACTCCAGGCACTCAGCAGATAAAATTTAAAGTCGTTCCACATGGCGTATGAGGAACTTTCAGTAATTTTACATTTAAATTACTCGAACTTTTCGTTGGTAGGAAAAATTAAAATTCCTTAGACCCTATAAATTTTCAGCAGCTGTCAAGCCACATAGAAGCAGCACAGACGTCAAAGCCATAAAGTAGTCTGCGACTTCAACGCACAGCGAGGACGGACATTTGGGTGACTGTGAGAGACTTTGAGGCAGATTTTCGTGGCGCTCGAGCGGCGATTAAATGAAAATACAAATTGTTTTTTGTTGCCTGCTCGTAAAGTGATATGCAATCGATTTTGCTGTTACGTTCAACACAAATGCGACTACACACACACTGCTCTTTTGTAGACCTTTTGCCACGCAAAGCTTTAAATACTGAATTGAGCTTAGCTAAGTTGAGGCCATGTCTCTAGTTGGCAACATAGCATTGTGGGCATTCAACAGATTTTAGTAGAATGTGTTAAACTTTTAAAAGTCGTGTTTTCAAAGGCTTTGAATCACATCAAAATATGAAAATATTTCAGCTGAATTGCTTTTTACAATGAGTTAAAATACTCATAGAAATTTTATGAATATTTTTGGCATTTTAATACCATAATAAAATTAAAATTAAATATGACTGCAGTTTTGGGTAATTTCGCAGTCGCGCTAATAGTTCACGTCCCTCTCATCCAACTTTTCTTTATCCCTCACACACAATCGCTCAGCGTTCAGCTCAATGCAAATGCGTCAACAAAGTTTTTGCTTGAATGTAAACTTTTGTGTCATGCCGAACCCCCTCCCCCACCAACCCCAACCAAGTTCACACTCACACACACACTCACACACACACATCATACCCAATGCAACATGCAACAAATGTGACATAACTTTTTTGCAAATGTCTCGCAAAAAGTTGACACTTTGGCGCCGCCTCTCTATCTTTTTTGTCGACATTTTTTAGCAGCGCTCTGTTTGTTTTGGCTGCAGTTTCGGCAACTCCATTTTAATATGCCACACAAATTAAGTGCACACTGCGGGGCGACGCGTGCGGCGTCTCTGTCGGCTGGATGTGTCGGCAGCGAACATGTGGCTGCAACAACCGCAGCAATTCGTGCAACTTTCTCCACTCGCTTTAATTTGCCGCCGCGCTGGCAGCGCAGTTAATTAAGTGAAGCCTCGCCAGCTCAGCCGCCCGTTCGCGTCTCGCTTTTGTTGACGCAGACGAACTGCAACGAATGGCATTGTGAAAAATTGTAATACTTAATATGGGAAAAATTGCTGGAATTTGTAATCATTTGCGCAACAACAAATGACAACTTTGTCTGCACTCTGTCATCGCATTCGTTTGTGTGGCAAATTCTGAGCGTTTATTTGATTGAGTGTAATGAATGCAATGAGAAGCACTGAGAGCGAAATTGAAGGACTCGTAATTAGCGGCTTAAGTGACTTAATTGCGGCTGGATTGTGCTAACGAAGTGACGAATTAGTCAGAGAGTCTTTTTTACAATGCAACTGATTTGGTTTGGGTGCAAAATTTCTTATCAATTATGGTTGTTTCTCAGTTGCTCAACTGTTCGATAATGAGTGATTTTATTACAGAAAACTATTTGTTTGTAGCAAACTTAAATCGGGTTAACATTTTAGTTAATGAAAAATTATTTACAAAGTAAAAATATCTAACAATTACATTGCAAAATAGCAGCAAATAATCACTTCGGGTTCATCCACTCGTACATCATAGATTTGTTTGTTTTTTTCAAGGCGCTGATCACGAAATGTAATCAACATTTACGTGTCATTAGTAGTTAGGATGTTGCAGTGATTTGAAGATCCAAGTAACATTACAGTTAAAATATTAATTGATTGAACCAATGATAGTAAGTACACTAGTATTGATACTAAATAGAAGATAATATTCTGAATTTGGAATGTGTCCCCAAGTGTGGTATCCGTAAAAATTAGGTGACTTCGATGTGGGCTAGAAGACACACTAACTAAGAATGGGTCAAAAAGGGGCTTCAGAGAACTCAAACTTAGAACGAAATAAAGCGATATGTTGAACTTATTTTAGTTATAGACTGCCAATAGTGAAGAGCACAGAATATAGAATTGAGTTTTATTTGATTGGTACATTCCTCAACTTGACATTCCACTTGCGCAAAACTCCATTTTCATTTTGCATTTCTCACATCTTTGGAGTAGCAGCGAACGCATTTTTTTTCATATCATATTAGTAGTCTTCAGTTGTGAAATGTAAAAATCAAAATTTGTTGCATTGAGTGAACCTGCAGTAAGGCATTGACCAGAGTTAAAAATAATTCTTTTAATTCATTGTCAGTCGACGCACAAAAGAAAGAAAATATCTCGAAAGAGAGTATTTTTAGTTACCTTCTATAATAAAGTGTCACGTCATGAATAATTAAATTTTTTTTATCAAGTTTTAATTATTGCCCAGAAAGCCTCTCTTTAGGAAATACAAAACAAAGACAACCAAATAGTTTTAATCAAAAAAGAAAGAAGTAGTTAAAGCGTTCTGAGAAAAGTTGATTTAATATTTAGTTCAACTTAGATAAATTAACGACCTAGCGTCCAACATTCCCAACAATAATTGAGGCGTTTGGATTATTGATATATTGAATATTTAGGGAAGGTTCTCAAGACCATGAAGATTTAAACTTGATAAGTTTTATGAAAAAAAAAGATTAAGTGTTCCGAAAAAAATTGATTTAATATTTAGTTCGACTCAGGTAACCGACATCGTGTCCAACGTTCAAAATAACTTAAGTATTTAGAATTGATATATTGAATTTTTAGAGAAGGTTCTCAAAACTATGGCGATTTTAAACTCGATAATTACGTATTATAAGATAGTTTTTATCATTTTTCTAAAATGTTTCACCTCCACACCTTAAACGATTCGACAGTTAAAGATGTGGGTGACAATAGGAAAACCTGGAGATACTACAAAATAAAATATTTACGTTATCAACAGTAAGCAATGTCGATGTTGCACATACCATCCATAGCATCCATAGAATATTTATAGTCATTCGTAGAAGAGCGTAGTCTACGGATCATTAGTCACATGAATCTACTCAAAATAACGCTTAGCTAATTGGAAAAAGATTGATAGTAATGGTCAATTTTCTAACCGAAAAAAACCTTCAAAAAAAACTGCGATTGAGATATTCTCAAAATCATTTCTCGGGTTGGTGAGTAAGTTACTATCTTAACCTTTGACAGGAACCCTGGTTGAAGGAATGTGCCTCCTCCTGTCACTAACAATGGACACAACTGAGCTTCCAAGTGTATGTTTGAACATCCGATTTCCAAAACTAGATTCTATAAAGCTCAGTTGTTCGAGACTCTGTGTTCATTATTGAGCTATTGTATCATTTGTTATTATTATTAGAATAGATCATATCCTCCAATGTTAGAAAGGATTTTCTTAATTGTTCTCAAATCAGTGTCAGACAATTTTGTGTTCAATATAAATTCACTCTTCAGTGAAGTGAAGAAGAAGCAGAAAGGATACAACACTTTCTGTGGCACTGTCTGACTCTGCAGTAACGCCGATTCGGTACCCTCGGGGACAAGGTTCCTGACGGACCTGAGTAGCGAGGCGAAAGTTGAAATCACGGATCTGCTCTCCTTTATTAAGAAGTCAAACTGGTTTGTCCCGCATTGAGGCTTTTGATTAGTTGCAGAGGGAAACAAGATGATTAGGTAAGACCGCACAAAAGGCCACTTTGGCCTCCGAGTGGAAGTGCGGCACACCCCCTTCCCTAGCCAACCTTACCTAACCATCTCACGTTTCTAGACACTGAGCAGAGCTTGTTTCAATAAAATAATTTTTCATGATGGGGCAACCTGTTCTAGAGCATAAAAAAGACTCAGAGCAGAGCTGTACTACTGTGTCACCTACAGTTTCAGAAACTCTTTTCTGACACAATGCCTGTAAAGCGTCTTGCTGACTGGTTGAGGGCATCGGGCACTTCTTCTTCCTAGACCTGAGAAAACCAATTGTAGCAGCAAAGGCGAGATGTGAGGTTTCTAAATGTGTTTCCTAAATAAACATTATTCAAAAATATAAATTTTATTTAAGTCCTAATCCCACATTTATGCTTAACAGTGCCCAGGATGCTTAACTCACTTTCCTGGGCTTTGCCAATGGGTTTCGCACTTCATGGCAAGGACTTCTTGAGAGTAACTAACTCACTCACAGCAGCATTTACCTGATTATCAAAATCATTGAGTACGTGACGCCTTAACGCAATTACCGCGACCAGGCACGTGAGTCGGCGCGCCTGAGTGATTGTCGCCAGCGCTGATTGTGTCGCATGCATAAATTGCTGCGTGTGTGTGTGTGTCTCGTCTTCTTGTGTGGCTATGTCTCTGTGTGTGTGTGTGTGTGTGTGTAATGCATACACACACTCAATAGCAATAATCATCATAATGCCAGCTAGAAATAATAAAATATTCTATTGGCAAAAGCGACAGCCGCTCTCGCAGACGCTTCAGCACGAATGACTTCGTTCGGTGGTGGATGAAATTCGAAAGACCATAAAAGCCATGGCCCCAAGCACTGCACTCCAACTCCACCAGCACAGGCCAACCCCATCGCCCAGTGCAGACTATTTTATGGCAAATGTCGGTAGACTTCTTCCTGGTTATGCTGTTGTTATTGTTGTTGTTGACAATGGCATCAAGTCGCTGAGCTCGGCTTATCGCAATCGCACTCGCACTCGAATTCGAACTGCGACTGAGCCATTTGCCTCAATGTGTGCGCTGCATGCGAAATTAGCGCGCCGGATGCGATGCGATGTGTTTTGTTATCACAGTGCACGCTGCAGGCTGACGCGCGTTCTACAAACAACAACAACAGCAAACGACAGCTTACCTATGGCAATTCGATTGCGCTGCGCGTTTGGCAGTGACAGCAAGCAAGCACGTTCGATTTTCTTCTTTGCACAATTCGTTTATTGAAAACTTTTGACTGTGGCACAATTTTAATTTCACTCGTAATCCGTTTCGAAGCGCTTTTCAATGCTGCTTTTCGCATTATTGAGTGTTTTGGACAGCTTTAAGCATGGCAGAGTGGAAAATCATTGATTTGATTGCAGTCTATTTAAGGAGGTAAATATTTGAGTCAAGGATTCTTTTGAGAATTTGTATAAATTTTTTATAAAGAAACAACAAGTTTTCGCTATTATATTTTGATTGTATGCCCATGCTTTTTATGTTTTAAGGAAGAACATGTTTTTCAAACCTCTATTTATAAAAATTACTAGCTGACCCGGCGAACTTCGTCACGCACGACATTTTTTGTTTTCTTATAATGAAATATGCGAGATGGCGAATCTGTGGCGATGAAAATTTACGAAGAAACCCAACTAAAGAAAGAGCTACTGATTTACGCAATTGAGGCCCACAAATCAGGCAATGTTGCTGCTAAGTTTCAGTAAAGAAATAGATTGCACTTGAACCAAATTTAAATTATATGGGCGGTGCCACGCCCCCTTATTCAATACCCGCACAATGCCCTCTGTCGAAGGAGAAAATGGTAGGTTCGTACCAAGTGTCATGGCTGAGCGACCTATAGTTCAGTGAAATATTTGGGTCACAACAAATGTGCCACGCCCCTCGTCCAACGCTTAAAAAATCCTACCAGTAGAATGACTCATCTATGGAACAACGGAGTACTAATTTTCAGTACAACTTACAATTTCGAAGATATTCTATATTAGGTTTCGGCTTGTATGGGCGGTGCCACGCCCCCTTGTTCAATACCCACATCATTCCCTCTGTCGAAAGGGAAAATGGTAGGTTCGTACTTAGTTTCATTGCTGTGCAACTTATAGTTCAGCGAAATATTTGAGTCACAACAAATGTGCCACGCCCCTTGTCCAATGCTCATTAAATCTTACCGGTAGAATGACACAACTATGGGACGACGGGGTACTAAATTTCAGTGTTGTACGACTAACAATTTCAAAGATATTTTCTATTAAAAATTTGGCTTGTATGGGCGGTGCCACGCCCCCTTGTTCAATACGCTCATCATTCTCTCTGTTGAAAGATATGATTAAATGGTAGGTTCTTACTTAGTTTCATTGTTGTGCGATTTATAGTTCAGCGGAATAATTGGGTCACAAAAAATGTGCCACGCCCCTTGTCCACCGCCCATTAAATCTGACCAGTATAATGACTCATCTATGGGTCGACGCTATACCAAATTTCAATGCTGTGCGCCTTACAATTTCGAAGATATTCTATATTAAAGATTTGGCTTGTATGGGCGGTGCCACGCCCACTTTGAACTGAATTTTCTTTGCTATAAACCTCGCCCGAGACCTTTCCAACGAATGCAAAACCGTGGAAATCGATTCGTGCGTTCTGGAGTTATAGCGTCAGGAAGGAAAACCCGACTTATTTTTATATAGTAGATTGTTTGTCTGTCGGAAACTACTTGACCGATTGATCTGAAGCTTGGATACAATGAGTGGTATGTCCAGAATAGGGTTTCTGAATATCTTTTGTTGTGTATGGACGAGAGGACGTGGTACCGCCCATACAGTTCAAATCTATAATATTTAATAACACCGGAATTGTAAATCGTACAGCATTGAAATTTAGTATAATATCGATGCATAGATGTATTGTTCTACAGATGAAATTTCAAGGACATTGGTTAAAGGGGCATAGCACTGCGCATACAACTCAAATCTATAATAGTGAATAATATCGGAATTATATGTCCGGCAGCATTGCATTTCTCTATAACGTTGATCCACGGATGTGTTGTTCTACAGATGAAATTTCATGGTCATGGGATGACGGAGTCCGGTACCGCCCATACAACTCAAATCTATAATAGCGAATAACATCAGAATTATAAGTCGTACAGCATTGAGATATAATATAATGTCGATTGACAGAAGTGTTGTTCTACAGACGAAATTTTATGAACATTGGATGAAGGGGCGTGGTACCACCCATACAACCCAAATATATAATGTTGAATAACATCGAAATTATAAGTCGGGTAGCATTGAGATTTGGTATAGCGCCGCCCCATGGATGTGTAGTTCTAATGGTAGAACTTCATGAGCATTGGATAAGGGGTGTGGCAATATTTTGCAATATTTGGCGTGGTACCTTCGGAATTACAAATAGCATTGAAATTCACTTTTTTATTGTGTTTTCAAGCATGTTTTAAGTTAACAAAAATTAATAAAAACAAAATTTGAATACCAAATTTACAGAGCTATAAGTCTACGTGGGTCCACGTATAAATCTCAGGCAAAAAGACCAACAGAAGTGGCCACGATGAAAACTATTCTACTTATTTCTCCGATATTAAGAAACATATTATTTTGTGATTACTATGAGTGCTGCTTTTTCCGATAGCAGAAATTTAAAGAAATTATGAAATTAGCACCAATTTCAGGTATTCCAAAATTAAGGATCACTTTCTTATATTATTTTACTACACTTATGACATAAAAAAAACTTCATGCATTCATTGAAATAATCTTTACTCACTTTAAGATTTTATCTACACGGTAAATTAATCTTCTAACTAATTCTTGGCCCCGTCATGAAACCTGAAGAACACGCGTTGAGTTATTTCTAATTTGGATAACTTTCAAATTTTGTTGTTGTTTCTATTAGATTTTGAAATATAAATGAAAATATTTAATATATTAAGCTATCTTGTAGCTTAAAGTTTTTATTGTTTCCAATAAATAAACTAATAAAATTCGGTTTCCAAAGTGATTAAATAAAATTTAAATGCCATTTCTTCCTTTTTTCAATTCCTTAAAAATTATCGTTATGTAGTAATTTAAAGAAAAATTACTCATAATTTGACTTAATAAAAACTATTTGCGTTTCTACCACTTAACAATTCTTGCCTCGGCTTTTTCACATTGTTGTTAATTTTTCTATGTGCCTGCTGTTTGTTTTACTTGCCAGTCAACTGGCCGACATTAACACCCTGCAGCCTTAACATTTCGGCTTTGTTCGCGTCCACACGCTTCAATGTCTGCGAATGGTTTCGCTGCACGTTGGTGCGTGGAACTATGTGGCGCGAAAAGGCACGCGTCAGTCACCTCTCCCTGAAGCAAGTAACAGCGACACCAGCTAATTAGCGTCGAATCAGACACATAACACAAATCGTAATTAACATTAGTCAGAGTCAGGCACTGAATAGGCATGTTGCACAGTGTGGCGAGTTCATATAGCGGAGTGATAAAAATATAAGTAATAGTTGTACGTGAAATTAAATTTCTTATACAGTTATTGCATGAGTGAAGAACATACTGTGCAAAATTTCAATTAAATCGCATTAAAACTTTGACCACCTCCCATACAACTTATTACATTAAACATGAGAAAAAGGCTCAGAAAAGGCTCTTAGAGGTTTAACGTCTATGACAGACCCCCACTAATTATTCTTTCTGAATATTTCTTTTGAACATACTTACCCCCTATTTCCAACCCTTAAGGGTGCTTCCATACAAATTGATTGTTTTTAGAAAATGGGCTCTAATTGCTCTCAGGTTGCCCTCAGACGTATCAAATGTAAGACTGACCCTAATTTATTTTTCCTTCCAAATGTTTTTTCCATACATACCTAACAGCTATCTACAACTTTCAAGGTGGTTGCCATACAAAACTGGCCATTTTCTATGGAATTGACTCCCCACTTGTAAATGTAGTAAAGTAAGCAAGATAACATCTTATCTCGAAAACTACTGAAGCGATTTGAATGATTTAAATATTCAGCGATCGACAACATTTTTGAGTACAAAAAAAAAATTAATTATAGTGCAAGAATTCACCACCAGAGGGCGTCTACCATACAAACAAAGTTGTGAGGTTGTCAAGTTTTGGGTTTCTACGAAACAAAAATCAAAATGTAGTGTCGAGAATCTATTAACCTCAATGTTTTAATTCTACTTCTAATCGTAATTGATTTTCCGAAGCCATTCCATTGATGCCAATAGCGTTCAGCCAAACGTTGTAAGTAAATATGGCGAATTTGCATGCGCCGGTCTTCACTGAAAAATACCAATAACTTGTTTAAAATTTTACATCATAATTTACATGCTTGCCATAATCAAATATAAAAAAATTCAAAAGTAATAACATATTTTTTAATGCACTTTTAAACTTTCAACACAAGTTTTATATACTAATTTTCTTTGTTTCATTTTATTCACAACGGTACTGCTCAGAGGTGAAAAGAATCACCAAAATGTTGGTCATGTCAAACCTAAATTATATGACGAAGCTTACTGCAGCAGTAAGTTTTAGAGACTTAGAGACTTGCTCATAATTTGTTTTGAAATGTGCAACCCTAAAATGAAGCAAACATTTGGTATTTGTAAACAAATTTCTTTCAAAGCTGTAAGAGCTTATTTTAATAGCTCATTGCTTTTTTATAATCCAATATTTTTCTTAAAAATTTGTAATTATCTTAACTGTAGTAATTCCAATAAAACCTCATTCTAAGATTTGTGTGGTAGTAATAATTAATTCTGGCATTTCTGTCACTACTCACAACACTGTGCAGCGCCGAGGCGCTTCCTCTTGTGTCGTGTCCTGAGCGCATTAACTATTTGCGGTCTCGTTGCACGTACAACGACCCGCTGTGTGCTCTCTGCTTTAGCGGTTCTTTATATTTTTGTCACTTTGGCGAATTTTTGCATGAACGCCTAACATACAAAAATTCCCCCCAAGCAGCGTAAGTGTTGACAGTTGTATGAGTTGCAACTGCACCGATGTAGCATAGCTTTCACTGCTTTTAAACACTTACATGTATTTAGTTTGGAATAACAGGACAAATGAATGCATGTATGGCAAGTCTGATCCCAGCATTTCTTTACATTTTTTACTACCAACATTTTTGCTTTAAATAGTTTCGTTTTTTTAGGGAAATTTGAACGCATTGGTTGTGCAATATTCTTTAATATTCTTTAGCATCTTTTCGGCTTAAGTGATGGCCATGCTGCAGGTATCTTCTTAAGTCTTAAATAATATAAATATTAACCAGTTCAGTATTCTGGATTTCAGACAGCAATCAGAACCTTTACTGGTGCTTGCAACAATCCAAAGCTTGTATCTAAATTTTGTCCAAACAGATCCATCAAATACAAACGGAATTTCTGTTAAGGTTCTGTTAGCAATTTTAAAAACCCAAACCCAGGTCAAATAATTTTTCTCTCTCAAATCAGCTCTTCTCGAAATACTCTCAAAAAGCAGTGTAACAGCTCTTGAATTTAATACCTCAAATTGTTCGTTAAGCTTTTCAAAAGTGTTTTTCTCAAAACACAACAAATATTAGAGTCAACGTGACCGACACAGGATTCTTCCACTTTTCCAGCTCTCGCTTGCTCGCTGCGTCTAAGCGAATTCCGCTCGAATGATTGATGCCTTTCGTATGTAAACAAATTAAAAAATATTTCGTTTGTCTCTAACGGGGCCAAACAAAAAACCAAAAAATTCTTCAACACACAAACAACAATGCAAAAGAGGCAAAACAAAAAAAAAGCACGAAACTACTACTAAACCAAAAAAAGGCCGAAAGACCAACAAATATGCAACATAAACTTCTAATTTTAAACAAAAGAATTTTTCAATTTCACGGCAAAACAAGTTTTGCCACGTCAGTAAATTTTGCGCCAAAGCAAAAATGCTGAGAATTGATGATCAACAACAGCAACAACAACCAACTAAAAACAGAAAAACAATAATAAAGAAATGAACAAAATTTATGTGCGTCTCAAAAGTAATTCGAGGCGAAGTGTAAATGGTTTTTTGTTATTTTATTTGTTGGTTTGTTGTTGTTGCATTATTGTTGTGTTTTGCAAATGGCACTTGTAGTCGAAAAATTTGTAGGTGCGCAGCAACCGCAGCAGTAACAAAAACAACAACAACAACAACTGCAGCGTTAACAAATGTGCGCTTTTGCATACATGTTGTTGTTGTTGTTGCCAGTGCAATGCGCAATGCGCCGTGCCGTATGTCTGTCACTTCACGCAGGACACACACACACACACACAAACACACAGATCCTTTGTGCAACACACTGAACATGGCAGTAACAGTCGAAAGAGAGCTCAGCGAAATGTTCGTCAAAGCGGCAGCGTGCAATTGCCGCAAATTATTGCAATCGGACGTTGCATTGTTGGCCAACAATTAACAGTAATAACAGTATCGGCAGCAATCATTTCCCTGTAGGAAATCGGACTGGTCCAAATGTATTTTTTCAACTGGTTGCTTGACCGTCGTAATGACCTCAGAACCAACTCGTTTCCTTGGAGCAAACTCCCCCTTTTAACGTGGCGGTATCCTAGGCGACAGTCAATTGTCAATTGTCCTGCATCCTTTTGCAACTAGTCCAAGGTTAGTCCGAAGTGAAACAGTTTTCAAACAAGTTGCGAAGCGACTAGTTTACAAACTAGTTTATTCTGGATTAGTTTTCTAACCAGTTGATTTTTCAAAGGAAAATAAATCAAAATATCAAAAATATCAAAAATATCAATATCAATCAAATAAATCATCATAAAATAAAATTTTTAAATATTAATTTTATTTTAAAAATATTATTAAAACAAGAAAAATTCATCGCCAGTAAAAAAAAATATTGGTGCACGTAAAGATGAACTTCGACTTGTTGGCACACTTCTGTCGAAACTGTTTGGAGTCTGACGCAATTCAACATCCTGCCTTCGCCTTTGACAACTACTTGTCCAATTGACTTACAAAAAACCAGTTAAAAACCCAATGAATTTTGGGAACCAGTTGTCTCAGGTCCGACAGGGTTGAGCAACTTAAATTTTTTTGTGGAATCGTGGAATCGATTTCAAAGTGTCGGTTATTGGCATTGAATTTATTTGTTAATTGTTGCTGTGGCTGTGGTGTTATGGAGGCAGAGAGCTTAAAAAGAAGCTGTAAACCAAAATTTAAATTCACACAGCTATAGACATTTGAAGAAACGGCGCACTGTACTCCATAATGACGAAGACAATTTCAAAAGCATTTTTCATCACACCATCTTAAGATGAAGTAAATCTATATACTTATATATAATTCATCATTGCTCAACCCAAACCGCTGAAAGCTACAAACATGAAATTCAAACTGTATGTTCAGTTTACAAAGCAAATCGCCACTAAGTGGAGTTTATCATAATTCATTCTTCAAAGGGGAAAAAATGGGTTAAGGTGTTGTATTCTTTTTTTTATTGACGGGGAATAGTGCACTGCGACCGAGATCTATTGTACTCCCTTCATGGACCTACAGTTCGTCAGTAAGTCCAGGTGTTCTAAAGAGAAACAGATTTTAAAGAACTTTGGTGGAAACACGTATAAAAACAACAATTTTTAAATTTTAAATTCTTTTATTTTTTCAATAATAAAATTCGGATAAGATCAACATGGAAATTCTATGAAAAAGCATGAATTATTGAGCCTACTGATTTTAAATTTAGTAAAAACTAGTGTCCGACTGAATATTCGGTTTCGGGTTCGGCCCAAATAAGTGGTTTCGGTTCCGGTTTCAGTTTGGCCGAAAGGCCGAAACCGAAACTTTCTACAATATTTTTTTACATTTTATTGTGTAGCAGATATATAGTGAAAGGAGGAGTAATTTAGATGCCACCAATGTAAATAAACCTTTTTTTTTAGTATATAATATTAAATTATTTAATTTTGAATATTAGCGAGTAAGGTACAAAAGGGTGATTTTTTTCATGTTTATGTTTTTGAAAAATGAATAAATTGTTTTTATTAATAAGTATTTATTTATTTATGTTATGTCCTTTTGTTTGTTTGTTCTTTATTTACTTTATGTAAAATTCGTTTATTGAAAAAAATGCTTGATATGGTGATTTTTATTTCAACTAAATTGTTTCGGTTTCTGTTTCGGTTTCGGCCGAATATTAAAAAAAAACCGACATTCGGTTTCGGTTTCGGCCCAAAAAAGATGTTTCGGTCGGACACTAGTAAAAATCATATTAAACGAAAAATAATTAGACACTTTATGACAGACTTGTCCATTGTGGGACTTTTTCTCATGTGGGACTTGAATGCTTTTCCAATTTTTTCCACGTGGAGAAGACAAAAATTGGTGAAGCCAATTTTAGGCGTTTCAGAAAAAAATCTCTGATTTAAACTATTAATTCTATTAAGCAAAAAAAATAGTTATTTTTATGGAAAAGGATGACGAAAAAAAGGTTTCTTTAAAAAAAAACCACATCCCTTACATATTGTTTATCTTTTTGAAAAACAAAATGAATAAATTGTATTAAATTGCTGTACTGAAATCACTTCAAATAAGATATAATTCAACACATTTTTTAATTTTTATGACAATCAAAATCTGGCATTCTCAGTAAGGGGTTAAGAGTTTGTATAAAGAAACATGATTTAAACCAATGTATTTCAAATATATTAATACAAACTCATCAGTGGCGTACACAAGATTTCATTTTAGGGGGTTTTGCGTATAACTTTTGAGCCGAATAGCATGCGAAACCATTTTTTGTATCAGCAATTTTTGTAGTTGGGGGGAGCGGGGTTTGGGGGTTCAATGTGTGCGCCAATGAACTATTTTACACACTTTTAAACCTGATTAGTAATTTAAAAACCTAATAGTTACACATCTTATTCACTGCTTATGAAAATTCGGTCCACAATTTCAAATAAAAACTACTAAAAACACTTTAAATTCTGACTTTTAAAATATCTTTCCAAGCATTTAATAATTAAAAACTCATCTTTTTACATGTTTACAGGTATTGACCACAAAAACAAAACCCACTCACAATCCTCTATAAACTACACTCAAAACTAGAGCTAAACAACTCGACAAACCTTAAAGTCAAACGCCAACGCCAAATGAACTTAATGGCAGTTGGTCGGTGAATTGAAGCAACAGCCAGCCAGCCAGCACAATAAGTCAGCTCAATGAATGCATAAGTGAGTGAATGACTGACAAATTGACGTTTAAACAGCCACACATACGTCGAGAGCGGAATATTATTGATGTGACTTGTACCTTACACCTGAGCAGCAAAAGATCACAGAACATTAACCCCTCGAATGGTAAAATTTTTATTTTTCATAATTTTTGACAATGTTTAATTTCAAGGAAAATTATTTTACTGATTCATAGCTTACCATAAAATGTGTTTTCTTTAAATTGTTATTCGTAGGCAGCAATTTTTCCAACACTTTCAAAAGGAAGACGTGGTCCAATTTTTTCTGAATTAGATGCGGTCTCCAAGCTAGACGTTAATTCGCCTCTAAACTTCGCTTGGAACACCCAAAATCTCAGCAATGACTTTTATATCAACTCGCAATACTAAGAAGCCCTAACTGATGGACTCTACAGGGTCTTTGCGTGGTCAACCTGCCAATTAACCTAACCTAACCTAACCTATATTTCTTTTTTTAGTATTTCGATTGAATTCTGATTATATAAGCCTTGAAATTTTTCAGCATGCAATTATTACAACAAATTGAATATGAACATCACTTTACCAGATCTTGCACACTTTTTAAATTTTACACTATGAAACACAATACAAATATCGCCAGCAGTTTTCTTTCAATTTCTTAAATCACCTCCAAAAAAGACGTCAATCGAATTGTAGTGAATCGAAAGTGAAGGATTTTAGTGATTGATTTTAAAGTTTTAATAAATATTTGCAGTAAAAGAATTTCCTTGAAACTAGTTTTCTTATGTTTCGCAAACGCCACTGCAGCACAACATGGGTTAAGCGTCGCGCATGTCGAGCGTTGCTCATTATTGACACCTCACCTGGTGTGCAGAGCTCGCTTCACTTGCTGCCGCTTGGCTTATGCGCTCAAACGGCAACACCAGCAAATATGACTGTAATACTTTTTTGCCCATAAGTGCTAATGTCTGCCGGTGTGTTTGACGGTGCCCGGTGTGTGTTACGGTGTGGCGTGGCGTGCAATTTGATGGATGTGCATATCCTGCGTAGCTGCCGGGTATCCCAGTAAACAAGCAATTTGAAATTTATCAGGACTGACAGCGCTTGCGGTTGGCTGTAGTGTCAAAAGGTGACGGCAAAGGTGAGTCGAACCAAATTGATTGAAATTGGAGACGTGTGTACAAGCAGCTCGGGTTAGTGTTTTGGAAAATAAGAGTAATAATAGTAAAAATAAAACATATTGCAAGAGTAAATGATGAGTTGAAAACCGAAGGTAGTTCTAAAGATTTACTTGATTATTGTAGTAAAGAAGTCAGATATTTGAAACATTTTCACAGTTCTTATTGTTAGAGTAGAAGTATTTTAGTAGTATTGACAAGTATTTCAAATCTAATAAAAATGTTAAAGGACATGAATTTTCATCTTCAGCTGCTTCAACTTTTTTAACATAATTGTAGGCATAAGTCACCTATGTGTGAGTAAGTTGAAAAGCTACATTCTTTTCCAATTTTCAGTCATAATTTAACACTAGAAAGACCCAAGTTTTCCATACCTACAAAGACTACATATTATATCCGCTAATATCTCGAAATGTACACCTCTGATTTGGCGTACGATTAGTGTCAGCTAACAAATAACACTGCACAACGAAATAAAATTTTTTTAAAATAACAAGGTTCTGACAACAGATTCTGATAGAGAGGGCCAAAAAAAAATATACGTGTTTCGGCGTTTTGAAAGTTTACGTCTAAATTTTTTTTTAGGGGGGGTCAAAGTTTTCCGCTCTTTGCTCATTCTTATGGTGAATCGGCATAAGAAAACCATGTAACCTCACATTTTAGGTATATGATGTGTTTAGCAATTTGATGTAAAATACTACGGCGAACATTTTTGTGGAGCATTTTAACCCTGTAGCTCCTATTTGTATGGGTCAATTTGACCCTTTTTACTAAAATACCAAAAATGTCCTATAAAACATGACTTTTTAAAGACAAAATGTACCACGAAATTATCCGCCATAAAATTCTACTATAGGTCTCTGAATACATCAAAGCTCAGAGATAACTTGAACGCCAGAATTGAGCCAAAACTGAAAATATGTTTCAATGTTTATTTCGTACTTATTCAAAATTGGTACTAAAATGTCCTACAAAACTTGATTTTTGAGGGTTAGTGTGTATGGGAAAAATGTGGAACGCAAAATTTCACTATAAGTCACCGTACAAAAGAAAGTTTTAAATATAATATATGTAAATAGGGAAATGAGAACAATTTTGGGTATTTAAGGTATTCATTAGGGCAGTTCACGATAGCGTGCAAACGGTCTTGCATCATGGCATATGTAAAATGTGATGGCAAATATTTTCAACGCAACAACAAAATGAACACATCAGACGAATGGCTAAAAAGGCTCAATTTCGTGTACTTTAAATCTGTTTTTTTTTAATGGGCAGACGGTGATAAGATCTTTGGACGAGGTCTACGCCTACTGGAAATTTTACTCTACAAATATTTTTCGTGGTATAAAGACGCGTTCGTTGGTTGAATGCCAAGCATAGAGTTGTTGTTAGAATTGGCACATTCGCACCACTGATGCCAAATTTAGTTCTAAGTCAAGCAAATTTTCGAGCCAATACTTAGAAGACTTTGTGTAAAATATCACCACCAAGTTTAAACAGAACCAAATCACAGCCCAAGTCGCGAAACTCCTGGTAGAATTGCTCAAAGTAAACCTACCCCTTCAACGACTACTCATGTCAGCTCAGGAGGAAAGCGTTTCCTTTGGTATGTAGACCATCTCACCTACTAAAAGGATGTGTGTCGAAACAGAACCAACCAACTCGCGCTTGAAGTGTTTGAGTTGTTCAGAGACTGAACTCACCTTTCAAGGACTACTCATATCAGCTCAGGAGGAAAGCCTTTATTTTCGTTTGTACAACACCTCACCTTTCTTCAATGACTTGGCCCCAAGTGACATCGTTCGCCGCATCAGTAAACTGTCGGCACATTTTATCTTAAAGGTTAGCTGTCAGCCATAACATAAACACCAAAGAGGTCCCTAAGGAACTTCTCAAAAGTCGGACAATTGAGTAAGTTTCTTTCTCATTTACCTTTTTTGCCATTCCCCGCCTTTCAGAAGCGACGACTTGCAATTACAGCAGAAGTTAAAATTTCATAGCCACTTATCGTCATTCAGAGATTAAACCGTTTTGATATGAAAACAGACTATAATGGATTTCATGAAGTAAGCATGAAGCGACTCATTTTGATTTCCAACTAAAAGAACGATTTGTATTTTTCACACTTACTTAGTATGAACCCAACAATTCTTCTTTCAATTAAGCAGCCCAATTGAAAGCTTTAGTTAATTTTAGTTTTTACGCAAACGACTTGAAATAGATTTGAAAGTGTGCATGTGTCGACCGCAAATGCTCAACCGGCATACATGCTTATCAAATGCGTTTGCCAGCAGATGCGTTTAACCGCAGATAGGTACAACATTTTATACGCATAAATCTTGCGCGGTGAAGAATTTTCATTTTAATTTCGAACAAAATTGCTTGTGAAATTTTATGGCCAGGCAGCGCCAAACTGCCGAACTGCCAAAATTTATGGCTGCGCGCACATCGCCGCCACACGCACACGCACACACACACACTCGCCACTATTGTATGTGTGTGGGCAACTGTGCGACTGAATGTGAGTGCGTTGGTGTGTTGAATGTGTTTAACCGCGCACAGTCAATGACTTGAATACATAACTGTATTGTGCAACTATATAACTAGTTACATACATACATACATACATGTTGTATTCGTATGTGGCTTTTGGTGCTGGTGTGCGTATTTTCACAATTGCGGTCTACCCGAAATATTTCAGCGAAATTATGCGAAACTCTCGCAACAGCCAAACTAAATACTCACTTCCACCAGCTGGCAGCATTGCCAACAACAACAACAATGCAACAGTGCTGCCGCAACTTTGTCGCGTTCAAGTAAAACACAAACAAGCTCAGCCAACACTGAGCTGCTGCCCGCAATTCGTCGCCAACAACAGCTACAACACCAACAAAAACACAATGACGCACAAAATCGACGGCATAGTGTCGTTGAAAATTTATTTTCCCTATTTTCAGCCAACGCCAATTGCAGCGGTAATCAGGTTTGGCGGCAAAATCACATTGCAGTCTCGGTTCAGCAATGAAGTGAAAATCATTATTTGTGCACTTCAACTTGCAACGTTTTCATCTTCATATGCGTTTGCACTGGCGTTGGTCGACAATAATGGCCAGGTTTACAATTTGATTTTTATTCTCGTTTTTCTTTCACTTGGCGTGCACGTTTTTTGTTTGCTTTCTGGGCGCCGCTTTCTTCGTTTCGCTTTACTTTCATTTGTTTGGGTTTCATTCGCTTAAGTGCTTCTCTTCTGCTGGCTTCTCGGCTTTTGTTGCCGTTTGTTTTTTCAAGAAAGTCTGTCTATGTGTGCGTGTGTGTGTGTGTGTGTGAGTAAAGCAGATCATGGTTTTAAGTAGCTTCTGTTAGCATTTGCGCTTATTGTCTGAGATAATGGCATATCCGCAGCTCAACTCAACTCAACACACCGCACTTTCCCCTCGCTGCATTGCAGTACTGCTTGCTTTATATTTTTCCCCAACAAAGTTTGCGCCTACTTATGAAAATTGTGCTAAAGTCAGTTTGAAGGTTGCACGTTGCATGTTGAAAGGCAGTCAGTTCGTATAAGTAACTTTCAATTCGTGAATTTTGTAGTAAAATCTTCATAAAAACTATTATGAAGTGAATGAATTGCTGAGAATTTATTGTAAATTTATGTTTTCTTTGCTTGTATGGTGATTTCTTTCTAATGACGAAGCAAAAACTTATATTTCGTTTTAATGTCTTTTAACTTCTCGCTTGGATACAAGAAAATCGAAAATGTTCCTAGGGAAATTCTCCTAAATCGTAGAGTTAAGTAATTTGAATGCTTATTCACTTTTTTCCGAAGCGACATTGTACTATAAAGTGAAGGTGCCTCACGAGCCTAGCAAATTTAGCATAAGTTGGTAGATTTCTGTAGTCAAGGCTGTCAACTCAAACCTAATGAAACACTTTTTCAGGTCAACTTTGATTCTTCAAGAGGTCGCACTGATTTGTTATTGGATCTAATGGAACGAATGGAGAACGAAAGTTGCACATTGAATGTTGTAAGACTGAATCGCAAGCAGGCAAACAGTGCGTATGAGTAACTATAGATGGTCTGTTAAAAATTTATTTTTTGTTTGACTGAATTATAAATAAATAAATGAACTTTCAGTATTAACAGTTCAGTATTAAAGAGAGAATCATTTCAAATAGTTGAGAATGTCGATAGTTCGCTGAGGCCGTAGAACGTTGGATTGCTTGTGGATTCGTGTGACCGCACTTTCTATTAGACTGGCAGTTACAAAGATAGTGCAACACTTTTTCCGATCTACTTCGATCTGATTTGTTTATGGACTACTCCACAATGAGAACTGCACATTAATTGTGATATGGCTGAATCGCATTCAGACATACAGTGCATATAAGTGACATTCAACTTGAGAGTTGCTGTGAAAGTCATTTTTTATAGTTCAGTATTCATTCACTTCGATAGAATCGTTTTAAATACATAATGAACTATTAAAAATTATTCAATCTATTGTCGGTAGTTCGCCCAGGCCATCGAAAGTTAAGTTGCCCAGTGTATTCATATAGTCGTACCTTTTGGGCAGCTACAGAGGAAGTGAGAAAATTTTTCCAATCAACTTGGCTTCATTAAGTCGAAGTCGAATTGATTGGCAAAATAATTGATCTTTCCATAATAAAAGTTGCACATTAATTGTGGTATGGCTGAATCGCTTTCCGACAGACTGTGCGTATGAGTAACCTTTAATTCGAAAGTTATTGTGATAGAGTCATGTTTAGTAGTTCAGTATTAACGATAGATTCGTTATGAACAGAATCGAAAAGTGCAGAATTAACATTTATTCTATCTATTGTTGAGAATGGCGATAGTTCGCCGAAGCCATCGAAAGTTGAATTGTCCAGTGTATTCTTACAGTAGTTGTACCTGCTTTAGAGCTGAGCAGCTGCATAGAAATCGAATGGGATCTAATGGGTTTCTTTCTTTCCCATTGTATCTTTCATGGCAGAAAAAGCGTATACGTAACCTTTAATACAAAAACCTTTAATACAAAAATTGCTGTGACACAGTTCGTTTTAATAGTTTGCTATTAATGATAGAATCGTTTTGAATAAATCACTATTTAAAACGATCGCCCGTAGAACGTGAGTTGCTTGTAATTTTTTGTTACCGCACTTTCCACACGGGCTGGAAGTTATAGGGGAAGTTTTTTGGATATATTATGCCTCATTAAGAAATCAAACTGATTTGCTAACTGGTCTTATGAGTTTCTTCCCAATGAAGGTTGCACATTTAGGCGTGAATGGTTGAATCGCAGGCAGGCAGACAGCACGTATGAGTAACATTCAACTAGAAAATGTTTGTGTAGAATCGTTTTTGTATAGAATTGTTTGTAGGCAGACAGTGCGTATGAGTAACATTCAACTAGAAAATTTTTGTATAGAATGTTAGAGATACATAGAATCTTTTGAATTTAATTCTTTTATTTTTATTTACATTACATTACATTACATTACATTACAATATATTGCATTGCATAACATTACATTACATTACATTTACTTACATCAAATTACATAAGGATTCATTAGATTATATTACATTACATTACATCAATTATTACTAAATAAGCTTCAATTCAAAAAATAATTCCCTTGATTAATTTTACACACCTTCCAAGTTACCGTTCAAGAAATGTTATATAGCAGCTGTTCCGTTCAAGGTCACCCGCTATATTTGCAATTTCTTCTTCTTTTCGGCTGTGCAATCGCCAACTCAGCATTTCCACAAAATTTCCCGAAAATGTATTCCAATTTTTTCCCAACAAAATTTGTCTGCGCTCCACACACATACACACAACACAGCCACTGACAATTTTTGCCTTCTCAACAAACTATTTGGCAAAAATAATAACTTCCCCACAATTGCCCGGCGGCACGAAATCCCGCTCAGCTGTCCGCAACACTTGTGCACCAATATTGGCAAAATTCAGAAACAACAACAAACACAGGCAAATCAATGGCCAAAGAAAGAGCAAATCTGCGGCAAAATCGATCAACAAAATTTAATTATAAACTAAATGGCGGCTGGATGTGAGGCGACGGAGCGGCACGCGCGCCGCCAAAAAAGGATTAAAAGCGTAAAAAGTCTTTTGTAGCCAAGGAAAATTACCGAGAGGAAATACATTTTCGTAAGATAAAAACTTTTTAATACCGCCGCAAACGGGAAAAACTTCAAAAGCCACATGGGGGCGCCGAGTGCGAAGAATGTAGAAACCCCAACAACGCTGCGAAAGCCAAAAACTAACAGCCAGCAAAGTACAAAAACAAAAACAAGACACAAGGCACAAGACACTGCAGCAAGTTTGCCAGAATTATTTTTATTGATTTCAGAGGCGTTGCGGCGCGCACACACACACACACACACACACACAGATTGTGAGGTGAGGTAAGATGAGCGCAAAGGACATTTTGTAATTTAAGTTCCGCTTAGATGGAGGAGCCATGTTTGCACAAGCGGCAACGACAACGACAGCGGCAGCGGCAGCGGGCAATATTGCCAATTGCCTTTCAATAATTTCCCGATATTTAACTTCGGCATTTTGTACATTCGCAGCGAGCATTACGGTTGAGCCGCAGCGGCGCTGTGTCAACGCTTCGCGTTCTCATCTTTGCGCTGGCAACACTGGTTGCTGTGGCAAAAGTAGGAAAAATGCAAACATGTCAAACTTTTCTCATTACGCATATTAAACACTTTCGCACTTTAGCAACGCTTAAACTATTTTTGAGGGTGTTGCAGTGCTCGGCGACGGCGACATGTCAACGAAAAATCGAAGTTATTGCAATTTTCTTTTGTTTACTTTAGCAGTTTCGGTGCGAAGAGCGCTTTGAATGGGAAGATGAGGAAAAATTGTGACATAAGCGTTGATGCAGCAGGAAAGTAAACAAATTTAAGCCAACTTTCGCTGTTACGTGCCAACGTATAAGATTTTCATTTCATAGAATAAAACAACACTTTAATTTACCTAAAAAGTAGGCAAAAGTATTCTGTCGATCTTGACCGACTTTCTTCTACTCGTGCTACTTTCTCGCTTCTCTCGGAATCATAAATAGGACTTCAGCTTGAATTGGATGATTGAATGAGCTGAATTGAATGACTGGATGTTTGAATGAAGACAGTAAAACTATCCGAATTATACAGCCTTAGTTTCAGCCAGCTAGAGGTATGTAACTTTTTTTGATAAAGACCAGGGTTGCCTCCGTCGAGCTTTAGAACACGGAATCCATGCTAACTGGTTTGAGGCTTGGTTCCAATATTGATGAGGGCATTCGCAGGTAGATTGGAAATAATTACGTTTAGATTAGAATTAGATTAGATCAAATTAGATTAGATTATATTAGATTAGATAAGATTAGATTAGATTAGATTAGATTCGATACGATTCGATTCGATTCGATTCGATTAGTTAGATTAGATTAGATTAGATTAGATTAGATTCGATTAGATTAGATTAGATTAGATTAGATTAGATTAGATTAGATTAGATTAGATTAGATTAGATTAGATTAGATTAGATTAGATTAGATTAGATTAGATTAGATTAGATTAGATTAGATTAGATTAGATTAGATTAGATTAGATTAGATTCGATTCGATTCGATTCGATTCGATTCGATTCGATTCGATTCGATTCGATTCGATTCGATTCGATTCGATTCGATTCGATTCGATTCGATTCGATTCGATTCGATTCGATTCGATTCGATTCGATTCGATTCGATTCGATTCGATTCGATTCGATTCGATTCGATTCGATTCGATTCGATTCGATTCGATTCGATTCGATTCGATTCGATTCGATTCGATTCGATTCGATTCGATTCGATTCGATTCGATTCGATTCGATTCGATTCGATTCGATTCGATTCGATTCGATTCGATTCGATTCGATTCGATTCGATTCGATTCGATTCGATTCGATTCGATTCGATTCGATTCGATTCGATTAGATTAGATTAGATTAGATTAGATTAGATTAGATTAGATTAGATTAGATTAGATTAGATTAGATTAGATTAGATTAGATTAGATTAGATTAGATTAGATTAGATTAGATTAGATTAGATTAGATTAGATTAGATTAGATTAGATTAGATTAGATTAGATTAGATTAGATTAGATTAGATTAGATTAGATTAGATTAGATTAGATTAGATTAGATTAGATTAGATTAGATTAGATTAGATTAGATTAGATTAGATTAGATTAGATTAGATTAGATTAGATTAGATTAGATTAGATTAGATTAGATTAGATTAGATTAGATTAGATTAGATTAGATTAGATTAGATTAGATTAGATTAGATTAGATTAGATTAGATTAGATTAGATTAGATTAGATTAGATTAGATTAGATTAGATTAGATTAGATTAGATTAGATTAGATTAGATTAGATTAGATTAGATTAGATTAGATTAGATTAGATTAGATTAGATTAGATTAGATTAGATTAGATTAGATTAGATTAGATTAGAATAGATTAGATTAGATTAGATTAGATTAGATTAGATTAGATTAGATTAGATTAGATTAGATTAGATTAGATTAGATTAGATTAGATTAGATTAAATTAGATTAGACAAAACAAAACGGAGAAAAGAGAATAAGAAGAAAAAAGGGAGAAAAAATAATAAAATTAAATCAAAAAATAAAATAAAATAAAATAAAATAAAATAAAATAAAATAAAATAAATTAAAATAAAATAAAATAAAATAAAATAAAATAAAATAAAATAAAATAAAATAAAATAAAATAAAATAAAATAAAATAAAATAAAATAAAATAAAATAAAAAAAAAATAAAATAAAATAAAAAAATAAATAAAATAAAATAAAATAAAATAAAATAAAATAAAATAAAATAAAATAAAATAAAATAAAATAAAATAAAATAAAATAAAATAAAATAAAATAAAATAAAATAGAATAGAATAAAATAAAGGAAAATAAAATAAAATAAAATAAAATAAAATAAATTAAAAAAATAAAAATAAAATAAAATAATAAAATAAAATAAAATAAGGTAAAAAAAAAAGTAATATAAAATAAAATAAAATAAAATAAAATAAAATAAAATAAAATAAAATAAAATAAAATGAAATAAAATAAAATAAAATAAAATAAAATAAAATAACATAATTTTATTACGTACCTACCTATAGAGTCCGTCCGATTCCCACTACTTCAGCTCATGCTGATTAATCGGCCTGAAGGGCGACAATACCGATACCGATTCCTTAGAAAATATAAAACAAAAGTATTCAACGAAAACCAGTTTATTGTACAAAGAACAAAAATTAAAAAATACTCTTTTTCGAACACATTTTTTCATAAATAACACAAAAACGAAAAAATAAAAATTTACAATTAAATAAAATGTATTTAAAAAAAATTATATATCACATATATTCCACGTGTCCACTGGGATAAACAAAAATACTGACGTAAACTGGACTTATTAATAAAAATTCAGTTTCTTCTTCAACTTAAAATGCGATTTGGCATCGGCCAAAAGAGGTCGATGCCAATACCAATTTTTATGGCTAATACTAGCCGATGCCGATTAATCGGTCGAACTCTACCTACCTGCCTAAGGCATTACTGAATATGTTTGTTTTCATATTAATTAACCCAAAATGCTTTTGGAACATTTGATGAACCCTGTTTGGTATTTAAGCGTAACCCAGCAGCAAATTGCAAAACAAGGTCCGGTTCACAAAAGGCACTTAACCATTTGACTTTATCAATTACATTCTGGCAGATGGCGGAGAATGCCCCTTGAACCCAAACCCACGTATGTATGTAACTTGTACACTTAACAACTTTACATACATTACTCTATGAAGCCACACAAAGTTCCATTCAAACGCCAAAGGCGGCACTCACGTAAATTTGCCGCTCAAACTATTCATCGGCCATTGTGCACGACAAGCCGTCGTCTCAAATGTACATAGCTACTTTGTCATTTTGTGCTAATGGTGCACGCGTAACCACATTTTACATATTGTAATTGCCAAAATTATATAATAAACCAACAAAAAGAAGTCGCAAATGCACAAAGCCCGACAAGGCCCATACACCGCACAGATGTGCACATCGGCAACGTTAAGTAATTTGATAAAATTTCGCCCAATACGAGCATCAAAAGCTTTTATGCCGTTGAGTGCTTTTACAAATTGCATTTATTTAAACCACAATCACGGTCCACCGCCACGCGCAGCGAAAAAAAAATCGGTAAAATTCACAAAGCCTGCAGAAAAGAGGCACAACTTAATGGCAAACCCTTTTAAGCGCCACCACCACCCCACTACCACTGCCCGCAACACCAACAACAAAGCACGCTGACAAACTGACACTGGCACTGGCAGCCGGGCCAATAGTTGCCCGTCATCGGGTTGCCGGCTCAGCTGCGACCGCAGCTGTCAATTTGTGTGTTAAGCGGAATCGGTGTTGTCTATAATGTCTCATGACCGCAGCGTAATAAATTCAATTAACAAAATAATTCAAAATTATTTAATGCAACAGTGGCTCGGCACAGTCGACAAGTGATTTTTGGTTAAAAGCAATTTTGGTTTAGTTGGGAAACGAACAAAATTGATTGTTAAAATTTATGTGCAAT
The DNA here is from genome assembly GCA_963668005.1 of Melieria crassipennis. NCBI lineage: Eukaryota > Metazoa > Arthropoda > Insecta > Diptera > Ulidiidae > Melieria > Melieria crassipennis. Next base: position 31,936,256 of record OY764962.1, on the reverse strand, counting down.
GACAGCCAGAAGCGTCAAGTTGTGAAAAAAATTATTTAAAAAATTTAAAAACTACATAAATTAAATTTGTTTTATGAAATAATTTGAACCATTCACTGACGTTTAAAATTTTACACTACAGAGCCATTTGTTGTTTGTTGTTCCTGCTGTTGTTGTTGCAAATTTACACTGCAATATTCATTACCATTGACAGCTTAAAAAATTGACAGTCTGCGCGCGCGTGCAAATTCTTCGGGCCGTAATTATTTCGCTTACAGACTTATTACTTGCCGAAGACGCTGCGTGCGAGGGTTGCTGCCGTCTGCTGCTGGCATCGAACATGCAATAATTGCCGCCATTTATTGCTGCCAACATTTCAAACAACCAAACGGTGCGTTGCTCTGCGCCGCCTGACAGTCCGACGAATATTAATCATTTCTGCAAGTTGTGCTTATCTGTCTGTCTGTCAAATTAGATAAGCGCACATTTGTATTTATGTGCGTTGCGTGCACGTAGCTGAAATTGGCGCCGTCTGTCCATGTGGTGGGGCTCTGAAAGTGTTTACAGCACAGGCGATTGAAAAAAAAAATTGAAAATATTTCAAGTTATAACTTGCTCGCAATGTTTAGCTTGGAAATTTCAAGGATTTACATTTTGAGGTGGGAGGGTTTGCATACAATTTTTGAGCGCAATACCATTTCAAACCATACTTTTCATCAAACATTTTTTTATTGGGGGGCTTGAAGCCGCCTGTGTGCGTCACTGCTTTGCTTGAACACTCCTGATACATGTAGCCACACAAAACGTTAACAGAGTTCGTATAGTTGATTCCTTCAACCGAGGTGCGTTCCTTCCTCTTGCAGCTTGCGCATAGAACATTCTTCAGTAGGAATCACTTCGAATCGTTCATAAAGATCGTAGTTTAATCAGATAAGGTAATGGTTGCCTTGCGAACAGAATTTCCAAAAATACTTTTCTCTTCAACACTTCCTGGATATCAACAGAAGTTTCTTCTGATCTGGTCCCCCTTGAGATTTGCTCAAAATATTTTTTTTCTGAGTTGGAACACTTGTCATCTGATGTTCAAGTATCTGTTTGATCGCCATCTGGCGGTAGCTTGTGTGTGATAACTCTTTAAACAATTCAGTGTTTATTGTATTCTGCAAATTTAGCCAATTTTACTGAAGAAACAGCATCGGATTGATGCGAGAGAATTGCTGTTGAGAAATGCTTTCTTTGACCCACAAAAAAAAGTTATCGACAGTATTGTAACCGGCGAAAGACGGTTTGAGTAGAACTGCAGCCATCTCCAGACTTTAGTTGAGGTATCAACTGAGGAAAACAGACCGAGATCTCCACACTTTATTTGGGGTGTCAACTGAGAAGAACTGCAGCGATTTTAAGACTTTAGTTGTGGTATCAATTGAGGAGGAGTACAGATATTTCTACACTTTAGTTGGAGTATCAACTGAAAATAATTACAGACATCTCCAAACTTTAGTTGTGGTATTAACTGGAAAGAATTGCAGCGCTCTTTAGGCTTCAAAAAAACAGGAAAAGGTCGAAAAGACAGACAAACAAGACAAAACAAGATAAGAGAGTAGACAAGAGTCTACAAAGAACAGATTGCAACTAATCAACAATCATCGAAATTGCCCTTCTTAAGCTTTGCTCCCATTCAAGTTGTATTGCAAAACTTGATTACAAAGCAAAAACTTGAAAGCAAAAGTAAACACTAACATTTGACGCATCAATGGGCCACTCACTCGACATCGTTGCCAAATTGATTTTCGCTCATCAAAGTTGTCATTAATCTCATGCAAAGTTTACACTTACTTCTTCTTGGCAACATGACGGCAGAAATAAAAAAAACAAAAAAAACAACCAAAGTTATGTGTCTAAGGGTTGAGAAGCTATTCGTGACTGTGTCGTTTTTGTGACACATTTTCCCAAATGACAAACGTATGGGCGGAGCAAAGCATAAAACTTTTTCGATTACAATGCAGTAAAAGTTTACGAGACCCAAACTGCCACACCTCGATGGTGCAAATCTGTTTTTATATGCAATGAAAATTTTAGCTAGGACAACAAGAATTAACAAAACTTGGTATAAGACAACAAATAAGGATAACAATGCCAATAGAATAAAATGAGAAGTGAAGAAAAGTTGAGTTGGAGAAGAAAATTTGTTAGTAAAATTACCAAAAAAAACTGTTCTAGGATGCAGTTTTCAGCAGTTGACTGAATTTATTCTCAAAATTTTTATAGAATTGTTAATATTTTGTTATATTTGTGAATCAATTTTGACTGTTCTCATCATGGATCTATGCCAGGACTCAAATTATTAATGCAGTGTCAATATGTCTGTCGTCGATCGGCGCTGGCGAATTTAACGCGTCTAAAGTAAACTCCGCTTGTACAAGTTAGACGGTTTATTTCTACGAAAGGAACTTATTATAAGATAGAACAATAATACAACATTACTTACCGCAGTGTACCTCTCAGCTCTAATTCAGATCGACGAATAAATATCGCTCGAAAGAAAGCGCTGCGCGAAGGCTCGGCTGCAACGATTAACGGGGACGAGCAAAACGAATAACGAGAAAACAAACGGGCGAGCGGCTGAGTGTACACTGCGGTAGGTAGGATAACGGACAGTAAGAAGCATAGGAGATACGGGAGCGTTCCGCAACATCCCCACCCCCGTGAATCAGCCCGATTCACCAAATTCAGTGTCCAAAACGGCCAGCTTGGAGGCAGCGCGTCTCTTCAACCCACTGCTGGTGCGCACGTCTGCTCGTCTGACTTCGCCATCGGATCCGGGGTACACACGCTCCACCTTGCCACGACACCATTCCCTCCGTGGCACGTTGGGGTCACAGATGAATACCAAATCTCCTTCTTGCAATGGCTTCGTCCTTTGGCACCATTTTACTCGACGTGTTAGCGTAGGAAGGTACTCAGCTATCCACCGCTTCCAGAAGTGATCACGTAGTTGGCGGGCAATGCGCCATTGTTGGCGCAGGACACGTGTTTCTTCGATGACGTTTTTGGCGCTGGGAGTGTGCGCCGTGTTCCCATACCCCAGCAGGAAATCGTTCGGCGTTAGCGGCTGTTCCTGATCGACGGTGATTGGCAAGTGTGTAAGCGGGCGGGAGTTGACAATATTCTCCGCCTCGATAAGAAGGCAGTTGAGCGTATGTTCGCGCGGTGCTACCTCTTTTAACGTGCGACGTAAAACTCGTTTTACACACCGCACAATTCTCTCCCACGCCCCTCCTCCGGCTGGATTAAAGGGTGGATTAAATACCCACTCGATGCCTTTCTGTGCCAACTCGCTCTGAACCCGTTGGCAGTCAAAAACTTCAGTGAATCGCCTCGCTTCATTGTCAGCTCCGACAAAATTTTTGCCATTGTCGGACCTCATTCGCGCCGGTACGCCTCGTCGATTCACGAAGTTACGGATGGCAACTATACATGAGTCGGTACTCAAATCGTGAGCGAGCTCAAGATGTACGGCTCGTACAGTGAGGCACGTGAAGAGTGCCACCCATCTTTTTTCGGTGCTGCGTCGGACTGTAACGGTGATCGGGCCAAAATAGTCCAGGCCCGTATAGGTAAAGGGCCGTACATATGGAGTGAGCCTATCTATAGGAAGCGGTCCCATTAAGGGCGGAACGGGCGTGGCCGCACTCAGGCGGCATACTGCACAGCCGGCAATTACGCTGCGTAGGAGACGTCTTAAGCGCGGAATCCAGAAACTGCGGCGAATTTCGGATATAGTGGCCTCTGTATTCTGGTGGTGCATAAGGCAGTGATGATGGGCCACTAAGAGTTTGGTGAAGGCGTGGTTGTACGGCAGTATGATGGGGCGTCTGGCACTAATCGGGAGCCAGCTGGCTGCATCAATGCGCCCGTGAACGCGCAGAGTGCCCTCTTCATCAATGTATGGCAAGAGTTGGAGTAGTGCGCTGCTGCGAGAGATTTCTTCACCTTTCTTGATTTGTTGCAACTCCGAACCGAAGGCTTCAGCTTGAACGAGACGGCACAAAAAACGTTTGGCGGCTTCAACTTCAGTCGCCGTCAAGCCATAGCATTGGCCGGGATGCACATGTCGGCGGCAAAGATCGACAAAACGACGAACCCAGGCTATCGTTCGTGTCAATCTGTCGAATGAAGAGAAACGATTAAATTTTATTAGGTCGCAACTCACAATAACCAGAGTACGCTTAGGGCGCAACTCTTCATCACGCTCTTCTCGCTGACTGGTGATGATGTCATCGTGGGGCCAGGAATCCTCTTCTTGGCGTAGAAACAAAGGGCCGCATACCCATCGAGCTGTCGGGTCAAACTCGACACGATTGTTTGATCGCGTTGCCTCGTCGGCGACGTTTTCTGTGGTTGGTATCCACCTCCAATTAGCGCAACTTGTAGCAGCCAGAATTTCTGCCACCCTGTGTTGCACGAAGGGCATATAGCGGCGATGTTCACTTCGAATCCACTTGATGACCGTCTTTGAGTCGCTCCAAATGACGTAGCTATCAATGTTGACGGAGTGCTCCTCACAAATGCTTTGCATTAGACGCGTTCCCAGGACCGCGGCCTGAAGCTCCAGGCGTGGGATGGTGAACGACTTTAGGGGCGCACATTTTGACTTTGCGCAGATGAAAGCTATCTCCACCTCATTTTGCGTGTTTTTGGCTCTCCAATATGCTGCAGCGGCGAAAGCGTCTTCGCTGGCGTCAACAAATATGTGAAGCTGCAATTCCTGTGGCGCCCCGCCGCGGAAGTAGAAACGAGGAATGGCAAATTCCACGACGGCTGGCATTTGCCTACGCCATTTTTCCCATGCCGCGTTGACAACATCGGGCAATGGCTCATCCCAACGAATATCGTGCCTCCACACCTCGCGCATGAGAAGCTTGGCTGCAATAACAAATTGGCTGAGGAAGCCCAGTGGATCGAAGATCGACATAATAATGCTTAAAAGCTCCCTCTTTGTAGGGCGCCTTTTACCAGCGATCACCACCATGTCAACATTGTTGAACTTAAGCTTAAATTGGAAGCAGTCTGATATTGGTTGCCAGTAAAGGCCAAGCACCCTTTCAGTCGTCATGCCTTCCTTTTTAGATATCATCAATGGAGTCTCTGTGCCACCCAGAGCTGCAGCTACTTCTGGCGAGTTAGACGTGAAGTTGCGAAGTTCGAAACCGGCGTCTAAGTGGATCGCAACAACTCGTCGTGAAATGGCGATTGCATCTTCCTTCGTGCTGAAGCTGTCAACAAAGTCATCGACGTAATGATGGTCTACAATGGCTTTTATCGCGCGCTTAGTGACAGCCTCGTTGTTGTGATGCTCCACAGCGTTTTTTGTTTTGACGTAATGTGCAGCGCATGGCGAGCACGCGGCACCAAACGTCATCGCGCACATCTCATAAGCGTCAGGCGGCTTCTTCGCGTCGCCGCCACGCCACAGAAAGCGTTGAGCTGATCTGTCTTCTGGTTGAATCAATATTTGGTGGAACATGTCTTTAATATCACCACATACGGCGATGGCTCCTTCTCGGAAGTGGAACAGAATTGATGGCAATGACCGGTACTCCTGAGGACCTTTTAGCAACTGCGAGTTGAGGGAGATTCCATTCACCTCTGCGGCGGCGTCGAAAACCATGCGCAACTTTTTGGGTTTATTTGGGTTCACTACGGCGAAGTGGGGCAGATACCAAGTTCTGGGCGTAGTCAGAGCGGCTTCCGCTGGCGATAACTTGCGCGCATAATTTTTCGACACGTAGGAGTCCATTGTAAGCTTATACGCTGCGGCGAAATCGGCGTCCCGGTTCATTCGCTTTTCAATACTCACCAATCTCCGGAGCGCCATAGGGTAGCTGTCAGGCAATTGCACATTATCTTGTTTCCATATGAGTCCCGTTTGGAATCTTCCTTCAACGCGGCGTGTGGTTGATTTAAGAATGGACTTCGCGCGTTCGTCGGCTTCACTTTCGATTGGCGGTGATGGTCTAATGCCGAAGTTTTCAACCTCGAAATAGTCCGCGACCATATCGTGCAATGTCTGATCGGCAGTGCGGCTCGTGAATAAGCACGACGGCGGCGTCGACAATGGCGTAGTTGTTGGACCGAAAATTACCCAGCCCAGCTCGGTATTTGCAGCGAATGGTCCACTTTCGGACAACTTCATAGTGGTTGTTGGCAGGCCCAGATGGCAGTGATCGAGGCCAATCAGTAACTTTGGCACAACCCCAGAGTATGGTTGCACTGGCAATTGCCCAATTCGTTTGGCATCGCAACGAAGATCAGCACTGCGAAGACTTTGCGAGGGCAGTTGTAAGTTTGTCACACCGTACACGTTGTGCAATTTGTGTTTCCTCCGCATGCCTGTGCCGCTAATGACTAGGTCAACGATGACCGCGGGCTCCCGAGCTGCACGTCCTCCAAACCATTGAATGTTCAAACACCGCTGTTGTCCTTGTAACCCTAACTCTTGGATGAGCGCACTATCAAGCATCGTAATAGATGATCCTTCGTCCAGGAGGGCGTATGTATCAACGCGCTTCTTATTACCATGGAGTGTCACTGGCAGGATACGAAACAAAAGCTTACGCTCACCTGAATTAGCACTGCAACTAAGGACAGATCTTTCCAAGTCATTTGCTTGCTGCGACTGTTTAACGCTGTCAATATGTCGATGGCGCGGCGCTGGCTGCGCCGATGTTAAACGAGCCGCTTGTTGTTGTTGTGGCGCTGACTGCGCCGGCATCTCAGTGCTGCTGGAAGACTCGTGTAACAGTTTGTGATGCGTTCTTCTGCATCCATCAATAGCGCATGGCTTACGCCGCCTGCAGTCGCGTGACGTATGGTTCGCATTCAAACATGCAAAGCATAGCTTATGACGCTTTACCTCCGCCCACCTGCCAGGCACCGTCTCCTCGATAAGGCGCATACACTCGGCTGATTTGTGTTGACCCTCACATATCGGGCACCGCTGTAGCCGTTGGTTTTCGGCCGCGTGTAGCACGGTGCGTCGTTTGAGATCGCGACCTAAATCGCCATCGTAGACAGTGCATATAATGTTGGCAAGTGCACTGAGCCAATTGCTAAAATGCATCACAGTTGCGCGCGGCTGTATGGTTGCGGCGAAGCTTGCCCACTCGATACGTTTACTCATTGGCAGCTTCGCTACGAGTTCATCGAGCAGCGTTGGATTCGCCAGGTGCTGCTCCCCATTGGCAGACTGCAAGAAAACCGAAATATTATTTACCTTTGTCGCAAATGGTATTAGCTTTGCCATTGCGTTCTCAGGAATTGGGGCGATTTCGCGCACCAGGGATAGCTGGCTGCGAATCAGCTGCTCTGGTCGGCCAAACCGGAATCTCAGTTGTTCAATAACGCTGGCGACGTTGTTCGGGTGAATAAGCAACGACTTGACGGTCTCGCGCGCTTCACCCTTTAAACTCTTAATTAGCCGTTGATTATTCTCCAAATTGCTATAACCGTAGGCAGCTGTTGATTCGGCAAATGCCGTGTAAAATATCGGCCAGTCCTCAGGCCTTCCGCAGAACTCCGGCAGATCTTGAATTTTCCTTGGCATGTACGAACTCTGGCCCAAATTTGGCGCGGCATTATCACTCGTGTTGACAGAAACGGTCGGCGTAATGGAATTCGGAGTGTAGGGCAGTGGGATGTTGTTGGCCGGTACGGTTATATTCCCGTACAGATTATCTGGCGTCGGCATAGCAATACGAGTAACGGTTTCAACAGGTGGCTGGCAAAATACGGTACTTGTCTCCACCGTTACAGCTTGCGGGGCTAGTGGCAGCGCAGTCGATGGTAGCAGCGCAATCGACTGCGGGACTGTGGCTGCGTTAGGCGCAGCGACCGTGCTGCTAGCGCTTTTCTGTAGCGCTTCCTTGAGGGTTTCGTTTTGTAAATCGCGTTCTTTTAATCTTACTTGCGTATTCCTTAGCTGATTCTCCAGCATCGAAATCCGCTTCTGCATGGCTTGGAGAGCGGTATCGGGGCGAGCTACGTCAGCAGCGGCTACTCCGGCGGCAGTGGGAGCAGTCGTGGGGTCCCTGGCTGGGACAGCGGCGGTTGAAACGGTTGCCGTCACTTCGACGGCTGAAGCGGCGCTTGCTTCGTTTGGTGGCTGCTTGCTGAGAGGCATATTGCTCTGTAGAATATGGCGCGGACTTCGGCGCGGTGTGTCGCGTCGCATTTGTTGACGCACAAATGCAGTGACGTTAACTGTGGCTTGCAGTTTAAACCTGCGAAATAAAGCTGATGTCGTCGATCGGCGCTGGCGAATTTAACGCGTCTAAAGTAAACTCCGCTTGTACAAGTTAGACGGTTTATTTCTACGAAAGGAACTTATTATAAGATAGAACAATAATACAACATTACTTACCGCAGTGTACCTCTCAGCTCTAATTCAGATCGACGAATAAATATCGCTCGAAAGAAAGCGCTGCGCGAAGGCTCGGCTGCAACGATTAACGGGGACGAGCAAAACGAATAACGAGAAAACAAACGGGCGAGCGGCTGAGTGTACACTGCGGTAGGTAGGATAACGGACAGTAAGAAGCATAGGAGATACGGGAGCGTTCCGCAACAATCTCATTCGTTGGAGATTTTTGTTTTTTCATTCAACTAAGCTCAGCACTTAAACACTTATTTAAGTCAATCATACTTTATTTTAGTTCCATTTTAGTTTGTTTTTAATGTTTTTATGCAAAAATCTCAGCAGACCCTTTGAAACTATGTTGCTCGCTTTTTAACACATCACACAGTGATTCGTTTCATAGACAAAATTCAAAAAATGTATAGTCTCAAAATTTAACGATTATGATGTCATTTGAAAGGTAAAACTCCAACTAAGAAAACCCCAAAAAATCTGTGCAAAAAATTAATTCGTTTCTGCGCAAAAGCGGCTCAAAGTTCAAACTTTTTTCACAAAAAAATGTAAACACATAGGCGCATAGTCATAGTCGAAATAAAGTACACTTTAAGATCAATAAAGTATACTTTTAAATAAAGTACGCTCTAAGTCAATTATAGTCGAGTTAGAGCATACTTTTACGCTTAAAGTATACTCTAACTTTAAAACAAGCAAAAGCTGTTGCTAAACCAGTTAGCAATGAGTCAAAATGAGCAGAAAATTCACTTTTTCAAAATACTCTAAATTAAAAAAACGAAATAAATCGAAGTAAAATGTTTCATTTCGAAGAACTTCAAAGAGATTTCAATATAATGAACGACGACATTGTGCTGAGACGGCGAAAAATATATAAAAGCCGGATCGATCCCTTCGAGTTCGATGACGAGCACTTCTTCTTCCTTACCGGCTCGATAAAGTTGCTACTCAGTTTGTAATTGATGTTTTGAACATTCAAGAACCAAGCAGCAATAGAATACAATTGTTTTCTTTACCCCGTAAAGTATGCAATAATTGTCAAATCAATCAGCTGTTTGTTTGTTTTGTTTATGTCAGAGATGGGCAGATTAATCCTCGGAAAATTGTGCAGTCGATTTTTTTAGGCTGCCGTCTGCTTTTCACAAGTAATAATAATAATAATTGACTGGCACGACAGGCCGCTTACGCGAGACTAAGGCCTAGCTTCCCGCAACCACCCGTGTTGTGCGTGTGAATTTGTACGCGGGTGGAAGGGACCTACAGTTTTTATGCCGGTTCCGAACGGCGAGTTGGGAGCTTTTTCATAAGCAATTTTTACTCTCAGAGGTTTGCCATTTCCAGCTGAGAGAACAGCCACCGAAAGAGAAAACGAGTTTTCCCGTTATTTTGTTTAGGTGTTATTACAGGCAGTATTTGAACCTGCGGTTGCTGCCTTCGACTCGCGGTCCAACGCACTAACCAACTGGGCCACGGCGGCTGCTTTTTACAAGTAGTCGTCCATTTTTAACTGCTAATTAGTGTTCAGGAAAACAAATATTCCAAAATAATTGATTACAAAATAAATCGGTATGGGCATAATTCCGAAAATAAATTCTTATTTGTAACTCCGAATCGCTAGTTTTTGTAGAGTTGCCGTTGCTTTCGTTTGCTGTTTCAAAAAGTCGGTGCTACGTAGAAGCATGTTCTAAACTGACTATGGTAACTGAAAAATTAAATTCGACTTTATCTTTTTAGTCTTTTGCTAACTAAATCCGGCTTTTATGCGGGACTATGATTATGCGCCATATTTTCTGCTTTTTAATTTATTGAGTAAAAAAATTTTAAAAATATATGGTTTCCAAGAAGTTGCTAAAACTTTCAATATAGATTAAGAAATGATGTGGCCATTTTCGTTTTTGATGTTCTCTCAAAATTTGTAAAGCTGAGGCTTTTACTTCACTTTTAATTTAAAATATTTTTTAAATTAAAAATCTGAAAATTGGCAAAACTTTGAGGAAAATATCTAAAAAGTATGTGAAAGTATGTTCCTGGATTTCTTTTTAATTTTAAGTCGCATTCTTTCTTTGTCGAATAATGTAATTAGATCCTCCGATATCTTCCGATCTCAGAAAATAATTCTAATTGAAAAGTATGCAATCAGCATAAAAAATTGAGAAAACTGCAAAAAAGCAAAACATACGTCTATTATTATCGTTTTTTTTTGCAAAACTAAAGGGTCCTAAGACAATATCTGTTAGTCTTTGCAATTATCAATGTTGACGTTACCGATTAAATGTAAAATCTGAAAAATCTAGCCAACACACTTGGTGCTATAGCTCTCCAAAAATGACGAAATTTGCAAATTTAAGACTCAGGTATTGCCAAACTACAAAAGTTTAAGAAAAACAAAATGGAGATTTGAATTCAGCAGACCATGATTAACTTGTATACCCAATTTAATTAAGAACAGACCACTCCTTCTAATTTTGTCCCGCAGTTGTATGGAGACGAATCAGTGTGCATCAGAGCCAAAGATTTTAAAATTGAATCGAAAAAAATTGGACCAGTACATGTCCAGGAGATAGAAATCAATCGCCCAATGAATGGTTATGGGCAGCGAAGCTTTGATCCATTAAAGAAGAGAAGAACAGAAGAAGATTAGGTTAGGTAAGACAGGCAGCTTGCTAGTTTCTCAGCGAGTACAATCGAAGGCCTCAAAAAGACTCATTATGATGCTTGAAGAGAGTGTGGACAAGCCCCTGTCATCCAGTGTTTGGTGTTGGCTGAAATTAACATTAACGCTGAACGAATGGCTTCTGCCGTTATCTAGAGGCAGAAGCCATGCCCCTAGATAACGGTTGCGTATGCTGTAAAGCGCAGGGGAGAAGAAAGGAGCTAAGAAAAAAAAGGTGGGAGGATTTCACACAACGTGAGGGTTTTCGAGAGTAAAGATTTGACTCATTTATATGAGAAGAAAAGAGCTAACAAGAAAAATAGAATAAGATAGAAGCACTCACACCATGTGAGAGGTTTCAGATAGCAAAGCTTTGATCCATTAATGGGAGAAGAAAGAAAGGAACTAAGAAAAATTAAAAGATAGAAGTCACTCACACAATGTGAGAGGTTTCAGATAGTGAAGCTTTGATCCATTCAAGGAAGAAGAAGAAGAAGGTTAGGTTAGGTTATGTAAAACAGTCAACTTACTAGTTTCTCAGCAAGTATACTCCCAGACCTTCGGAGTTCGGTGTTGGCTCAAACCTTGCATTCTTGAACGTGAAGGGTTGCTAATAGCGAAGCTTTGATCCATGAATGGGAGAAGCAAGGAGCTAAGAAAACGCACAACGTTAGGGTTTACAGATAGTGAAGCTTTGATCCATTAATCATAGAAGAAAGGAGCTAAAAAATGTAAGTCACTCACACAACGTGAGGGGTTACGGATAGCGAAATTTTGTTCCATTTATGGGAGAAGCAAGTAGCTTAGAAAAATAGAAAAAGGCGGAAGTCACTCAGACGACATGAGAGGTTACGGATAGCGAAGCTTCGGTCTATTAATCATATAGGGTGTTTTTTTTAGAGGTATAGAACTTCGAATTGAAATAAAACACAAGAAAATCGTTTTCATGTCCATCAATTTGGCTTTATTGGAAGGATAATTTTATGCCATTAATGTTTAAATATGATTTCGGGCATGTGGCCGCCGCGGCTGGCTCGAATAAAGCCAATTCTACAGGTCCAATTTTCAACCACTTTTTCGAGCATTTGGGGCCGTATGTCGGCAATAACGCCACGAATGTTGGCTTCCAAGTCCCCTAACGTTTCTGGTTTGTTGGCGTAGACGAGCGACTTCACATATCCCCAAAGAAAATAATCCAATGGTGTCAAATCACACGATCTTGGTGGCCAATTGACAGGTCCATTCCGCGAAATTATGCGCTCATCGAATGTTTCCTTCAATAAATCGATTGTGACGTACGCTGTGTGGCATGTAGCGCCGTCTTGTTGGAACCACAACTCATCCACATTCATGCCATCCAATTCGGGAACAAAATAGTCGGTTATCATGGCTCTATACCGGTCTCCATTAAAGGTAACTGACTCCTCTTCTGACTGGGTCCTCTTCAACATTATCTCTATTCGAAAAACAAACCTCTAAAAAAAACACCCTATAGAAGAAAGGAGCTGAAAAAAAATTAAGGTCACTCGCGCAACGTGAGGGGTTACGGATAGCGAAACTTTGATCCATTAATGGGAGAAGAAAGGAGCTAAGGTGATGGATTTGTGCTGTCAATGATATAAATTGTAACTTTTAAAATCCGACAATTAAATATTTGAAGGTTTATGTAGAAGATACAAATTATGCTTATTGCTTGTTATAATTTTGAATATATAAAATACAGTGGTGTCTGGATATAGTGAACTAATTATTGCAAGGCCTGTTCACTGTATTGAGGTTGTTCACTATATCAAGGTTAACATTTTTGGTCAAAAACTCGTTTATTTGCTCAAAACACACTTTTTGTTTTTTGCTCGAAAAGTTTCTTCTATATTTAGAGGCTCGATGTCAAAATTTGGGTGTTCACTATATCGAGGTGTTCACATATAGGGGGTTCACTATACCCAGACACGACTGTATTACCATAACTAGAACAAAAAGGCTCTGAGTAACACAATTATACATTTTACTTTTAACTTCATTACTTTAGTCGTCCACTTAAATTTACCGAAATTCTCATAACCAACCAACAGCCTCGCATCATACACAGCCAGACTCGCTTCTGTCGCTGACACTGTACAGCAAACGAGTCAAAGAGCAATTCACAGTTCATATATTCCAGCTTGTTCCAGCAACCAATTTAAGGCTCCGCCTCTTTGTGATACTGCAAATCCCTTTAGACTTGGCTATTTGAAGATTTATAAGCCAAGCGATGCTCAGCAATGAACATTGAGTACTGGCGTCCTCACTCAAAAGAGTTGAACTTTCAAAATTACTTAATTCAACAAAAACCAATTTAAGTATTAATAAAAAAAAAATAAAAATTTTACAACACTTTTCTTGATTTGTATATTTATTGTTTTTGTGGTTTTATAGTAAAATCTAAATTAATTACTTTAAATGTAAAATGCAATGAAGATCAATAAAATGCAACACTAACAACTTTTATGAATTTACATTTTATAAAAAAACATAAATCCAAGAAAATCAATATATAGTCAATAAAAATTACAATATTTCAAATGAGCAAATTTCTGGCACATTGCAACATTTGCAGCTGACGTTGATTTTTATTCTTTCATGTGTGTGTGCGTGGATGCTAATCTGTGCTTTCAGCTAGCGCCCATTTCTCCCACACACATACACACATTTTCTACATGCAAAAGCCTTGTCCTAGTCACTAAAACAACAACAACAATAACAAATGAACAAAATTGCTGCAACGGGGAAATGAGCAAAATAAACCGGAGCACGTCAGTCAAATGTTTACACATCATCACCAAACTAACTGCCACCCATACGTGCACACACACATACACATACACTGAAGCAATAACCCAATAAACGATAGAGCAATATTTCATTATTCTTGGAAATTAGTATCTATAAATCTTAACTTCATATCTCAACTTTATATTCTCATCATAGTTGTTGACTCCACGGTTCTAGTTGAGTCTTGGAGTGTCCTTTTTTTTGTCATGTTTCTCGATTCATAAAGGTCTAAACTTTGAAAACATGAACAAAATAAATAAATTTTTTCGAATTCGTAGACTGGGATTTATAGAAGAATATTTCAATTAAGGTTCCAATACGAATTAATTTTTTAAACTACAGCAACCTATTCGAAGTTGACTTTACGACGAGAACGAACTGTTCCCAGAACGAAAATGTTCATTGGGTTACGTGCATGTTGCACATCACATACGGACGCCAATGTCGCCCGGAATTGGCCATATTACAGCGAGGCACAATTTCGTTGTTGTACTTGCGCCCTTCCCCCACCACAGCGCGGTTGCTGCTCAGCAAATTCCACAAATTGATGTTTGGAATTTTTATATTAGAATTTTTTGTTCCTCGTGGACGTGTGCGAATGTGAGTGTGCGTGTGTGTATAGAACTTCCTGTTGTTTTATCGCTCAAATACTTACATACGTACTCACATACGCACTATACACACACACACACACACTCAAATGCATTCCTACCAGTACGCACTGCTGCTCTCATAGACTGCACTAACCCGCAGCCAGTCAACTCCAAATCCACATTTGTTGGCCATAAATTTTTAATATGCATTGATATGCTGCAATGGAATTTCCAACCGAATTCTTCTCTCTTCTGATATTATTATTTTTTGGTTTTTTTTTTGCTCGTGTAACTTTTCAATATTCATTTTTGTCGTTGCTGTCAATAGTTGGCCAATTCAAAGGATTAAAGCTATTAGCTTTGTTTGTAGTGAAAAGCGAAAGTCAATGCGAGCCGAGCAGTCCACTGGGCACAGCGAGGGACGAAATGCTGCATTCCATAACTTTTATTACATTTTATTGTCTACTATTTTTGAAATTTTTTCATCAATTTCCAATTCAAATTTGATTGCTTATTCCATTTGAAAAACAAAATATAGGTCAATGTAAACGATTTAGTATTTTCGTCGTTAAGCCAAACAAAACTCAGTAAATTTTAACTTTGCAATTTAATTAACTTGCATTATACATGCGTGCATTTTGTACATACAGGGTCTTGTAACAAGAGGTTTTAGTTTATAGGAAAATGCAAATACTTTAGTAAAAATGTATAATAAATTTTTTTCATTCGTGAATTGCTATTTTGTTTGTTCAGCAATGAAATGAAATGAAATTTTAATAAAAAGCGGAACAAGCGCTAACAAAATATTTTAATTTTGATTCTTGAAATTTGGATAACCGAAAAAACGGTTAAAAATCCACATCAGTTTTTTTTTTGTACGAAAAGTTTCATTACGTTTTCGGTATATTTTGGCAAACAAGGAGCGTTCCAAAGTAAACAGGACAGGAAAACGAAACATTTTTTTTAAGTGGCTGTGAATTGATTTTCATAAGATTTTAGTGTTTTTTTAATGTATCAATCTTTAACTGAAAGTGTAAATTGCCCTCGTAATAACAGTTGTGTGTCAACATTTGATAAATGGTCCTTCTTGTTGAAAGACCCTGTTCCTGTATTTTCATATTGATTTGTCCCTATTCTGACTGCATGAACCATTTAATTTCTATTCATTTTGCTTTTAGAGGCTCACTGCATTTCTTTTAAATTCTGCCAACAATCAACTGTTAACCCTGGATTACGAACCTCATTGCTACAAAATTTAAAATTAAACTTGAAATGAAGTTGTTTAATTGATGAGAAAAAGTTCATTTTGAAAATTATTTTAGGGTTCTCTATTTAATTTTAATCTTATAGAATTCATATCTATTACAAAAATCAGGTTCTTCAGGTCCAATATTCAACAAATTATTAATGTTTATTTTATTATTTCTTAATGAATGCTCTGAACTGTGTTTAAAAAAGCATAACATTATTTGAGTAATGCCTGAGAGATCTGTCGATCACATCTTTAATCCAATCCTAGTCTTCTTTTTTCTACTTTTGTATCTTTGTTTCCAGTTCAGCAGCTCTGGTCATTCGTATTGTTAAATGGTTAGTTCCTTTGTCATTCTGAAGCGCTAACAGCCTCTGTGCTACTTGCAAATAATATAGAAAAATAATATATAAAAAATAATATAATAAAAAATAAAAAATCATCACTGCTCTAAAGTCTTTTGTTACTCGACAGTCACCGAATAAACTAATCCCTTCGACAGTAGCCACATTTATTTTAAATTTATATTACATATATAATATAATATTTTTAATATACATTCTAATCAAATTAAAATTTTAATAAAAATAAATTTTAATAAAATTAAAATTTTAATAAAAATAAATTTTAATAAAATTAAAATTTATATTAAAAATTAAATTTTAATAAGTTTAATATTTATATTAAAAACCCCTCCGCAGTAAATAAATACAACAAATTTAATAAACAGTTTTTGATTCGACAATTGCTTACAACGACATAAAGCAATAATTTGTGCTTAAAAATTAAAGACTCGAAAAAACTGAAAAGACTGCACACGTCCATAATTTCATGCGCAACACGTTTTTGAATTACAGAACAAATAAATTAAATTTATTGATGAAATCTGCGCTGTTAGTCCGAAGGCAAAACATTGAACCCATAAACTGAATAAATAAATAAGAATCGTGCATATCACTTTGTGCTGATACTTTGAATTTACTGGTTGCAAAAACACTTTGCATTCACACATACACACACACACCCACACACACAGTCAGTGGTAGATAAATTAGAAATGCGAAAGGAGCAACAGTGCGCACACTGCCCCCTTCCCTTCCAGCCGCATTGGGGCTCGCTCAGGTCTCAAGGTCCCAGGGCACGTGTGCCAATTTTCTCCCAATATAATTGCTACAAATGCGGTCGCTGTTATTGCTACTACAGTTTATTCGCATTGTTGTTATTGTAATTGTTGCTTGTGTATTACAACAATTCCATATAAATCATGCACTGTCGCTTGGCATCCACATCGACATCGGCATCTTGAACTTCATCATCCTCTTCCTACAGCCACATCGGCTACGCAAACGAATGTCTTCAGCGGCAACTTTGCTTGGGTCCATTTCTGTCTCACTCCCTCACGTCTCACTCTTTCTTCACAATGTAAAACTAATTACAATTCCGGTCATGTTGCACTTTGCCGTTGTTATTGGTGTTGTGCCATTGCTTGCATGGCATACAATGTTGTTACAACAACAACAACAACAACAACAATATCAACAACAACTTGCTAACATGCAGTGGAATGGCGTTTTTATCCAATTTTGGGCCCCAAAGTGGAAGCGCAGTAATTAAATCATGCGCCAAGTGGAGCGCAGTGGATGTTGTCGAAGAAGCAGCAGAAGAAGAATAAGAAGACGATGAAGCAGCAAAGCGGCAAGCGGAGTGAGTACAGCCAGAAAATTGATGTCTCTAATATTGTAAAAAAATGGGCTTGAGTCTTCAAGTCAATGGGATGAAAATTGCTAAAGTTTTCTTGCCCAGCATTTAGTAAAACATTATTTTGATAAAAACGTGTGGAAAATTTCAAAGACGTATAGAAAAATCATCCAAATCGGGTTTAAGACTATTTTTTAAATATTTTCGACATAAAAATTCTTTTCTATACATGAAATAGTTTGTCCTGACTGACTGACTAATTCATTATCGCTCAGCTCAAACCGCTGAAACTACAAACATAAAATGTGAACTAAAATTTTAACTGATCCACTTTTGAAAATGAAACTCGGGGTCTAAAGAGGCAAAATATGGGTTAAGTATTAATGGGTTATTGATTTCAAACACTGAAAATGAAAATACCCGAAATATAAAATAGGTCGACACGTATTTTCCATTTTTTTTAATTAAAATTTAATGGAGCCAACTATGGGTTAAGGTTTGTATAAGGGAAGACTATGAAAAAAAAGTTATATCGATGAGGCTTTCGAATTAAACATTTGTGGAAAACACTTAAAATAAAAAAGTAAGACATGTGTTTTTCATTTCTTTTAAATCAAAACTTAACGGGGTCAACAATGGGTTAAAAGTTTGTATCAAAAAACTGTAAAAAAACACGAATTACGTGTTTTTAAATTTGATATGAAAATCTGACTAGTCATCAATGAGTTAACACTTTGTTTGGGAAAACATGATTTAATGGGCTTATTGGTTTCAAATATGGTGAAAACATTTCAAAGGAGAAGTAAAATCGTGCGACAAAAAAAAACGTTTCCATCCAAATGTAGCTATAGGCGTGAAACTAGAAATCATTCACAGCAACCTTGCATACTCAGTTTTTCATTTTCTGATCTGATGTCCTTTTACACATAATACACATTTAAATTAATTTATTTCAATATTTCCGCTTGTCCAATAACAAAAATATGGATATTAAATAAAAGAGAATAATTTGTGCCTTTTAGCTAAATTTTCTATTTTGAACTTTCAGGACCAACCAGTGTCAGTAAAGTCCTGTCCAATATGTATACATCGACACCATCGAAGTCTTTAACGAATTCTTTTGAGAAAAACACTTGTTTTGGACTCAGTCTGTGGTATCATACTTTTAAATTTTATTTTATTATATTTTTATTGGTTTAAAGTAAAAAAATATGTTTTCTATAAGCAAGAATTTCCATAAACATGAATAATGTATGGAATAAGAATTGAGTTTTTTTTTTTTTTGATAATTATTTTGTATTTTATGTTTATTATACAAGTATTTTTCATTAAAAACTGGCAGAGATCAACCAAGGGTTGAGAGAATCGTGATTTTTATTTGGGCTCATTGACTATAGACTTGAAAAAGTACCCAAAATCATAAATTATTCAAAGCATGGGTTTGACAATCAACAAAAGACGATGT